>CM069529.1:69652727-70257954 GCA_035773235.1 Eospalax fontanierii | reverse complement strand
CACACTGGGACACCAACATGCAGGCATGCCCAGCTCCTCAGTCTCGTAGATTCACCCAGTTCACTTTCCTGGATCCCCCACTCCTCTGAGACCTGGAGCTGGGTGCAGCTTCCCTCTTCAACCCCCCCCCCCCCGCACTCTGTCAGGACATTGTCTTTGCCACAGGTCATGTCCCTCATCATTCTCTTTTGCCCAACCATGGCATTTCTCCAGCAGGTTCCAGGGAGGGTCTTGGTGTCAGAAACTAACCTGGCTCATCAAACTGCAGCAGTGAGTTACTGAAAGAGGACATGGTCCTGGCAGCCTCCAGAGACCATCAAAATAGCAGTTGAAGAGTCTGGAAGTGCTCCTTCTTTCCTCTTCTATGTTACAATTTGAGGAGTATTGGCGTTAGTTCTTTGAATGCCTGAAAGTCTTCTGCAGTGAATCCATCTGGCCTTGGTTTTTTTCTTAGCTGGGAGATTTTTAATTATTGCTTCTATCTCATTGGTTGTTATATATCTGCTTAAATTATTGACTTCATATTGGTTTAATTTTCCTAGGCCATATGCACCTAAAGATTCACCCATTTGTTTTAGATCTTCCAATTTAATGGAATATATATTCCTAAACTATGGCTTGGGATTCTCTGAATTCCCCCAGGGTCTGTTGTAATGTCTCACTTTTCATCTCCAGTTTTATCCATTTCAGATCTTCTCTCTTTATCTCAATTACTTTGGTGAAGGGCTCTCCAATATTGTTTATCTTTTAAAAAAAACCAACTCTTTGTTGTACTAAGTTTTTATTCTAGTCTGATTTCTACTAAACACTAGGTGATAAACACCATGACCAAACACCATGGCCAAAAGCAACTTGGGTGAGAAAAGGGTTTATTTGACTCACAAGTTACAGCTCGTCACCAAGAGAAGCCAAGACATGAGCTTAATGCAGGATCTTGAAGTAGAAACCATGGAGAGAGCTGCGTGCTAGCTTGCTCTCTGTCAGCTGCCTTCCTTACACAGTTCAGGCCCACCTGCCCAGGGGTGCATCACCTGCAGTGTGCTGAGCCCTCCCACATCACCCAGAAATCAAGAAACTGTCCCACAGACATGCCCACAGGCCCATCTGAAGGAGGAAATCCCTCAGCTGAGGCTCCCTCTTCCGAGGGGTGTCAAGTTGACACCAAAATGAGTCTTCAGAATCCTTTTTATTTTTTTTTAATTTCTATTTCATTAAATTCTGCCCCAATCTTGGTTATTTCTCTCCATCTACTGTTTTGGGCTTGGTCTGTTGTTTTTCCAGTGCCTTAAGGTTCCTAGTCAACTTGTTTGAGATCTCTTTAGTTTTTACGTGGCACTTAGGGATATGAACTTTACTGGAGTGAGTGCTTTTGTTGCATCCCATAGAGGTGAGTATGTTGTTTTCACTTTTCTTTAATTCTAGGAGCATTTTGCACTAGAACTTGACAACTTGATGGTAAGACCCTATTGCTGAAGACATCACACACTTTGGTCATAGGACATGGAGGAATCTAATTGGTACTGGCCAGGAAGCTTCCTCACTGCTGGCTAGCTTTCACAGTCCTGGAAGGTACCAGGCAGGCCACTGGAGGAAAAACCACCAACAATCTTACCCAGATGCGAATCTGTGAGCTACAGTTACGAGCAGTGTGCCAAGACTGTCAAGATCAAGTGGGTGCAATAGTGACCCAGATGTTATAGGGGTAGCCAATCGCTTTCTGGTTGGATTGAAGACCCACTCCACAGGAAGAAATAAATGTTTGAGTACTCTAAACCTGGCCAGGAACTTGTGGTTGGGGAGCTCATAGGCCCTGGGGTAACCTACTACTATTATTTTGCTAAATGGACATAGTATCAAACTGCCTTCTAAATTCTTATCTCTCTACCCGAAGATAAATGTAGCTCTCAGACCTCCTCAGAGAAGCTTCTTTGTGCAGTGGCCAGAAGTTAAGACAGAAACTCACAACTGGTCAGAGTGCAGTGAGCACAAGTCTTCAGAATACTCAGCCATAAATAAGATACCACATCACACCCTTTTCCCCAAGACCCAGAGATCATCACGGAAGAGAGGGCAGAAAGACTGTAAGAGTCTGACCTCAGGGAGGACAGGGACAAAACAGTGTCTGTGCGCATGACAGACTGCTGCTTTCATGAACTCACAGAAGCTATGGTTGCCTGCACAAGATCAAGCCAGTCAGCATGGGGATGGGGTGGCTCACGAGGCCATATTCCCATCTTAGTAGATCACAAAGTTAAGCAAGGGGAAGAGGTCAAACCAAGGCAGAGTGAGTTAGCAGAGAGCAGGAGTGAGGACCACTGAGCAGGTCCAGTCCCAAAGCCCCAGTGTCGGCCATATTAGAGACAGGAGAGGCCTGTACAGCTCCAGTGCCCCGGGCACTTTGCTCAGAATCCAGGGGTCAGGCTGCTCATCTGTGGGGAATCAGCAGGGCACCAATCAGCTGATACTGGTGCCTATGTGCACATGGCTCTGGCACCTTCAGGTTCAGAGTCACTGGGACACTGGCTGTACAGCTCCCGGTGCCATCCCCTCTCCACACTGTCTCCCTTCCTTGATTAGAAAATCTAGACGGCTGGGCCAAAGCACTGAGAGGTCCCTGCATTGGATCCTGTCTCAGCTCCAGTCGTCTTCTCTAATTCCTCCTCTGTAAAACTAGGGGACTGATTCTGAAACTCCCAGCAACCTTTGGGGCTGGCATCATAGATCAAAGACAGAGCTTTGCTCTAAAGCAGGCTTTTAAAGCTTCACCAGCTCTGATCAGAAGAAGCAGATCAAACCCACCCCTTGCCCACTCAAAGCCAAGGTGGTGTGCAAATTGCACAAAGGCAGGGAAGCAGAAAGCCTTCTCCAGGTCCTGCCAGCAACTGGCCTGGAGGAGGGCTGGCACAGTGTTGAAAAGCCCTTTGTTTAACTACCACGTGGACAGAGGGAAAGAAGCAGTGGAGAATTTATAGAAGAGGTCAGGTGCTGTATCCGGAAGCATGGCTCTGGCTGCTTACAGAGCTCAGAGTGACTTTCAGAGAGCATGGTGGATGAGAGAAAAGGTATGGTTGGAATACAATAGGGTGTGGTGGGGACTGTGGCAACGGGTAGGCCCTGTGTGTTCCCACTCGAGCTGATTTCATCAGACACAGTAGATTGAGCTATGAGCTCCTTTTTTTTTTTTTTATGTTTTTTAAGGAACCCAAGTTCTGACAGAGGTCAATTGTCAAATGTTTTGAGTTTTCTGTGTAAAGACTCCTGTGGTTTCTTCTGGTGTCTACCCAATGGTTCATCTACACTTTCTGGTCACCTACATCTCATTGGTAGCATCTGTCACTAAATCTCATCTCTCTTCCAGCATGTTTTTGTTCAAGGATGTCTCCCCTCAATAGAACATCCCCCTGGAAAACGCCATCCAGCCTTCAAAGCCCATCTAAAATGGTTTCTCTGTTATGAAATTTTTACTGGCTTGGTTTTTCCCATGAAGCATCTTGCAAAGCCCAAATGATTCCTTATAAAAATGAAAACAGCTGGGGCTATGAAGAAACTCTGTCCCTCCCAGCCGGCAGAGGGGTGTGCAGAGGCAGCAGACACCCTGCTAGCGGCATCCTGTGAGTGCCTGCTCACTGTTTCCTGGGCGGCTTTCTTGGAGTGACCATCAATTTTGTTTGCTGGATGTCATCCCTGATTGTGACAGGGTCACTGGTGCCCATGGCGACCACTCACCACAGGCCCTTGGCTGTGGCTGATGGACAATGGCCTCCTGACTGAGCCTCCACTGTGTAATGTCACCATAATGAAGCAGAAGCTGGATGTGTGTTTGGTGCAGGGAGAGAGGTGAATGACTGCAGGTCAGGGAGGGAGAGGGTGAGCGCTGCTCCCCGCCTGTCACCCCCAGCAGGAACTCAGCAGGCCTGGCAATAGCTCCTGCCTGGTGGGGCTGTTTAGTGGCTTCCCTTTGCCTGGGGCCAACCCTCATAGATTTTCCTTCGTTCTCCTACTGCCCACCGTCCTTGAGCCTGTAAACTGGACCTCTTCTCCTTGCCACCTTCCTCCAATCGACCAGCTTCCTGTGGTAGCTGATTCCTGCCCAGGCTCTAAAGCCTCAGGGACTGAGCGCTGACTCCAGCTCTGCTGCCTTGTGGTTGAGCAGCCATGAGAAAGGGACTCAGCCTCTCTGGACCTTGAAGGTGAGGCTCGAGGCTGACAGACTGCCTGTCTCAGAAACATCTCGGGGGTTAAATACAAGCCTTCAATTCCTGTCTGAATGCTGCAGAGGCAGCCAATGTGCCTCTTCTTTGGCCGAAGTTCAGAAGTCCACAGATGGCCTGAATGCTCAGTATCCCAAAGCACCATGTGGAGAGATAGCTGGTTACTGGTGGGCTCTTTGAGAGGCAGGGCCCGGGGGAGGCTTTGAAGGGTGAGCAGACCCTGTTCTCTTCCTCTTTCCTCTTTGCTTCTTGGTCATCGGCTGAGAAGTTCTGCTTTATCCAAGTTCCTGTCATGGTGTGCTGCCTCGCCACAGGCCCCAAAGATCACAGACTGACTGGGAAACTGTGAGCCAAATAAAACTTCTCTTTTGTAAGTTCTCTTTTTTATTATTTATTATTTTTATTTTATATGTATGAGTGTATTGCCTGCATGTATGTAAGTGCACCTATGTTGTACAATGCCCATGGAGGTCAGAAGAAGGAATCAGATCCCCTGAAACTGGAGTTATGGATGGTTGTTAACCACCATGTGGGTGTTGGAAATCGAACCCAGGTCTTCTGCAAGAACAGCCAGTGTTCTTAACCACTGAGCCATCTCTCCAGTCCCTCTTTGTAAGTTCTTTAACTCTGATCTTTTGTTACAGTGACGGGAAGCTGAGGAACACGTGAACCCACACTGAAAGCCGCTGAAACACTTCTTAACATGCACACAGCACAGATGCGCCCATGAGCACGTGTGTATATGCAATTCACATGTACCCACGCATACACCCATGTGCACAGCCCTTCCAAGCTCTCCTTCCAACACCCTCAGCGCCCCTGCCCTGCTCCCAACATCCTCTCATAGGACAGCAGTTAATCGGTGTGCCTGCATCTCTACCCCTCATCAGCTTCAAGTGAAGGGAGCCACCGCATCTCAGAAAAGCTGCATTCCACCAACCCTTGCCACGCTGTGGTCTGCTTTTATGTGAGCCTGGGAAAGGTAGTGTCAGAACAGGCGGCTTAGTACCGGGATCCAAGAGGAAGACACCTTCCCTTCATTACACAGCAGATCCATGGCCCAGGCACCATTAGGTCACAGCGGTCTCACCTTGTGTAGGATGCACTGGGTTTCTATGGAGACACACAAAGGGACCCTGCTCCCACCACTGCTGGCCTTGAGAGGCTGTTACTGCCTGCAACATTTTTCTATTCTCGCCATAGCTTTTCCTTTAAATGCTGAGAAATTTATTATGTAATAAAAATTAGAAATTGGTTTAGTGAAGTTTGTTGTATGTTTAAAGCGGATTTTTAAAAAGCCTACTCCCCTCCCCCGCCACACACACACACACACACTCTGAGTCCCCTCGGCAAGCATTCTAGCTGCTGAAAACTCAGATTTCAGATCCTCTGAGTACAACAACCATGTCTCCTCCCTGTGTCGCTACCATCGAGGACTCCTCTTTAAAAAACCATTGGCCCAGGAAATGTGTCAGCTAGGTAAAATGAGCCCTCAGGGAAGAGAGGGTGTGGGATCCGGGACAACCCCGGTTTAGATGTCCCCAAATGGAAAGTGGAGCGCTCTGCCTTGAATTGGGTCTTTTACAGCGGCTCCCGCTGGGTCACCCACGTGGTGTCTGAGGGATCACGTTGGCTCTGTTTGATGCAGGCCTCCCCTGCTCTGCCGTGTGCTCCCATCTCCCCTGGGAACAGCGGCAAGGGGCTTCCACGGGGTGACCTGTTTTCTGCACAGGGATTATTCATGGTGCTCAGAACAGCAGGGTGGGCTTTCGCGATTCTTCCCAGTTCCAATATCTAAAGGGAAATGGTTCAGGAGATGGGAACCAAGTAGTGAGGGGCCAAGGGGAGTGTGAACAGAGGAGTCCCTGCCATCCATCCACCTTCTGTGGCACCCAGAGACTGTCACTGGCTGTTTCTGGGTGTTCACTGGTAGAAGATAAGGTTGCAATAGATCTGGAATTGTTACCTGCAAAATGGCCAAGCACCCACCTCCAGACCCCTCCTTGGGGAAAAAAAAACAGAACACAAGACAAATGACAGCTGAGGGCGGGCGCTGACTCAGCAGAGGCTAAGTTCATGACCTCATACTTCTGTCAATGACCTCCTGGCTTGTCACCACCCATCTGCAGAAGGGGACAACAAGAACGACGGAAGGGCAAGGACTTCCAGAAGGTCACACTGCCCAGAGGTGGCCAAATGTCCCTATACCCCCAATTTTCTGAGAGTAGAGCTCACTTTTTCACTGTCCCACTTCTTTCCATAATTATCGACAGAGAAGCCTGTTAGTCGAGTTCAGTCACTGCGGCAGAGGTCTGAGCAAATCATTTTGTAGGAAGAAAGGTTTATTTGGGCGTATTGTTTCAGAAGTACAGTCTGTGACTGCTTGGCTCCATTGCTTTGGGCCTGTGAGAGGCAGAGCATCATGGGAGTGGGAGGAGGATGCGTGACAAAGGAGGGAATGGAGAGGAGATGTGTCCTTCAAAGTCATGTCCACAGTAGTGAAGCTCCTCCACCTAGGCCCACCTTCTAATTTTCATCCTGTACCATGATGATGAAGATGATGATGATGATGATGATGATGGTTGTTGGTGGTGATGGTGATGGTGATGATGATGGTGATGGTGGTGATGATTATTAGGGGTTGATACTGATGGATGGCGATGGTGATATTGATGGTGGTGGTGGTGGTGGTGGTGGAACTGATGATGGTGGAATTGATGATGATGGTGCTGCTGCTGCTGGGATTGATGGTGGTGGTGGTGGGATTCATAATGATGGTGTTAATGATGATGGGATTGATGATGATGGTGGAGATGGTCTTGATGATTTTGTTGCTGATGACAAGTTCAATAAATTGTGATAATACTAAGCACTGTCTTTCTTGAGCAATACCATTTGTTTTAGATGTATAAATGCACTTATGTGTCCTAATAGGAGAGACTATAATGCTCCCTTCTTAGAAAAGGAAAACCTCCACACAGGGAGGCAAGGTTATTTCTGCAGATCACACAGTGACTTGAGTAAGTCCCAAGGCAAAGTGGACAGTTACTAAACAAATGGAAAGATGAGATCCTGGACAGAAAATCCCCTGCCAGACCCTCAGCTCAGTCCAGAAGGGGCCCCACGTTTCCATTCTCTCCAAAAGGAGCCTGTGCCCCTCTCCCCAGAGTCCCGTCACATCGGATGCATAGGAATTGCTCTGAAGATGATCGTTCTGTAGCCTCACATATCAACACCTTCAGAGTCAGCTGCTCACAGGTCCCTGTGTAAACCCCACTGTGAGGCATCTCGCCCCTACCTTCACTTTCTCCTTATCGTGCCTCTTTCTCCCTCCATTAGCCCTCAAGCCTTCCCAGCCTTCTCTCCTTAATGTGGACCTTCAAGGCCTTGAACAAGCTTTTACACCATCAGGATCACCCTTGCTGGTCTGACAGAAGAATCGCTTCACATCCCTTAAGCCCACCTTGAACGCGCTTCCATCAAGAACCCTTCCCTGATCTATGTCCTCCCTGGTGTTTCTCAGCCACTTTGGGGTGGTCACTCATAAGACACAAGGTGCTTTCATCTATTGAGAGAGAACCTGACTCCTCTGCACTCAGACCGTCTCATACCAAAAAAGTCTACTTATCCCTTTAATCTCAAAACTGAACTCACCGAACCTACTGGGATCTCAGTTATACTGTGTGGGGAGGGTGGATTTTCCCAGAAGGAAGAGCAGGGAGCATTTGGTGCTATTTCCTCAGGAAATATATCATCAAATGATGCTAATTTAAAAAGCTGTGCTCAGTAAATATGGTCTCAACACAGAACAACAAAAAGATTTAGAGCATGTAAGTCAAGTGGTTTTAAAACTGACCTTTCCTCTGCAGTTGTGACCGGATAAAGATGCTTCTATTCTTTAAGTCTCAGTTTCTTAATCTGTAAACCTAGTTTGATAAAACTGGAGCCAACACACTCCCATGGAGGAAAGAATGACAAAAACAGAATGCTATGCAGCTGTGAAAATGAATAAACAGCAGGTACACACATGAATGGGGATGAACCACAGGAAGTCAATATTGACTCAAAGACATAAATCCCATTTAAATCTATGGCACATGAGTTCATAGACATAAAGATGGAAATGGGTCAGACTTGAATGTTGTCTGGAGAGGCTGAATGGCAGGGCTGTTATCCTGGAGCCTGTGGTGGGTTGATGAGGGGCCTCCCCTCCCCGTGGAGGAGCCACCCTAACCTAGTGCTACCCTAGCTATCTGTGCTTGTGGGGTGACAGTGATGGCTCACAGCACACAGGTCACAAGAGAAGAGGAGGAAGGTTTCACACGCTACACAGAAACCCGCCTGGTGCAAGAGGAACACAGCACACGTCACCTCCTGTCTTGGCTTCTCTCTACTGTCATTACAGCTGTGCTGTCAGCATTGAGGGGTAAAACCATGATGATAAACTGAGAAATTATTAAACCAAAATTCACGTAGTGCTTTCTTTCAGGAACCTGTGAATTATTAATGCTGTTGTTTCCTAAGCTGAGCGGTGGGTCTGCAGATGTTCCTTATTATTAGTCTTTAGCATCATATGCTGCTTTCCACTGTTGGGTAGGTATGATATATTTCACAATAAAAACTATAAAAGCCTAAGCGGGATTAATTATTGAAAAGGACCAACACCCTTCTCCTCCCACTCTGGGCTGAAGCCCAGGTTGTCCTGGAGAATTCTAGATGATGGATCTGCCTTCGAGAAGGATCCTTGCTCTTCTGGAAAGAGATGATGGCCTCCATAGCTGCCCCATCCATCAAGCCCAGGCAGCGTGTTTTCCATCCACTTGTAGATGAAGATAAAGGGCTGCGTTCTGCCCTCTTTCAGATAGCCAGCAGGATAGCTGTGGAGAGAGGGTTTCATATTTGACCACACTTGCCTCTCTTTCAGTTGAAGAAACTCGGCTTTCTCCTCAAGCACAGCTTGAGAGGCAGGTGAATCAGGAAGAGAAGATCCAGAGCTTTGAAGATTCGGCAAGACCAAAAAGACATCCTGCTGCACAGCACATATCTGAGGCTTCCAGGATTTTGCCGGCAGGCTTTGGCTTTATGATGTCATTGAGACTTTTGAGCTTGAAAGCATTATAAAAAATATTGGTAATAACCTTCTAGTTGGGTTGAGAGATGCTTTGTTGGGAAAGTACTTACCTTGTAAGAAGAGGCCCTGAGTTATTCCTCACAGGAATGTAGGTGTGAGCTTGTGCTGAGGAAACAGAGACAGTAAGATCCCTAAGGCTCCAGCCTAGACTACTTGGCTGCTTTCAGAACAGTGAGAGACACTGTCTCAAAAAAAACATGCTATACTGAGCTTGGTGGTGCATGCCTTTAGTTCCAGCACTCAGGAGGCAGAGGCAGGTGGATCTCTGTGAGATCGAGGTCAGCCTGGTCTACATAGTGAGTTCCACGACAGCTGAGGCTACAGCTGCTTTAAAGAGCAAACAAACAAAAGATGGATGGTTCCTAAAGAGCCATAACCAAGGTTGTGCACAAACTCAGAGGCTCAGTCCCTCACCCTGCAGCCTTTCTCTCCTCCAACTGGGAACAGTACCCACTTCACACTGTGCTCCATGGGAGAGTGAGGAGAACAACCCACTTCCACCCAGAACTTGGACAGAGTAGCTGGTATGAATTCAGACGAGGGCAAAGCAGACAGGGAAGGAGGCATCAGAGGGTGTGAACTGTGACTGAGCCGGCAGGACCAAGTACATCCCGGAGAGCCAGGAATGAGGAAAGACCCCAGTGTTTCTGGGAACAATTTATCTGGCAGAGACACGGCTAAGAGACAGAGGCAATGGAGTGGGCATAGCAAGTGCTGGACACAAGGGGCTGCTTGTGAGAAGTCCTGAAACAGAAGTGGCACCTTAGCGTCCACAAGCTGGGTGTTGTTCCCAATTAAGGCCAGAGCAGTTACTTCCTCTGTGTGTGCATCCCACACGCTGAGTCCTCCACCCACACACCACCCTCAACACAGCCACCTGAGCAGCCAGCCACCTATGAATCCATCTACTCATCCATCCATTTCCCCCAGCTATAAACCCATTCATCCATCCATCCATCCATCTATGAACTAATCCATCCAACTAGGGATCCATCTCTTCATTCATCCATCCATCTAGCTATGAATCCATCCACCCATCCACCCAGATATGAATTCATCTATCCATTCCTCCAGCTATGATTCCATCTATCCATCTATCCATCCTTCCAGCTATGAACCTGTCCATCCATCAACCTGTTCATCTGGCTATGAATTCATTCCTTCAGCTATGAATCCACCCATCTATATATCCAATTATGAATCCATCTATTCATCTGTCTGTCCATCCATTCACTCCTCCAGCTACGAATCCATCCATTCTCCCTTTCTCTTTCTGTTTCTCTCTGTATATATCTCTGTCATCTCTCTGTGTCTCTCCCCTTGCAGTATTTGCAGAATGGTTGTGAGTTCTGGAAGTCTGACAACCCTTTCCCAATGTGACAGCTCCATCTTTGTAATGTGAGGTGATTACGTTTTGTTCTCGTTGTATGACATAGTATTTAGCATGTTTTCCCCCCATCAAACTACAGAACGAAAATGAACAAGAACCATGTTTGTCCTGGAGAGGCTGAGGGAACTGCAAACATGAACTTAAGTGTGTACCAGAGTGGGGTCTCCACCCCAGACCCTTAGTGAATCTAGAGATGCCCAGCACTGGTAGGGACATAACAATGATCTAGTCCTCTCATTCAAAGGACCCCGAGTCCCTCCCCAGCCTGGGAAGGCAGAAGGGTACCCAGGGACAATTTGGGACAAGCTCTGTCATCAGCATCTGATTCAGGAACTGCTCACAGGCAGAGCAGGAGGTTGGACACGAGGACACAGACAAGGATGGACAATGGCCACTGATGCAGGTAGCATATTAAATCTCTTTGGTAAGAACTCCTAATTAGGTGATTCAGCTCTGAGATAAAGGGTTATTTTTAAGCACAAATAGCTTTTTCTGTAATAGCTGTTCCTTTCTTCAGGCACAGAGCCAGAGGACATGGGAAACTGTCCCAGTGACCGAACAACTGGAGCTTGCTGTGCTCTTCAAGGCAGAGCAGCATCCAGGTTTCTGGGCTTAAAACTACCCAAGGCAGGGGATTGAGGGTGCCAATGAGGGTGGGCTGTGTGAAGAGTTGAAGCTCCAGATCCCAACCCAAGTTTGTTATAAATGATTGTACAGAGCCCTGTGTAAGAAAAGTTCAGTGAGAAAGACAGCAGAGATTGATTAGTAATGCCTGCCATGAGCACATAAGTACAATTGTGATATGCATGTTATATATCAGCCATGGTGATCTATAAGTATCTACTGTAGGGATGGATTAACAATGCCTGCTGTGAGAAGTGGAGAACTCTGATGCAAACACCATCAGACATTTGTGACCCAGGATATTTTTGCAGGCTATATATCAACCCAGATAGATAGGAAGGTGGCCCAGGGACAGTGGTATACATGGTCAGATCAGCAGACCCTTGCTAGAAGATAAACCCAAGTTTCCCTCTGCCACTACCCATGTGACTGAGAAATTACTGTATCTCTTAGACCCCTGCCTACTCCACATTCCTCTTCTCTTCCTCTCCCCCACCTTATTTTTTGTCCATAAGGCAGAATTGCTGTGTCTGTGGTGGTTGTGAGAATAAGGTGACGATTAGCACCCTCGATGCACTGAGTGTCACTATGATGGCTCTACCTGACACAATTATAATCACTTCTTTCCTTTTTCAGTTTTGAGTGTGTGTGCATGTGTGCATGTGCACATGTATGTGGAGGCAGAGGTTAACAGGTATCTTTCTCAATTGCTTGTCATATAATTTTCTGAGACAGAGTTTCTGAATCTGGAACTCTACAATTCAGTTAGACCACAAGCCAGCGAGCCTCCCAAGATCCTGTTGTCTCTGCCTCAACAATGTACTCAGGGTAACATTTGCACATGGCCATGTCCAACTTTTTCCAGTGGGTATGGGTGCTGGGGATAAAACTCAGTCCTCATGCTTACACTTACCCACTGAACCATCTCTTCAGGCCCTGATTTCTATTATTCATGTTTGGTATCTTGTCAATCAAGTGCCAGAGCTTCTGCTTGGTGCTTTTCTGTGTTTCAACTCATCTAATGGAACAGATCACTGTCCCCATCTCACAGAGGCGAAACTGAGGTTTGCAGAGAGTAGATGACTAATGCATTTACACACCGGCAACTACACATATAGGACACCATGCAGGTCAGAGACCCCAAAGACAGTTCTACCCTATTGTCTTGCAGTCCAGCCAGGAGTCAGTATCCTCTGAGGACCCTGGTGTGTCCTGTGCAAGTCTCACCCTGCCTGGCTCTAGTCTTCATATGGCTCTCAGACAGCACTGGAACAGAGTGGTGGCTTCTGGACTGTTCTCTTCAGGGTCCCTGAGCTCTCTTAAGCCTGGCATGGAGAAGATGGGGACCACGTTCCTTTCAAACCAGGGAACCTCTCATTCACTGTTTTCTGTATCAAAGATCCAGGCATGGTTTCATTTGCAGAGGAGGCAGAAAGAGGACACGGTGATGAAAGGACCTCTCTCCTCAGATGACAATGGCTTCTGCAGATTCAGTGTGTGTGACCTTTATGTCTTTCACACAGGGGCTTCCAGCTTCACGTTGCTGCTTCCTTAACAGACAATCAGAAAAAGGGGAATGCACCATTAACCACATTTGTCAAAAAAAGGAAACTGAGGTTCAGAGAGGCTCTGTGCCTGGTATAAGGTCACCTTTGGTAGCCATGGGGAAGCCAGAATGCCCATCTGGATCTACTTGGCTTTAAAGCTCAGGGTTAAACCTGGAGGCTGCAGTACAGAAGTCTCCTGCAGGCTGCCTATGGGAAGGGTGGCCTTGCTCTAAAGGGAAAGATATCCCCAGGCTGTGGTGTCCAGCTGCCTGTGGTGTGGCTACAGCCTCTGCAGGAGACCTGGAGAGCCCATGAAGGTGGGAACATGTCACCCAGTTGTACCTTTGCCCTTCATGACCTAGTCAACCACAGAGACCCTTAGGTGCAGAACCAGAGGGGATTTCAAAGCTCAGGCCCCAAATTCCATCCGAGTCCTTGGGGAGTTGTACTCTTGGCAAATGAAACTAGAAAATCTCTCTCCTTAATGCACAGCTTCCTGCCAGAGAAGAGGATTCTCATGCAGATTTCATCCAGTTCCTTTTTAATTAAAAGCTATTATATATTTATTTTCAGCCACTGGAGAGGGACAGGGCTGAGGGTTCTTTCAGTAAGTGTGTGCAATGGCTCAGATGGACCAGCCTGGCCTGGCGGTGGCTGCTAGGATACAGCAAGATCAAAAAATCACAGTGCCTCACCTAGGGTAACTGCCCACCTAGGGGTGAAGGGATGGCACTGAATATACAAATAGGTAATGCAAATCAG
This sequence comes from Eospalax fontanierii, assembly GCA_035773235.1. Taxonomy (NCBI): domain Eukaryota; kingdom Metazoa; phylum Chordata; class Mammalia; order Rodentia; family Spalacidae; genus Eospalax; species Eospalax fontanierii. The sequence goes on along the minus strand of CM069529.1, from coordinate 70,244,289 downwards.
CAAACACACCAACCACCACAAGTAATGTGAGGAAGCCGGTTCAGCCAGAGCGTCTGCAGCCCCTGCACCCGGAGCTGATTCAGTCTCTCAGGTACCTTCGGAGCCTCAAAGAAACTGAACTTGTGGCCAAGAATTCTTTAGAAACACCAAGTAAGAATTTGTCCTTGTAGATCCCCAGTTCCCCAGAAGCAACCAGATCTGGGCATGCTGTGTCCCAGTGGGACAGACCTCATTTGGAGTAAATGACTGACATCTCTTCTTCCCTTGCCCCAGTCACCACTCCTCCCTTCTGGCCCTCTTCTGGTCCTCCAGACTTGTTTTTGCCACCTCTTTAACTCGTGAACATTTCTGGTTTATGATCCTTGATAGGAGTGTAAGGAAAAGATGAAAATTAGTAACTAGTACAGTCATGGAAAACAGGGTGGATGTTCCTGAAAAAACTAAAAATAGAACTTCTAAGAGACCCAGCAATCTCACCATCCAAGGGCAATGAAAACAGTGGGGGAGTGGACTCTATCACAGTATTGTGCACAGGAATCAGGATATGACTTCCACCTGACAGACCACAGCAGACAATGCATGATGAAATGTACAGCATATGTACAGTGGAATACTATACAGTCATAAAAGGATGGAATCCTGTAATTTGAAGAACACGGATGGACCAAGAGGCTGTTACACAATGTGAAGCATGCGAGAAGCAGAGAAATAAATGCTGTGTGACTGTGCTCACGTGGAAGTTGATCTCCTGGAAGCTGAGAGAACAGTGGTGGTCTCCAGAGGATGGAAGAATAAAGGAGGAGAAATAGAACATGTTATGTTCAGGGAATGAGCTCTGATATCTGTGGCACACGATGGTGACAGTAGCCAAGCACAGTGCAGCCTCGCTGTGGTCAGAATGGAGGTCTGCTATAAAGAAGCACTGAAGGTCCCAGGTCACAGATATGCCAGGACAGGAAAATACCATGATTCAACACATCCATCAAACACATCACTATCACACCTCAAAAATATCCACCAGTGGGATATGTCAATCCAAAACTAAAATAAAAAACTTAAAATAGTGCTGAATTCAGAGACTATGAAAGAAGGTGAAGAAAGCTTCCCAAGGAGGTGGTAATGGAGGCTATGGTGCTGTGGAGGCTTTCACTCTGTGGAGGCCTTTATTCTGTGCAGACCACCACCATGGAGGCCATCATTGTGGAGACCATTGCTATAGAGACAAGCACTATAGAGACCATCGCTGTGGAGGCCGTCACTGTAGAGACCATCACTGTGGAGATGATAACTGTGAAGACCACTGATTTATAGACATTCTTGCCATGGAGACCACCCCTGCGCAGATCACCACTGTAGAGACTATCATTGTAGTGACCATTCCTATGGACCATCACTGTGGACACCTTCACTATGGAGACCATCACTACAGAGAATATCACTGTGCAGATCACCAATTTAGAGAACATCACAGTGAAGATGATTGATCTATAGAAACTATTGCCATGGACAACATCACTGTGGAGAACATCACTATAGAGGCAATCACTGTGAAGACCAACACTGGCAGGACAATCACTGTAGAGACCATCAGTGTATCATCAATCACTGTAGAGACCATTGTAATGGAAATGATTGCTGTGGAGACCATAACTGTAGAGATTATCGCTATGGAGACCATAACTGTGGAGGTCGTGACTACAGAAATCATAGTGTGGACACCATAAATGTAGAGAGCATCACTGTGGAGATATCATTGTAGAGACCATGACTGTGGAAAACATCATTATAGAGAACATCACTGTCACGACCATAACTATAAGGACCATGCTGTGCAGATCATCACTGTGGAGACCATGACTGAGGAGTCCAACACGGTTTAGACTATCACTGCAGAGACCATCCGTGTAGTAACCATAACTGTAGAGACCATCAGTGTATTAACCATCTCTGTAGAGACCACCACTTTGGACACCATCACTATAGAGACCACTGCAGTGCAGACCATCGCTATAGAGAGCATCACTGTGGAAACCATCACTGTAGTGACCATCGCTATTGAGACCATTGCTGTGGAGACCATCACTGTGGAGACCTTCACTCTGAAGACCATTGCTACAGGGATCGTGACTATGGAGACCATCACTGTGGAGTCCATTGATATATAGAGTCTATTGCCATGGAGAACATCACTGTGGAGATCATGACTGTAGAGACTATCACTATAATAACCATTCCTAAAAAAATATCACTGTAGAGACCATCACAATAGAGAGCATCACTATGGAGACCTTCACTATGGAGACCATTGAACTATTTTATTGGTCATATGAGGTCACATACAGGGTTACCTGGCCCCTTAGCAAGAGAAAATGATATAATGGATAGGGCTACTAGAGATCCTTATATATTCTCTCAATTTACTACTGCACAAGAGTTTCATTCCCACTTTCATGTTAATGCAAACACCTTAAAGTTAAAATATTCTATTTCTAAAAAAGAAACAAGAACTATTGTCAAAAGTTGTCCTCATTGTGTTATACATTTACCCTCCCCATCCTTGGGAATAAATCCAAAGGGCTTACTGCCCAACCATATTTGACAAATGGATGTGACTCACTATGCAGCTTTGGAAAAGTACAATACATCCATGTTACAATGGACACCTTTTCAGGATTTCTTATGGCATCTACATTAACTGGTAAAAAAACTAAAGATGTTATTTCTCATTGCTTAAAAAGTTTTTCCATTTTGGAAATTCCAAAACAAATTAAAACCAATAATGGTCCAGCCTATGTTTCACAGCAATTTACTAATTTTTGTTTAGCTTTTAATATTCATCATGTAAAGGACATACCGTATAATCCCACTGGACAAGGAGTTATTAAATATACTGATTTAACCTTGAAAAATATGTTGCAAAAACAAAACGGGGGAATAGGAGACTCCTTTAAGTCCACTAAAAAGAAACTTGATGTTTCCATCTTTATTTTAAATTATGACTCAAGGCATTCCAAGGGACATCCCCTTGTGATTTGGAAAGATGTTTTATCAGGTCAGTGGAAAGGCCCGGATCCAGTATTAATATGGGCCCGAGGCTCTGTTTGTGTTTTTCCACAGAATGCTCAAATGCCAGTTTGGATCCCAGAGCAGTTGGTGAAACCGGTATTGAAGAAAACTGAGAAAGATGGCGACGATAGTGGTGATACTGCTGATAACGCTGGTACAAAAGGCTAATGGAGAACAACAACAACTTTGGACAGATATTTCTGCTATGTCTACCAGTTGCACAGACTGTAAATAATTTGACGAAAAAGACAGCATCACCGTTAGAAGTACAGGTACAAGCGAATCAACATTTGAGAACGGCCATACTTGTACTGAATCAACGAGTAGATTTGCTACAAGAAGAAATGGACATTGTACAGGAACTTCTCTCTATGGGATGCATACATCATATGTCAACACTTTGTATTACCCCTGTGAAATATGCTAATTTAAATGTTACAGCAAATGTATCTAAGGAACTGTCCAATTATTTGAATGGTATATGGGATGCTCAGTTTGAAAATTTGATGAGTTCTCTGTGGTTTTAGATTGTTTCTGTTAATGCTACTCGTGTGGAGGCCTCCTGTTAACAACCATCCTGTGTGTTTGGTGCCTTTGTCAGATGAGAAAAGTACCTAGTCATCATTAGACAGGCCATGCTTGCTGTCCAAACTGGTGATTCCCCCCAAGTATAGCTTAGTATGCTGGACCGGTAGCCAGAGATGGGTAACATCTATGTGAGATGTATACCAACCTAAGACAGGGTTCTCAGGCGAAAGGTACTGAGATACCTCATGACGGGTAAGGGTATATCTTGATGTGGACAACCTAAGACAGGCACGTGTCCCAGCCATTGTTGTTAGTAAAACAGGGGGAGATGATGAGGGCCAGCTGGCTCCAACATGTGCACCTAAGTGGCTGGCCTGTAGCCAGGAGGTGGTATGGCAGGAAGAGGAAGTACGGAGCAATAGGCCCAGAGAAAGTTCCATGTGCATGATCAGCACATGAGCAGCATGTGATCCCTAGGGTGTAATACCTGACCTTTAATGTGATTGGTTGAAGGATGACCTTTTGGCTAATTGGTTGGCTCATAGTTTGTTTACTACTGTGTGGGTATATAAGGTGGAAAAATAAAGAGGAGGGAGCTGCAGCCTGAAGTAACATCATCGTGTGTGTGTCGTTATTTGTCCTGCTGGTCGGGACAGACCATCACTGTGGAGAACATATTATAGAGACCATCACTGTGGAGACCATCGCTGTGGAGACCATTGCTGTTGTAATTATCAGTATAGAGACTATCACTCTGGAGGTCAGGATTGTGGAGATCATCACTGTGGAGACCATTGATCTATAGGGACTATTGCCATGGAGACCATCACTGTGAAGATCATCCCTGTGGAGACTATCCCTGTGGAGACCATCACTATAGAGACATTCACTGTGAAGACGATCACTGTTGCAATCACTCTGAAGACTATTGATCTATAGGGACTATTGTCATGGAGACTGTCTCCTTAGAGACCATCACTCTGCAGACCATCACTTTGGAGACCATTGCTCTAGAGACAATCACTGTGGAGACCTGCACAATTGAGACCATCACTACAGAGACCACCAATATGGAGACCATCACTGCAGAAACCACTAATATAGAGACCATCACTGTAGAGATTATATGAGTAGTAACCATCACTGTTGAGAATATCACTGAGGAGACCATTCCTGTAGAGCCAATCACTGTTGGGCCCATCACTGTGGAGACCATCAATGTGGAGACCATCATTGTACAGATAATCATTGTGGAGGCCATTACTGTGGAGACCATTACTGTGGAGACCATTGAGGTATAGAGACTATTGTCATAGAGACCAGAACTGTGGAGACCATCAGTATGTAGACCATCGCTACAGAGACCATAACTGTGGAGATCATTCTTATTGATGATCGTTGTGGAGAACATCTCTGTGGAGACCATTGCTATGGTGATCATCAATATAGACATCGCTTTGAAGCCCATCAGCATGGAGACCATCACTGTGGAGAACATCACTGTTTAGACATTCACTACAGAGACCATCACTACAGAGACCACTGCTATGGAAACCATCACTGTGGAGAACATCACTGTTGAGACCATCAGTGTAGTAAGCATCAACTGTAGAGAACACCAGTGTAGAACCATCATTATGGAGACCATTTCTATAGAACCAATCGCTGTGGGGACCATCACTATTGAGACCATCACTGTGGAGACATTATAGTAGAGACCATCACTGTGGGCATCATCACTGTGGAAACCATTGCTGTTGTAACCATTGGTATAGAGGCTATCACTGTGGAAGCTAGGGTTGTGGAGACCATCACTGAGGAGACCACTGATCTATAGAGATTATTGCCATGGAGACCATCATATGGAGACCATCACTGTTGAGAACTTCACTGTAGGGTCCATTCCTATAAAGACCATCGCTGTGGAGACCATTGATCTGTACGGACTATTGCCATGGATATCATCACTGTGAAGATCATCACTGTGGAGACCATCGCTGTGGAGACGATCACTATAGAGACCATCACTGTGGTGACCATCACTGTGGAGACTATTGATCAATAGGGACTATTGCCATGGAGACCATCACTGATCAACCTTCACTGTGGAAACCATCAGTGTAGTAACCGTCACTGTAGTGATCATTGCTATAGAGACCATCACTGTGGAAACCATTGCTGTGGAGACCATGGCTGTGGAGACTATGAATATAGAGACCATCATTTTGCAGACCATTGCTGTGGAGACCATTACCATGGAGACCATCACTGTGGAGACCATCAGTGTATTAACCATCACTGTAGTGACCATTGCTATAGAGACCATTGTTGTAAAGTCCATCACTGTGGAGACCATCACTGTGAAGACCATCATTGTGAAGATCATCCGTGGAGATCATTGATCTGCAGAGACTATTGCCATGGAGACTGTTATGGTGGAGACCATTTCTATGGAGATCATCACTACAAAGACCATCACTGTGGAGGGCATGGCTATAGAGACCATCACTATAGAGAGCATCACTGTGGAGACATTGCTATAGAGACCATCTCTGTGGAGACTATCACTGTAGTGACCATTCCTATAGAGATCATTGGTGTAGAGATGATCACTGTAGTGACCATTGCTACAGAAACCATGGCTGTGGAGACCGTCACTATTGAGACCATCGCTGTAGAGTCCATTGCTGTAGAGACCATCAGTATGAAGACCATCATTGTGGAGATCATTGATCTATGGAGACTATTGCCATAGAGACTATTATGGTGGAGACCATTTCTGTGGAGACCATTGCTCTGTGGAGGCCATTGCCGTGGAGACCATTGCTGTGGAGACCATCACTGTGGAGATCAGTGGCCTATGGGGATTATTGCCTTGGATACCATTGCTGTGGAGACCAGCACTGTGAAAACCACTACTGTGGAAACTATTGCTCTATGGAGATTATTGCCTTGGAGACCACCACTGTGGAGACCATTTCATGTAGACTATTGCTCTCTGCTCTAGTAGGGAAGCCCGTGCTGCCTGGCAACCCACTTGGGCTTTACAAATACTAACTAATTTAATCTTCACAACACCACCGTCAATATCCCCCATTTGACAGTAAAGAAACTGGGGACAGTGAAGATCAAATAAATGTCCGAGATCACCTGGGGACCAAATGGCAAGGACAGCCCTGAGGTCTTTGGTACCATTGGTCCTGTATCTTCTGGGTACTGAGTGCTCAGTACCCCACCTACGAGTCAGATTCTCAGTGTTTATCCCTCTTTTTTTGTTTGGTTTGTTTTTAAGATCTTGCTGTGTAACCCAGGCTAACCTTGAACTGGTGACCCTCCTTCCTCAGCCTCCCCTGGGGTTGGGATGACAGGCCTGTGTACGCCTGGCTTCTATTGACCCATCTCACACTGTAAAATTGTAAATGCTCTTAGGAAATTATTGGGAAAAGAATATTGGGGCAAATCCCTCTGCTTCCTTAGACATGACCATATTAGAACTGGGGAGACAAATTTCTACGTCACCTGCAGGATCCAATGGGGCACTCACAGTTGAAGCAAGTTCCAGTTCTTTGTTTTCTGCTGACGGGACCTCAAACAGTGGCCCTTTTGTGGACCAATCCACATAGAGACACTAATCCTGAGACAGAGAGGGATATGCTGTAGGAGTTCCTAAGAGCCCAAGCAAGGCTAATGCCTGAAATGGTCTCCTGACTTGCTCTCCAGTGCTCCTTCCGCAGAGCAGGGCGGCACAGAGTAAGGGTGAGGGTGGCTTGACTGCTTCCCACAGCTCTCTCTTGGCACCCTGTGAGGTATCTCCCAGCAGCGGTTCTTCATCCATTCCATCATGTATTCAGTCAACAAACATGAATGAAGTCTAGGTACTCATGAACAGACTACCACCATCTGACAAAGCGAGAGGGTTCCAGGGGGCTTCAGCCACCTAGAGGGTCAGGGCCCAGCCCAGGGGTCCACACAGGCTCCCCAGGAGTGACTTAAAAGAGGAGCCAGACTTAAGTCAGTGAAGCAGAGAAGACTGTTGCAGAGACGCACCCTCCATAGATGAGTCATCACCACAACCCTGACACCAGGGCCTGGGACTAGGGAGTGGCCGTTTGCCCTGGGACCTGTCCCTTTGGAACCTCATTCCCCCGCTGGCCACATTCGTATTCCTGAGCTCCCTTCTCAGTCTTGATTATGAGACCATATATTTTGGTGAGACTTCAGAGCCCTCGCCTCCTCCTCACCCTGCTGCCGAACAGGGGTCTGCCACAGCCTGCGGCTTCTGCAGGAAGGAGTCCCAGGTTCAAATCCCAGTTTACCACTGCCAAACTTCAACTATCCAAATCTCCATGTCCATAACTGACCCCAGGGAACCACAGCCTCTCTACTGTCCAGAGGACACACAGAGGTCACCCTCCCCAGCAGCTCAGGGTGGAGGTAAACCTCTGCTTGTGGAACCAGGAACACTGACAGGAGAGCACCCCTCAGAGGCTTCATTGGGAAGACAAAAGGTCATGGGCATGGGGCAGAGAGGGACCAAACCCTGAAGTTCCTGCCATGGATCAGCTCTTTCATCCCCAGGTACCCCCATGGCTCAATTAGTACCTCTGTTTTAAAGATGAGACACTTAGGCTCAGAGAAGCAAAGCCACACTCTCCAGGACCACACCATGCTTTGAGCAACAGGTCTCTGAGTCCCTGTTAGGGAGCTGCGTTCAGGGCACCTGCTGGCTTCATCTAGTTGGAGGCCACAGTCTGTCCTGTGCCCTCCACAGTCCACGACCTGAGCATCCTTCCTTGCTGAGCGTGTCCTACACCTGGCACCAGACTGTATTCCAGCAAGCGGCATTTCCTGGGTGTGTCCTGATATGAGCTCTTACGCCACCCTTCCATCCTGTTTTCCCCATCTTATGAAGCAAGAGACAGGCTCCACCAGTCTGCGTCTTGCCCAGTGATGCGAGTGTCAAGAGACTACATAGCTCAGGCTCCTGAGTTGAACGGCAACATGTCAGAGCTGAGGGAGTCTCCAGGTCTGCTCCAGGTCCTCTCTGTCACATGGCCCTTCACATTTCCCTCCACAGCAGAACAAAATAAGAAGCAGCTGCTCGCAAAGGTCGTGGGATTCAAATGAAGTGCCTGGTGCTTCCTCTGTCTTGGAGAAAGCACTAGAACATAAAAGGAGATGCCAAGACTCTGCTCAGTACCAGGCTGGCTCCTGAAGAAACAGGAGGCAGTTCAGCCTAGAGCCTTGCCATCAGCAGGTAAAGGCGACTGCCACCAAGCCTAATGACCTAAATTCAATCCTTAAGACCCATGTGGTGGAAGGAGAGAACTGAGTCCTTCAAGTTGTCCTCTGTCCTGCAAAAGACGCCCTCCACCCCCACAGCCTGCACACAAAATAAATAAAAATGCAACTTAAAAATCTTCCCACTCAGTCTGTTTAAAAGCAAACAAACAGGAAGTGGTGTGCACAGCCATACCCGTGAATGATAATGTTCCTTCCTTCATGGAAACTAAATTCATAGACAGTAGAGTGACCATACTTAGCATGGGTCAAGTAGCATCTCCGGTCACAGATATCTCCCAACAGACTGCCACAGTGTGGAGATTTCTGCTGTTATTCTTACTCTCCTAAGAATAACGCAAAGGTTCAGTCAGTCGTTAACACAGTAGCAAGAGTTAGTTAGATATCAGAATAGAAAAGGCTGTAGACTAGAAGTACAGAAATGGACCTCATATGTGTTGGTGTATATGTGTATGTGTGTGTATATATGTGCATGTGTGTGTGTGCATGTTTATGTGTGTGCCTGTGTATGATATATACATGTATGGTGTATGTGTATGCATGTGTACATATGTACATGTATATAGGTGTGCGTGTGTATATGCATGTGTGTGCATGTGCCTGTGTGGTGTGTGCAGATGCAGAGGCCCTGTCTCCTCCTCTCTCCTCCTCGCTTGCTGAGACACTTTCCCCCGCTGAACCTCAAACCCACCATTTCAGCTGGATGGTCTGGCCAGCGCACCGCAAGGACCCCCCCTGTCTCCAACCTACCCCTTCGGGCTGAGATCTCGATGCAGGCTTTTATGTGTTTGAATGTTTTGCCTGCATGTATGTACCTGTGTGTGTCATGCCTGAGGAGATCAGAAGAGGATGCTGGATCCCCTAGAACTGGAGTTATGGTGGGTGCTGGGAATTGAACTCCGGTCCTCTGCAAGAGCAGCCAGGGCACTTAGCCACCTCTCCAGCCCTAGGACCCGGCCATTTGCATGGGCCCCGGGGATGCAAATCAGGACCTCATACTTGCTGGCAATTTTACATTGCGCCATCTCCCCAGCCCCTAAAATAGGACCTCTGACCCACAAGGCTTCAGCACTTTGTGGACACTGTGGCTCTCGGTCTGAGTCTTTTCTCTGTGTGGAATGTGGAAGTTAAACAAGGGCAAAGGTCACAAGAGGCTGATTCTGACCTGGCTATTCTAAATAGTTCTTAAGAGCAATGCTTTTCACTCAGGTCCACTGCAGGCCCAGGGCCTCTGCCATCACATGTCTGATTGTCCTTATTCCTCACTCGCCTGCCTTGAGAGACTATTGATGTTTTTACAATTTTTTCTTATTTTATGTGTATAAGTGTTTTGCTTACATGTATGTAAAGGTACCTGTGCACGCAATGCCTATGGAGGCCAAAAGAGGGTGTTGGATCCCTGAAACTGAAGTTGCAGAGGGTTGTTACTCACCATATGGGTTCTGGGAACCCAGCCCAGGTCCTCTTTAGAGCATCCAGTGCTCTTAACTTCTGGCAGCCATTTGATTTTAGTCATTATCACCTGGGAACCAAGCTTGAGAAGGCCGGCTCTGTGGCTGACTTAGCAAAGGAGAGGTCAGTCCCTGTCCTCAAGCAAGGTGCTTGCTGGGAAATGGGATGTTCTCATTTTATTTCCGTTGCTATGATAAAATATTCTGACAAAAATCAACTTACAGAAGAAAGGAGTTTATTTAGCTGATGATTCCAGGCTGCAGCGCATCACAGAGGACATCAAAGTGGGAAGTCAAGCAGCTGATCACATCCACAGTCCAAAGCTCAGCTCCGTTTCTCCTGTCTTGCACAGGTCAGGACCCCCTGCCTAGGAAATGAAGCCGACACAGTGGGTTACATCAGTTAACTCTTCCCTCACAGATCAGCCCACGGGCCAACCCAAGGTAGACAGTCCCTTCCTGATACTCTCTCCCAGATGATTCTAGGTCCTGTCAAGTGGAAAGCCAACAACCCCAGAAGGACAGTAAGAAACCACAAGGCATGCAGGGGTGGGTGGTGGCTGTTTCTCCTGCTATTGCAATGCCTAATGCCATCTTTGATTCCATAAGACAAAGACCCCAGGACCCTGTTCTCAGCTCTGGTACCAGCCCCAGGCAGACAAAGAGACAAGAGATGTCGCAGAATTTCTGAAACTTTCCATCAGGAATCCAGGGCAGACACTGTCCCCAGGTCCTGCATCTAGCTTCCCCGCAGGGTCACAGGGGCTTCTGGACCCCAGCCATCTGCAATCCAGTCACTTCATCTAAAAGGTTCTTATACCTGAAACTTTTCAGGACAGAGGAAGGAGAGCTCTGACATTACTCCCATGTCACCAGCTCTTGACATGGCCAGTGACTGCCAGCCAGCTGCCCACTTGGCTTGTAAGTTCTGGGTTCATGCTCAGAGCTAACAGAAAAAAAAAAAAAAGCCATCCATCTTCCCCAGGACAAAGCGGAAGTTCCTGAAGAAGGAGAGAGAGCCCCCCGACCCAGGCGAGTGGAATGGGCTGCTTGCACAAGCCGGTAGACTGCCCCAGCCATCAACCCACTGAAGGGAGGAACCAGGCTGTGCAGGGTATGTGGTGGTCACGTGACCTCACCTCCTGGCTGGCCCACATGCCTGTGGGTGGGAACGGCTGTGTCTGTGTTCATTACTGAGGCTCTTATAATCATTATCCCGCTCCTCCCTATGGAAGGGCTCTTTCCACATAAAGTCTCCACTCTTCCTCCCTTAGTCTGGAAACACAGTGGTTCTTTCTGTAAACAGACTGAGGGCTTGTGGGTAAGAGTGGGCTTGTGGCCAGAGAGTTACCCAGGATGCCAACCAGGGAGGGCCACAGGACGGTGTTGCCTCCCCACTCTGAGCTCTGCTCAGATCCAGTCGCTGTCAGCCTCACACCTGCCCTGCGGAGACAGGGAGCAGGCCTGGCCGGCTCCCCTCACAGGTGTCAGCCTGAACACCGGAGTGGTTGAGTGTGCCCACGGTCACACACAGCGAGTCCATCAGAGCCAGCATGGGCTCAGACCTGACCTTCCCCTGCCTGTCCACCTCGGCCTCCCACAGGGAGCGGACATCCAGACCTCGGCCATAGATTCTCAGTAGGACAGAAGGGGTGTCAGTCCCACCTGGGTGACACAGCGTTGGGAACTCCATGTGAGTGACAGAGCACATGCCCCCTTGCCTGGAAGACAGGACAGAACGGGGACTTTGGGGTAGATGAGGGAGCCTGGAGCCCCTGAGAACCTCTGTTGGCACAGAGGTCTTTTCTGTCCCTAGATGTCTGCCCTGTGTCCTGTCCCTCTCTCTGTTTCTTCCTCCGCGCCCTTTTTATCTGACAGCATGTCTTTCCCATTGACATAGGGTGGGATGATGGCAGCTTTTGCAAGCCTGTGGATGTGGAAGGTGTTAAATCCTTCTCCACCCTCCTCATTTCCCAGGTAAGTTTTCTGTCCTTCTATTTGATACGGTAATTGAGCCATTTTCCTGATTCCTTGATTCAACAGCTCAATTTCAGAGCCATTCGCAGCATTGTCCAAACCGGGTTTCATCTCCCAGCTCTCCGCTCCTCCTCACCCACCCCTGCTCCTTGTGACATCATCGCTGCACTCAATGCAAATTAGAATCATTTTTCTTCCCCAGACCTTGTGCTTACAATTGATATCCTTTGTGGATTAAAAAAAACGATCAGAAATGTCTCTGACTCGTTTTAAAGCCTGCTGCTCCTGTGGTGAAGGCATCGGCAAACACCCTCCTCCCCATCCGGGATGCCAAAAGGAGCGCAAAGCGGAAGCAGAATGATTGCACAAGCCCCACGTTCCCAGGCTTTGTTCCTCGGGTTCGCTACTAAATAAATAGTAGCAACTTGCCTCCAGGTGAAGAGGGAGATGAAATCTCAGACGGAAGCAACAAGCATCTCCTGGCTGTTCTTGGCACCTGGATTCAGGCTGTGTGGAAAGACATCACCCACAGGGCTCTCGGCATTGCCAGAGCTGGGTTCAAATCCCAGCTCTGCCACTTCACAGCTGTGTGACCCTGCGTGCTAACTACCTCTCTGAGCTTTCTTGTGCTTTTCATGGGGTTGTGGAAGATGTGCTAAATACTAAAGGCCACCCATTCGCAGGGATGATGTATTGGCCTGAGTAGAGTCTTTTGGAAGGGTTCTCACTACAGTTCTCCAGAGGTAGCCAAGATGGTTGCACCTACCGTACAGGTGCAGACTGTAAGGATCAGAGATGCCCAGAAACCTGCCTAATGTCACACAGGGAATGTGAAATGTGCTGAAACTGATCCTCCTCCTCCTCCTCCTCCTCCCCTCCTTCCCCCTCCTCCTCCCTCCTCCTTCTCCTCCTCCCCTTCCTCCTCCCCTTCGTCCTCCTTCTCCTCCTCCTTCTCCCTCCTCCTCCTCCTTCCCTCTTCCCCTGACCTCCTCCTCTTCTCTCTCCTCCTTTTCCTTTCCCCTCTCCTTTCCCTTCTCCTCCTCTTCCTCCTCCTCCTCCCCCACATCCTCCTCCTCCTCTTTCCCTTTCTCCTCTTCATCTTTTTGAGACAAGGTCTTGCTGTGTAGCCTAGGCTGGGCTGGAACTCACACTCCTCCCACCCCAGCCTTTTCCACGCAGCCTGATTTCTGTCTTCTTAATCTGCTCATGTGGGGACTCCTGACAACCAGACCATGCCAGTATACACTGAGAATGCATCTTCCAGCTCTGGTCCCCAGGACCAGCAGCACTGTGATGGAGCCCAGCTTCCATGACCAGAAGAGCCCTGTGCCTGCGTCCAGAGAGTCAAGGACAGAGGCTGCTTCAATTAGCCTCAAGTTGCTCTTTGGGGCCAAAGTAAAGAGACAATAAAGCAAGTCCTGGAGCAGACAGCAAGTGGCTCTGAGTCGGATGCTTCTTCTTGACGCAGGAGATTAATGCTGGTGAAGTACGGCAGAGACCTGGGTCTGCCTGCGGCTTCTGGAGGGGCAGAGGTCTGAAAAGGCTTGGGAGTCACTGCTGGGGGAGTCAAGTCCCCTCCTTTCCCTTTGGAAAGTCAGCTGAAGTCACGGAGGCCTGTGGTTATGAAGTCAAATCCAGATCCTGAGTGCAGCCTGAGCCCTGGGTGGGTCCTCGCTTGCTATGAACAGTCAAGGTGCTCCCAGCCTCACCAGAGGTTCACCCTACTGATGACTGGAGGAGGCCCCGGGAGCAGGATCCTTGTCAGATGCTTGCCTAGCATACAGGAAGCTGAGAGATCTGCTCCCATGAATACACATGGACACATGCACATGTACATATACATACATGCATACACACACATGAGAACACACATAAACACAAACGCACTCTCACACACACATATACAATTAGATCAGAGGCTCCAAAAATCTTCTGTTATATGGATTCTATCAATAAAATTTGCTATATTGCTAAACTAAAATAAGAAACATGATTTTTAAGCATATATTGGTTCGTTTACAGCTCACAATCATATAAGCAGCTAATGAGGTAACATCCTGTAGAGAAAAATAACCAGATTTTTATGCAAGCAAAGAAACATGGCACAAACAGAACTACAGTGCCTTCTTGCCAGGTTCTGGTACCTAGACCAAAAACCTAAATGTACAGTCAGCCTGTGGTGTGTTGCTTGAGTTGAAGGCTCTAAAGTTTCTACCCACATACAGACAAAACAACCAGGACTGTTGGACTCATGAGAAATTATTCATTCCTCAATTCAGCAAATGGTAATTTCATCTTCAAACATTTAGCATAGAAGGCGGGGAAACTATGGATTAGTACTCTGTGTTTGGGGTCCTGGGTCAGGGACATGGGCAATGCACAGTCTTAGGACCATGAACAAGAGGTATCACTTCTCTAAGGCCCAGTCTCCCTGTCTGTAGTGGCTGAGAACATGAATCTGTCTCTTAACCAAACCTGTGTGGGGAGATTGCCACAGTCTGTGTAATTCAATGATGGGGAATGAGATGGGGATAATGATGCTGATGATGGTGATGATGATGATAATGTTGATGGTAGTGCTGCTGCTGCTGCTGCTGCTGCTGCTGCTGGTGGTGATGATGATGATGGTGGTGGTGTCAATGACTGCCTCTGCCTCCTTCAGCAAGTCCTACTGGTGTGCGCCACCAACACCGGCCCCCCGGCAGCCTGCGAGAGGCCCAGAGCGGGCCGGCCGGCGTCCTGCCCTGCCTGGAGCTGCCGAGCCACGCCGCGGCCTGCGTGCTGGACAGCGGCCGCCATGTTTGCCTGGGGGCCGCGCCGTACCACAGACTCGTTGGCAGTGGCCCAGGAGGGGGCGGTCGTCGGGGGCAGCCGCCTGGGAGGGGCGTTGGCCAGGGCAGGCACCCGGAAGGAGGCAATCGTTGGCGGCGCCTGCCACGCCGCCGTCCCCCAAACTGTTGGCCACAGCCAGTGTAGTTGGCCTCGTGGGGAACTGCAGCCCCACCCTAAAAGGGCGGGCCGGAACCGCCGCGGCGCTGGAGGCCCAAGGAATGATGACGATGATGTGGTGGTGACGATGATGGTGGTGGTGGTGGTGTTGCTGCTGATGGTGATGTGGTGGTGGTTTTATTGATGGTGAGGACGTTAATGATGCTACTGCTGATGGTGATAGTGATGGTGGTGGTGGTGATGATGATGGTGATGTTGATGATGATGGTGAGAGATGATGATGGTGGTGGTGGTGATGATGATGGTGAAGAGATGATGATGGTGGTGGTGGTGATGATGATGGTGATGTTGATGATGATGATGGTGAGAGATGATGATGGTGGTGGTGGTGATGATGAAGATAAATTTGCTCACATGCCAAACCTTATCTTCCCACTTCATTCAGTTCATTCATTGCCACAGTTCCATGACATGATGCTGCTCTCCTGGTTATTTTACCAGTGGGGACACCAAACGTTGGGTACTTGGCTCAAGGGCAGACTTCACAGCAGAACTGGGATTCAAATCCAGGCAACTGGGCTCCAGGCACCATGCTGTCAGCAGAAGTTCTGGTGCTCAGTCCCCAGTACAGATAAGTCCCTGGTACAGACAAGCTGTCTCAGGCAGACGCTGCATCAGTCAAGGTGGTAAATCTCTGGAGTTTTTCTCTTGGCAACTATAAACACCATGTACGTGGTAAGCAGGCAGTGCTGGGTTTATTCAATGTTGTGTTTGTTAAATATTTGATCTGGGAAAATTAAATGGCATCTTTTCTCCAGAGATCTGAGGCTGACAGGCCTCGAGAAAGCAAGCTGATGAAAATATCCCTAATTGCAATCATGCAGCAGTGCAATTTGCAGACCCTTCTGTGCACATCAGCTCAGCTACGCCTCTAGTGGCTCTCCCCGTTCTCCCGTAGATCTACGCCTCTAGTGGCTCTCCCCGTTCTCCCGTAGATCTGCCTTCTGTCTCCGCAGTTTCAGCTGTGAGACAGCACTCAGTCCTGTTTCTCTGGCCCCAGAACACCACCCTGTCAGCCCAGAGTCCATGCTACGGATGATGCCTCTGGAATCTTCCCTCAGTGATGATGGTTGATGAAGGAGGAGAGAGACGAAGAGGAGGTGGGGGGGGGAAGGGAGGGGGGAGGAAGAGGAAGAGGAGGGGGAGGACAAGAAGAGGAAGAGGAGGGGGAGGACAAGAGAGAGGAGGAGGAAGAGGAGGATCACACACAATATTAACTGAGTTCATTATTCACCGAGGGGATACCATGTGCTGCATCCATGGTCTCCTATTCATCAAAAAGTAACTCGTATGTGTTTCAGCCACAGCTTTACTCTCCTCCTCAGTTCTGAGTTACAGATCTTTATGAGTAGCACCTCATCGTACAGATGTGGAAAACAATGCTTAGAGAAACCGTGCGTTCTTTACAGGGTGCATCAGCTAGAGAAACAAATTTGTGGCGTGTGTGTGTGTGTGTGTGTGTGTGTGTGGTGTGCGTGCACATATGTGTGGAGGTCAGAGGACAACATTGGGTGTCCTGCTTCTGGCATTTTCCACCTTTGGTATGAGGTGGGCTCTCTCATTGGCTTGGCACTTTGGAAAGCAGACTGAACCAGGAGCAGATGCCTCGTCTCTGCCTCCTGTCTCAGCACTCCTGACATTATAGACACACATCACTGCTCCCAGCTTTTTATGTGGATTTTGGGGATCCAAACTCAAGTCCTCATGCTTGCAAGGGAGATGCTTTACTCACCTGAGCCATCTCACCAGCTCCAGATCTGGAATTTGAACACAGAGAAGAATTGTCAGGTAATTCTTAAGCATTGAGAAACTCTGCTTCACAGTTTCTGTCCTCCCCTGACTCTGGGTGCTTAATATGACAGTCACAAACACTTGACATGGTGTCTGTGCGCCTCAGAACAGCTTTCTTACTTCTGCCTGGGACTCTCCCTTCTACCCCACCTCACCACCATAGTTGCACTCCCAAGCCCAGACCTTTTAATGCAACTTCCTTACCACAGTGCCTTTTCACATGCCATTCCCCCGCTGCCCACCATACTGGCCTCGCCACTCACATCCCATGATGCCTTGCAGTAGTTCTGTCCCTTCTCATGTCTGTCACTTGGGGAATCTTATTCTCCTGTCTTAGGTACTGCCTGAGCACTCTGTTCCTGCCTAGGTTAAATCTTATCGCCTATTGTTTGGAGTCCTAGAGAAGTGTGTGGCTCAGAGCTCCAGAGCCCTTTCCTGGCTATACCCAGTCTTTCTCACTTCCTGTGGCCTGTTACCCTGCTGTGCTGGTCAGCTTTAATTACCAACTTGACTCAACCTAGAGTCACTTGGGAAGGGCTTGTCTGCATTGGTTTGGCCTGTGGGCATGTCTGTAGGAGACTTGTCTTAATAACTGATGTGTGAAGATGAAGCCCACTGCAGGTGACAACATTCCCCAGGCAGGAAGTCCTGAATTTGTAAGTGGAGACGTGGAGCTGAGCAGCAAGTGAGCCTCCCTGTTCTCATTCTCTCTGCAGTTGACCGGGATGTGAGGTAAGTAAGCAGCTGTCACAAGCTCCCACGACCGTGACATCCTTGTAGTGCTGGACTGCCACCTGGAACTGTGAGCTGAAACCCTTCTCCCCTGAAGTTGTTTCTGCCAGGGTGTTTCGTCCCAGCAATAGAAATGAAGATAAGACACGGGTAGGCTCTCCTCCCCACGTCTGCATTAGTGTCTGAATGTGAAGTGTGAAGTGTATCTGAGGACAAGGTGACCTAAGCTCCCAGCCTGTGCTGAGGACAGGAAGGGAACTTTCTGGGTTCTTGGAGGGAAGGGGTAGTCTGGGCTCACCTAACCACAGGGAAGCCATGCTAACAGGAGGCCACTGCAGGATAAAACATGCTCTGGGTGCCTGAGCCTGCAGAGAGACCCAACTGTGTGCAAGGATGGTCCATGAAGGATGCAGACTGTGCAGTCTATCTGAAATGACAGCCTCAAATATGCTGAGGAACCGAGTCACAAGACACCCTCTTCTACTGGTACCCACAGTACCCAGATCACAACATGGGTCTGCACTCACAGGGACGTGCTGGGGTTGGGACAGGTAAGGTCTTCTTCCTGGGCTCAGGTGACGTTGGAGACCAAAGAGAGGTGAGCAGGCTCGCCACAATCAGCTACAGGCTCCAGGGCAAAAGCCGGTTTGTGAATGCAGCTTCTGCCCCAAGAGCAGCAGAACCCTGATCCCTGTCTTCTGCTTGAGACTCTCCCAAAGTGCTCCTTGTGCTGAGAGTGGCGATTATCTCCTCCTCCAAAGAAAGAAGAGCATACCTGGGCGTTTGAAAAGATAGGTTTGAAATATTCACTGGCACCCTGCAGGCCTGTAGTTATGCAGGAGTATGCATGTATACATGTGTGCATGTGTACATGAATGTGTATGTGTGTGTTTGTATATGTGCATATATGTATGTGTGCATATATGGGATGTGTGCATATATGTGGTGATGTAAATGTACGCATGTGTGTGTGTGAGTACGTACGTATGTAAGAATGATCAAAGTGACACCACGGGACTTCGAAGGTGAAGTTATAGAAAGGATTCGTTCTTCTCCGCCTCCTACTCTCCCTCCACATTTGAAACCCATCCAGCAAGCTCTGAGGAAGCTGAACCGGGACCCTGCAGAGAGGAACCCCACAGAGAACAGCAGCTGCCAGCATTGCTCCCTGTCTCTCTCTAGACAAGAGAGCACAGAGCATCACCCTCCTCATACCTGGGCTGAGTCCATGGCTTCCAGCCTCTGTGAGCCCAAGCGACTGCACCCAGCTGCAGCTGGGGGATGAAGGGGCTAAGGAAGGCTCTGGACCAGGCTCCTCCTCAGGCCTTTGGACTCTCTGTTTTCATCTTCACACAGTTCCAGTGCACATATGTGTAAGCTCATTATTCCTTTGATAAGTCCTCTGTGTGACCCACACTGCCCAGGATACATCTTAACTAATCACATCTACAATGAAATTATTTCCAGATCAGACCATATTCTGAGCTACTGGGAGCCGGTGCATCAGCATAAATGTAGAGGAGGCATAGATAACCCTCAGAGGTCATCCTGCCCTGCCCAAGGTCACACACTAACAACTAGTGACCCAGCTTCAAGCCAAATTCATCCAACTCCAACTCCTGCACCCGTGAACCATTAATAATCTGACTGCTCCAGACATGGATGGGGTGGGGGCGGGGAGGGGTTCCTGGGAAGAAAACACACTCACAAGCCTATCTGACTTGGAGACTCTGCTCCTCCTGGTGACGCACAAGCAGTCAGGAACACTGGGGGCGGCTTCGCCAATAACTCCATCAAACACAAGAACAGTAGGTTTGCTAAAGTAATTAAAAACATAACCTGGGCTATTAAATTCCTCCTCCATTCTTCAGTGAGTGCCTCAGCGCTTGAAGTTGGAGCTGCATGTGTCCCCTAATCACTGCTGACAGATCGGTGCAGCCCCCGGCTCCCTCCTCGGCTGCTACCCTTGAAGAGGATGGGGGCTGGAGACAGTTTGTTTTAATGTCAAGATCGACATCTCTAATAATTATATACACACACACACCCATTTGCTGAAAATTCACCATTGGAATAAAAGGCTGGTGGCAGAGCTGTCACCTCTCGTCAGCTGCAGATTGGGGTTCGTGCCAAGGGCACGGCGGCAAACTCATCACAGTGCAAGTTCAATGTGAATCGGCTTTTGATGGTGGCAGATGACAGTCGCCATGAGCTCTTAACAGGAGGAGATACTCCATCAGCCCAGACCACGCCAAAAGACAGCAGGCCACTCACCAACACAACCATTCCCTCAATGGGGACTGGTCACTATTTCTAAACAAGGCTATGAAAATGTAGAGAATGCAGGGACCTAGGCAAGTCTATTCTGCAGGATTGTGATGTCAGAACTCCCACTACAGGGCAGGGGATGTGGCTCAGTTAGCAGAGCATCTCCCTCACATGTGTGAAGCCCTGGGTTTGAGTTCCCAGCATCATAGAACACTGGATGTACTGATGCAAACCTGTGATCCCAACACTCAGGAGGGGGAAGCAGGAAGCTCAAGGTCATTCCAGGCTTCTCACAGATTTCAGGGAACACTCTCCTCATCCCTCACAGGGCAGCTCTCCAGACTCCCCCAAGCCAGGAAGTGGCTAGGTGGATGGATGGATAATGGATGAATAAACAGGTGGATGGATGATGGATGATGGATGATGGATGGGTGGATGTGGATGATGGATGGATGGATGATGGATGATGGATGGGTGGATGGATAGATGATGGATGGATGGATGATGGATGGATAGATGATGGATGGATGGATGATGGATGGATGAATGATGGATGGATAGATGATGGATGGGTGGATAATGGATAGATGATGGATGATGGATGGATAATGGATGGATGGATGGGTGGATATGTAGGTAGATGGACGGAGGGAAGGATGGATAAATGAGTGGATGGGTGAATGGAAGAATGGATGGATAGATGAATGAGGGGGACATGAATAGAGGGTTAGGTGAGTGGTTAGATGGATAGGTGCAAGCGGACGGTTCAGGCAGTTGGGGTGGTGGTGAAGTCCTCCACAAAATGGGAGAGAGATTGAAGTGATAGTTGGGAGTATATAGAATTCTGTGTCTTCCATAAAAATCTAGTATGCATTATAATTTTTAAATTTAAATGTTTTAATTTTCCAGTTTTCTCCAATAGAGAAAGCTTCAGGAGAGCAAAGACTCATCATTCCTGACTCTTGTCTAGTTATAAATTTATTACCCAGAGTCATTCATGGAAACAGAAAGAACAGATTGCACAACTGCCTGCATGTACATTCATACATACACACAAGTCCATATCTCCTGTCAGGGCCATTCTCAGAGTCCCAAGGCATTTGCACCTGGAGCACTCTGTTGTGCACACCTGCCTGTGATGATAAAGTGAAGTCCACAAATTAGCTGCAGCAATAGATCAGCAACAATGATGAAACAGAGAAGGTGATAAAGGCAGAATGAAAGTGGCCTGCTCCCTCCTGTGACCTCAACTCCAGATCTGATCATCAAAATGGCAGCAAGGGACTCCAGAGTGGGCAAGGAGATGGCATGGATATGCCAAGGTAAAGCGAGGATCTACATCCGGCCAGACAGAGCACAGTCTTGTGGTTTAAGATCTATGAGTTGTTTATTTCTAGAAATTTCCACTTAATATTATCTACTTGCAGTTGACCACAGGAACTAAATTGGAGGAAAGCCAAGCCACAAGAGGGACCATGTTGGGGAGAGATTGATCCATGGAAAGGAGGCTAGGCCAACCATCACCAGAGACAGGGAAGAGTTAACAAGCACTGAGATCAAAGGCAGTTTGGAGGCCAAGTTCCTTCCTTCATGGGGGTCATTGGCTTTTTTTCCCCTTAAGGCCACAAATTAAATAGATAAGACCCATCACCCATGCTATGGGGTGATTGCTTTACTTAAAGTGTTAACCTTTAATGTAGAAATAAATGCATCCACAGCAACACTTAGACCAGTGTGTAATGCATATCAATCCCTTGCCAAGGTGAAAGAAAATTAACTGTCACATAGAGCAAAAGCCAATAAACCCTTCTGAATCATAAAATCAGTGAATGAGCAAATTGATGTTAGTGAACAAATGGATGGGTGGTGGGGTGTGTGGATGGATGGGATGAATGTATGGATGGATGGATAGATGAGTAGATGTGTGGATAGATGAGTATATAAATGGGTGGATGGATGGATGGATATATGAAGGGAAGGTTGGATTAGTGAGTGGATGCATGGATGGATGGACAGGTGGATGGATGGATGGATGGGTAGATGGATGGATGGATGGATGGACGGACGGACGGATGGATGGATGGATGGATGGATGGACGGGTGGATGGATGGATGGGTGGATGGACAGATGGATGGGTAGATGGATGGACTGATGGATGGATGGATGGATGGATGGATGGATGGATGGATGGATGGACGGGTGGATGGATGGATGGATGGACAGGTGGGTGGATGGATAGATGGATGGATGGGTAAATGTATGGATGGATGGGTAGATGGATAAGTGGCTATATGGAGGGATGGACAGATGAGTGATTGGATGGATGGGTAAATGAATGAGTAGATGAACGAATGGGTGGATAGATGAGAGGCGGGTGATGAGTGGGTAGATGAGTACATGGGTGGATGAATGGATGGATGAGTGCTTGGATAGATAAGTGGATGGGTGATGCAGGAGGTCCCAGCCCACTGTGGGTGGTGCCAGCCCTAGGCAGATGGGCCTGGACCATACAAGAAAACTAGTTGAACAAGCCAGGGGAAGCAGAGATGTAAGCAGCGTTCCTCTATGGCCTGTGCTTAAGTTTCTGCCTCCAAGTTGCTACTTTGAGTTTGTACCTTGGCTTCCCTGGATGATTGGCTGTGAACTGTGAGATGTAATAAGGCCTTTTCTTCCCGAAGTGCCTTTGGTCAGTTTTAACACAGCAGCAAAAGCTCACTTGAATAACTGTCTTCCAGGAAGGAGAGAATGGAACAGCTTGCCTTGCCTCTGTCCTCATTTTACAAGTGAGGGAACTGAGTCCAAGCAAGGCAAAGTGGGGGTGAAAGTCACTTGCCCAAGGTCACCCAACAGTTTGTATGCAATGAACCTTGTGGGTGGGAGGGAGAAGTGGGGGGCTGGGACCTGGTGGCCTCCTTCTACCCTGGGAAGAAGCTAGTGACTTGTCTAGAGAGGGTTCTCAGCATGGAACGATTTTGCCCCTGAAGGGACTTTTGACTTTTGGTGATGTTTAGAGACATTTTTGGTTATCACAATTACAGTGGAGAAAGAAATGCTGCAGTCCAGTGGGTTGATGCCACAGGCAAGGACGATCTTCAGTGCACAGATCAAGCCAACAAAACTGCTCAGGCCAAGTTGTCAATCACACTAAGGCCAGGAGAGGTGAAGAGTCACTCTGCAGGGGACAGGTCAGGATGCAGCCATCTCTTGGCATTCCAAAAACAGCAAGCTGCAGGCCAGACCTGGAGCCAGGAAGAGAGAAACTGTCCTCATCCCTCCTCAGCAGCATGGCCTCAGGCACCTTGGCCTCCCTCTCTGAGCCTCCCTTACCTATACGATAGAGATGTAAATGCCTTCTTTCTTAACAGTTGTGAGTGAGCTGAGATGGGTTGCCATAGTGATACCATAGCGATCCTAGGATCCCAGGCCTGAGGGAGCATCAGGCCTGCGGGTGGAGAGCATGTTATGGCACAGGTTGCCTGCCCCACCATCAGCATCTGATTCTGCAGACCAGGAGCCGGTGAGGATTTGAGCATTTGCATGTCTAGTTTGCATCTCCTCCAGGTGATCTTACTGACCCAGGGACCATGTTCCAAGAAAACAATAAGTGAATCCATGTAAAAAGTTCTGCACAGCTCCCAGCACAGAGTGGCCAGGCCTTCCTTCCCATCAACAGCATCACCCTTCAGGACCATTTGGGCTGAGAGTTTGCTGTGAGGGACTCTGTGTGTTGTTGCCCACTGAGGTGACAGGAGTCGGGAATGCTGTGGGCTAAAGGGCTTCTGTACAGTGGCACTTGATGAACCAGTGGGCAAGCAGAGGCCAGAAACATGTGGTTATGTGACTCAGAAGACCCACTAATGGGAAAGTGGTGTCAGAGCTTTTTGTGGTATTGGAGTTCACTGCAGGCAGAGACTTTGGCATCTGGTAGAGCTAAATTCAAGTTCATTCTCTTTCTCTCTGTGCTTCCATTCCTCTGTAAACGGGACTGATAATAACCACAGCTGCCTCCCAGGGTGGCTGCTGCAGACTGAGCTACAGAAGGTGCTTAGCAGAGTTCCCTGCACAGTCAGGACCAAGAAGCCAACTCTACGATCAGTTACTCTTCTCACTGATGTAACTGAACCCTGACAAGCATAACCTTAAAGGTAGGAAGGTTTATTCTGGCTCACAGTCTGAGGTTACAGTCCGTCATGGTGAGAAAGTGACAGAAGCCTGAGGTGACTGCTTGCATCACATCCATCAGGAAACAGAGGGACAGCTGTGCTCAGCTTGCTTCCCTATCCAGTCCAGCACCCCAGTCCCTGGAATGGACTGCCCACATCCAGCGTGAGTCTTCCTGCCTCAGTTAAACCTCTCTTTGGAAACTGCTCCAGAGGTGTGTCTCCTAGATAAGTCTAAATGTCAAGTCTAAGCCAAACCAACAATGAAATTAATCATCATGGGCTCTCAACCTCCTGGAGCTCTGAGAAAATAACCAGACTCTCCCAGTGTCCCCCCAATGTCCTCCCAGTGTCCCGACCTCAGAGCCCTGGCCTTAGTCTGTGGGCAGCCCCCTGTGTCTACAGATCTGTGTTCATTCTTTGGGGTTTTTTTCCCTAGCAGGTCTTTTTATTGTATCTTTCCCCTGCTCCACCTTGGATGAAGATTTGAACTGTTACATCCCAGAGCCAATAACACACCTCTGCTTTCTGCCGACAAGGTAAATATAATTAAAAAGTGATTATGATCTGGGGCTTTGGTTATGGCAGGGCTAGACCTAATTATACAGCAAGCACTGGTCTCCAGGCAGCAGAACCTCTCTAGATGAAATTTACCATCTGATACACGCCATGTGTAGGACTGCCATCTGAACCTTCAGCCCCAGAGTCTCAGCTGTGACAAGGAGACACCCCACCCAGGTCAGGCCAGGTCCAAGTTCTAATGATACTATGATGGGTTACAGAGCATGGTTAAGGGGTCAGAACCTACTCCCGGGCCTTCTCAGCCTGCTAGGGAGGGGGCTGTCAATCAAAGCAGGTGTATAAATTTGTGAGGGAGTGTTGGTGAGCAGAGAGGCATCATAGAAACTAAGTGCAAGAACGTGAAGGCGGTGAAGCAATGGGGGTGCAAATTAAAGCCACACACACACACACACACGCATGCACACACACACACACACATGCACACACACACACACACACACACACACACCTGAATAGCCAAGATAAGCAATAGCAACAGTATCTAAGGGTGCAGTGCTGGGCATCAGATGGTGTCCTAGTTTGCTTTCTGTTGCTGTTATAAACACTGACCAAAGCAACTTGGAAGAGAAAAGGGTTTATTTCATCCCGCCGGTCACGATCCATCACGGAGGGAAGTCAAGCAGAAACTCTGGGGAGGAACCTGGAGGCAGGAACTGAAGCAGAGACCATAATGGAGTGCTGCTCATTGGCTTGCTCCCCGCTTGCTCTGATACAGCCCAGACCCACCTGCCCAGGGATGGCACCGCCCACAGTGGGCTGGGCCCTTCCACATCAATTAGCAATCAAGACAATGCACCACAGACAAGACCGCAGCTGATCTGATGGAAGAAATTTCTCAATTGAAGGTCCCTCTGCCCAGGTGACAAAAATTAACCAGTACAGATGGGGAGCCACAGAGGGCAGCTGAGCCAGAAATCAGGTCCTCAGAGAACTAAACCTGGGGCTGGGAAGACAGCTCGGTGCAGAAAGCATCAGGAACCGCGCTCGGATGCCCAGCACCCACACAAAAGCCAAGCACAGCAACACGTTTAGAGCCCCAGAACTGGGGAGGCAGAGACAGGAGGATCCCTGGGTCTCCCTGACCAGTCAGTCCAGCCACATCAATGAGGTCAGGGTTCAGGGAGAGAATGACAAGGAGAAGGCAGGAGAGGCCACAGGACAGCTGTTGAGTTGGGAGGCCGAGACGTGTTCATGTGACCCACAGGCTCAGGCCCCTGTCAGGGTTGTGCCTTTCTCCTCAGAGAAGGAAAGACCAGGGGGTCCATCTGCAGACCTGGGGGCCCTGAACCTCCCGACCCATTCCTGTTCATGTTGGTTATCTCTACCTGCAAAGGAGCCCCTTCTTGAGTGCACAGAGAACCCCAAATAACTCAGCCCATCAGAAGGAAAATAGTTCAAGCTGAGAATCAAAGCAATCTGTTCTTTAATCGCCCTTTTAACCCTAAAGCCATATTCATTGATCCACTGGGGTCTGAGGATAGGTGGTGAGGATGCACACTGGGACATTGCATAGGTTGTTCTTTATTTAAGTTTTTTGTGATCTCTTGGTTGAGAATATTTTGGCAGTGTGCATGGTGGTGGGGTTCTTAATGCCATTTTCATACACTATCGTATGTTGAGTGCTCCCCATGCCTCCTCCCTCCTCCCCCTCAAGGTTCCCACCCTCCCTCCTCACCTCTCCTGCCCCAGTCAGGCCCTTCTTTTCTCTAGATGTCACATTTCTATTTTCATGACTTGTACCTCTCTATAAAATCTATGATTCACAAATGAGAAAGGACATGCAATGTTCATCTTTCTGAGACTTTCTTAATTAATTTAGTCTGATGACCTCCGGTTGCGACTGTTTCTCTGCAGGTGACATCATTTCCTTCCTCAGAGCCAAACACAATTCCATTTTCTAGCTGCAGGAGTTTCTTGCCCCTTCTCCCAAGGTCATAACAGCAGGTGTCACCCCTCAAAATCCCCAGAATTTCTTCTCCTGAACTTGTGCTGACATTTTCTTTTCTTTTTCACTGTTTATTTTTTTGCCTAATTAAATACCATTATGATGGTGTTATAAAAATGCGATGGGTAGGGCTGGGCTCAGTGGTTAAGAACACTGACTACTCTCACAGAGGACCCAGGTTTGATTCCCAGCACTCACATGGCGACTAACAACCATCTGTAACTCCAGTTCCAGGGGACCGGATGCCTTCCTCTGACCTCCATGGGCACTGTTTGACATGAGCTCACTTACATACATTCAGGCAATATGCTCATATGCATAAGATAAAAGTAAGATATTTTTTTAATGTGACAGGCATCCACAGGCATGGAACTAGAATCGTGTATGTGACCTGTGGAGGGGCCCACATGCTCAGCTGGAGGACAAAAATGTCTCCCTGGTCAGGCAGCAGCCTCACCATCACATCCACAGTGAGGCCAGAGCCTGTGAGCACCCAGAGGACCCAGAGGTGCGTCTCCATTGTGATCACTGGAACCTTTACTCAGATGTCTCCTTGCTCGACGGAAGGTAAAGCTGCCCTCGTTTCAACCTAACCTCTGGCCTCACTGTGCTCTGTAAACTGTGCCTGATGCTCCCCAATGGTAGAAATGGTCATGAAATGAAGACCAGACTGGTAGCAGAACTTTCTAGAACCCCAATCCTTCTGCAAGGCAGCGTACTGGTTCAGAAATCAGAGCTGATGTCATTATTGTTGATTATTCTCGAACATCTTGCACAGGAGAAACTGTCGCTTTTATGTTCCACGGGGAGAAGTGCAGCTTGCCATCGCCTGTCCCGCCCAGATGATGGTCTTTTCCTGCTGGTTGGTATCCTGAGGACCTGGCTGGGCTCTCACAGAGACAGGGCCCTGTCAGTGCCTAGCATGCCTGTGTAGATCTATGTGGTGAGACCTCCCCTCTGAACTGGGGCCAAGAAACAAAGGCCACAGGACAGCAGCACCCAGGGTCTGATGGCATCGAGACCTCACCTGGAGAAAGCAGCTAGCTCAGGTTAGAGGAGAGGAGCCCATGCAGGTCCTGCCAGCTGGCCTCCCCTAACCATCCCACCCATCCCACCCACTGTGGCCATGGCTCCCAGACTCCCACACGGGCCCTCCATTAATCCTCCACTTCAAGGAGAATCCAAGTTCTAAGTACAGTCAGTTAGCACAGCCCCACCCCCCTGCCCACAGTGATTGCTTCGTGATGGGCACATGATTGAAACTGATCCAGTCAGAGTGAACCATGTAGCCTTTGCTAGCTGGAAGAAAGCAGTCACCTTAAGAGGCCGGACCTGATTGGCTGGAGAGACCCCAAGGAGCCCAGAAACCCAGGAAGAAGGTCCTGTGAGTCCTGGCTACCTGAAGCTCCTCATCCTGACTTGATGCCCAGCAAACCAATCCATTATTAATCCTGGTCCCAAGCCAGCTGAGTCTGTCATTTGCAACCAAGATAGTCTTAGCAGCCTTTACTGTCACTGATAAGTAGTTCAGAGCACAGGAGTGACATGCCCAAGGTCTCACAGGAGACTGTGTGCACAGGGAGACTTGAGTGCAGTTTGATTTCTTGAGTTTAATGATGTCCACTAGACAAGCCTATAAAAATTGCGAGTGGCCAGTGCCCACACAGCACCTGGAAATGGCACTTCACAGACTAAGTTAATGCTGTGGACTGGTGCACCTTCCAGACTTCACAGACTAAGTATTAATGTTGTGGACTGGTACACCTTCCAGGGGTAGCAATAAGAGAGTCCAAAAAGACACGGATGGTCGTCCCATCAACAGATCTCATTACACCAGAGAAATGCTGGGGGCAGGAATCCGCTTCACAATCCTGATCTGCACTGGGGAGATATTGCTAGCTCGGTGGGTAAATCACTCACAGCACAAGCCTAAAGAGCCGAGTTCAGATGCCCAGTGCCCAGGAAAACACCAAGCGGGTATGGTGGGTGCCTGTCATCCCAGTGCCCCAGCACAGAAGCAGAGACAGGGGAGCCTGGGTCGGTCAGACAGCACAGACCGGGCCAGGCTTGGCGTCACAGGGCTTCAATCCCAACACTCTGCAGGCAGAATCAGGTGGATCTCTATGAAACGGAGGCTAGCCTGGTCTACATAGTCCCAGGACAGCTGGTGCTACAGGGGAATCATGTCTCCAAACAGACAAGCCCAGATGTTTGAGCTCTGGACCCAGCGAGATGAAGGGAGACTGAGAAGATAGCCAGCACCAACCCTGGGCTCCACAGGCATGCACAGATACACGTGTGCCTTCACATATGTGAGCACACGTGTGACTCCATGCACACATATGCAAAGAACGAGGCAGGAAGACATCCCCTGAGGCCTCCTTTATAAAGCTGGAGAATGACGAAAAATTAAAGTACAGCTACAAACTAGAAATGAAAGCCAGGTACCGAACGCTCCCTCACGCATGTGGCAGCAGGCAGAAGGCAGTGCACAATGAGTTAGAGCAGACAACGCCCCGGGACCCAGTTAGGGAGGAACCCAGATGCTAGGTCACACGCACACAGGAACAGCGGGGCGCGCAGGCGGCCGGTGTCAGTGGTGTTTATCTACGGGGGACGCTTGTTTACGGCCTCACCCTTTTCTGTGATTGCCAAATATACAAAAACAAGCATGTGCTACTTGTGCAATCAGAGAAAAGGGCTGGAGTTTAATATCTAACCCAAAATACAGGCTGGTGGAAAATGCCTGGGCCAGCCAGCGACCAGGCTGGGTGAGGCCTGCAGCCACTGGGTACTGCAGGAGGCCTCAGTCACCTGCAACCTCAGAAACAGAGATGTGCCCACCTCAGAACAGGGCAGTGGCTCACTGTGCAGAAAAAGCCTGTGGCCTGACCAGGTTGTGCATGTGGGTGTGTTTGTGCACATACGTGTGTATGTGTGTATATTTATACATGCATACATATTGGTACATCTGTGTGCACATGCGTGTGGAGGTCAATACTGTGTATTTTCTCCACTTTCTTCATTTTTTTTGAGTCAGGGTCTCCCTGTAGCCTCAGTTGTCCTGGAACTCACTGTGTAGACCAGGCTGGCCCTGATCTCACAGAGATCTGTCTGCCTCTGCCTCCCGAGTGCTGGGATTAAAGGTGTGCGCCACCATGCCCAGCTTCCACTTTATTTCTTGAAATACTGTCTGTCACTGAACCTGGAGCTCATCAATTCAGCTAGCCTGGATGGCTGGTGAACCCTAAGTAACCCCCAGTTTCTGCCTACCCAGCACTGGAATCCCAGGCATGTGGATTCTGGTGATCCGAAGCCTTTTCCTCACACATGCACGGAAATTCTTCACTGACTAAGCCATCTCCCCATCCAATAAGATCTTAATTCTCTCAACGCTTCTAACAATAAGCTTTATCTGCAGCCTTTTTATGGGGGAAATAGTTGAGGCTCAGAGAGGGTGAGTAACTTGTTCAAGGTCACACAGCTGGCAAAGGGCAGGAATGGAATTCAGCCCTATGCTTGTGACTTGAGCCTTAGCTTGACTCCTGATCAGACAAAGCCATGTTAGTCATGTTCTGTGGGTGGGGAGCCAAATTTGTAGCTAAAGTTTCACTGGACAGAGACTTTCCCCGTCCCTCATGACAGTTTTGAGCCTGGTGCGCCCATGTTCCAGAGAAGTCATTTGTCCAAGATGGCCTAGCTAGGAACCAGCCTGTAGGTTATAAGAGGCTGAAATCTCTTCTAGTGCTTTCCTCACAGCTGGGCCAGCTCAACACAGCTGCAGTGAATGAGACGACCCCTCCTGGGCCTGGGCCTGGGCAACCCCCCTGTCAGAATAATTGCCAGGATCAGTTTTTGTTTAAGCTGTGTACCCCAGGCCTGCTGAGACCAGTCCCCATGGCCTGCAAGCGTGTTTTAGTAATGCCAGCCATGGCTGTGTTCAGAGCCACCATCTGTCCCCACAGTGGTGTGGGAGCTTCGGGAGAGGAGAGCTCCAGTTCCACAAGATCGTTCTGGAAGCCTTGGTCTTGCAGGCAGAGCAGCTACCGAGGAAGGGCTTTAAGGTCTGAGGTGGAGACGCCTGTGAGCTCATTCATCTCCCTA
This sequence comes from Eospalax fontanierii, assembly GCA_035773235.1. Classification (NCBI taxonomy): domain Eukaryota; kingdom Metazoa; phylum Chordata; class Mammalia; order Rodentia; family Spalacidae; genus Eospalax; species Eospalax fontanierii. Next base: position 70,213,377 of record CM069529.1, on the reverse strand, counting down.
AATCTGTCCTCTGAGGGAGCCTAGGTATCCATCAGCCATCCAGCAATTATTGAGCACCTGCTGTATGCTAATGATGATGCCAGGTGCTTGAGAGGCCAGATGTGATGATGCAGAAGGTTCTTCTTTATGCACGTCCTTCACAGATGCCTTGGGAACGTCCCCCTCGGTGGGTGCTGCTGCCCACACACCACTGACTCTATCTAGAATCTCCAGGAGCGCTGTTTGAACCCGAATCGCTTCTAACAGCCCCTCACCAGCCCCACAGAGGATTATTGCAGCTATCTCCACAGCGCACACTAGGAGGACCCTTGCGCAGAGAGGTCCAGACCTTCCCCAAGGTCACACATCGCCAAGCCCCAAGGCCAAGTTCAGAAGAACCATGCAGTCAGAAGAACCATGCAGTGCATGGTACTTGTCCCCAGCACCTTGGGGTCTCAAGCCTTTACTCCAATGGCAAGCTAACTATAAATGTTTTTATTTCTCGTGAAAAATAACTTCCTCCATGATTACATACATACTCCTGTTAACACCCTGAAACAAGTCGAAAAGATCATCCGTGGAGAGCGCACAGAATACAGAGTGTGGCTGGGCTTGCAGCCTGGCAGCGGGCGCCGGAGCCGTGGCGGCTTCCCTCGAGGTGGAGCAGTGACTGGAAGGCTGAGCTCGCGGCCTCCGCCTACCACTGTAAAAGAGCTTGGACTGCACGTTGTCAGCCTGCGAAAAGATGCAAGTCGAACAAGGTAGAAAGGCAAGAGCCAATACCCAAAGGTTGTCCTCCACATGTACCCTATGGTATACACGCGCGCACACACACACACACGCACGCACGCACGCACTCCAAGTGTAGTTTCTGCTCGAAAGCTTAAAGTTATCTCTGCATCATTGCAGAAACAAAAACTCATAAACATTAAGTAGAGACCATCTGACTGATCCATACCCAGAAACAGAGTTGATGAGAGTCAGGGCATACTAACAGCCCCCACCTTACAGATGAGAGTGATTGACATTGTGTTGCATTTCCTCCATTGCGTGCTGAGCATTCTTGTGGATATGTCCATTGAAATCAACTTCACATGCGCTCCACTGTTATAAGCCTGGTCCTGGGTGACATAGACATTATGTAACCATCACTTTTAATGGCTACATAATATTCCACTGGGTGGACTGGTACAAAATTTATAGGCCTTAATATCAAACAAATTAGGATAGCCTCCATTTTTAACTTCTTAAAAGTGACACGGCAGTGAACCTGCTTCTATCCATAAAGCTCTTATTCCCTATTTAGGATTATTTTGTGAAGAAGGGATCTCCAAAGTGCAGTTACTGCAACAGAAGTCATAAACAATTTAAAGCACATTGCTATCCTCTACTGCCCTGCTTCCTACAGACATTTCTATCTAGACATGCAGCCTCCGGCAGCGAGCAGTGTCTTTTCTCCTTGATTTTATTTCCTTACACAAGTCAGCCCATGCGTCAGAGCGGCAGCACAGGTTTTTAATAAACCCGAGCAGAGTCTTGTTCTACAAGGTCACCCCATCAGTCTCTCTAGATCCTGACAATGGCCCCTGTGGTTCTTGCTCCCATCCAGGCAGGTTACTATAGCTACCCAGGAACTCAAAGGGCATCAGGAGCTCCCATGAACCCAGTGCTGTGAGATAAAAAGAGGCCAGTTAAGGCACCCACCTCCGCGGAGCCCAGCTTTAGAATCTTCCAGCAACCATCTCGTTGTACATGTCCCTCTGAAAGGTTCTGCTGGCTTTTCGAATTGACCCTCAAAACTGCAGGGAGGGCACAGAGCAGCTCCACGCATCCTGGGTGTCAGGCATGCATGTGCACCCCGGGCGCACCCGGGGCTGGGGACCCGTTCCTGATCCTCTGGCCCCCACCTTTCTCCTTCCTTGTTTCCATTTTCAGACGCTTTCATCTTGCAAACTCCAGACCCTAGCCCGCCCTCACTCTGACCCCAGGGGACCTGGGTTTCTGTTCATACCCCAACAGTGAACAAGACTCAAAGTCCTCCCCAATGAGGCCACGCCTTCCTCATTTCTACCCCTTCTGTCATTCTGGGGATGAAATCTTGTCCCCCACACTGGGCAAATCCCTTACCATGGGCTTCATTCCCAGCCCCCGTTCTACCTTTTATTTCGAAACAGGGTTTCACTAAGTTGTTCAGCTGGCCTTGAACAACTTTGTAGCCCAGGCTGGACTCAAACTTAAGATTTCATACCCCAGCCTCTGCATGCTGGGGTAATAGACCTGTGTCACCCCACCCAGTAGCTGGGTACTACTTCATAATTTGCTCCTACTCGATACTATAGGATTCAGCCATAAGGGTGGGAGCCTGATGGTTCTGCTTGTCAAAGATTGCAAATGCCTGATGCAGACCTTGGAAGGCAAAGATACTCAGTAAATACTTGCTGAAGAAGAAAGAGGGAGGGGAAGAGAAGGAGGGAAGGAGGGAGGAAGGGAAGGAGGGGGGAGAGAGGGAGGGAGGGAGGGAAAAGTGAGCTCAGTGGATTGCCTATTCTGAAGGCCCCTCCGGTGAGCTTGCACCCTGACCCTCCACCCTTGGCTTTGCCTCTCCCTCTTGCTGGGACCTCAGTGACTGGCTTTAAACAAACAGCAAGAACATTGCCGTAAGACTGAGGATTTGATTTCTACCGTTGCTGAGTCTTCCCCCAGTGGCTAAAAACCTATTTTATGAAAAACAGTTTTTCAACAGTCTTTACTTCTCTCTCTCTCTCTCTCTCTCTCTCTCTCTCTCTCTCTCTCTCTCTTTCTCTCTCTCATCTCAGTTCATTACAACCTGCATCTCCAGCATTGAGGTGTACCAGGATTAAACCTTGAGGGAATAAGAGAGAGAAAAATCAGCTTGGTCAGGTGAAAGTGTGCCGTGGGGTCCCTGGGAGCCAGACTCCTGCAGGGACCAGAGCGCTGTGTAAGCAAAGTTGCTGTCTGGCCGGGCATGCAGGCCAGGGTGGAAGGGGGCATACGTGTGCACACACACACACAGCCACAAGCCTGATTAGAAGGTGCGCAGGCTCCTCAGCCAGGCGTCGAGTTCATGACGCTGAGAGATGAGGGGTTGAGTTTGTGACCGTGATTTCTGAGCAGAGATGGCCGTGCATCCGGCTGTGGGCTGCTCAGACAGATAAGAGCTTCCCCAGGGCCCGAGATGGCAGTGAGGCAGCGGTCCTGGGCTGTCCTCCCTAGGGGAACTGAGGGCCCAGCCCTGGGTTGCTAGGAGCTGCAACCTCTCCTCAGCGCCCCTCAGCATCTCAAAGGCTCCCACCACGCCTGTCCACTCACTTGGATAATCTCTCTCCTTTGGACATGTTCATACCCCAAAGCCACGAGCACAGAGGTGACTGTAAGACGCCCCAAGGCAGGGGCCATGTCTGTCTTAAGCCATTGCATCCTCAAGCCCTGGAAGTAGGCTGGCCTGTGTGGGCTCCCAGCAGACACAGGAAGGATGAATGGTGAGTCAGTCTGCCTGGCACATCATGGGTGACCAGGGGACACCTATCCAGTGTGGATCCAAGCTAGCCATCCCAGCTCTGGGGAGGTGGAGCCGGGAGAATCCTGGGGCTCTCCAGCCAGCTCGGCCCAGTCTGCAGGTTCCAGGCCAGTGAGAGACCTTGTCTCAAAAATAAAGTGAGGATGATGCCTGTGAAATAAGACCAAGAGTTGTGCTCTGGCCTCCACATGCATGCGCACATACACGCACACACACGCATACACACACATGTGCACCTGCACAAGCGTGCGCACACACAGACATACATTCATTCATACTCACTGCCTCTCTGGAGTGTTAAAATACTGTTAATAATTAAATATTGATGCTGAACGCTGAAGAGAGATTGCTAATTTTTTGACTATGTTTATTTGCTCTACCCCTGGCCAGGCATTCAGGGTAGTCACCTGCTCCTTAGAAAGGGCTGTCTGGGAGCTGGGACCCCTCCCTGTCCCTCTCCTGTCATGTTTGCTCCTGGGAGCAAAGGGCAGCCATTGCAGGTGTTGGGGTTCTGGAGTTTGTGAACCGAGCAGTACATACATCTGATCAGGGAGTCAGGACGGCATGGGTTCTAGGCCTGCCTCTCTCCGCCCTCCCCCTGTGAGTTCCAATATTGTCCAAGGAGCCAGTGTGCCCCTCCACACTTGTACACACACATGCACACCATTGCATGCTCCCACACACAGGGACGCAGAGGGGATGGTGAATGGGGTCACGGTGCAGGTGGATAAGGAGGATCGCTTCTGATGTTCCACAGTGCAGGAGGGGAACTGAGTTTGGCAGCCATTGTTTGAATATTTCACAGTACAGAGGACTGTGGGCGCTCCCAGCACAGAGAAAGGATCACTGCCGAGACAAGACGGGCCAGCCAGCCTGGCCCATCCTACACTTTGCTGTGCTATGCTAGGGTGGCACATGACACTATGATGTCAATGAAAGACAAAACTAAATTATCTCCAAAAGAAGGAAGGAAGGAAGGGAGGGAGGGAGGGAAGGGAGGGAGGAAGGGAGGAAGGGAGGGAGGGAGGGAGAAAGACAACTGAAGGGAAGGGAAGGAAGAGGCAGTGGTGGGAGGAAGGAAGGAAGCGGACAGATGGATTGATGTCCAGGAGAACGAATGGAGAGTTGGCACACCAGGACTCTGCTAGAGTGGGGCTGTCTCTCATGATGAGGTGTGGTGTCCTGTGGTGAGAGACAGAGAGAAACGCCATGCTCCGTAGACCCCAGCCACAGATCTCTGAGGAGCGTTCGGCCTCCCTGCCTGTGTTTTCTTGATTCCATTTCACAGAGGGTTGTAATCATTTTTGTTTGTGGGTTTTTCCAACTCCTTCTGAAAGTACCCACCACGGTATAATACATTGATATTAAACACTGTGTTTATTTTCAGCTTCCAGCTCCCTGCTCGTCCTACCTTCCCCACAGCAGGTGGGATGCTATCAGATCACCCTTGGGGAAAGGCGGAGAGAAAGAATCAAAGTATTCACTTTGAGTTCTTAGAGAGGCTTTTGTGTATCTGTAACAGACACCATGGCACTGGAAGCCTTGAGCTTCACCAGAAAATGTCAAATGTTTGAGCAGCAAAGAAAAAAGACTTCCTTATTTTTGGCTTCAATCATTAAGAATCTGGACCATAAACTGAGTGTGCCAAGGGATGGAGGGAGGCAGGTCCAGTTTTCTAAGCTAGTGAGCAGAGAGTTGGCAGGAGCCTGGAAGGAGGCCAGCTCCAACATTCAGCACTGAAAAGATGAGGGTCTTAAGCTAGACTGGAGGCCAGGGCTCCACCTCCCCAGCCATAGACATGTTAGTAAGGTTGAAAGCCCATGTGGCTTCCAGGACACGCAGCACCTGTGGCCTAAGAAGCTGCCCAGCCCTGAAGACAGCAGTCAGTTTCCTGGGTTCAGAAAGCCACTTCCCATGATGTCTCAGTCAGAACAAGAGGAAAAGTATATAGACCTGAAAAATACAACTGCATGTGTCCCTGTACCAGGTAGTCTCCAGGCTAGCTCATTTTGTATAAGAGCACACTCTAGGAAACTCACGAAACGAGAATACTACCTAGTGACCCAGTTCTCATAGTGTGGCCCTGTCAAGTGATGATGCGTGGCTTTGCCATTCAAACAGAGGCTGAGCTGTTACATTAGCTTGACAAAATTAATGCCTTCAATTCTAGGTAGAAAGGAGGCTCCCAGGTCAAGCTCAGTCTATTTTAAGGAAGAAAACACCATGTCTGGGACCAGGACTGACCACTCACAGGCTAAGGCTGAAGTTAAGATTTAGTGGCGATGCTTTAGAGCTTCCTGGTATCTCCTCCAGCAGTGGATACCGCCCTGTGGACACACAGACACACACTGGAAGCCAGGACTAACTTCAGCTTGAGTGTCTAATCTCACTCACCTAGTGCTCCAGCACAGACAGCCTGTTCTTTGAGCAATAGTTGAGGTTCTGTGCGTGTGTATGCATATACATTTATGTGGGTGCACATGTATGCGCATACATGTGGAGGCCAGAGTTCAACCTTAGGTGCCACCCAGCTTGTTTTTGATCCAGGGTCTCCCACTGGTCTGAAGTTCATCCATTAGGGAAGATTGGTGGGTCAGGGAACTGATCACCTCTCCAGAGCTGGGATACAGGTGCATGCCGCCTGCCCAGCTTTGTAACATGGGTTCTGGGGGATCAAACTCAGATCCACACACTTGTACAACTGTCTCCAAGTCCACATTTTAGGTTTTCTTAATTAATTTATTTACTTATCTATGTCTTATGTATATGAGTGTTTTCCTGCATGTATGTAAGTGCACCCTGGGCATGCAGTGCCCAAGGCAGCTATAACTGGACATTGGATTCCCTGGAACTAAAGTTATGATGGTCGTTAGCTGCCATGTGGGTGCTCAGAATAGAACCCAGGCCCTCCGCAAGAGCAGCCAATGCTCCTGACCACTGAGTCAGCTCTCCAGTCCCTATTGTAGGTTTCCTTAATGGGTCTTTAGTTCCTAAGAGCCAGGAAGGGAAAACAGGAGAGGTGTGGGAAGAGACAGGCGACCGGCCTCTGCTGAGGGCCTTTCACCGGCCTTGTCAGGCCAGGCTTCTGCTTGCTGTGTGCACAGTGGGCTTCAGGGGAGACGCCTCCGGGCCCTGTGGCAGCAGAAGGGGCTGCACTGCAGCCACACCACCAGGCGCAGGTGTGGGGCCCGCAACTCCGCTGCCCGCGGAGCTCCTGCCTGGCATCTAGCCTGGGCGAGCAAGCCTCCCTCAGCTGAAGGAAATGAAGTCTGACTCAGCGCTCATGAATGGTCCTCTGCGACTGGTCAAGCCTCCCTTTGCTGAGGTTAGCAGGCACCGCAGCTTGGCTGGGAATGCAAGGCTGGAGGGAGGCGGCTCTGCCAAGCCCAGGGCGGGAGACTCTGAGTTGCACCTCACTGCTGACAGTGGTGGATCCCACTCAAGAGAGGAGAAACCAGAGCTACATCCTGGAATCCCCCCGGCCTCCCAGCTCTGAGCTCTTCACCTGACTGAGGACCTAGTCATTATGACCCTCGTCGCCTCCATCACAATGACAGTTCAGGGAGGCACAGAGAAGGTGAGCAAGTTTTCAGAGTTTCACAGACAAAAGGCAGACAGGCAGGGTTAAATCCAGATTCTTCAGATCCCGAGCCAAACTGTGCTAGTAACCTGCATCCTCTGAGGAGTCTGGAGGGCTTGCCCAGAGGCTAAAAGAGAAAAAGAATGTGGTGTTCACTGGGGACACACTATGACTGAGTACCACACCTTTTCACACTAATTTATCCCCCCACAAACATGCATAGCTTTGCATTTGCTAGCTTTCTTGCTGTGATAGGGCCTTGCCCTATCACCCAGGCTGAACTCGAACTCGTGACCCTCCGGTCTCTTCCGTCTGAGTTTCAAGACTCCAAGGCAAACTCTATTGGGCACATTTAGTTTTATTTTCCTGATGAAGAAACTTGGATGCTTAAAGCTGAGGCCAGCACGGTATCTCTGGGGTCCTCAGACCTGGGCCACACTGGGCCAGTCATCGACACATGGAGTGTCAGGGTGCAAGGTGCTGAGCACGCTCGGACAGAGACTTCTGGGTGCCTATCACTATCACCCAAGATGAAACTGCCACAGAACAGCAGGATAGTATTGACAATCAGACCTTGAGCATTCAAGAGTGGAAGAGATGCTGTTCCCTCTTCCAGTGACCGTGTCACAAGCTCTAGATATTCCAGAATCACTTTTAGTCAAAAGTATGCATACATGTGTACATGTGTATATATACATATGTACAGATGTGTGTATGTGGGCACATGTAGATAGAGAGAAACTAATATTAACAGAGCATGATCTGTTTTCTATTTTTCCACACAAGACATTTTATAACAAGGACAACCATCTTCTCTGAGCACCTAGAAGCCAGGTGGGAAATAGTCTCAGGATCCAGGAGAGTCCTTTAAATTAAATAAATAAGCCTTTCTGAGCACTTTCTCAACATTATTCCTCTTGTTTCCCTCAAAGACCAGAGGGAACCTTACTGAGAGCCCAACTGAGAGCCCAGCCTGGAACTGCGGACCAGCATCTTGACAGCAGAGCCTACCACACCCCCTGTGAGGGCTTTGTTAGGGGCGGCATAGAGGTTTGAGGTGTCAGAGCACATTTCTGAAATAATGTTTTCAGAAGCACAGCAGCTGACAAACACGGAGGGAAATGGACAGATGATTTTTTTTTTTCCTTTCTCAGGCAACAGCAAAAATTGAGCAATCTTGAAACAAGGTTTCTTATAACAATAACATAACAGCAGACTCCCATAAGCCTACCTTGCAATTTATAGGGGTTGCATTAAGCAGAAGCCTGAATTCGGGTCTGAATACCAATCCAGGAATAAACTTGCAGGGCTCAGGCACACCATAAAAACCAAGCTGTCCTTAGCACTGGTTCTAAAAGCAAGGTACGTTCGTCTCTTTTTTCTGCAGTAAAGTCTAGACAGGTGCTTCGGAGGGAGGACCAGCTATTCCCCATCTGGACAGAAGAGAACGAGGAGGCTGAGATCCAGGTTCACTTCACTGGCATCTGCAGCAGAGGACAGAATGCTAACTTCAGGGAGAAAGAGAGGCAGCCTCACACTGCACACCAGGCTCTCTCGGGTTGTGAGAAGTGGTACCAGCCTCCCTGCCTCCTGCCTCTGTGTCTCAGGCCTCTGTTTGTGAAGTAGGGTGGCCTGAGAAGAGCTGGAAATCAGCAGGCTGGACAAACCAGGCATTCGTGAGGGCCTGAAGAAACCAGAGCACTCAGACACTACGGCCATGGGGATGGTGTGAAAGGCCATTTTCATTGGAAAATGAGCGGCAAAAGAAAAGGGACCTCTCCGTTTGTGACGCCAGTGAAGAGCCTCAGGTACAGAGGCCCACACCCAGAGGCAGAGGGCAAGCTCAACAGGCCCAGGACACCCAAGCAGACAGAGGAGAGGACGTGGGAAGTTTCCTGTGTATCACGTTTCTCATGCTGACCAAATGTCTGACAGAAGAAGCCTCCTTCCCACTCATGGTTCCACGGTTTATCACATGGGCAGCACAGCCATGACAGCTCTGTCCACAGTGGTTGGAGCTTGAGAAACAGCTCTTCCTACCTGGAGGGATCAGGAAGCAGAGCCAGGCCAGAAGCAAAGGTGGATTGAACCTAAAAGTATACCCCTAGGAGCCACAGGCATAAGCTGGGTCCTCACAGAGGTGCTGCATCCTCCTAGAACAGCACCACTAGCTGGAGACCAAGTATTCAAAGCACGAGATTTGGGGGGCATTTCAGATTCAGAACAGAACACTACAGCATCTGCTTTTCTATGCCAGAAACTGAAATCGAATCAGCAAATCCTAGAAGACAGGAATAATGCATCCATGCCAAGTATGTTTCTCTTCATCATCACCATCATCACCAAAACCATCACCATCATCATAACCACCATCATCACCATCGTTACCTCCATCATCACCAACACCATCATCACCAGCATCATCATCGTCATCATCATAACCACCATCATCACCATCGTTACCTCCATCATCACCAACACCATCATCACCAACACCATCATCGTCATCATCATCACCACCACCGTCACCATCACCATCATCACCATCATCATTCTGAAGGGTACCTACAGTCTTGGCCAATCTACATCCTTTTCATAACTTTATCCCCATACTTTTGGAAAGAAGCTAATATCAATAACAATTGATTTCATACTAGAGACCATTCCCCAGGACTAAAAAGTGTCATTCCACAATGATAAAGGGGTGAATTCATTAAAAGGATGTCACAATTGTAAATATGTATATATCTATCACAAAGCTTCAAAATATATGAACCAACAGTGGATAGAACTAAATCACATGTAGACAAGCCCACAATTGCAGCCCAAGATTTCAGTCCCCCTAGTCCAATCACTAACAGACCGGTAGACATAAAATCAATAAGGGTATAGGGAACTGAAAAACACAATCAGCCAAATGGGCCTAATTGACATTTATGGAATAGCAGACCTAATGCCAGAAGAATACTTATTCTTCAAGTGTACATGGAATATTTTACTAATAGAAATCATTTTCTGGACCATAAAACAAGCCTCGGTAAATATAAAATGATTCAAATGCTACAAAGCATAGTCTCTAAGCACAATGGAATGAAATCAGAGCACACTATCGGATATCTGGAAAGTCCCCAAATGTCTGAAAACCAAAGCTGGACTGCAGAAATTGATGGGAGACCGCCTCCAAGCAGTGACCTCGGCCTCCACCTCTACAAATGGGAAATGGGGAGATCTAACTAAGCTCAAAGGAGGTCAAAGAAAAGGATATAATAAAAGAAAGAAAATGAAATGGTATCAATAAAAGCAGAAACTGGGTTTTTGTGTGTGTGTGTGTGTGAAAATCAGTAAAAGAAATATCTGGTCAGAATGCTCAAGAAAAAAGCAAATGAATAACCCAGAGGGGACACAAGCTGTCACTACGAAGACAAAGCTGGGGCCTGGCTCTGGATGCTGCAGTTCCTCACACACCAACTAGAAAATATCATGAAAATACCATAAGCTGGTGAATCCTACCACCCAGGCAATGCAAACAAGTTGACACGTGTAAAAAAGGACTGCCCCAGTATCTCTGCAGCCAGGGAAAATTTGAAATGAGGTTAAAATCATTCCTACAAATCAGGCATAATACTGCATGCCTATGTCCCCAGCCCTCAAGAAGCAGAGGCAAGAGAATGAGAGGTTCAAGACCACCCTCTGCTCCATAGTGAGTTCAAGGCTAGCCTGGGCTATATGAGACCCTTTCTCAAAAAAAAAATCCTAAAAAAAACATAACTTCAGAACATATCACTGGCAAACTATATAAATATTCAAGTAAAGAATAGCCCAATAGATACAAGTCAGAAGTACCCTTTAGAGAAAAAAAAAGTCAAACTTCCAAATGTCCTCCATGTCTAAGCATCACAGGCCAGAATCAGACAGAGTGTGACTTCAGTAGGGGGCTCTTCACCAACACAGACATTCAGTGTTAGTGAGTCAAATCCAGCATCCTTTGAGCAGAGTGTGTCATGACTGAGTAGGGTGTAGCCAGGGAATGGAGTGTGTGATTTAAAACAAAGTTAACTTGAAAATTGGGGACTGAATAGATGGATTGATTGGTCAGTGATATGTTGTAGCACAAATGTAAGGACCTGAGTTCTATCTCCTGCACCCGTGTAAAAAAGCCAGGCATGGCAGTACAAACCCGAAATCCTAGTTCTAGGGAGGCAGAGACAGGAGGATTCCCTGGGGCTCGATGGCCAGCCAGCCTAGCTAAAGTCATGAGCTCCAAGTTCAGTGATGGACCCTCTCTCAAAAAATCCAAAAGTAAGGTGAAGAGAGACTAAGAAAGACACAGCGTGGACCTCTGGCACACACACACACACACACACACACACACACACACTCATGAATGCATACAGTCATATAGTCATGCAAACACATACAGAGATACACATACACAGACATACACATACATGTGCATATAACACACACACAAATTGAGAATTAGCAAATGGACTTCACCACAGAAAATCTAATAAAAAGGGCCAAAATGAACTTCATTGATGTAGAAAAAAAACCTTCGACAAAAGTCAGCACTGATTCATATGTGTGTAAGTAAAGCTCACACCATTAGTGACAGCAGGATGAATGCTCTATCCTTTAAATGAGGAATGAAGCAAGGTTATACAGCTGGGCTCCGTCCTTTAACCAAGGTGCAGGATAATAAAGGCGCGAGACACGCCGATTAGAAGAAAGTAAAATTAGCATCCCTACGAAAGGTCTAGTCACCTCTGCAGAAAACCCTAAGTAATTACAAAGAAGGCACTCCAAGTGACAAGGGAATATCATCATGTCAACATACACACACACACACACACACAGAGGATCACACTTCCGCCATCTAGTAAGGAAGCGCAGGACACTGAAGTCAGTCACTGCTTCTACAAGACAGGTGCTATCAAACAGCGATGAGCTTCGTCGGAAGGCACCCAGGACTCTGAGAACTATAAATACTTCAAGGGCTTGAAGGGGCATCCAATGAGGAGCTGCCGTGTTTGGGGTTGAACCCTCAATTCCTCTAAGAATCCAGAGCTTTAAACATGGAACCGCAGGTCAACGCAGCCCCAATTGAAACTTCAGCATGCCCTTTGCTAAAATGTGTACAATTTATATGAAAAGACAAAAAAATCTACAAGACTGAATGTATTTTTGTGGTGCTGGAGATTGAACCCAGGGTCTCACATAAACCACCTTCAAAAAAGAACAAAGGGAAGAGTTTAGGGTTTGCTGTACCGGTATCAGTAAGACCGTGGTAATCGAGACCCGACCAGCGTGGTATCAGCGGCAACACCGACACCTGGATCAATGGAATAGAATCGAGTTTAGAAAGAGTGAAATAGACTTGCAGTATATGGTACATTGATTTGCAACAAAGTCGCCAAGACAGATCAATGTAGAAAACGTGGAAAGGACAATCTTTTCATTAAATGGTGCTGAAACAATTGGATGGTCACATGCAAAAATATATGTGAACTCCTGTTTCAAACCATATATAAATCACTCAAAAATAAAGACCTTAATTTAAGAGCTGACGTGCTAAAACTTCCCAAAGAAAATTTTGGGGGCCTTGGTTGTGGCAGAAGTTTGCAAAATATGATGTAAGAGCAAAATATAAAAAGAGTGTAAAATGTAAAAATATAAGGACTGGAGTGATGGCTCGGCAGTTAAGAGCACTGGCTATTCTTGCAGAGGACCTGACTTCAGTTTCCTAGCACCCACTTTAGGGGGCTCACAATTGCCTGGTAACTCTGGTTCTAGGGGATCCAAAGCCCCATCCTGGTCCCCATAGGCATATGCACACACGTGACCTGCACACACACACACACACACACACACACACACACACACACACACTAAATTAAGTCTAAAAAGAAGAGAAAAGAAAATGTCAATCAATTGGACAAGACACAATTTTAACTATTTTGCTCTTTACACTTGCAAAGTAAAAAGATTACCCTCAAGCTGGTTCAATTTTTAGGGCACATATTCAACAATTCTTTGGTTCTGGAATATATAGAGTTCTTACAAATCAATAGTTTGAAACACCTGGGGAAAAAAAGATGCAAAGAATTGAGCATAGACTAAACCAAATAAGACATAGAGATGGAATCAGCTGAAAGGGTACTCGGGACTCTTAGTCGTGGAGGGAAGGAGATTAAAAGGAGGTGTGACATCACTCCACACTCATTGCATGACTTCCGATAGAATATCATTGACAGAGTGGCCGTCACACCCAGAGTCCATGTCTAGTCCCCATGCAGGGAATCTGGTTTCATTTTTATAGAGCTATGGTATTAACTGCTTCCTGTTCAATATATGAGAAACATGGTTCATCTTCATACTTCTGTAAAATGGAAGGCACTGGGAACCCTCTTTAAGGACAGACAAGAATTTTGGCTTGGGGAACATGGCCGTTGGGTTAGGTGGGGTTGGGTGGGGTTGGATGGGGTCAGTCCAGATATCTCAACATAACAGTATTTGAGAGGTTGTAATATCTAGGTGTACATTAGAAGACAATGTAGGCTCAAAGCCTGGTTCTTTTCATTTTTGAATCTGTGTGACCTTGGGCACATCACATAACTTCTCTGGGTCTTGCTTTTATCATTTGGAAAATGAGAGTCAATGTGCACTCACCCTGGGAGCTTCTGGAGGCACGGAACACTCCCAGATACAGGCTCATGATCAGGGTCAAGAAGTATATGTCACCAAACTTGGTGGGCACATGCCTTTAATTCCTGCATTCAGGAGCCAGAGGCCAGTGGATCTCTATGAGATCAAGCCTAGTCTGGTCTACACAGTAAGATCTAGGGCAGTCAGGGCTAGACAGGGAAATCCCCATCTCAAAAAAAGTGTCTGTTGCTCTTAGCATACGAGCTGAGTTTCAGAAGAGGGTCTCAAGGTCCAATTCATCTCTTTACATGCTGCTATGAGCCATCTCCATAGATGGTCCCAGGTAGAGTTCATGGCACCATGGTCATGCAGCACAGATTAACAGGAATTTCCAATGAGGCTGGGGTAGAAGAGGGTCCAGAAACCCCATGTCTGTCTGTAACGAATCTGTATCTTCAGTCTGCACATCAGACGTAATTAACTCCATAGTCACTGAGGGCTGCTTCAGTCTACTCCCCCCAAAAGAAAACCTTCTCAGTCTCAGGTTACAAATTCCTTTATTCCCTATTCCTTTCAATCGTATTTTTACAGCCATTCATTATTTTGCCTGTTTTGAGGAGGGATAGTTTATAAAAAACAAAAACAATAGTTGCCTAGAAATGCTTTTTCTTTCTTTGTTACTTTCAGGACATACATGGGTGTTTTAAAATTCCAATATTTCTACAGTAACGATACGCAGAATTTGATAGCTCATGTCTAATTAACATACTCATATGCACTGTTTCGTGCAGATATTCTGCCGCCAGCTTTCTCTTCTTCAGTGCCTGCTTCCTCGTCACATGACCACTCAAAGTAGACAGGTCCTGTGTAGACACTTATACCGCCCTATTCAATATGCATAGCAGGAGAGAGAGGTTCCAACACACACATAACACGCGTAGCAATCCACACATACATTTGTAGTTTCTCTTATTCTGTTTTGAAAGCTCACTGAGTATATAAACAGAAATTTAAAACATGTCTACTCTGAGCATGTCCTCAGAAGAGAAGATGGCTTTACATTAATGAGGATCCTATTTAGTCTGTAGCTTCACCTGCAATTATTGGGTGACCCTGGGTCTCCCTAGTTCAATACCCCCATTAGTGTCATCAATAACAGCTTCTGCTTGCAGTGCTCCAGTCCTGGAAGCTCTGGACATCTCATTTGTTCCAGCTGCCGGCAACCGTGTGGCAAAATGGAGGGCTCAGATCCTGACCCTGTGGGGTACTGACACTCTGTCCTCTGCACCTCAGTCTCCCCACCTGTAAAAGATAGTGACTGGGCTAAAGCAGCCCATTATTGTGAGCTCTGTGAATCATCTATCTGAAAGTCAGAAGGCAGACCCCCGAGGCCTCACCAGGTCACTGTCTAGATTAAGCCCCATGAGTTGCATAGTCAATATGCCCCCCAGGTGGTCCTATGGGATGGTAAAGATGGAGTCACAAAAATGGTTGAATATTCTGTGGGGTCAGTCTTGAAATTCCTATGAGTTCTTCCTCAGGCACTAAAGAGTTAACCTCTGCCAGCTGCCTGGCCCTCTGGGTACTTGTGGGAGCTATGCCAGGCTCTGGGGAGAGCACTCTTCTGATACCTGGCTACCTGCCTAACTGCTGGGTGGCCTCCTCGTAGCCATGGACAGAAGCCAAAGTATCCATGGCTGACCTGCCCTGTAACAGCTCAGCCCTCAGGAGGCTGCTCAGCCCTGACTAGGCGTCCAGAGGGCAGAAGGCAGAGTTCCACGCCTGTTGCTCTCTCTGCAAGGGCTTGTCCTTTTCACCTGGATCTGACACAGCGGCTACAACCCTAAATACACACACACACACACACACACACACACACACACACACATACCAGCAGGACAGGAGGTCCCAGGAGCAAGGCAGACAATGGTCACTGATAAATGCTGGGCAAATGCGGGTCTGGAAATGGAGCTTGGCTCCTGTGTGTATTAGGTGTGTGCAATGCCACTATCTAGGTGAAAGGCGGCAGTCTACACGCCCCGTTGTCTTGTTAGTCCTTCTCACGTCCCTGAATGGTCACCAGCTGTTTCTAGCTGCAGCTCCCCTGGCAGCCTGGTGTCCTGGGAAGCCAGCTCAAGGTCCTCTGCAGTTAGGGTCTAAGAACTGTGGAAACTGGTATTCATATGTACCCCTAAACCCCTCCTCACTGAGGGGTGATCTTGGAGCCACCTAGGGGTGTAGAGAAGGACTAGAGATCCACTTTCTGACTGGTATGCAAGAAACTTCACAGGGCACACAGTAATGGGCTGTTTTAGCCCTGTCACTATCTTTGACAGGTAGGGAAACTGAGGCCCAAAAGACCAATGCAAGTGTCAGTCCCCTGCAGGGCCAAGACCCGAGCCCTCCACTTCACAAGCACAGCTGTCCTCCTGACCCCTCGCTCACGTATCCTTGTTACCTCACATCCCAATCCTCACCTTGGCGTCAGCTGCTAAGAACCCCATTCGAGGATGACGGTAAGATGGACAGGTGATCCATATATATATATATATATATATATATATATATATGTGTATATATATATATGTGTATATATATATACATATATATATGTATATATGATCCATATATATAATGCACAGACCAGGGGCTGTGATATCCTATGCTGAGAATACAGTAAGGCTCTGTGGCGGTGATAACATCCCACAGACTGACAGAGTTCCAAGGGGGTGCCTGCAATCTGGGACTTGAACTTACGGTACCCAGAATGTCTTTTGAAAGTGAATAAAGGAATGACCATTGAAGAGTCAAGGGCTAGATGCCTATGGCCTGGACACAGTGAGTGTCAAATATGCTTTCTGTCTAAGAGCGAAAGGGAGAGGACAGGGAAGCGGAGGATAAAGGGCGTTCTAGTTTGCTTTCTGCTGCTATGATAAACACTAACCAGGAGCTACTTAAGGAAAGGGTTTATCTGCCGTGCAGCTTACAGTCCATTACTGAGAGAGACTGGGGCAGGAACTGAAGGTGGGAGCCTAGAAGCAGAAACTGGAAAACAGACCACGGAGGACGGGGCTACAGGCCTCCCCCAGCTGGCTTGCTCAGCTACTTTTCTCATACAGCCAAGGATGGCACCACTGACAGTGGGCTGGTCCTTCCTACATCAATCAGTAGTCAAGAAAATGCCCACAGACACAGCCACAGGCCAATCTGTAGGAGGAAGTTCTTCAAATGAGATTTCTTCTTTCCTAGTGAGTCAAGTTGACAACCAAGATTAGCCATCAGAGAGGGAGGGAGGGAGGAGGAAAAGGAGGAAGGGGAAGGAAGGAGAGGGAAGGAGAGACAAGAAGGGGGAGGACCGGAGGGAGGACCGGGGAAGGGTGCCGGCTAGCTAGTTCTTGTCAACTTGAATGAAGACTCTCTTCTGGCCCCACATGGCAGCACCTGCACCCAGCACGTGCTCATTAAACATCTGACTACGGCCAGCGGGCGGGCATGACAGGACCCCTGGGCAGCTTCACTTGAGCTCTGAGTCTTCCCTTGGAAGAGGCATTGTTCTAGAGCCTTCATTCCCACCACACCATCCCCACTCACACAACATCCCAACCAGCCAAATGACAAAAAGCACTAAAAACTGGACAAAGCCTTAGATGAATCATCTTAGCACAGCATAGCTCCTGTCCCAGCCAGCGCTGTCCCAGGCAGCATAATTATTGCAATTAGAAGCCACATTAAAACATGATTATAACATAAAATTGGAATTAGCCATATAACACGTCTAAATTTTTCGGTATGCTTATTGATTTTCTTCCCCTGTTAATCAGAGGTCCACGGTAAATTCAGATAGATCAAGTATAATTAAAACCCAGCCCAAACCAGCGGAAACTCGTTAGTGTCTGTTCCTTGTTAGGGACAGCCAGTGGGGTTGGAAGGTGCGTTCTCATGGGTAATATACTCTGTCGTGTTCCTTTTCTAGAACCTGCATGGGGTGGGCTGGGCCATACTTGTTCCTTGTGAATTGTTTTGAAAAACATGTGCAGCTGTGTGTCAGGAACATGTCTACAAATCGCCTAATGAGATGTGGTTTGTTTAAAGAGAAACATTTAGTCAATGCTGATGATTGGAGATGTGCAAAGCAATTGAGTTGTTCTCTCCCTGGTGTGGTGTGTCTTTGAAACCAAACAACCTGGCATTTCTGGCTCCACACTGCAGTTCACCATCCCTGAGATCTAGAGTTTCATTTAGGACTTTGGAGATGGCTCAGTCAGTAAAGTGTAATTCCAACCCTGGGGAGAGAGAGGGGAAACAGACTCCTGGGATTCATCGGCCAGACTAACTAGCCTAGTTGGTAAGTTCTAGACCAGTGAGGGACCCTGTCTCAAAAACAATGCATAGTATTAAAGCGACTCCTATGGACTTATTGTTACACCCATGGATTAATGCATCTCTCAACTCTCAGCATAGAAGCTTCCTTATGCAGCAGATGGTGACTAACACAGGAACCCACAACTCACCAAAGTGCAGAGAGTAAGAGGCTGCAGACTGCCTATCCCTGAATAGGACACCTGTATCACAGTTCTGCCTCCCAAGGCTCAGGGACCATTGCAGAAGAGAAGACAGAAAGATTGTAAGAGCCAGAAGTGGTGGAGGACCACAAGGAAACAGTTTTTCAGACAGCTGGGCAGTTACTCATATGAACTCAGAACAATGTGACAACATGCACAAGTCCTACGTAAGCTCAGGCCAGACAAAACCCCAGCATAGATGTGGGGAAGTCGGTAAGAAACCCCAAACCTACCTGAGAAACTATTGGCAACCAATGACTGTTGGGAGAGGAGAGTCAGTCTCATTTAAGGGTGAGACTTTTAGTAGGTTAACCAGGCTTCAGGGATGGAGGAATGGATCCACTCTGAAGGACATTTGGGGACACAAATGTCATTCTATAGGCCTTAATAGCGTGTGTGTGTGTGTGTGCGCGTGCGCAGTAGTAGTTGTGGTAGAATAGATGAAATTGGGCAGAGGATCTAAATACCATCAAGATATATTGTATGAAAATTGTCAAATTCAGATTAAAAATAAAATAAGAAAAGGTATAGACACCCGAGAAGCCCTTGTCCTCCAGCCTCCACACGCATACACACACACACAAAACTAAATTTCTTTAAAATTTAAAGGAAAAGAGTTTTATTTTGCAGAACAGAACCTCTGTTTCCAAAGCACGGAGCAGGGCTTCACCCATGGGGCAGAGTGGACACTGCTCTCCCGAAAGGCTGGGATAAGAATGCCTCTGGTTTTAGAGTATTTGCATATTCATAACAAATTAATTGAACATAAAAATGAACATAGAATTCGCTTCTGTGTCATATATACCTACTACACACAGCCTGAAGGTCTCTTCAGAGCACCTTCTCAGAGACCTGTGCTTTGACTTTGAGGGGTCTTGAGGTCAGATGTGGAGTTTTCCACCTGGACTGGAGTTTCAGGGATCACAAAGTTCTGTTTGGAGCATTTTGACTTTGGCCTGTGCTTTGTAGGCCAATCTAATAAAGCTTCTTTTGATATATATTCATTCTATGGGTTCCATTCCCTTGAGAAGCCTGCCTAACACAAAAGGAAAAGAACAGGCCAAGAAGTTACAAAACTGCAAGAGGCAGGGGACTTTGGTCCTTCAGTTACCACAGGGACACAAATTTAGAGCCACTAAACCTTAAAGGATTTCTAGGGTATAAACCAGAGCCTTCTTGCATGAAGCCACTGAGATTTTGAAGTCTGTCTGTTACAGAAGCCCTACTTAACCCATTCTGGCCACAGTAATTGGTGTTCATGGTCAAATTCACAATGTCTGCTTGTCTCTGTTCTGAAAACTTACTTGAGGACTGTGGCTGACCCAGACTGTGAGACTTGATTCTAGAACAGACCGACCTGGAACTGGTGAGCCCAGAGTTTTGTCACAGTGCTCACACCTCTTTACGCAGCTGGGACCAGTTCAGAGGCCTTGGGTGGCCAAGAGGAAGGAGCAGCCATGTCGCCCCTGAGCAGAGCCGAGTGGCCACTGAGAGAGCTGTGTCCAGTGCCACTGATGCCTGCCCACTGCCACGTTGCATGTTGAGTTTCCCAGAGTATGACTTAGCAAACCTGGTGGAACCAGGGCACAGGTGAAGAACTGTTCAGGGCCAGTTTACAACCTGGCATTAATTCCCAAGGGATGAGATCCACCCAGACACCACCCCCTCAGGCAGCCTTCAGACTATCCTGTTTTATTTTCAAATTTGTTGATTGTCTGCAATCAGCTCCACATTCTCAAGTTCCTGGATTCAACCGACTATGGGCTGAAAATGCTAGGAAAAGCATCGCATAGGCACCAAGCAGGCATTTCCCCATCAAGTCACTAAATAATGTGGCATTAACCTTGCTCTGTTAGGCGTCATAAGTAATCTAAAGGGGACTCAAAGTTCAAAGGATGTACAGAAGTTAAATGCAAATACTGTGCCATTTTTACCTGAACTCTTTGAGTAAGTGCATTAGTCATTAACAGGAACAGTCTGACGGAATGAACACACACACACACACACACACACACACACGCAGACATTACATATATATATATAAATCAACTTTACTCTGAAATTGTGAGAACAGCTAAATACACCTGAGGGGCTGAGACCCCAGTAGTTGCTTGGTCCTTGAGGCTAGGTGGGACTTCAGTTGTCACACAGTGTCTCTCTCACACTGCAGAGGCTGAGATCCCGGTAGTTGCTCAGTCCACAGGGATGGTTGCCTCAGCAGCTTCAGTCTGGTGCGAAGACCTGGAGGTTCCTGAAAAGCGTCTGGTCCTCAGTCGATGATAAAAGCCTAGGAACACTGGCTCTGAAGCCCACGAAGGAATCAGCAGTAACAACAGGAGAGATCAACTGTCAGGAGAGGGATGACCAAGCCAGCAGAAGTCCTCCTCCTGCCCTTCTCTACCTAGGCTGCCACCAGAAGGTGTGGCCCACATTTAGGGTGGGTTTTCCCACATCAATTAAGGCAATCTGGACAACTCTTCAGGTGAGGCTCCCCATTAAAGTGATCCTAATTTGTGGCAAGTTGCCATTAATACAATCGCCACACCAAGGATTTTGGTATCCCAGGAGGGTCCTGGAACCATCCCTAGTGGACAGCAAGGGACAGTGGTAGCTGTGACAATGGACCACATTAGACATAACAAGACTTAATCCTGCCTGTCTTGGAGAATTCTTGAGTCTAGGTTGCCATGCAAAGTCTGGGGGCCCTAATGAACAAAGGAAGCTCCCCAAACGAGAGGATGAGCGAAGGGGGGGAGGGCAGAGGCATCACACCTACGCTGACCTGGCAGAGAGCCAGAAGACCAACAGGAAGAGGGGTAACTCAGTCACCCCAGAGCAGGAGCAGTGAATATGTGAAACAACGGGAGAGGAACTACGGGCAGACAGGTCTCCGTGGCATGGGACAAGAAGCCAGGGATGGTGGCAGGTGTGCTGAGATCTACAGCCTTCATAGTACAGGGTACTGGGGAGCCATGGGAAGCTGTAGGTGAGGGGCAGCCTTCGTTCCATGTATAAGACTTCAGGGCAGGCTGCTGTTGAGCCGCAGCACATGAGGCACACCAAGAAGGAAAAACCTTTGTTTGACAATTACACCTCCCCCTTCCCCGTCCTGAGCAATTTTGATTCCATTCCATTCCATCAAGCAGAAACCTGAAGTTATCCACACAACCTCACTGCCATGACAACCGCAGGAGAAACAAATAGAGCACGCGTCCTGTGCGACTGTATACAAAGCCTGTCGGGTTTCATATCATTATTTTAATAGTCAGGCCTGGCTGTGACAGGCAGAGAGCCGCAGGCTTCAATAGCGTTGTAGTCTCTCCTGAGACAACTTGAAGTGCCTCAGCACTTAGACCAGGTCCCAGCTTTCCATCTGGTCACTCCCACTGGTTCAGATCCATATATCCTAAGTTTGAACAATGTGGAAGGGGTCAGGTCACGAGGGTCCTGTAGGTTGATATAAGAGTTTGCTTATGAAGCTGACAATTTAGTCATTGACCTTCAGAACTGATTTTTCCTAATTATTCTGTT
The DNA here is from genome assembly GCA_035773235.1 of Eospalax fontanierii. NCBI lineage: Eukaryota > Metazoa > Chordata > Mammalia > Rodentia > Spalacidae > Eospalax > Eospalax fontanierii. The sequence goes on along the minus strand of CM069529.1, from coordinate 70,191,542 downwards.
TATTCAAATGGGTGAATTCCAGATCAGAGAAGGAAAGATACACACAGATGTAATACAGGAGTAAGCTGTGGTAGCCCTGGGCTTTTAAACTTGAAACTTTAAAGACAATTGTCTCTTGGGCTCTTGAACTTCTGCTAATGCTAAAGGGAAAATTCCTGGTTTCTGGTCCTGCTGACAGAGGGTATAGGACAATTTGGGTACTGGAAGCCTGCAGACCTGGTAACCTTGGGTATGTGGTTTGTCCCTACACTCAGAGGGTCTGCAGACATGCCTGCTCTCTGTCCTCCTGCCTGGGTGCCAAGGCCAGTCTTCAACTGGGAGTGAGGACAGGACATTGAGTGACAGGGCTCTGACCCAGCCTGGCCCCATCCATCCCAACCACAAAGAGACTGGTGAGGCTTGAGAGGAAGGCACAGGGCTAGATTGTGTTCCTGGAACTGAACAGAACAGGCTGCCTGTGCTGATTCCACAGGAAGCCAGTCACACAGAAAATGGGCCCAAATGGCCAAGTCTCTGGAGGGCTTGGAAGCTTTAGTTATTCTGTGCCCCTCCACCCCAGCTGGACTGTCTTCTGGTTCTAAAAACGCAGGAATACCGCTAACAAACCCCACATGAAGAGCTCTCTGCAGCCTGTGCTGGTTTGCATTTCTGGAAGTGCCATCATTTCTTCTATTTACTGGGCGCCTATGACAGGCACTGAGCATATAGCCCACCTTCCCCCCTCAGCAACACTGGCGCTCTGCAGATCAGGAAACTGAGGCTTGCAGGCTGCTCATTTGGCAGGGAGTTCTGACTAAACTCCAGGCATGCCTGACTCCAAATGATCCCCTACATCCCAGGGCACAGCTGTGCACAGGTCCCCATACTCACCAGGCTTAGAGGAGCCCGGAAGCATGTGCACCTGTGCTGACACAGGCTGTTCTTGGTGGCCTATAAAGTGCTCATGCCATGGTTTACAACATCAACAGAGTATATAAATATACATGAAGTCACTAATTGATTTTCTCCCCACCTTTGAGGCCAGGGCACATAACTCTTAGTCAGGAGAATCTCATCTCCTTGCTGGGTCTGCGGAACTTTGGGTGTGGGCCCCACTGGATGGTATGTGCCTATCTCTGTCTTTGAGTTTTCTCTGTGCTCCTGGCTGTGCAGTGCTTTTCCTTCCTGTCTTGCCTCTGGAGAATGCAGATCCATCCTGCATGCTGGCTGTGTATTCTGTCAACTTTCAGCTGGAAAATAAAGGCATTGTCTTCAGTGCCCGGACATTTCTCAAGAGCAGGTTAGGTTGTACAGAGAAAGATGGAGTCAAGGGAATCAAAGGGACAGACTGTCCTTTGCAGATGAGGTGGATGCCCAGGCCTGCCTCACTCCTGTTCATATCCTTGTTGTCTCTGGCCAGAGTGCTGTGAGGACTACAGGCTTCCCACTGAGGGCTGTAGAGACTGTGATCTGTTATGAAGACCAGACAAGAAGCAGCTGTGCAATGCTAGCTGGATGCTTTTCTGGCCCCTCACAGACCCAGGGCAGATCCATCTACTAGGCTACTGTACTGTTGGTGTGGCTTTTCATTGTATTTCTCTTGTTTAAAATGTCTTCTTTTATATTGATTTTTTCCTCCAAAACAGTAGATGTTTCTTCCCCCTCAGCACCCAGTGATAGAAATCTTTCAGTATCCAGATGTTCCTGATAGAGATACAAGATGTTTAGTCTGAGCAGGGGTGTGACAAAGCTCAGGCCTTGATGGAGAGAGGACTCCCAGAGTACAGACTGTCTGATGAGATCCTGACTCAATGTGATCTGTGTAGGCAATAGCTCAGTAGACATGGTGACGATGGCTCCTGTTAGCTGCCACCTCCCCGTATCTGTCTTGGGGCCTTGAACCTGCTGTGTGCTGAACCCGAAACACACTCTCTTGCCCTTATATCTGGTGCCTTTTTCTCACTGTTCCCTCCTCTGCTCACATGCTCCCTATTCTTAGGAGGCAGTTCCCATCCTTCACAAAGAACTCACCTCTCTACTCTCAAGTCATCTTGTTTCATCCTTCTTGTAAAAGTCAGAGCACTTGGAATCTCTTATTTACCAAGCATTTCACTTAATAAGTAATGAACAAGGTAAGTACCTGAAGGCAAAGAGGGCGGGAACTCAGCTCTTCTCTATGATGTATCCTCACTGTCTGGTATGTGGTAGGGGCTCAAACAATAGTTGTTGAAAGGGTGGATGTATGGATGTATGGATGGATGGACAGGTGGGTGGATGGATGGACAGGTGAGTGGATGGAGGGATATGGATGGATGGATAGATAGATGGACACGTGGATGGATGGATGGACACGTGGATGGATGGAAGGACAGGTGGGTGGATGGATGGGTAGATGGATGAATATGGATAGATGGATAGGTAAATGAGCATGGTAGAGGGTTGGACAGATGGATGAATCTATGGATAAATAGATAGGTAGATAGATGGATTATGGGGGCGACAGATGGATGACTAGACAGAAAAACTGGTGGTGAAAAGGAGCATTTGCTTTGCGCTTTTGCACTACCTTTGTTACTAAACAATTACCTTGTTAATGTGAGGTGACAGCCTTTCATTAAAGTAGTTTTAGTCACTCATTCAAGGTCACACAGCAATTAAGTAGGAATCCATTCAAACTGAGGTCTGTCAAGTTTTGAACCCCAGACATTTGTCCTCTCTTCGAAGCTGCTTCCCTGACATAGAGCATTAGTTAGAAGAGTCTTGGGTCCTTGAGTTGGCAGACCTCACTAGATAGTAAGACCTGGAGACCAAGAGATGGCATTCACCACCTTCACTGCCCATTGCACAGAGTTTGACATGTAAGTACCACTCATTGTTCTCAAACAAAATGGATAGGTGGGTGGACAGAGGCGTGGGTGGGAGGGTGGACGGAGGCGTGGGTGGGAGGGTGGACGGAGGCGTGGGAGGAAGGGTGGACGGAGGCGTGGTGGGAGGGTGGACGGAGGCGTGGTGGGTGGACGGAGGTGTGGGTGGGAGGGTGGACGGAGGCGTGGGTGGGAGGGTGGACGGAGGCGTGGTGGGAGGGTGGACGGAGGCATGGGAGGGAGGGTGGACGGAGGCGTGGGAGGGAGGATGGACGGAGGCATGGGTGGGAAGAGAAAAGAGTGAGTGGTTAGGTAGATAGGTGAGGTGATGGACTGTGACTTGCAGAAGCCCACTCACAAGGCAAGGGATCAGAGCTCCAGTTCTGTCCTGCGCACTCTGTCATGACCACAAGCACCTGGGTGGCCCCAGGCGCTGTCCTCACAGTTCAGGTTGAAAGGATGATGCTGATTATACTTTCTCAGACTATGGGCCCAACATTGAGTTGACTTCTTCTGAAATCTTCTCTCTCATCTCGTGAATGTGCATCTTGCAGCCCATCATGCCCCAAGGAGATCACTGTGCAGTGTCCATCACTCTACATGGCAGGTGTTATTTTTGTCCTTACTCCTCAGAAGAGGGGACTGGAGCTCAGAGAGGGTAAGCCATTTTCCCTTATCCTCCTGCAAAAGCGAGCAGAGGTCAAGATCTAAACTTTTGCCTTCGCAGATTAATTTTAACTGCACCCAGGTGACTTCTCACATAATAACATGTAAGGGGACAGAATCAAGAGCCTGTATAAGATGTAGGGACAGAAAATGAGAGGACTCTCTACCCAGGTGGCAGCGGGCACAGGAAGTCCACACTGACCTGAACCAGTGTGCTGGTAGACATGACACAGATCTGGGCAAAAGCTGGATGGTGGACATGATACCAAGCATGGCCACCTTACGTTCCCACACCTCAGTTGGCTTTTCCATGAAATGGATCTGAAAATGGTGACAGTCTCTGCTCTGTTCCCAGGATGGCATCTCTTCTTCCAAAAGAAACAAAATGGGGACTGGAGAGATGGCTCACTGGTTAAGAGCACTAGCTGCTCTTGTAGAGAACCCAGGTTCAATTCTCAGCACCCACATGGCGGCTAACAACCTGTTCCAAGGGATCCCATGTCCCCTTCTGATCTCCTCAGGTATTGCACAACATGGGTGCACTTACCTAAAGGTGAGCAATACACTCATACACGTAAAATAAAATAATAAATAAATAGAATGTATTTAAAATGAAACAAACGTAGAGGGTGTTCTGACGCTGCTGGTGGAATTCACCCTCAGACGCCCCGGCAACCGAGCTCACGTCGCCGTTTGCCTCCTTTTCTGCAGAGAGGTTCGGCACACATATGGAACAAGTGAACCCCAGCAGTAGCTTCAGGGAGCTGATGGCCTGTGGAGCTGATGGTCTGTCCACATGGAAGCATGACCGATGCTCCCCCATCCTCTGCCAAAAGCTGATGATGGACTCCTGGTCCATCCTTCTGCTGGGAGCAAGGGGGGAATGAAGACCCAAATTATAACCCAGAGAAACCCACTCCATCCCTGGGGAAGAGAGGGTTTAGAGACAGGGGTCTGATTCTCCACTCAGGCCAATCCTTGAATTTGACGCACCCTGCCACTTCCTGGCCGAGGGGCTTTGGCGAGGCTGACCTTCTGTAAGGGTCCAGTGGAAATGACCACACCTCATTTTTGATGATAATGACCCTGAAACAGGAGCCGGGCACATGGAGACATAGAGCTTGGCAAATAGCAGGAGCTTATTCGCAGTCCTTTACAGGTATCTGAGACAGAAGAAGCCATTCCACATGCGTCCTCCTTGTGCCCCCTCTCCCTCTCTACTTTCCCTCTGCTGTGGGGATCACTGACCCACAGCCCGCTGACACTGAGCGGGCCCTGAATGCAGAGCGGCCAGCAGCCAGGCCACTCCTTAAAGCTGCCACTCTGGTGCATGCAGGGACAGCGTGTCACTCCCCCAAAAGGAGGAATCAAGCCTCCTGCACACTGCCTCAACCTCCCACTTTCTGAAACCCTAAGCTTTACCAGCAGGAGCAGACGGTTCCTTCATTCAGGGCCAACACTGATGGGGGCTGTCCATTACCCAGAGTGCAACATAAGTCTGGACTTGAAGTGAATGGCCTGTACAGAGCATCACAAAGACGGCTCTGGAGGGGTTTCCAGACCCAGGACTAGAGGGCTCTCCCTCTCCTCGCTCCTGTCCTCCCTCCCGCAGCGTTCCCTTCCCCCTCTTTCTTTTTAGGGAGTCTCAGCTCCTCCACTTTGCTAAAGGCATACTCTTCCCATTTTCATTGCTGCCTGCAACCCTCTCTCCATCTGCTCCCTCCGCTTGCTAGGGCTGCACTGCAGAGAGTGGCGAGGTGGGGCGGGGGAGGGGAGGCCTTCTAAATTGGGGTGAGAGGACTGGGGAGCCAGCTGGGTCTGTGACTCTCCATAGAGCAAGGTGGTCAGTCCCCAGCGACGTGAGGCATCCCCTACCTGGCCCCTGGCCAATGCCTGCCTACAAGTTGCTGCCCCACTCACTGCACCATCCCCTCTGTCTGTGGAAGAGGGACAAGTTTCTAATCAGAACTGGGCACATATCTGCGTCCCACAGAGTGTGGACCTATTGGGGAAGAGGAGAGAGCAAGGGTCAGAGCTGGACTGCCAGGAAGCCTGGTGAACCCCCAGGGCGCTGGGAGGGTGGGTATGTAGGTGACGGAGCTAGGGTCTCCACATGGATGAGTCTTCAGCTGAATCCTCTGCCGGCCCGCATTTACTGGAGTGGGGAAGCGCCTGGTATGGGACACACGATTTCGTGGCCAGTACATTGTTCTAACGAGGTTCCTGGCCCGGCTCTGTGTGCCTTTCTAGGTTACTGGGGCTCAGTTTAGAAGCACCCGAGCACTGGGCGGGTGGGGGCTCCCAGGGGCCCCGAAAGAGGGCTGCGCAGGGGAGAGAGAGACCGGGCTGCGAGCAGGCAGGCTGGGTGAGCTAGGACTCAGACCGCGAGGCTCTCCGGTCCGGCCTCGAGGCCCGGCATCCGCAGGGGGAGAGAGGAGACGGGCGGGCATCCGCAACTTCGCAGGGCCGCGGAGGACCCAGGCGGCCCCGGCGCCGCACGGCCCTTGGCCGCCTCCTCGCGCTCGCTCCGCCTCGCTTGCTCTCGCTCTCTCGCTCTCTTTCTCTGGCTCGCTCGGCCCCAGCCCCCGCCCTCCGCTCGCTCGCCTCCCGCGGCTCCTCCTCACTCGTCCGCCGCTCGCGCCCGGCGCAGCTCGGCCAGAGCCACCGCGGGCAGAGCCGGGGTCAGTGCCCCATCCCGCCGCGCGCCCCGCCGCGCGCCCCGCCGCCCCCTCCCGCTGTGCATCCCGCTGTGCATCCCGCTGAACATCCCGCTGCCCCATCCTGTTGCCCCATCCCGCCGCAACGATGCCGATGCCGGCCGCCCGGCGGCCCTCCGCGGGACCTGGCGGGATCGCGCTGCTCCTGGCCGCCCTGCTCCTGGGGAGCCCCGCTGCAGCTCGGGCGGGAGGTGAGTGCTCGAGGGCCCCGGGCAGGAGGGGGCAAAGTTGTGCCGAGTGCCGGGTGATGGGGGTTTGCTGCTGACCCGGACCACACGCGCACCACACGCCCAACCGCCAGGATTCGGGGCTGGCACTATATCCCTCGGCCCGGCCCGGGCTGCTGGAGCCGGAGCAGAGCGCGGAGGCGGGGACGCATCTGAAGGACTCTTGGCTTGGGCTGCGGGTCTCGGTCGGTCTGGGGACAGACTCCCCTTTGCAGTCCTGAGGAGCTCCTTGGAGTGGGGTCCCCTCTGAACCCCAGGATTCCCCAGCTCTCTGCAGCCGCACCCGGTGCTGCCTGCCAGGTTATTCGTTCCGTCTCTCCGGGAAGAGGACAGGGACAGGGAGGGGGTGGCTGACACGCCAGTCGCGGAGGACCAGGGTCCCTTGGTGCGTCTGGGTGCGTCTGGCTCCGTCCGTGATCCCTAGGTGATTCCGGCTGTCCGGAGGGTATGTGCCCTGGATGCATTCCAGACAGGCGATGGGAAAGGGGACTTGGGTGTGGCTGTCGAGGATGGAGGGGCCTCCGGCTCCCAGAACTTGGTGAGAAGAGAGATGACAGTCGGCAGTTGGGAGCCTCAGTGGCCTTCCCCTCTCTCCCTCTACAGTCTAGCCCTTCTGAGCACTATCCGGAATGAAGACGGGTGCCAGCTGGGCCCACCACGTGTTTGCTGGGTGGGAAGAAAGGTCTGAGTTTGGCAGAGATGGCAGCTCCTAATTCGGGAACATGGAGCCACACCCTCCCTCCATCCTGCTGAGGTCCCCCAGGAAAGTTACAGGAGGGGTTGGTACCGGAGAGGAGTAGAGCACCTAACTCGCCCAAAGCTGACCCCAAGAGCTGCAGGGATTGGCTGGAGGTATCGGGGGAGCGCAGAGCGGCGGGCCTCCTAGTTGGGCATCTGGTCCTTGCCTTCTCCTGGCAAGGTCTGACTGCTTCCCATAAACTCCCTCCTCACCTGGGAATTTAAAAGCAAGCAGCCGCAGTATCTGGTCCAGCCGGACACAGCTTAGAATGTGCACTGTGTCCACCTGAATCCCTGTTTCATTTAAGCCTTCTTAACCTGGACTTTGAGGGGATGTGCTGTCTGTTTTAGGTGGGGCGTTCTGGACCCCCATGTGCGGGCACCTGCGTTCAGCACCAGAGGGTCCGGACAGCTCCCGGGTGCAGGCCCGCGCTCTGGGTCTCTCTCCATGTCCTCTTCCTCATGGCCTGGAGTGCCCTCCTCAGCATAAAGCAGGCATTTTATCCTCAGTCCCTTCTCTTTGAACGTGGAACCTCAGAGTGAAAGTTAAAAACATGACTCACCCCCTTTCATTTAACTAAACATGTCATTAAGGCCCCCCTCCCCCATGAGGTGTGATATGCAGTTTACAACAGGGCTGGGCAATTTCCCTGAGAAAGATGGGCACAGACATTTGATTCTAATCTATGGTTTCTACCCCAGCATGCCCGTTCTTATTTCACTGTATCTTTCCAACAATGGCTCAGTGGTCCTGCCCCAGCCCCCTCTTGAATCTGTGTGAACACACACACGCACACACACACACGCACACACACATACACACACCCCATGCAAAACTCAAAACTGTCCAGAGGACTTTCTAAAGTGGTTCTACCTCTGAGTTATACATTTTCTAAGACAACACACTCCAGGGGAGAAGAAGTCTTCATAGAACATATAGAATTATCATCTAAGACCAGGACTGTATCCTCTGCCTCTGTGTGTGTGTGTGTGTGTGTGTGTGTGTGTGTGTGTGTGTGTAGGAGGAGGAGGAGGAGGAGAAGGAGGTGGAGGAGTGCACGTGTGCTGTATATTTTAAGAGATCTCATGTTATTCTTCCAGCTGGGTCTACACTACAGCTGGCCAGCATATATTTTTAATTAACTTCAGGTCAGCACCCAATTAAAGTCCACTGATGTACTTCTTTAGAAGGCTCATTAATAGCTGTGTGGTTCTGACTTTGAGCCTCTGAGTCATAAGGAGGGACCCAGCATAGCCTATGGGCACTACCAGCTCTAATGGTGCATTTGAAGACCATTTAGTTTCCACAGTAAATTCTATTTTTAACCTGCAGCTAATATCCTCTCATCCCAGACATAAAAACCATCAGAAGAATCCAGTGCTACAAACTGGTCCTTCTGCTTGCAGTGGAGCGAGGGGATTTGAAACGCTTGAGGGGGACTTGTTGCCGAAATCTTATGCAGGGCACGTGATTGTCTGGGCCATTTCACAACGAGACATGAATAAGTATGAAGTGTGACTTGTTCTTGAAGAGCCTCCTTATTGTCTGGGACACGTGCACAGGGAGTGATTGCATATACGTGCTGCGACTGCAAGGCCTGGATTTTCCTTTTCCTTTGAATTAATAAAGCAAATTCAGTATTGCTCAACAGGACTTGAATTTGCTGTTTCTTTCGTCTCTGACATGTATTGTTACGTTCTCTTAAAGAGGGTTTTACTATGGGCTGTGACTCTTTGTTCTTGGCATTTTGGCTGCCTCCAGCCAGGGACTAACTGCCTTATCCAAGCCTGAAGGAATCTTCTTGTGTCACACAGCTCTTCTGGGTATTAGGAAAATAATGCTGAGCTCATTCCTTCTTTACTAAAGCAAACGGATGTCTCTTGAACAGAGTGGTTTGCTTTCTGTGTCTTGCTCACCAGTAGGTTCCTGCAAACTGTTCAAATGAGCGCATTGTGCTGGCGCTCCTGTTAGGCGGCCCGTGGCACAGACTTCCACTAGGGGCACTCAAAGCTGCAGTTAGTGATGAGGGCAGGCAAGGGGCAGAGTCCACCAGCAGGAGCCCCAGGTGTGTGTCCCACTGAAAGCCAGGCCTCTCTTCAAACCTCTCCTGCCACGCTGCCCCTCCCTCCCCGTGCTGGCTGTTCTTGGTTCTTGGTTCTTGGTTCTCAGGGAGGAATCACTGCTAGATTTGGACACACACAAGGAGAGAGGACAGAGAGGAGCAGCAGAAGGTGCTCCCGGGAAAGTGTCATTTCAGCAGGGTCCAGCTGCCGTTCTCTGCTAGTGCTTGCATTCCTTTATAGAGGTGAACTGTGAGACATCACAGGCAAAGCTTTCCTGGCAAGTTTGGTTGGTCTGAGCCTAGAAATAAATCAATATTCTGGAAAAAAAAAAAAGAGGAGCCTTGGGGTAAGAGCTGCCTAAGCCCAAAACTCAGCCCGTTTCTCAGGAGCATGTGACCTTAGAGAGACCATTCGGATACCATTCTGCCATGGGCTAGGCACAGAAAGAAGGTGATAAGACCAACCTGGAAGACTAGTTATAGGATTCCATAATTCATATAAAAGAATAGGGCACACATTAGGTGCTCAAGCAATACCTTCCTATTTTCCTAAGAACAAACTTTCATCTATGAATAAGTGCCAAGACAGCGGTTTCCTGAAACTGTGTGAAGCAGATATTAAACTAAATACTGAGACAACTTTAGCCCATGTGGAAGGATGGGGGAGGACAGCAGGCAGCCCTGGTAACCTGTCCACCACCCTTGGCAGGGGGTATCATAACACTGCCTGGCACAGACAGCCTTCCTTCCCACATGCTCATCCTCAGAGCCTTGGCTTTGAACCTCAATGCCACCACCAGGAATCAGAGGTTGTGGTTATTAGGGATGCAATAGGACAGATTAGAAAGAAGACATAAGAGAACCTTCTAGAAAAAGCTATTCCTTTGTGTTAATTTACTGAGTTCCTAAGTGACTTAGTCCATTCTACCTGATGTAACAAGAAACCCCTAAGTTGCCATGACTTACAGAACCCTAGTTTATTTGTCACAGTTCTGACAGCTGAGAAGTCCAAGTCCATGGGGCCAGCAGAGTCTGTGTCTGGTAAGGACCATCTTACTGGTTTGAAGATGTCTACTTGATGGCTGAATTCTGGTGTGGCTATAAAAGGCAGTGAGGTCTGGTCCCCTCTCCTTGCAGGACCCTGATTCCTCCCTGGTGTCATATCAACTTAGCTACTCTCCAAAGGTTCCATCTCACTGGGAATTCCTTTCCACCTATGGATGAGGAAGTGACTCGGCATGTGGCTCGTAGCACCACGCTCCTGTGCTGAGCACTGCTTCCAGCCCCATATCCACAGCAGCACAAGATCCTGGGGGCCAGCACTGTGAGCTAAATGCTTTGGGAAAGGACTAGACAGCTACAGGACCTGCCAGTGGTCAGTAGTTGTGTTTAATTCCCTCTGGGCCTGGAGGGCAAAGTCTTTGTGAAGAGTGATGTTGGTGCTGCTGCTGGCCCTGGAGGGATGTGGCAGGTACCGAGAAAAGAATTCTATAGTCAGTGGGTAAAAACCTTGAACCAGGCTTTCCCCTTGGAATTAGAAAGAAGGAGACTGAAGCTGGGGTCGGGGGGTGGAGAGGCAGACCAGACACACTTGTTCCTCCTCAGACAAAGACCCCTAGACTCATCCCTCCTTCCTGTGCCCACTGAACCTCAGAGGGTCCCTAGACATGAGGGATGAAGAGTAACCAGACATGGCGTTCACGGTCGTCCACTAGCAGAGGAGGAGGCCCCTCAGAAGGCAGCAGTGCATCTGCTGAGGACAGTCTCAGGTGGCTGTTCACTGGCCCATCTGCGTCACCTCAGCTCACCTCTTCTGGAATCGCCCCTGAGTGGCTGTGACACACAGCAGCACTGCTCTGAGGAGGGATGGAGTCGGGGAATGGGGGCCTCTGCGGATCCCCATGGACATAACTAACTAGAACAGAGCAAAGACTGCCTAGGCAACAAACACATCCGTTACAGTGTGGCTTTGTTCCAAGCCTTGTGATGAGTAGGTCATACAGTCTGTGTAGACAAACTTCACCATAGCCCTACCAGAGGGATGTGTTTCTTATTCTTGCTATGTGCAGGAGGGAAACTGGGCACAGAGAGGTTAAGCAAAGGGCCTGACATCACACAGCCAAAAGAGGTTACAGGCAGCACCAAACCCAGGACTGCATTCAACTCTCTTAACACTAAGGATGGGTGTTGCATGCAGAATTCTTGAAATGAGTAACTGCGGGAGCTGACAAGCCAGTCCATGAATTCCAAAACAATCTGCATTTGATTGTATAATCATACGCATGTATGTTGAGGGGAGGAGCTGAGACAGGGTCTCACATACCTAGGTGGGCCTTGAACACACTATGTAGCCAAGACTGAACTTGAACTCCTGATCTTCCTGTTTCCATCTCCCAAGTGCTGGGATTACAGAAATGAGTTCCATAGGCACTGGAGTCCATTAAGAACGTGGCATCCGGAGCAGAGTAGCATAGCGCGAGCTGGACCAGAAACTGACATCAAGCCCAGCTCCTCCACGATGAGCCAGCACCTGAGTCTTGGAGATGCCCTCAGAGCAGCTTGCCCCTGGGAATGGCCATCCACACAGATGGTTTGAGTCAAGTGGGTAGAGAACCATAGGCTAAGAGAGATCCAGCCCCAGCCAGGGACCCTGCTAGATGTTTCAGCTGCCTCCATCGGCCATGGAGAGCAGTTGATGGAGAAACCTGGAGGAGACTTGGGCTATGGGGAGCTGAGGATGTGGAGAGAGACGTCGGTGAAGTGCTCAGCACCAACCTTGGACAACAACTGAACTCGGCTGGTGGATTCAGGTCGACTCCCAGGGTCTAGAGTGTGGGACGAGTCTCAGAGGGAAAGGGGCTAGGCCTCAGGGGACAGCTGCACTGACTGGCCTTACCCAGTTCAAGTCTGGAGGCAGTTTCATGCCCAAGCTGAACCTCATAAATGGGTGTGTATAGAATCCCCAAAAGGAATATCAGCCAGGACAAGACCCTGGCTGGGCCAAGCAGTATGGTAAACAGTGGTTCCTTCGATGGCTCCACCCTATGTGACCTTGCACCTGACACTCAGCCCAGCGTCATGGGGGTGGCGGGGGGCAAGGGTGACAGTGTACATGAGCTGCTGCTGATACTTGGGGTTGATCATCATTCAGCACGACTTCCAAGGGAGTAAGCATTATCTTATTGCATACAGTTCTGTGGCTTGTGTCACGCTATAGTGGAGTGTCTGAGCCACACTGGAGATTCCTGTATTCAAACCCCACCCACAGGTGATGGAAGTAGGACCTGGGCTTTGGGGAGGCAGATAGATCATGACATCTGGACCCTGTGAATGGGATTAGTGTCCTTAGACCTGGGGAGAGGGCTCACCTGTTCGAGTGCTTACCCACAAGTATGAAGACTGGAGTTTCATACCCAGAACATACAGGATGGCCTTGGCAACATGCAGCCTGTGTGGTCTGGCTTCAGAAGAGAGACAGGGGCTCTCCTAGGTCAAGCTGGCAGGCTAGACTAGCCACATCAGTGAGCTCTGAGTTCAAGGAGAGACCCAGCCTCAATAAATAAGGTGAAGAGCAATGATTGAAGAAGACTACTGACTTCAAACTTGTCCATGTACACAGGAGCACACACACACACACACACACACACACACACACACACACACATGGGAAGAACAAAAGGAAGAAGCCATAAGGCAATACCACAGCCCTTCACACTGAGTAGGCCTGGATACAAGCCTGGACACTGGGTCTGTTAGTATCGAAAACTATAAGAAACACATTTCTATTGTTCATACATCTCCAAGTTGGTGGGTTTTGTGATAGGAGTTCAAATGGACTGTGGCATGTGAAACAAACACTTGCCCAGGACAGCTCAAGAATAGGTGGTTTACTGTCAGGGATTTTTGTTTTGTTTTGTTGAAATAAGGTCTTATTAGAGCCAGGGCTGGCCTGGAATTCATAGTCCTTCTGCCTCAGTCTCCCAAGAGCTGGGATTACAGGCAAGAGATTGTACAAATACAGAGCCTGGGGTGCTGTGGGACAGTGACTCCTCCATCTCTCTGTGCATCCACTGCTCTGGCTCCCTCTCAGTCTCCTGACTTGAGCTTACCCTGTCCACACCCTCCTCACTCTGACTCACCCCTGAGCTATGACTTCTCCGGCTTCTGTATACATATGGTCCAACACGGCAGCCACTACCCACATGTGGCTATTGTTAAGTAAAAATAAGTTAAACTGAAATGTGAGGTCCTTTGTCAGACCAGCTGCAGGTTAAGCACTCCATCCTGGTGAGTGGTGGCCATATTGGGCAGGGTGAACTGAGCAGCAGTTTCCATCTTCCCAGAAGCCACTGTAGGGCACTGTGTAGGACCACTGCACTCTTCACCAAGTTCAGGACATTCAGCCTTTTTCTAGTTCCCAGCTAAAGTCTCAACAACCAGCTGTGTGTGCCAGTCACCTACAGCCAGGGTGGTAAGTACGCTGTGTGCTATGAAGCAGGTCTGAACAGCCAAACAGAGCAATTGCCGCTTCAGAGCACTGCTCATCTGCTCTGCTGCCTCCATGGCTGCCTCCTCTAGCCTTCTTGGTGCTAAGAAGTGGCTCTGGAAAACCTCAGCTAGTTCATACAGCTTCATCAGTCTGGGCCCTCACTAATAACGATTCCTAAGGGAACTGGGACTCACAGTCATGGCGACTATCTCATGACTTGTCCTCCTGTCCTCCGGATGACAAGATCCTTAAAGTTGTACATTGATTCTTACTACTTCAATACTCTGAACTATTTTGTTCAATGAATAAATGAATGAAGTGGATGGATGATTGGAATGATGTGGATGGAATGATAGGAAGATGTAATGATAGGTGAATGGAATGATGGATTGATAGATGAAATGGTGGATGGAGTGATGGATAGACAGATGGAAAGATGGAATGATGGATAGATGGATGAATGGACTGAGGGAAGAATGGATGGATGATGGACTGATGGAGGGATGGATGGATGGATGGATGGCATTCATTCAGTCTTTAGTCAAGACCCAAAGTGTGTAGACATAAGACACAAAACCATTTGTAGCTAGTGATACTCTTCACATTCTTTCAGACTTGACTTAGGATGATAATTTGCAGTAGGAGTTCATGGGGCAGAGAATAGAAGAGAGCTGCAAGTGACTTTGGCATATTTAGTCACTATAAGGTGACTCCAGTTTGGGTAGAAAGCAAAGCAAATCCCTGAGACCTGGTTCAGGACTTCCTCTTCCTCCTCAGTACTGAGGGCGGTACGGAGGAGTTGTGAAGGCCGTGACTCAGGGGCGAGGGTGCAGATGAGAGCCTCCAGGCTCAGTTTCACTGGCTGTTTCTCCAGAGCTCTCTCTGTGGAAGTGGGGGTTGGAGAGTGAGCATGGAGAAGGAAGCCTGGGACAGGACTGGCCCTGGCCGAGCAGAGGGAGCTGTGCACTGGATTAGGACCACAATGACCCGAGTACAGACCTTTCCTCTACCACTGATGTGCAGAAGAAAGTCACTTACTCCCCTCAAGCCTCAGTTTCCATGCACAAAAGGAGGCTATAAATGTTTCCTTTGCCTCTCTCTGCATGGTGCAGAAGAGACTCAGTGTACAGGGTCATCTCCCTGCATAGCTTGTCGGGGGTTAGGGCATCCGCATTGCAGTGTGCAGACTGTAGCCTGAAGTTAATCAGTTCACAACCTCTGCAGCTGTATTAGCAGTGCTCTGTGTGGAAATGTGCCACACCCCTAAGCTGTAAATCAATTTTCAAACGGAAGGGGACAGAGTTCCCCCAGCATCTCATTCCCAGAAGACTTTGATCAGCCCTCCACTTTCTTTGCCCTCTTAAAGCAGGCTTAGCAAGTTGTAAAGTTAATTTGGGGCCAACTGCCTTGGAAATTAATGTAAAATATGTGGAATCAAGCCTCATTTTCCAGAGCTTCAGGAAGGGAAATTTGCCTAATTTATGGCATAAATAAAAAACGATAGGCTGGGGCTAATTTGCATACTTTAATTTCAATTGGGGTTAAAAACAAAGACTTTTGTTTTGCTTTCTCTTTTTTTTTCCTTTTTTTGTTTTTTGTACATCATCTTGTTTGTAAAGAAAGCCTCAGATCTCTCTGGTTAAAACCAACGTCAAATATGTGAGCATGTAACCATGTCCCTCAGTTCTCCCAACTTCAAAATGCCCCTTACAGTAACCCATGGCACAGGATGGCTGGGTGGAGTTAGGGGCGGCTGGAAGACTCCTAAGAGGGACAGCTTGAGTAGAGGAGTGACAGCCACAGCAGTGTGCCCCTCTGCTAAGACATCCAGACGATCGCTGTCACCATTCACTAAGTGATCTTGCATGTGTCAACTCCAGAGATCCCCGGCACAGCATCACCGCAGTGCCCGTGAGGGTGCTCAGAGCTCAGAACCTCAGCATGCTTGAGCTTACTCACACTGCAGAGCCCAATGACAAAAGAGAAGCACCACCCTCACTTGATCTCCACCCCAATAGGCTCGAAGGTCCGGAAGCCTCCTGCCTTGCGGGGCCTCAAACCCTCTAGAGCAGGGACCCCGTTTTACTTCTCCTCCACACCATCCCTCAGTTCTGCCTTCCGAATGATAAGGCTCAGTAAACACAGGACGCTGCACCAGCGGATGGGGATACGGCATCATCTTTGATGGCTACACAGGCGTGTGTACGCACATGTGTGCACGTGTTACTTGCACATGCTTGTGCACATGTGTACTTGTATGGGTGTGTACATTTGCACATGTGTGAATGTGTGCTCATGAGGAAGTCATAGGTGGGTCTCAGATATACATAGCTTCCTCTATTGCCCTCTACCTTATTTTCTGAGGCATGGTCTCTCACTGAACCTAGCATTGTCTTTTGGACTAGTCTAGTTGGCCGATGGGTCACAGAACTCTGTCCACCCTCTTCTCCCCAACCCCTAGCACTCAGTTTTTGCATGGGTTTCATGTGGGTTCTGGGAATCTGAAGTCAGGTCCTCATGGTTGCACAGCAAGCATTTCACCCAATGAGCCACTTCCCAGCCCAGCAAGAACTTCTTATCTGCACACATGCGAATGCAGGGGTGTCTTCCACACAGACTGTAAAGCCCCTGTCTCTACATCACTAACAGCCTAACATCTAGCACAGAGCGTGGCATGGTAGGCCACCAGCAGGTATGCAAGGAGCAATGTAAGAGCTCAGAGTTTAGGGTGACAGGCTGGAGCTCAGCTTTATTGTCTATGGCAGAGTAACCTTGTACAAGTTCTCTGCCTTTCTGGAAATAGTATGTGCAGGAGAAGTAACCACACCCCTCCCACTGAGGGCGCACAGAACAGAAAGGACTCTCCCACAGAGAGCTCAGCACCCGGCCTGGCATGCAAGCTGGCTGCCCTGAGTAGCTGCTACTGCGAATGCCAGCCTTTCCCAAGTGTCTGAGATGAGAGCGGGGCCTTGGTGTGTGATAATCAGCCAGAACAGAATTCACAGTTTTATGACCTCAGTAGATAAAACATTTTGTGAGGATCTGAAGAGAAGTGAGGCTTTATGACTGCCACCCCTATGCTCTGCTTCCCAATTTGAGGTAGTATTTTATTATCTTGACTAATAAAATCGAGACTCCAAGCAGAAGGCACGGGTCCAGGTAAGCTCATCCACCACCACTCTCTGGCTGGCGGGTTTATAAGCAAAGTTCAACTGAAACCACCATAGAATCCTGGCTAACAAGGGCCTAGCCACAGCATGTTCCTGAGCCCCTGCGTCCTTCCTGAGCTCCAGTATCTTCCCTTAAACTCCAGTGTTATCCCTAAGACTCTGTGTTCTCTCTGAGCTCTGGCATCCTCCCTGAGCCCCTGAGTCCTCCCTGAGCCTGGACACCTGTACCAGGGTGCTGTTTGGGCGGCCTCTGAGCAAAGAGGTCCAGAGGGCCCCACCCTTTTTTGCCCAAACCCCTCCCTTAGTTCCAAAGGGAGGAGACCCTGGAAGGCTACAAAGGAGAGGAATTCGTGAATTCCTAGAATCCCCACTGTGGTTTCATTTACAGATTCTTGCTTAATTATTGGTGTAGGTGATATCCTCAGATGATAGTTAAGAAGACTGAGACACCGAGGGAGAACTCATAGTGAAGTTAGTATCATTCATTCAGTTGCTCCAGACATATTGTCTCTTTATCTGAGACATTCTGCCCTGTGCTGAGTGCCAGAGTCATGGTGATACAGGAAACATCTTCATACCATGGAATGTAGCCTGTAACTGTTCTTTGAACCTCATACATGGCTCCTGTATGTCCCCTCTCTACTGTTCATCTGTCCATGTAGATGGACTGGAATCTAGAGAGGAGGTAGGTCCCTCCAAGATCCCAGCCCTGGGGGAAGACGGGGCAGGAGCCCCAGGACCACTGCTTATTGCCCTGGTTGGAATTTAAATCTAACAATCTGGCTCAGGCTTGTGCATCTTCCTAGTTGATGCTCTTTAGTGAGACAACTAAATGCATCGCTTCCAGAGAGCCTCCAATGCCCATCCAGAATTCACAGAACAGAAGAGCAGCCTGACCCAGAGCTCTTGACTTCAGTGGTCACGGCAGCATGTTGGTATCTCACTCTCTCTGATGTGCCTGGGGAAATTTCAAGCTGGGTGGGCTGCTTAGAGCCTCACAGATGCAGTCATGCATTGTATCCTTTAATGGGAAGCACAATATTTCTGTAAAGAATTAGCTTGGACAATCGGTTAACAAGGTTTGCCTCAATACAAATTAATTATTTCAGGTCCTGGTCACTTATCCTAAGCTATAATAAAAGGAGCCATTCCTTACACACAGCAAATGGCCGAGGGCACCTGCTATTTTATCAATTACAAATAAGGCTGAGGGCCAGTACCACAGGAAATGAGACTGTTTTCAGAAGAGGAAACTGAGGCCAGGGGGCTCCATGACTCAGTACTTCCTTAGCCATTTTCCCTTTGAAGAGTACAGGCCTGGGATCTTCCAGGATGATCTTGGAATTTGGTGCCCATTCTTGAATTTCTAGGCTGGTAGCCTGCCATCCTCAATGGTCTGCAACTTGTTTTCTCTTCGCCAGCTTCATTTTTGTGATCAGAACAAGGCCCAGTATTCTCCAGTCCAGCTCTCTTCCTGGATTTCTTCCGTCCCTGGGTGCACCCTGACACATCCTTCTCAGATCCCCTCTCAGACACCTCCCTCCCCTCGCTGCCTACACATTTCCATAGCACCAGGTGGGCACCTCTGTAGCGGTAGTCTATCCATCTTGAGAGTCCGAGCACCCATCTTTTCCCAGGGGCCATTGAAAAGGCAGGGGTTGACACACAGGCTCACCCTCAAACAGCAAACAGTTCATGCATGCCCTTCCTCAGGCTCTGCCAGGCCACTAGAGTAGGGGCCCACAGTGCCCACCCTCCAGGAACTTAGACTTCCTCGAATTGACCTGTCATCCATTCGCTAATTCCAAACATGCGTTCCTTCAGTCAGCCACTATGCATTAATATTCCACGAGCTGGGCTGGATCCTCCCAGTATGCAGATCTTCCAGCATCTGCATAGTGGGTAGAGATATCAGTCCAGGTGTATCCCTGTGTGGTAACAAACAGCATAGAGAATGTCAGAATTGTGGTGCTGTGTGGCTTTGGGACTGTCACTGTCCTTCTCTGAGTCTCTGTTCTCATCTCTGAATTGAACAGGCTGGGTGAATCAGTAGAGATCACTTAGGATACTTTCAAAGACCCAGAAGGCCAGGTGATCCCATCCCTTGCTTGCGGCTCAGAATCCCTGACTGAACTATACACTGCCTTCTGGGTATTTCTGATGTATCAGTCAACCTTGCCTGGATGTTTTGTTTGGTGTGTGTGTGTGTGTGTGTGTTTATGTGTGTGTGTTTCATGTGTATGCATATATTTATGTGTACATGCAGTGCCTGGAGGCTAGAAGCTGACTTCATACATATATATCACTCTCTACCATATTTTTTGAGATAGGTCTTCTCACCAAGCCTGGAGCTCACCAGAAGACTGGCTGGCCAATGAACTCAGGGATACTCCTGTCTCTCTTCCCAGCACAGGAATTACAGATGTGGGTCTCCATGCCCAGCTTTTTACATGGGTTCTGGGATCTGATCTCAGGTCCTCATGCTGGTGCAGCGAGCTCTTTGCTGACTGAGTAGCCCCTCTCACCTGGACCCTTCATGATCCTTTACTCCCCGTCACACACCTGTATTTACACCAGGCTCCCATCAAGCCCTGTGCTCACACCCTCAGTGAAGTCACACATTAGTCCTCTGAGCCAACCACGGCCACCCCAGCCCCACGTTACAGCAGCCACAGACAGACCCGAGGAGACAGACTGGCTGGTGCGAGCTCGCACAACTGGGTATAGGTGACTGTAAAAGGACTGCCGCGTCCCACTGCTGTGGACAGGGTGGGCGTCGTTCTCCACCCACCACTCCTCTCCCCAGGGTAGCCCTGCCCTCCTGGCTCCTCTTCCCCGAGAATCTAGTTAACTCTTTTAATGAGTCACATAAACGTGCCCTGTGAAGTGTGTGATCGATCACACCCAGGCTGCCCGCGAGCCGGGCGCAGGTCTGCCGTGCCCCAGGGACAGCCCGGCTGACATGAATTATTGCAGCCGTCAGACCGTTTTTCCACTCCTGTGCTTACAGGGGAGCTGCTGTGTCTGGGATGGGTTGATGCTCGGGCCTCACCTCTTTGCTCGGACAGAGAGAAGTCGCCAGAGCCTGAAGCATTTCAAAAAGTGACATGAAGCCATTGTGACCACCAAGAAGAGGGTTTGGAAGTTAGCAGTGATGTTATGGAGAAATGTTATTCGAGGCTGGGGAGATGCTCAGTGGTTACAGTGTTTCCTACACAAGCATGAGGACCAGAGTTCAGATCCCCAGGACCCAGCTCCGTAGGCAGAGACAGGATCCCCTGAGCAAGTTTCAGAGGTATAGCAAGACCCTGTCTCAAAAACAAAAAGGGACAGACATTATCCATTATTTCCTGTTAAGTGCAACAAGGCAGATTATTGTCAAGACTGTCACCAAAGGTGTAGAGATCGCAGCACAGGTTTAGCAGGGGAGGATGAGCCTGGGCTGTACTCAGTCTGGGCACAGCACGGAAGAGAAGAGATTTACAGCCTTCAGCAGGGTGGGTGGAAGATGATCAAACAGAAACAGCCAGGTAAGGGGCCCTGGGCAGAAAGTGGGATGAGTTTCCAATATAGGATAGGCCAGGAAGGGCCAGGGAGATGGCTCAGTGAGTAAAGTACTTGCCTTGCAAGCACGAGGACCTGAGTTCAAATCCTAGAACCCACATAAAAATGCCAGGCATGATGGCACACCCTTGCTACCCTAGCACCGGAGAGGTGGGGACAGGAGGATCCTGGGAGCTCACAAGTTGGCCAGCCTAGCTTAATTGTTGAGCTCCAGGCCAGTGAGGGGCCTGTCTCAAAGGAAGGGGACCATGTTCCTGAGGGTGACACTGGGTTGTCCTCCAGTTTCAACACGCATATATATACATGTATGCACATGCATTTTAAAAAAAAAAAAGAAGAAGAAGACAAACCAGGGGGCCCAGACAACCCCTGGGGCTTGGATTGGATATGGTAGGTCCATATCAAGGAAGGATGTTCTTGCCAAAGTGTTATGATTTGAATATAATATATCCCCATAGACTCATGAGCTTGAACACTTGGGTCTCAGCTAATAGAGCTGTTTGGAGGGTGGGGATTGTGGAACCTTTTGGAAATGGGACCTCACAGGAGGAAGGGGATTACCAGAGGCAGGCCTTGAGGTTTGGTACCCCAGCCTTTCTTCCTGTCTGCCCTCTGCTTCCTGTCACACAACCGGCAGCTTCATACTACTGTGGCCATGCCTTCCCCATGATGAACTGAGTCCCTTCTTATCCTGGGAGCCAATTTAAATCTTTCTCTCCCTTAAATTGTTTCTTACCACCTATCTGGTTAGAAAGATGACAAAACTGACAGAGCCTAGGAGTTCTTTCTAAAAGCTGGGTTTTATAAGGCAGGCCTGGCAGAAGATTCCGGAAGCTTCTAAAGTTTAGCTAGTTAGAGAATCTTTGCCGTGAGAGTCACAGGATCCTACAGACTGACCGGAGGTCCGGAAAGGGTCTCTTCAGCTGGGTTTAGAAGCAGAGACAGGCCATTTTGGGTTTGAAAATGCTGTTCTTCAGGCAGAATCATTAAACATGGGGCAGGGGCTTTCAGGAATGCTTTGTAGTGAGAGCTTGCTGGAGTGAAATTTGTCACCCCCACCTACCCACGAGACAGTCCACGGGTTGCTTCTTCACCCAGACTGCGATCAGAGACTTTGGGACCCCACCCCTGCCCACAGTGTCTGCATCAAGAGGAGATGTTGGATGGTCAGAGGATGCTCAAGGTCTTCAAGAATGCCACAGGACCCCCAGCCTTGTTGAAAGCCTCCAGCTCACCTCTGCTTCCCCAGCCCACCTGACCGGGTCCTTCAAGAGCCTTCCTTTCTTCTTCCCAGGGCATCTAGAATGCAGAAAAAGCAGCAGAGAAGTCAGGAATAAACTATAGATGTGGGCAAATGATGATGACTTCACACGCCCCACTCCTGGTCAGACTGTAGCAGATTCTGATATAAATATGTATATGTCACTGGCTCCCCATATACTTTTGGCCCAACAGTACTTGGGTAAATTAAATGACATTTATGATATAGCTTAACTATAGAAATGTGCTTGGGGCAGAAATTAGACATAGAAAGCTTCTTCTGGCAAAAGACATTTTTATAAACGCATGAAGCACCTGAACCAATTCAAAAGGCCTGTCATTTTGATTTAAAGCCAGAGTAGTAGGACTGATCCTTAACCAGAGTCATGATTAACTGGGTGAGTTTAGGAGGCTTGTCCTCCAAAGTGACCTTCCCTGGACTCAGCAGCATGGTGAGGAAAAGTGGATTGGCCTGTGAGTGACAGCTGGAACTCTTCTTCACTCACACAGTAAAAGTCTCTTCTTCCAAGGAGCCTTCCTGGCCCAGCTGAGCCGAGTTAGGGTTACCCACATCCCCTGTCCCAGAGTTTAATGGTTTCAAATAATTGTCCTTTATTCAGTCTGTCCTAAGTGTCTGTGGACTGTCTGGGCTCAGCTAGGAAGTTGGTCTGCTCTAAGTGGTACTGAGCAGAGCCACAGGCATCTGGAGGTTTCATTGGACTGGAAGATTCACAGAGCTCACCATGGAGTGTGCTGATCACCCAGGCATGCAAGTGGGGCCACTCTCTTCCGCACCTTGCCTGGTATGGTCATGTCCCAGGACAACTCCATTCTAAAAAGGAATATCTAAAAGTAAGGATTAAAACTGAAGACCTCCTCAGGACTGGCTTTGGCTTTTGTGCATTGCATTCTGGGAATCAAATCAAGTCCCAAGGCCAACCTGGATTGGAAGGAAGGAGGAACAGACACCAGCTCGTGAGGGGGGTGTGGCAGAGACCCTGGGGCAATCCCTCACATTCCTGGTAGTGATGAGCAGTGCACTGGGCAGGTACTTTGCCATGCACTCGTCCCTCCTCATGGGTTCTTGGTTCATATCTGTGTCTGTTTATACAGAGAGCCCTTGTTTAGTTCATTTCCAGAACACAGCAGGTGCGGTTGGTTCAGGTTCAATGGGAACGCCACAATCCCGAGTGCTTGTTCCCTCTTAACCCAAGAGGCACTGTGAAAGATTGCAGGAATCCGAGGGCCCATATTTGGTATCCGTCTACAGTGGCAGTAGCAGTCATGATGGCAGTCATCATAACAATGATTAATACCAGCTGTAAGTATTAATAACAGTGTAATTCCAACTGCTTTAGAGCTAATAAATGTAATACTGCCTTCACTTAAGCTGCCTTTAGTCATTTAGAAGAGACTCCCTTTCCATCCATTATCCTGTTAGTTTGTCCAACAGCCTTGTAAGATGCCAGCAGGGTCTTTCGTAACAATCCACACTTTGTAGTTGAGGAAACTGAGGCAAGGATGGGATCCGTCTACTCACTTGCCAATGGTCACATGGGAGTCATTTATCAAGTGCCTGGTACATGCCACTCACACCGGTGACTCCGTGTCCTTCCTGCCACAATGCAGTGAGCACTTGTACCACCACCACCACATCACAGGTGAGGAAACTGAGGCCCAGAGCTGTGGAGTCCTGTGCTGGTCCGTTCACAGCTGGGGCTCCCTTCTCTGCCAGTCTGTCTCAGGAGTTCATAGATCTTTCTAGACCGCTGTGTCTACCTCCTACCAGATCATCATTTTTAGGGAATGTTTGTGAGAGGGTCTCATCCTGTAGTTGAGGTTAGCCTTAAATTCACTATGTAGTCCAGGTTGGCCTCAAACTCAGAACCCTCCTGCCTTAAGCTCCCAAATGCTGGGGTTGTGGGTATTCACTACTACATCAGCTCCTAAGTCACCATTTTCAAAACATTCTTTGAGTATGTTTTTAAAACAAGCTGAGACAACAGATAACATTCACCTGAAAAACAGTGTGCAGGGCCTGGGGAGAAGCTCAGTGCTGAAGTGCTTGCCACAAGCATGAGGGACTGAATTTGGTCCCCAAAATCCATGTAAAAGTTAGGCATGGTGGAGGTAGGCAGATCCCCGGGGCTAGGGAGCCAACCAAGTTGACCTCTGACCTCCATGCATGTCATCTACATACACAGACACTCCCACATGCATGACCACAGGCACCCCCACACAAAATCAAGTTAAATTATATTTAAAAAACAAAAGCAGTGCACAAAATCGGAGTGAGGGGACCCTCTGAGCAGTTCCCACCAGCCTCAGCCACTCCCCACGGCACTTCTGAAGCTTTTATTCTCCAGTTCGTCCCGTCCTGCCCTGGTCACCGCAGCTGCAGTGAAGGGTGCTAATTATCAGCCCTCAGAGTCCCACAATGTTTCACGATGGCCTCTTGGGTGAAGAGGGGCATGCACTTGAAATGAGCGTTCAGAGCTGTGGCCTTTCTGTGGAGCTGAGCCTACTGGGAAGTAGATGTCCAGGCTGATGAGCTGTCCCTGTGTAGAGTTATAGGTCCGGACTGGCTTCCTGTGAAGCTGGAAGGGAAGCACCTGACAGAGGCAAGTGTAGTTTCCAGTGGGGCATTTTCTGTGTCACAAGTTCAAGTTCCAGAAGGTAGATTAGTTCAGGGCTTAAGTCAGGTTTCCTGAGTTCAAATCCCCCCTCTTCCAGTTATCAGCCATATAACCACAGACATGCTATTCACTCCCGTGATGCCTTGATTTTTTTATATGAGTGGAGATTTTATGATAGCGTGTGCCCCACAAGGTTGTGGAGATGGTCAGGGAGGCATTCTGTAGACCAACTGAGTTCACGGGTTCATTCGACAGCAAGCCAGTGGGGCCAACATGCTGGGAATCCATCCTTGGGCTCCTCCAACCCACGGGCTGAGGAGATGGAAAACAGAAAGCCACCACCAGAGAAAACCCACAGCAAAGCACGTTAGGGAGTCAATCAGGGGCCTCCCTTCTTTCCTGTCACATCTCAGTCGGTACCTGAGGAACTTGGGCCTGAGCACGGTGCATGGGAAGCAGGCCTGAGCTGGATCTCTCAAAAATCAGCTGGGAGGCGATGAGCTCTTACACAGTGCAAGTGAAGGAGATGTGCCATCCACCAACCCCCTTCCTTTCTCTGACCCTCCACTTCCTCATCTATAAATGACCAGGTTGGGTTGGGTGCTCTCTGGGACACTCCCAGCCCTGAGCTTACGATGTTGTAATGAAATGTAAATCTGTCTAGTTAAGCACTGAGCGTGAGGGGTCAGGGACAGCCACCGGCTCACTGTGAGGTGCTGAGAAAGTTGCTTCAGTATTTCACCTGTATGTCCTCTTGGCTGGCTGGCTGTCCTTCCACCTGTCACCCATCATCCTCTGTCATTCAGTCCCTCCCCACCCATTCATTCACCATTCGATCCTTGAATCAATCCATCATCCATCCACCTTCTTGCTACTCACCCAGCTTCCTTCCATCCATTCGTCCACCCTTCTACCCGCTCATCCGTCTGTCCAGCTCCCCACACACTTCATCTTTTCATCAGTCCCTGTCCATCCATCTGCCATCTGTCCATTTATTATTCCATCCATTTATGTACCTGTCCTTCCTTCCATCCGTTCATCCTTCCTTACAGGCGTTCCTCTATCCGTCCGTCTGCCCATCATCTGCCCAGAAACCTCTGTCCTCCGTGCATTAATTTGTCCATTTTTCATGCTAATTTTCTTCTGTGTGTGTGTGTGTGTGCCTGTGTGTGTGTGTCTGTGTGTGACATGTGTGTGGATACTTGCAGAAGCTAAAGGAAGGCATTGGAGCCCCTGGAGCTGCAGTTACAGGCAGTTGCAAGTTGCCTGATGCCGGTTCTAGGAACCAAACTCAGACCCTCTGAGAGAGCAGCAGGCACCTCCTAGCCACTCAGTCATCTCTCCAGCCCTCTCTCTCTCTTTTATTGCATTTATTTATTTGTATGTAAGTATGAGGCATTAAAAGAGGACTCTGTGGGGCCAGTTCTCCCTTTCTGCCATGTGGGTTTTGGGGATTGAACTTAGGTCTTCAAGTCTGGCCTTACCCCACTGAGCCATCTCCCAGGCCCCAAAGTCCATCCATCTGTCTATCTGTTCATTCACCCATCTTTCCAGCCACCCTCCTGTTCACAAGTCCACCCCTGTGTCTGCCCACCTCCTCTCTACCATCCACTTCTCCATCCCCAAAACCGTCTCATGCAAAGCCATGTTAAGGGCATGGTTGGCCCTGAACAACTCACTCTGGAGCCTCCCATTTGCCCCAAACCACACAAATTAAAATCATCTTTATTGTGACTTTAAAAAGAAACATGGCAATTATGCCTTTGAAATTATTTTGTTACCAGCAATGTTCTCAATTTCCACTTTCCTGTAATTTCTCTAAAGTCATCATGCATCCTCAGGAATCCCTGGGAGATAAGACTCTAAACCCATCAACCCTTTCCAAACATAATGAAACTTTTATGAACACAAATTTAAAAAAATACTGAGGTTGACATAATGGAACGTTCTGGAAACATTTCATTTAAGCCTTTATTAATTTTGCTTTTGCTGTTTTTATTTTACTGCTTTGGAGTCAGTATGTTGTTGGCAATGCTCAGGTGTTTTCAGATCGCTTGTTTGCCTCAGGGCCTGATGGGCAACGCGGGCCTCTTTCCCAAGTCATGCCAGCCTGCACTTCCGGGATCCACTCTGAACAGAGGAGAGAAATGAGTCAGAACAGTGACCTGATCGCCCAAGGGAATGGGGCAGAACCCTCCAGGAGCCTAAACCTGCACCAGAGGCACCACGTCCGCCTCTACACTGAGCCTTTCCTGACCCTCATAGGAACATTTCCAGACAGGAGGAGATGAAGGAGCTTTCAGCATTCCCCATGAACCCCAGTGAGTAGCTCCTTTCACAGGGGGCGTTTTGATGACTTATTGAAATGTGAAATTGCAGATTTATCTCCTGTGCTCACATTGAGAACAGGGTTTTTCCCGTTTAAAAGATAATCTCAAGAAATGCTGAAAGGTTCGAGATAATGACAGCAAATTGCTATCACAACAGTAGGGCACTGTGAGCTCCCTTTGTGTGTACATGTGTGTGTGTGTATGTATGTGTGTGTATGCATGTATGTGTGTACTCACACTCGAGTATAACATGGAAAGATGAGGTTATTCCCCAGGGTTAAAAACAGCCTGCCTGTCTGTCCCCACAGAAATTCACATGTTATGAAAGCACCCCCTTCTGAGGAATTAAGAAACGTACTGGAGGAGCTGGTGCATGTCCTCAGCTGCCTCCCTAAATGACAAAGGACACCTGAACCAGGTGGTCCTCGTCTATGATCCTGGCACTCAAGAGGTAGAGGAGGCTGAGGAGTTCAAGATCATCCTGGGTTACGTGGTGAGTTTGAGGCCAGCCTGAGCTACATGAGACTTTGTAAAACAAAAAACCAAGCCGGGAAGATAACTTAGTTCCCAAAACCCATGTAACAAAACCCAACACTGGGGAGGTGGAGACCAGCAGATCTCCGGGGCTCTCTGGCTGTCCAGCCTTACCTACTTGGCGAGCTCCAGGCCACTGAGAGACCCTGTCTCAAAAAAATAGGTTGACAGCACCCAAGGAACAACACCACAGTTTTCCTTTCATCTTATGAATACACACACACACACAAACACACACACACACACACACACACACATACGTGAAGAAACAGAAAAAAAGATGAAGGACACATGACTCAGAGAGGGACAGTAATCTACCCAAGGTCACAGAGCAAGTTTATCTCCAGCACTGACTGACCCTGGCCTGCCGCTTTTCTTCGCGTTCTGCCTCATTGTCCTGAAATAGCTGATGTGTGTGAGCGCATGAAAGATTCCTGCTCATCGTTTGATGTCTTGTTTAGTGTGTCTTCTCAAGCATTTGAGGAAAAGCTATTTCCCTGTCATGTTTCTTGGTTCTGTGATGTTTGGACTCTCCGTGGCATTCAGTTCCACTCAGTTCCCTGTGACTGTTTGGGTCAAATCTCATAAGAATAATTACCATGCGGAAGTTGTCAGTATTGTGTGTACAGTGAGTAGTATCAAGAAGGATGTTTGTTGTTGAGGGAAAGAAACTGATGAGGACAGAATCTCTGCGCCCACTCCCCCTGCCCCACCACCGGAGACTCAGAAGGTGGCAGTAGGTTAGAGGTGTAAGCAGACAATTTTGGCAGAAAGCACTGTGTCCTATGACACTATTAAGCCACAGAAGTCCAGAGATACATGTGGCCGGTTCAAAGAAAGCTTCCTGGAGGAGGTGTTCCCAAACTAAATCCCAAAGAAGGGCCAGGAGTTTCCAATATAAATGTACAGAAGAGGAGTCTTCAAGTCCAAGCTGGAGGGAGAGCCCCAGAGCTGACGGCAGCCTTGGGAATAGCGGGACCAAACTCCCACAATTCCTGCACTACAGATGTGCAAGCAAGGTCTTCCCAGGCTCCGTGGTGCGCTATCAGCCTGATTTATTCTGTTATCCTTCCAGGCCTCCAGAGATGGTAAGGGCACTGTCTAAGATGATCGACCTGCAGGCCTTGGTTAGAACTAATGCATCTCGAAGTGGGGCTCCAGGGGAGGAATCTGTGCCTGGGACTCTGTTCCCCCAACTTCCCTGAATTCAGAAAGGGCCCTCCTGCAGTGGCTGGCCAGCCATTGTGGTCCGCAGTCACCACTCGCCCTGCCCAAATGATGCCCTTTGGGGATCTGCGTTGGATCCATTGTGCAAGTCTGTGATAGGGTCCAAGATCCCCAGCAGGGGCACTGGTGTAGTGAGGAAGTCGAATTGACTTGGCAAGCCCTGGCACACCTAACCTTCACCTTCCTCAGTAAGTATCCTAGCTCCACCTTCACAAGCTATGGCCTGGGAAGCCACACCTCAGTCCCCACAGGGAGAATGACCGACAGCAAGAGAGGTTCCCACAAGTCAATCATAGTAAGAGATGCCTGTCTGTAATCCTTACAAGACTGAGGCAGGAAGATTGTGAGTCTGTGACCAGCCTGGACTCCAGAGTGAATTCCAGGCTAGCTAAGTTCCAGTTTACATTAGAAGACCCCCATATCAAAAAAGCACCCCTAACAAAAGGGTCTCCTCGTGGAGGAATTTTGTGGGGACACAAATCCATGGAAGGCTTTGCTTCAATGCTTAGCACGTCCTGAGAACCCAAGAAACGGGCTTTTCAAGGCTGTCCTTAGGTCTTGTTTTAATTCAACACAAGTTCCCTCAGCCTCCAGAACTGTTTGGGGCTGGCTCTCTCCACTGATGCATTTAAAATGCAGTTGGTGCTGGACATAAAGGGATGGGGGAGGTGCATGCTGCAGAGCGTCCCTGGGTGCCCCCGAGCCTCCCAGGCTCGGTCAGGAGTGACTCAGTGAGTGAGTTATTTTGGTTCCTCCTTTGTCATCCCTGCACTGGCTGCTCAGATATCCAGACTCTGCCTGGTTTGTGCAGAGCAACCTGGTGCGCTGAGCCCGTCCTCAAACTCCCACCATCTCTGGGACACACAGCCTGCCTCTGCTGGAAGAGATGGTGCAGCGATGCAAGGCTGGGGGAGAAAGGTACCACCGAATTCTGCAGAATGCCAGCGACTGGGACCACATTGTGGTTTAAAAGCCTGCCTGCGAGAGCCAGTGCAGCTAAGTTCAAAGCTCAGCCTAGCCACTGCCTGGCCGGATGACCCTGGATTCCCCAGCTTCTCCCTCTCTGGACTTCAGCTTTGTCATTGCTTAAGGGGATTGTCATGTAGGCCTTGTTGGCTTGTCATGAAGATTAAATTACATTACAGTGTGGCAAGTACTCGGCCTTGTGTTTGGGGTACGGCAAGCCCTAAGCAAGCTCTGGCTACTCTATTCTGTCATAGCTATTCATTTTTTATTTTGTGTATGTGCTTACACATGTGTATGGGTGCCCTTGGAGGCCAGAAGAGGGAGTCCAATCCCCTGGAGTCACCTGACACAAGTACCGGGACTGGAATTGGGTCCTCTTCAAGAACAGCAAGTGTTCCGAATGGTGGAGCCATCTCTCCAGGCTCCTATTCTTTTTCTAAATAAAGTGAAGTGTCTGAAAATTAGTTCTGTGTACCAGGCCCTAGATGGACGCTGACAGTACAGTAGCAGGCAAGGCGGTCTCAGGCTCCTGCAGCACAGCCTATCGTAGGAAGAAAAAGCAAGCGTGTGCATGAGTGTGCGAGTGTGTGCATGGATGGGTGCATGTGTGCGCCTGCATGTGTGTATGTATGTGTTGCAGGCATCTGTGTGAATGCATGTGTGCCCACATGTATACCTGTGTATTCAAATATGCATGTGCGTGTGTACACATGTGAACGTGTGTGTGTGTGTGAGTGTGTGTGTGTAGTTACAGACATTAATAGGTACTTGGATCAGGTCGTCAGAGAGCTAACCCTAAAGCTGAGAGCCGACAGGTAATAGAAGCCACAGACCAAGAGCAAAGGACACAGTGTGCGTGAAGGCCCTGAGGAAACCACCTGTTAGAATGGGAACAGAGGACAGGCACTTGTGAGTGAGGACACATGCACGTTCATAATTGAGACTGGAGAACAGTCAGACCCCGGAGCACTCAGGGCCTTGCAGGGAGTGACCAGAGATAGCTTCACCTGGTAAGAAGGGAGGGCTGACAAGTGCCATGCAGAGAATGAGCAGTACATTCTGAGCTCAACTTTGGGACCAGTCGGGCTGCTGGGTGGAAAAACCAGTTGCCGGGGGTTCCCTCTTGATTGTCATCTTCCCAGCTTGAGCTTGAGTGGAAGCTGCAGACAGGGGCAGGGAGGGGGTGAAGGTTGAAGTTGATGTGGGAGAGGGGGAGAGGACATCTAGTCAATACAGGAGCATCACTGGATCTGGTGATCTCCCTCACCAGAATGAGACAGGCTTCAGAA
Organism: Eospalax fontanierii; assembly: GCA_035773235.1. Taxonomy (NCBI): domain Eukaryota; kingdom Metazoa; phylum Chordata; class Mammalia; order Rodentia; family Spalacidae; genus Eospalax; species Eospalax fontanierii. The sequence continues at coordinate 70,160,823 of CM069529.1, read as the reverse complement.
ATGACAAGCTCAGCTCTGGGGCTCCAGTGCTGCAGGCCCTGAATGGAAAATGTCAGTCTGAAGCTGCGTTGGGCTAGCAGCGTGTTCTCGTGTGTGCATGGTGTATGTATTCTTCAGATGTATTTCAGAGTGACCTGTGGAGCTGGGTGGGTAGTGCACACCTGTCATCCCAGCACTCAGGAAGCTGAGGCAGGAGGATTGTAAACTCCAGACCAGTCCAGGCTTCATAGTGAGACCCAGCTTTACATGTAGACAAGCCATCCCCTCACACTAAGGTCATTTTATTATATACACTCAGCTCATCTCCTAAACACTCCCAGGAACAAGAACCAACTTATTTACATATTTCTCATCACGTCACATGTTTTGTTTGGACTCACAGAGTCTCACTGTGCACCCCAGGCTGACCTCAAACTGACCATCCTCCTGCCTCAGCCTTCCAACTGCTGGGACTGGAGGCAAGCACCACTATCACAACAGTCATTTGTTTCCTTTCCTTCCATCTCCCCTTTGAGGACATAGGGTCTGACGAGGGCCGGTAACTAGGTTCCTGGTTAATGTTCACTGTCTAATGTTGGCACACAGTAGGCGCTTGTTAATTCCTGTCGGTGTTTCTCCCATGGCTACCAATGCATGTAGCCTCAATTGCTTGCTGAGTGTCCTGTTCCACTCATCTAACATGGCCTAATGGGCTCCTGACAGTTCCCTGCCGGCTGGAGATGCCTAAGATGGGTCTTTTCAGAGAGCTACACACTCCAAGGAGCTGAGAGCCTGAGTTTTGGGGCACAGTGACCGGAAGAATCCTGGTTAGGGCCAAAAGAAAGCAAGCACGTTCTGCTACGAAAACAGGGTGGCTGGTGGCTTTCCAGAAAGACCCAATGTCACGGGCTGCAGGAAGAGTTAATAACCACTCCAGGCCCAGCCGACCAGGCTCTGTTGCTAAGCAACTGCCTCCCCAGAGTTATATAATATGTAAGAGAAACACTTTATTTTTTCCTAAATGGAACACGGGGTTTCCTCGGTGATGAAGAGGCCACACCTTTGTTTTCACCTCTGGAGGACATAGTGACTTAGACATGACCCTGGTCTTGGCACAGCTCATGAACTGCTCTGACGCCACCTAGAAAGGGGTGGATTCAGAGAAAGGGGCGAATGGGATGCCTGTGGCTTCTTCTTTGTGCATGTGGAATTCCCGGGCAAGATGCATGGCTCTATCTCCCTCTGAGGACTCCCCAGAGCACTTGGTGACATCACAGTTTGACCCAACTTAGAGCTGGGTTGGAGCAAAAGAAAAGAGCTGGCTGGCCTGGCCAGGGGTAAACAGCTCCTGAGCCATGGCCTGGCCAGGGGTAAACAGCTCCTGAGCCATGGCCTGGCCAGGGGTAAACAGCTCCTGAGCCATGTCCTGAATCCCAGAGGCTAAATGTGTCTGAGTGAACAAAACCATGGTTGCATAGTCACAGAGGGGTTCATCAGAGAGGTTCAGGGTGAATCACTTGTGCGCACTCTGAACTTCAGTGTTGTTCTCTGTAAAATGGGTGTGTCGTACATGTGGCATTCCTAGTTATAAAATCAGGCTTAAGGCTTTGAAGGGCTGAAGCCAAAATCCAATGGGTCAGATACTGAAAGGGTTCAAGAAAGTCCAGAAATGTTGACCATCACAGGGATGAGGCTGAGGCTATCGACTAAGTCACTAGGATTCCTAGGGAGGCCCAGGGTGGGTGGGAATGGAGAAAGAGGATGGACGACGATAAAAATGCAAACAGGCAGGTCTTGCCACTGCAACAAAATACCAACATCTGGGTAATACGTAAACAATTACGTAAACAATGACAGGACCTCTCACACTGCAGGCTTGGCATCTGGGGAGGGCAGCGTCCTCCTTCCTTTGCGTCTTCTTATTGCTGAGCTATCTTGAGGGGACAGGCGCTGTGATATGATGGAAGCAGGCAGGGGAGGGGAGGCCCTGATTATCTTCTGATCCCCTTGAAAAGGCTTGCACTCCCATCTCAATCATCCCTTAAGGCCTTACTACCGCCACTTCGTAATATCCCAGGGGGACTCGAGTTTGAATTTAGAACAAATGTGTAAACCATAGCAAGGAGGAACTACAGGGTCAGAGCAGCTTGTCGGGAAGATGACTCTGTGAATATTCATGACAGGCACATCTGATTTGCATACTAGGTAAATGAGGATTTGACTTATAGAAAGCCCTCCCTGTGGAGTCTTTTAATTTAGTCGTCCTCAATACACCAGGAGCTGGGAAAGTTTGATGTGTACAGGTGCCCAGACCACGCTCCATACCAGTGAAGTCAGAATCCTTGTTAGTAGATTCTAGAACACTTTTACTTTTTACTTCCCAGATGACCCTATGGAATTTGTACAGAGAGTTCAACAACATGCCAGACAGCATGAGAGGTCTATACTCGCTGTTTCGGTCCTCACTGTAGCTAAGCCACTTGCCCAAAGGCACACAGCAGGTACAGCTGAGGCCCAGTTCTAACTGGAAAATCTTACTTTCAGATGACCTGGAATGCCGCCTCTCCAGGTGCAGTGAGAGTGTGAATTCAGCCTCAACCATTCCACCTACTCACATCTTTTCAGAATCTTCCTGCCATGACAGAAAGATTGACATATAACAGGGGCATAATCACGGTGGCAGTCTGTCACTCTGCCATGGCCAGTGGATAGACCTGAGCTACCAAGGAGGTCTCGGGACCATCAAGGACCCAGAAGCTCCCAATTCATCATTCTGGTCTTCTTACCTCATATCCTCCTTTCATCATCAGAGATGGCGGCTCCAGCTCCAGCCCTTGCATGCACCTTCCAGTCAACGGAAGCAGGTAAAGAGGAGGTATAGTCACTTCCCCCTGAGAACGCCCAGTAGGAACCAAAACTTTCACTTCCACCCACTCCCCCTTGACCAGAATATAGATACATGGCTACAACCAACTTCGAGAGAGCCAGTGAATTGTAGAACAGTCACGTGTCATTCCGTATAGTGGAAACATGAGCTGAGAAGTGGGTCATTGGGTGAGAATGCTGGCAGGCAAGAGAGTGTTCCTATGTCTGTGGTGACCAGTGTGGCACATGCGCTCTGTTACCGGCATAGCATTAGCCTGTGGTGCCCCCCTGGACATGCTCAGCTGCTCCAGGTGAGAAATGGACACTTTATAATTAAAGAGACTGGGGTCCATAGGGGGCAGTTAGCAGTCTCAGGGAGAGACTCTGGGGTGATAAGGGAGATCTAGTACAGATAAGCCAGGGGTCATCAGTATGGGAAGGTCCTTCTGCCCATTTAAGAGATGAGACCACTGACTCACAGGGAAGAGAAAAGCCAGATTAAACATGGAGAAATCAGTCCATTGCCAATTACCAACCAATTAGTGTGTCAGAGACCGGGGTACAAGAATGAAGGCAAAGGGGCCTAGGGAGATGGCTCAGTGCAAGCATGAGGACCTGAGTTTGATTCCCCAACACTCATGTAAAAAGGTTAGGCATGGTGGTGCATGCCTGTAACCCCAGCGCTGGGGAGGCTGAGACAGGAGTGTTCCTGGGGCGCACTGGCCAGTCTAGCCAAATCGGTGAACTCCAAGGCAGTTGTCCGGACTCTGTCCTCCCTTTTCACAGTCTGGGCTGAGCTCCATCTGCGGAACAGAGAGCTTGGGGAAGGGAATGTCTGAGATGAATTTATTTACCTCGCATGTGTTTGTTCACCTGAGTGGAGCCCACCATGTGATGATGTTGGAAGCTATTTTCTACAAAACTGTAACTTGGGGGAGAGGAGAAGCAATCTCCTTAATTACATTAGGTTGCTGCATCTACCTGGTGCTTTGGGATGGAGGTTAATTTAATCGATCCTCTCGTATACGAAGTCCTGTTACCTCTGGATGTTTCTTAGACAAATTTATGTGGTAAAACTGAAGCAAAGAGGGACCAGAGGCAAGGACTCATTCCCAGCAGTTAGCTGAGCTTTGGGGCAGGCTGGGGGTGGGGTGGGCTCTGCTACCTGAACTCAGCAAGAGTGGGGAGCCCAGGTTCAGAAGAGGACACCAGGGCTGCAGGCGGGAGAGCCTGGGTTCAGCGCGCCAAGGCTGGAGGGTGCTACAACCTCAGCCCTCAGAGCCCTGGGGTCTAACTAAGCAGACAGCATGCAGCAGTCACCTCCCCATCAGAGGGAAGCTCTGTGGGCATCAGGAGCCTGGGACTGAGCGACCTGTGCCACATGATTGGTTCAGATTTCAGGGTGCCCTGCGAGCTTGACTCTGGTAAAGTTTTATTTTTAACTTCAAATAATTGTACACACGTAAGGAGCACAAGGAAGGTGCCAATGGGTGAGCAGGGCTCCGCCACCAAGGCGCCCGGCGAAGGCCTGCTCCCAGGAGTTGGGGACGTCCAGCTGCACCCACACCCCACAGCTCCCCACAGCCTCCGCCTCATGCCATTGGCTCTTCCTGTGCTGGAACCACCTTTGACTCCCTCAGCCCAGCACTAGAGCCTGGCATGTGTGGTGTGCATTTGGTCTGTGTATGAGCATGTGTGTGTGAATATGTGTGCATGTGTGTATGTAAGCACTGACATGATTGGCTAAAATGTGGCTGGAGAGCACAGCAGAATTTCAGGTTCATAAACCCGGTCTCCCACCACTGCATCTAAAGCTCAGACAACCGCTTCATTCCCATGAGCCTCAGTTTCCTCATCTTGAAAATGGCCACGCTGAGTGCCAGGCACTGGTTAAATGAGCTGACAAATCCAAACCTCCACAGGCTGACCCAGCAAAGGAGCCCAAGGAATGGCAACCATTAGTTATTATTTTTGAAAAGAAGGCATAAGGCTGGGCAGATGGCTCAAAGGGTTGTGCTTTCTGTACAAGAGAAGACCTGAGTTCGGATCTCAGAACCCACATAAAACTGGTGCAGTAGTGTGCATGGCTGTAATCCCTACAGAGACAGTAGTGTGCATGGCTGTAATCCCTACAGAGACAGTAGTGTGCATGGCTGCAATCCCTACAGAGACAGTAGTGTGCATGGCTGCAATCCCTACAGAGACAGTAGTGTGCATGGCTGCAATCCCTACAGAGACAGTAGTGTGCATGGCTGCAATCCCTACAGAGACAGTAGTGTGCATGGCTGCAATCCCTACAGAGACAGTAGTGTGCATGGCTGCAATCCCTACAGAGACAGTAGTGTGCATGGCTGCAATCCCTACAGAGACAGTAGTGTGCATGGCTGCAATCCCTACAGAGACAGTAGTGTGCATGGCTGTAATCCCTACAGAGACAGTAGTGTGCATGGCTGCAATCCCTACAGAGAGAGGAGGAGGAGGCAGGGGCTCTCGTAGGCCTGCTGGCCTGGAGTACACAGCAGTCTGCGACAAGAAACCCCGTCTCAAAGAAGGGGGAAGGCACACACCCAAGGTTGTCCCCTGACCTGCACACACACACCATGGCAAACACCACAGACACATACCACACTCCTGCCCTCACACACATGAGCATCATACACACACACACACACACACACCATGGCAAACACACACCTGCCCTCACACACATGAGCATCACACACACACACACACACACACACACACACACACACACACAAACACACACAAAGAGAGATTTAAAGGAAAGAAAGAGGGGCAGAGCTGGGGAGTGAGATTGTCTCTCCCTCACTCCTGGATCCTGGTGCACGAGCCTCACTTTAAACAGGCGCTGAGGGTTTCTGATTAAGAGACACTCCCGCCCCAAATCCATGGAGCCTCCTCTCAAAGATGAAGGGAGCACGGGCTGTAGTGTCTAACCTCTGAGATTGATGGAGGAGCGAGCCACCCAGCCTCCTCCCCTAAACTCCTCCCGGAGGCTTCAGTCACTCACACAGAACCCTGAGCCAGAGGGACAGGAGGTGACAAGGCTGGCTCTGATAGTCTCCTCTCAGGAGACACTACCAACTTTAGGTCTTCTTTCCTCTGATGAAGGTAGTGGTAGAGGAGACAGGGTTTAATGAGGACCTGAGCTGAGGGCAGGCCCACGGTTCCATCTGCACATGGGAAAACAGAGCGACCCTTCAAACCATGGGCCCAACGTGATCTGGAACATCCCCTACCAGCTGTGTCAGGGAGCTTGTGGGTCACGGGTCATTAATCATGATTAACTAACATTTAATAGAAACAGTAAAAATTTCTTACCAGACTGCAATCATTCTCCTTAAGGCAATACTCTGTTTGGGAGTGTGTGACCAAGTTTAGCGCCCTCTAGAGGAGCAGTTCCCAGTGTCTGGAGAAGCAGATCTCTGCAATGTGAACCTGCAGTTGGCGGCCTCTGCCACTGTGTGCTTTTTCGAACAATAGTGGGTTTCATTGTGAGGTGTTCAGACATGTTCTGAGCTACTCTGATTGCATGTGACCCGGTTACTGACACGTCCCCCTCCATCTCCCTCTTCCCAAATAGTCCCCGTCCACCTTCATGTCCTCATTGTTAAGATCGCACATACCAAAATGCTCTGCCTTGCGCTCTGTTGCTGTGATAAAACACTCTGAAAGCAATTTGGGAGGAAAGGGTTCCCTTTAGTTTACAGGTCACAGCCCAGCACTGAGGGGAGCCAGGCCAGGAACTCTCGGCAGGAACACTGCTTCTCGGCTTGCTCCTCCGGCTTATTGAGCTTCTTTTCTTACACAGCTGAGGTCCATGGTGGCCTGGGCCCTCCCATATCGATCAGCAATTAAGAAAATGTCCCTCAGACATGGCCACAGGCCAGTCCATTGGAGGAATTCCTCAGCTGACGTTCTCTCTGCCCAGGTGTGTCAAGTTGGCAACTGAAGCTGACTATGACATCATTTTTTGTTTTTCTGAGTCTGGCTTATTTTGCTCAATGTAATGATCTCTGGTCCCATCCGTTGCCCTGAAAATATCATCATTTCATTTTCCTTGATGGCTGACAAAATTCCTTTGTGTATGTAACACATTTTCTTTACCCATCCAGCAACTGATGGGCATCCAAGCTGGTCCCATCCCCTGGTTACATGACTAAAACAGCTGTAGACTGACAGCATCCTTCAGATGCACACCCAAGAGTGGTAGAGCTGGTTCATATTATTAGATAAAATCCAAGGTCCAAGTACGCCATTGATGCCACACAAAGAACAGGAGGACAAAGCAGACAGTAACTCGGCAGAGCAGATTTTACTTTTGCAAAAGGGTGACTGTGTGATCAGTGAGATCCAGCAAGCACACACCACATTCAGAGCCTTGGAGGGGCTTGCATCCCCGATGCCAGAGAACTGTGTCCTTCCTCATTGGCTAGGGTCCGACCTCACAGTCTTTTTCCAGTTGGCTCCACTACTCCAGGTCATCAGGCTGAGGAATGTATCACAGATCAGGGCCTTTCCTTAAACAAAAGTCTCAGGGTGTAGTATGATTAAAAGATTAGAATTCCTTGTCATAAACCAAGTTCCAAGTTTTACAGGGTTTGAAAGAAAAGACTACTGTCTCATGTTTCTTACAACCTGGTGCTCTATTTTCCACTGGTTTCCAAAGGGCTCCAGTTCACATTCAGCAGCATGTGATGGCAGTCCCGCTCCACCTGCCCCTATCCTCACCAGCATTGGTTGTCACTCCTGTGATTGACATCCTGACTGAGGGCCTGGAATCCCATTGTACTTGTCATTTGCATTTCCCTGAGGAGCTGGGGGTGTGGCTCAGTGGCTGTGTACCTGGCCAGAATGCCCTAAGACCTAGGTTTGAGTAAAGAAAAACAGGAGGGGGGCGGGGGAGGAGGAGGAGGAAGGACCTCCTCATTTCTTTCTAAACAGTCAAGTTGAGTGTTTAGAAAGAGTGTCTAACTTGCCCCTAAAATGTTGTAGGAGCCAGACAGTCTGAGGGAGAACATGCAACTGATGGTCCCTCTTTCTTCTGTCCTCCATGCCATGCACTCTGGCACAGCCTTAGCCTGTGTGGAACCCTCCAGACTGAGCAAGCGATCCATACATGTCCCTCTGAGGAGAGCAGCAACAGTGGGTTTGTGATGGCTGAACTGTCTCTGTCCCTGGAGGTGAGGGCTCTTCCTTGCTGTCCTTTATCCTTTAACAAGTAAATAAACTAGACTAGAACAGTGTGTGTGTGTGTGTGTGTGTGTGTGTGTGTGTGTGTGTGTCCAGGCCAGTGTGAAGGTCAGGCACACTTACAGGAGTCAGTTCTGTCCGCCCGTCCTGGGTTCCAGGAATCGAACCCACTTTGGTAGGCTTAGCAGCAAGCACCTTTTCTGGCTGAACCATCTTGCTGTCCTGGAAGCACTTTTTTTGATCACTGCTATTCCTTGCTATCCCATCTGGATGGTGATTTCATTGCATTGTCCTTGGTCAAACATTAGACAGCCACAGTGTCCCAGGTACCCATGTCACTGCAGGTGCCGCACAGACATGGTTCTTCTTGGGGCTTCTAATCCTTGTGTGGAGTCAACCATGGTGTGCATGATAACACCCCAAATCATGGAGCCCTACTGGGAGGGGTTCCTGGGGAAACAGTACAGAGGGCTCTAAAATAAAAGACTTGACAGGCAGAGACAGCCATTTGCTGGTCACTGACAAAGGCACTTTACCTGTGTTAACACAATTTCCAGCCATGCTGGATGTTAGTAGTATCATCCTCATTTTACAAATGCAGAAACAGTCTCACAGAGGTTAAACCATTTCCCCAGGGTCACACATGTACAGTCCAGCCATGGAGCCAGTGAATTTGAGAACCAGCGTCTATTGCTTTTAGAGTGTCTAAGTCTGGTGTCTGGGTGAGGTTTAGGGGCTGGAGAAGTGTCCTTAGGGAGATGTCTTTTTGCTGAGAGGGTGGAAGTAGAGGAAAGCCGAAGCAGAGGAAACGTTTCAGGACCAGAGCAGAGATGCCTGGGCAGGTGAGTGCACTTCCTGGATCTTCAAATAGCTTTCTGCAAGCATGACGACCTGAGTTCAATTTCCCAGACCCCAGATATAAAAAGAAATCTGGGAAGCCTCCCTGGTTGCCAGCCTCGCCCACTCAGCACGCTCCAGGCCAGTCAGAGACCCTCTCAAAAACAAGGCAGAGTTCCTAAGTAATGACATTTGAGATAGATTTCTCCTATTCTCCATACACATGCACACACACAAAGACATATGTACAAATATTCACATGCACACATATACATGCACACACATGCGCACGCACACATGTGCACACATGCACACAAACGCCCCAGCTACAGATGTTGCTATTCCTTCCTTTCTCTCTCTCCCCTCTCTTTTCTCTCTCCCTCCTCTCTCTCTCTCTCTCTTTCTCTCTCTCTCTCTCTCCATGACAGCTGCCAAGCAGCAACCTTGCTTTGCCAAGTGAAGGGACCCATGTCGTGTCATCAAGAGAGACCCGGAGCGCAGCGTGGGCTCCCCTGGGCCTCCTCGCCACCCCTTTCCATTTCTGTAACTGGCAAAGAAGCCTTACTGTCCGAACAGGGGAGAGCTGACCCTACCTGCAGGATGGGTTTCACTGTCTCTTGTTCCAGAAAAGGTATGGCTGTCTTGGCACACCCATTCTCTTAGGCACCACCCACCACCCCGCTTGCCTGGTGTTCAAGGCGGTTTGGAATCTGGCTGCATTTTGCTCTCCAAGGTGACCTTTAATAACGCCCTTAGACAGAGGACAAGTATCATCCTTACATTTACTGAGCTTCTTTCCCTAGATGTCCAGATGCGTACATGCGTGTGTGTGCGCGCGCGCCCCTGGCATTCTTCCTGAGATTTCCCCAGTGCTGACCTGCAAGCTCCCTCCTGTCCTGGTGGGTTCCAATGCAGTTTGGTCTTGCGCTGCATTTTCACAGTGCCCTATCTAACTTCATTTTACTCAAACTGCATTCTCAAAGTGGGTGAGAGGACCACCCAGGTCTGAAGCGCTGGCCCCTGCGCTGGGGCAGGTCTCCATCCTGGACCTCAGAGCCCCTGAATGCAGGCTGGGAACTAGCCTTCCCGTCTCGAGCCAACCAGCCACAGCGTGAGAAGGAAGTCTTATTTCTTCTTGAATTAGTGTTCACCACCCTGAGAACCTCTTTAAGAAACAACTAAGGAGGTGTTCTTCCTCTTTGAGAATGACTCTCCTTGCTCCTTAAGCACCCCCTCATAGACATCACCTTATCCCAGTCACCATCTTTGCCTATTAAATCCACTCTGCCAGGGCTTCTCGACTCCTCCTCCTCACAACCCCCAGCTACACCTCTGAATTCTATTCTATATACACACACACACACACACACACCCTGCTGTACTGCCTCAGTACCTTACTGGCCCACTCCTATAGGACTCAAACCCTTCCCTCTGCAGACACAACTTGAGCCTCACAACTTGCGGGAGGGAAATTCACTCCTTACTCCCAGGATGCCACCCAGGGTTCCAGGGTACCTGTCTGCACGAATGTGCTAAGGGCCACCTGGAGCCATCTTTTACCTACCCCTTAGAAAACACCACCCATCCTCAGGACCCAGTCCAAGCGTCACTGCTGTGAGACCGTTTGCAGAGCTGGCCCCATTCCTGGCCCTCACTGCAGGGCACAGATAGTAACTTGCTCTTTATGGTCTTAGGGCTCTGCAGAGCGTATGATTTGGATTTAAACATTTAATTAAGCACGTACTATATAAGCCACCTCTTTGTCATGTCTTTTACATTCGTTATCACAGATGACCTTCCCAGACCCTCATGTAGTAAAGGCTCCTGTCATCATCCTCTCTTTGCAAATGCAGAAACCAAAACCATGAGAGATAAAGTCCCCTGTGCAAGCTCCTGCAGACAAAATGAGGAGTGAAGATTCAAAGCTGCCTCTGACTGAGGCCGCGAGCCTGCTGGTGAGGAGCAGCAACTCGGACTCAGAAGACCCTGTCCTGTCTGTCTCTAGACACAGGTGGTCCAATGTGGAATTATAAGAGTATTCCAGGAATAAAGCTCAGGACTGAGCTAAACCACTGTGGCAGCACTAAAATAAAAGTGTTTGGAGCTAAGCTATCAGAGAAAAGGGGGTGAGCTGTGGAAACCAAGTTCAGAAAGGTGCTACAGCACCAGGCTCGAAGCTAATCTTCTACGCCTGATGAAGCCTCGGTAATTTATTTTGAAAGCTCAGAGGACAATTTATTCCTAAAGGGGCTCAGGAATGAGCTAGCATTATTCTGAACCCTGACAACCTTATTTCCTTCTTAATGCATCTACAATTTCCTCTAAAGCAAAAAGCATAAACTTCAATTTTAGCTTTACAGTGGTTGGCGTGAGGGGTCCCTCTTCCCGAGGCGGACACGGCGACAGGTGTTTCCTCTCAGGCTGCTCTCTCTTCCCGCTGTAATTCTGATGGCACAGGAGGAGAGGGGGCCATCACAGAACTCGGCAACCACGGTGGGGACCAGAGGCTGTAGACTGACTAGACCACAGTCCTTACTTATATAAAGACCTTGGGCAGGGCACTTAATCTTCCTGACTCTCAGGCCCTTTGTCAACAAAACTGGTTTTCTTTTTCACAAAGTTGCAACTAGGATTCTATGAAATGACTCAGGAAAGGCACGGTGCACCCTCCATCCTCAGTTTCTGATACTAACAGTTAATGCATATATAGGTGGACTTAAATCTGCATGTTCGGAACTGTTTTCTGCTTGTACTGTTTTACTTTCCTCTGTTCTTTCTTTCAAAATGTTTAAAATTTTCAGAATTGCCTTTTATCTGGGCCAGCGAGCAGGTTCAGCTGGTAAAAGTGCTTGCCCAGCAAGCCTGAGGACTAAGCTCAGTCTTGGGCCCCACGTGATAGAGGAGAGAACCCAACTCCACAAAGTTGTCCTCTGACTTTCCCATGTGCACTATGGCATGCATACACACACACATATGCACACGCACACACACACACACACACACGCACACGCACATACACACACGCATACACACCCCCCCCACCACCACCATCATAATATAATAAATTTAGAGTTGCATTTTCCTTGCTGATGGCTTACTGTAGATCCTTGTGGCGTGGGGTGGCCAGCTAAAAGTACGGCACACATCCTTAACCTCGCATACTCTTCTTAAAGTTAATACTGAACCTCTTCCCATAAGTTTTAGGAACACTGCAAGCTTCGATCTTTCCGTTGAGCCTTTCAGCCTCTGTCCTTACCCCAGCAGTCATCATGTATGCTCTATCCACATGCACTACCAGCGACAAGATCAAGTGACCATGTTTGTTTGAATTTTTATTAGATTTAAGGGCTGGAGAGATGAATCGATGGTTCATCTGACTGCTCTTGCAGAGGAACGGTGTTCAGTTTCCAGAACCCATACAATAGTTAACAATTCTCCTTAACTCCAGTTCCTGAGGATCATCTGGCCTCTACAGGCATTGCATGCACATGGCATATTACATGCAAACAAAACACTCCTCCGCATCACAAAAATTTTACTACATTTATTGTGTGTGTGGGTGTGTGCATGCAAGTGCTTGAGGTGATGCAAACAGGTGTGTGTGTAGACATGTGGAGGTCAGAAGTCAAAATTATGTGTCTTTCTTTATCACTGTCCCTCTTATCTTGTGAGAGGGGGTCTCTCACTGAACCTGGAGCTCATCAATAGGCTAGACTAGCCCCAGGGATCCTCCTGTCTCTGCCTCTCCAGCTCTGAGATTGCATGTACATGTCCCTGCACTCAGCTTTCTATGTGGGTTCTACGGATGGATCCAAACTTAGATCTTCACACTTGCACAGTGTAATGGCTTATATATTTGTCAATTTGATACCACTAGGAAGAAGGAACTTCAACAGAGGAACTTTCTCCATCACATTGGACTGTGGCCAAGTCTATGAGGCATTTTCTTGATTACTAATTGATAGAGGAGAGTCCAACCCACTGTGGGTGATGCCATTCCTAGGCAGGTGGGCTTGAGCTGTAAAAGAAAGGTAACTGAGCAAGCCAGAGCAAGCCTAAGCAACGCTCCTCCGTGGTCTCTGCTTCAGTTTCTACCTTTAATTATTTCCTGGCTTCCCTTGATGATAGACTGTAACCTGTAAGCTAAAATCACCTTCTTCCCCAGATTATCACTGAAACAGAAAGTAAACGAGAACACAGAGTAAGCATTGCACGGACTCAGCCTCCTCCCTGACTCTCTGTCAGGATACTGGGGTTTGGGTCTTGATATTGTTAATAGTATATTATACAAACTTAAGAATTTGTCATATTCCTCTGAAGACTGTTAATTTTTTGTTTTCATTGGCAATTGCTCTCATTGGACTCTACCCAAACTCTGCCTTTTCTATGACAGCTCAACTCAGTTCAGTGCTGCCTTGAGCTCATGTCGACCGACTCTCCATCACATGTGTGAAATTTTGAAATAAGGCTAAGACTTGGGCAGTTAATCCACACAATGTGTGGCTTCTTTCCCACGGTCTCCTTCTGGGCTTTTGCCCCCCACACTCAGGGCCTGTGGTATTGGTCACTCTGCAGTCTGTCTTTCACACACCAGAAATAAAAGGTTTTCTTGCTGAAGAAAAACAAGGCTGGGGCTAAAGTCACACAAACAACACATCTCACTCCATCCAGTCTTTCCACATGTCATCTGTCTTACACATCCTGCCTACTTTTGTTCACCTTCTAGAACCTTCAGAGTTTCTAGGCCCTGCTGTGTCATGGATATGGTCTGAGTATGTTAGTCACAGGCCATGAGTTAGGAACGTGACTTCTACAATGGTAATATTGAAGGGTAGTGTTAAGATATGGGGCCATGCCAAGGGTGGTGGCACATATCTTCAATCCCAGTACTCGGGAGGCAGAGACAGGTGGAGTGAAATCGAGGCCAGCCTGATCTACATAGTAAATTCCAGGCCAGCTGGGACTACAGGGAGATCCTGTCTCAAAAAACCAAACAACGCAAACAAATCAAAACAAAAGATGTGGGACTTGGAGGGTTGAAAAGCTGGCTCCCACTCCCTGTCCACATGAGTACTCCTTCTTGTGTGTATTCCCACCCCACCACCATCTGCCATGATCTGATACCACCGGGGAGCCTAGCCAGAGCCAGGCCGTGCTCTGTGCTCAGCCACTAGCCTGTGAGCAGACCAGCCCCCAGGTATTTCAGTACAGTATCCAAAGGCAGATGGTGCAGCAGTGCTTTGTGGGAGGGGATGGCATTCTGTCTTGTTCTGAAAGTTCTGGAACTAGATTTATGAAGAAACATTCTTGGAATGTGAGTCTGATCTCACAGGATGTTTTAAGGCCATGTACTGGGGGGGGGGGAGAAAGAGAGAGAGAGAGAGAGAGAGAGACTGAAACTCATCCATAACCCACAACATTTGGCTTGGCATTGTGTCTCTATTTTAAGAAGAGTGAAGCCACCTGGCTGTGACATTGACAGATGGCCTTCCAAGCTACCCAGAGCTGTGCAGATTCTGAAAGCTCGGATGCCTTGCTGAGCCTCTGGTCTGGAAGGCCAAGTCTGGGTCGTGCTTATGAAAAAGAGTCTGTGTGATGACTGGCACTGGTGTGTGCAGAGTGCGCTGGGATGATGATGAACATTGTTTAACGCTCTCTGCCCATGTAACAAATGTCTTCATCTGAGACACCTCTTTGGTGAGTGACCCCAGAGTGCTCTGCCTGAAGAGCGGTCATCGTAGACATGCATTTGAGACTCCAAAGTCATCTCACAGGGCAAACGCCACACAGGAAGAGATGCCACACTCCCATCGGTCTCATGTGGCTGTATTTCACTCCAGTCCTGAAGCCCATGATCTTCCCTCATTTGGGGAAGTGGCCGCTGCCTGAAGACAGGTAATGCTGTATGTTACAGCAAGGGAATCCCACTTGCAGGAGGATTTCTCTCTCTTGTGTGTCCTGCAGATGTTTTAAGTTGACAAGAATCTTCACCAGAAACTTTCAGGCCTGTACATTCTTTGTCTTGAAGTGACTCCTTCCATGGGTTTTGGAGTTCACCGTTGGGTCTTCAGTACCTATACAGAAGGAACGGAAGGGCAATGGAGAGTCACACTGGGTCTGTAATGGATGAGCAAGTGTCCTCCCAACACAGGACTCCAGCATGCCTAGCTGCAAGGGAGGCTGGGATATGTAGTCTAGATTTGTGCTCAGAAGGAGAAGTAAATGGATTTCAGTGGAAGCCCAGAAGCCCCTTCCACACTGGTCTGTTGTCACCTAAAGTCACTCAAGGTGACACTCTGAGTGATGAGCAGAACTGGCAGGTGATCCTTACATCCTGCCTGCAGGCTCCCCATGAGCACATGTTCTCCAGAATAACACAGCATCCAAGCTACACAGCTGTCTTTCTCCCAAGCTAGATGAATCCGTGTGTAGACCATCCCTGGCTTTAATGGTTCTGCCTACAGCCTTTCAACTTCACAGTGGCGTGCAGCCCGCCCATACCACCATCCTGTTTTACACTTTCAGTATTTGATATTACATGAGATATTTCAACACCACATTATAAAATAGGGTTTGGGTGAAATGATTTTGCTTGACTGAAAGCTAGGAGTGTGTTTAAGGTAGGCTGGGCCAAGTTATAACAACATTTAGTAGGTCAAGTTATCAAATGCATTTCAACTTCCATGCGATTCTGTCTTCAAGGAGCACCTATAACTTACATTCACACTGGAAGGGCTTGACTGGGTGATTTGTACACATTCTGCTTGTGGTGTCAGGCAGAGGATGCCCAGTACACACAGAATAAAGGATTGCAGGAGAAGAAAGAGGAATGAGGGAGGGAGAGAAGGAGGGAGAGAGGGAGGGAGGGAGGGAGGGAGGGAGGAAGGGAGGGAGGGGGAAAGGCCAATGACAAACCAAGTCCTGCGTGTGTAACTATAGATGCCACACATCCATGACAGTAAAAGTGGGGGAGGGAGAGAGGAGCAGGCTGACACTGAGCTCCACCCCGGACTGCAGAAGTCATCACCTTCCCCGCCCAGCAGCAGGGCACCACTCCATCTTGCCGTCCAGTCCTCCCCTCAGAGGCCCATCGAGCCAGTTCCGATCATTAAAAAGACAAAGCAGCAGTAAGAGTAGAACAGAACTTTCCTCTGAAGGACTCAGAGGCCTGAATCAATCCTGCTCTTCTCTTCTCTGCCCCAGAGGCGAGGAGGGCGGACTGAGCCTAGAACACTCATTTTCTTGAGTGGGCTCTGATAAAGGACAGAACATTAGGGTGTTTTTTTCCTCTTTAAGAGAACATAGCGCTGCTTTCAAATCATTGGACATTTTCGAACACAAATAACAACAGCGGAAGGCACTCGTGTGGTGATAATTTACTGTAATTCAATGTTGCTGACACTCTGCGCTGGCCTCGCCAGCCTCCCCCGAGGCAGTCTCTTTTGTGTTTAGCCTAGGAGAGTGGGTGTGCATACTCACAGGCCAGCCTGGCACCCTCATGGCCGCTTCCTCTTTCCCCACCTCCACTCTCAGAATGATGTTCTGATTCCATTCCCAAGAACTCCTGGGGCCTTGAAACAAGACAGAAAATGTTCACACTCCTAACCAGAAGTCTATGAGCCAAAGCTAGCCACTTTCACGGTGGGGTTTGGCCCAGGTGGCTCACAGCTTTTTTAAGTGAGTTATTCCAACACAGATTTGAGGACTTTGCATGTCATGTCAATCATGGCTGCAGACATCCCTATGACAGTCAAAACAGGGACATGTTGAGCTCACATTTCCAGACCCCAAAGCTGGGCAGGATGGAATTAGCAAGCACACCCCTTAATTTGCCATGGTTCCCTAATATTCAGGCCCCACTCATCTGCATCTTCCCACACTTTCAGTGGGCATCTGACCCTACCCATCCTGACTCTGAGCCCTAGGTGCCCCCCAGCCCTGGTTCATCCATAAACCAGCTCAGAGCTTGCAGCTCTTGAAACAGAGGACCATGGGAGCCTGGCTGCACTGTTCTAATGGAACTGCCACACTGCAGAGAGGAAGAACCAAGTTCAAGACTATTCTCATTCTGGAGGTTTCCGCCCCTGGCCCTCAGTCCTGCCAAGGCATTTGGCTGATGCAGTCTGTTGGAATGAGCTTAGCCTGCTAATGACGCTGGAAACACTCTGGCCATTTTGCTAAGAAGTGACTCCATCTGGAAGCGAGGTTACAAGCAGTATTGGAACCCGAATCACCCCTCTTCAGATCTTTGAGGGAGGAGGACCCAAGCCTTCCCAGAAGCACAGCTTCGTTTCATGTGCACCACAACACTAGCATGTGGGATCCAAACGCTCCACCAGGATCCAACAAAAATCAGGGAGGTGGAAGGTCAGACCACAGGACTTGTCACCACACTCAACCCACTTAGGCAGACAGCAAATATTTATCAAAAGCCCAATACATGACAAGCAGAGACAGCGAGGAAAAAAACAGAGTCTACATGCCCCTCCCAAAGGCAGTCCGGAGTGAGGGGAGAGGTTCCCAGGCTTGTGTTTGTGTAACTCAGCCTAGGGGTACGAGCTGGGAAGGTCTTCCCAGGAAGTGATAACCCACGAAAGACAGGAAGAAGTGAAGTAGGTAAAGGGGGTCAGGTAGAGAATGTTCCAGAGAAAGAAGATGGCGAGTGCAAGGGTCCTGAGCTGGGAAGGACAGAGAGGAGTTCAAGGAATCAAAGGCAAGTCTGAGGTCTGAGAGGAGAGAGGAAGCGGAAAAGGTCCCGCCCTCCGGGCACCTGAGACCCTGCCCTGTGAAGCCTGGCTTTGAATCCTAAGAAAACCTAATGGTTTTGTAGCCTTTTGGAGTCAGTCAGAAAACTCCTGCTTTAACTTATTTATGTGTTGAGCTTATTTTTTTTTAATTATGCACGTGTGGGGGTGTGGTATGTGCATATGATGGTGCTGGCTCCCTGGAGTTGTAGTTACAGTTACAGCTGTTTCATGTGGGTGCTGGACAAGACTTGCACCCCTGCAATACCAGTTATGTGCTCTTAACCACTGAGCCCTCACTCCGGCCCTTGTTGAGCTCCTTGATGTGTTCCCGCTGGAATGCAGTTGGAAGAAGCATCTCTCCTAGAGAGCTTCAAAGCCAGGGGTGGGAAGTAGACCCTGCACCCTGCAGGGAAACGCTGCAGGTGGGAAACTCAAGCATCAGGTAGGATGAGAAGACAGGACTCCCTATTTATGGGGTACTGAAAATGACAGCCGGGTGTCTGGACGGCCACAGCCTGGAGGGCCACAGTCCTACTCTGGGGATGGGTGTTAGCAAGGATGAGAAATAATCTACAGGGCCTGTGCTGAGACCCTGCGGCGAACACCCTCCGACCAGCAGAGGAAGAAAACCACCACAACGAAGATTCTTCTTGGATCGCACTTTATTGGAGAGCCTCTCGGTTGACTGATGGGCGTTGATGACGAGGGGCAAAGAGCGGGCTTGTTCAGCGGCCTTTTATAGTAAGCAGGGCGGTATGACAGCTCGGGATTGGATGCTGACAGCCCGCCACAAGCAAAGCCACGGGATTGGCTCGGGAGAGTTTAAATTGACGCGCGAATTGACGCGCATGCGCAGCCTCGGGATGGCTTGCGCGCCAAAACATTTCCTCAATGGAGCAATTTGACAGGCGGCTCCAGGAAGTCGGCGCCATTTTGTAATGGCGCTGACCGGCTCCCTGCAGCTCCCCCTTTTTTCTTATATGCTAGCAGAGCCCTAGGAAATACAACGTTCCCGATCTGGTCTTCACCTCATGATGTGCCGACCGATCAAGGGAAACAAAGGCCAAACAGTCTTTCCTAAGCCCGTGCAATGGGCAAATACTCCCTGGGCGTGCTAAGGCAAAGTCTGGGCCAAAAATATCTCTGCCACTGCCCATCCTCGTGCAATGGGTCATACTGATCCCAGAGGGTGCAAGGGCCAGGGCAGAGCCAATTTTTCATTTCTTTAGGGCTGCCAGCCATATTTGAGGGGATTCTCCACATTCCAAGGCGACTAATGCCTGAGAAATAATAACTTTGTCCCTTTTTGCTTGGGCTCTCATCCTACAAATTAACCACAGACATAGTATGCATCCTCCAATGCTGCAGACCGCAAACATGCCTACTCCCACCCATTCTTTAAAATGCGAAAATACAGAGGAAAACCAGGAAACAAACCCATTTGTCAGGCTGGGGTCTACACGGGTGGAATTAATGGTAATAACAGCTCTCCGAAGTTTTTCCAAATCCTTATCAAAAGCGTCACTCCAATTACCCACTAAATAATTTGACAATTGTTTAGACAAATCTGCTGCTATAGAAGTATTATCATACAGAACACTTGTAACACATAACGCTTGAAATTTCCACTCACATCCCAATTGGGCTACTTGCCACAACATGTCAAGTTGTTCTTGTACCAAATCTATTCTTTGATTCAATATCATAATCCCTCCTTTTACTCTAGAATCTAAGAATCGTTGAGAGTCTAAGGCCTGTGCAGTCTCTGAGGCCATGTTATTAAGTGTCTCTGCAGTTTGGACATTCTGACTTAGGGCTATTCCTGCCGCAGTAGCGGCAGCGGTAGCTGCAACTATAGCTGTAATTACTGCAGTCGTAATTCCAAAGTCCCTTTTAGAGCGGAAAAGGGTTAGGGTACCAGGGACTTCCACAGGGACTGGAACCCAGCGGGGTACTCTAAGTACTAGAGCACTTTTCCATTGATTAGCCTTCCAACATTGTGCAAGAGCACATGTATTCTTAGTACAATTATTAAAGGTGTAATTGCTAAGCACAAATAGAAAGGGTGGATATACACAAACTGGAGTTATGGTATAAGTCTTATTTTTTGTTGGGTCTAAATGGCGATTGATTACAACCGCTCCTCCTGTTGTATTAAAGATTGTATATGATGCTCCTTCATTTTGGGTAGGTGGTTTTGACCTGTCTGCCCATACTAAGCTAGTAAATGTGATACTGCTATAGGCTACGGACCCTCCTTGTAAGAGAACAAAGGGCGTCATATCAGTACAACTTCCATTAACCCCACACAACAACCACTTGGTAAAAGGATAATATCTGGCATCTTGTAGAAAAGGTCCCATTGTCCATGTATTTTGAAACGGCCTTTGGCCACGCATGTCTGGTGAAAAAGTGAAAAACCTGCCTGCATCTGCCCAATTGACAGAAGTGGACTGACACTCAGACCAAGGCCAAAGGTCCTGTTCATATGTGCCTGAACAATGTGGAGCGAGACGAGGCTGGTGAAGTGTCTCCTTAGAGTGCCAGTGTGTAACATCTGGCAAGGTTCCATTGAACCAGACAGCTGTGTCGATGAAGGTCATATTATGAACCCGCTTTGTGTTATTTTCTACATCTGTAACCTGAGGTATACCAACATAAGTTTTGCTGTTTTTGTCCTTAAACCATGCAAAACTCTGCTGCCTCAATGGGATGCAAGAATTGCGGGGAGTATCAAGAGTAAAACACAAGGCACCAGTCTCAACAAAACTCCGAGAACTCTGTAGGAATGCAATAAGAGTGTCCTCCGGAAGCAATGGCAAACCTAAGTCCTTTTCAGTTGTGAAGAAGCGAGGAAAGACCGACGAATCATGGCGAACTGGAACAGGTATTGGGAAGACAGACAGAAATCCCCAGCGTTGTTCTCCTTCACTCGCTGTCCAGAGTTGGAGGAGGATCAGCAACATTGGCAGGCTCCGTCTTGCCCTGTGCAGAGGCATCGTCCAGCGCGGGTTGGATGGTCTTCACCAAGCGACTGGGGACCCAATGAGGCGATTCTTCAGTCTGAGGAAAAACACAAACAGCTCCCCTGGATCTGTTAATAACCAGATCCGGTCCCATCCATTTATTGGATATAACATCCTTCCACATGACCATTTCGCGGGACTTAGAAACATCCCTTTGACTATGTCTGTCAGCAGCAGACTGGCCATGAGGGTCTAATATTAGGAAATTTATTGTAAAAAGGGCGAGGGAAACTCGCTCCTTGGGGGTTGCATTCTCTGCAATACCTTTTCTTTGCTTTATCAAAATGGCCTGCAAGGTTTTATTAGCCCTTTCTACTATACCTTGGCCCTGTGGATTGTATGGAAGGCCAGTGGCATGGGCTACTTGCATTAAGGCACAAAAAGTACGGAAACCTGAAGAGGAATACGCTGGACCATTATCTGTCTTTAGGCGACCTGGCCTTCCCCAGGCAGCCCAAGCTTCCAAGCAATGGGTCTTTACGTGAAGCACCTTTTCTCCCGTCAGGGGAGTGGCGTGAACAATGCCAGAACAAGTGTCCACGGACACATGAACATACTTTAACTTTCCAAATTCAGAAATATGTGTCACATCCATTTGCCATAAGTCTCCAGGGCGAAGGCCACGAGGATTAACCCCAACATGGGGAGATGGTAAAAAGGTGACACAGGTTTGACAAGCCTTAACTATATTTCGTGCCTCTTGGCGGGAAGCCTTGGCCAATTCAATCCAATCTGTGGGGGTCAAAGGGACTGCTATAATTCTCCGTAACAAAGCTACCGAGTAATCCGCTCCTGGTCCAAAATCTTTGACCGCCTGCACTAAATCTTTAAGCTGTTTGTAAGGCACTGGCTCATGCCTTCTAATATGAGTGGCTAAATCCTCAAACACGGGGAAAATAGAAAATAAACGAGACCAGGTTCCTGGCTGGATAAAACAACACTGACCCGTGTTGGATGCATAGGGTGGGGGTGCTATAGGCCCCGCCCCTTGTTTAAAATTTCCCGCCGAAACAGTAGCCCTTTTCTTTACGGAGGCCCCTCCTCCTTCCGGGGGGTGCCAGGGCCCTGTTGCATGAGGGATAATTACTTCCTCTACTTCCTGCTCCTCTTCAGATACCTCCTCACTAGAACTTTGTCCCTGTATTGACAAATGTGCAAACTCCTCCAAGGAAGGATATAAGGGTTTAGGGGACGGCGACCGCCATTTTTCATTCTTAATATCCCTTTCACCGGGATCTTTACTATGACTAGCTTCTTGGAGCTCTTCTTTTAAACTTTTTTCCTTCTGTTTTTGTTTTCTTTTAGGCCTTACTTGCATTTCCCCACTCACATCTGACTCTGAGAGGCTATCCTGATGCCTTACTAGTGCCCTTCTTCCCTCCTTAATGAGATTGGTATGGCTTCCTTTGCTGAGACACGAATGGATTAATCTCCAAAAGGGGAGGGTACCTTTCCCTAACTCTCCCTCTTCCTTGACTCTCTCTAGGTCTTTACCCAATTTTTCCCATGAAGGGAGAGAAAGGTCTCCCGAGATCGCGAACCATGGAGCGGCCGCATCCAGGTCCCTTACGATCTTTTTTATGGTCTGATTGGAGATCTTGATGTCTCTCTGCCGAAGTAACTCCTTAATAGGTGTAATAAAGTCCCCACCCGGAATTTCAGAGCTGGGACCGTGACCCATAACTAGCAAATGCGTGCCCTTTTTTACTTTAAGGCAGAGCTTAAACCTTCTCAAGGAACAAGGGAAACGCCTTTGCTCACTATCAAGGAATTACTTTCACCTTTTCGCCGCTGACTAAACGGAATCGCGGCAGCACGCTTTGCTCGGGTCGTCACATCGGAGGCAATGGCAAAAAACAGCAACCACAAAGAACCACAAAATAAGGGCAATAGCACAGATCAGGGTGAGCTGCAGCTCAGACACGATCATGGGGATGACTTACCGGCGCCTTTCCTCTCCGTGCGTCAAGTTCTGAATCCTCTTCGGCCCCTCGCCAGGTAGCCGCACTGCAACCCGGCGTCCCGGGTTTCGGCACCACTTTGCGGCGAACACCCTCCGACCAGCAGAGGAAGAAAACCACCACAACGAAGATTCTTCTTGGATCGCACTTTATTGGAGAGCCTCTCGGTTGACTGATGGGCGTTGATGACGAGGGGCAAAGAGCGGGCTTGTTCAGCGGCCTTTTATAGTAAGCAGGGCGGTATGACAGCTCGGGATTGGATGCTGACAGCCCGCCACAAGCAAAGCCACGGGATTGGCTCGGGAGAGTTTAAATTGACGCGCGAATTGACGCGCATGCGCAGCCTCGGGATGGCTTGCGCGCCAAAACATTTCCTCAATGGAGCAATTTGACAGGCGGCTCCAGGAAGTCGGCGCCATTTTGTAATGGCGCTGACCGGCTCCCTGCAAGACCCCACATAGAGCCAGGTACCCCGTCAGCAAAGCCCAGCCCTGGGCCAGTCGTTTGAGCATCTGGGAGGGTCAGGTCCTAAAACCTAGAGGATTCTATGACCCCTTCCAAAATGTGGCCACAATTCCTCACCAGGAATCACATGGCTGGCTGAGACAAAGCTTAAATGACCCACGTGACCTTCTCTCCAACCCCAGGCTTCCTACTGTAAAGTAGCCACTTTATTGCAGCAAAGGGCCTTTCTGGTGTTGCCCCAATATCATGCTTCCAAATGAGAGCACCCCAAACTTGATCCCTGAGGGGGCTTGGAAACAAATTCAGCTGCTGTTCCTAGGCACTGACTAATACCATGTCCTTTGGGCCTCTGGGGCCTCCTCTTTCCAATGGAGTGAGAACAATGAGGCTTCCATATCACCACCATCAAGGGGTGCCATCTCCACGGGCACCATCTTTTCTCTTTAGCCTACTGAAAGGCAGAAAACGTGTCACCGTAAAAGGACGCATCACTGTGTGTGCAATTCCACTTGGCTTTCAGGCCCATCCCAAAGACAAACCCTGTTCTTCCTCCTTTTTCTCTTTGAGAACACACTGGATTCTACCTTTCTTCTCTCTCAGGCCCTGCTGGACTCAGGCACTTCCTCTGTGTGTGCAAAGGCAGGCAGAGCGACAGCACAAGCCTGATACTGTAGAGACACGGAGCTACACAAGCCAGGGGCTCTGCCCCATCACTTGCAACTCTGACAGCAGGCAGAGTCCTTGGGCTAGGATGGATTGACCCCCTGTAAGAGAAACTGGTGCCTCCTCACCTGCCAGGGGTGGGAGCTGTGAAGTCTGACTCTCTAACCACCTTTGCCCTACACCTGGCTGTGTGTCTTTGGCTGAGTTACTTTACCTCCCTGAGCCAATTTCTTCGTCTGAAAAGGGGAAGCAATGTTGGGCCTGCCTCACTGAACTGCTCTTAGGATTTGCAGAACCAATCCATTGGAAGTGTCTAGTTCAGAGTCTGGCACAGAGAAGAGCCATACATGTCTGCTGTTCTTAGTGATTTCTGTTTTAGACCCATTTTCCCAGGGGATCACAGATCCCAGAGCATGGATTCCCCAAGAGGGAAAGGAGAACTCCAGATGCTGAAGTGGCTGGAACCACACAGAGCGGACACTCCAGACGCTGAAGTGGCCGGAACCACACGGAGCCGACACTATGCCTGCAGTTGTCTGTGAAAACCACTGGCTAGAGCTCAGAGGCCATTTCCAGGAAGAAGCAGCTTGCCCCAGGAAAGGTGCAACCAGACAGCAGCTCCGAGTTTCTACAGAGGCCTCCACAGAAGAATTCTGTAACTGATCAGCCCAGGTTTCGGAGAGAAGGGAGGGTGGGATCCCTGCAGGGAGAACCAGCCTGAGAACTGGAGAAACTGAGGCAGAGAACAGGCCCAGTGTGCAGAGTCTTCATCCGGTGGACGGAAGCTCGGGCTTTTCCACGTTGATAACCAGACATACATAAAGGCCTAATCAAGGCAAAGCACCTACACCAGGAATGTGGTGTTAGAAGAGCCCCTAAACGTAGCTCAGTGGATAGGAATTAATGTGTGTCTATTGAACTAAAAAGATAAGACCAGAAGGTGAGAAACTACCAGAAAGAAAACGTGGTTCAAGAAAAATGCTTCTCAGAACTGATCTTCCAACAAGTTTTACATGAGTAGCAATTGGTTAGAATGACTAGAATATTTCTGTGTAAATATGTAATTTACTTAAATTATTTATGTATCTGTGTGTGCATGTATGTATGTATTTTGGTTTGGTTTGGGGGGGTATTTATTTTGTTTTGTTTTATTTTAATTTTTTGAGACAGGGTCTTACAGTGCATCCCAGACTGGCCTAAAACCCATGATCCTCCTGCCTCAGCCTCCTAAGTATTAAGGGTATTTGGCAAGTACTACCAAAACCAACTTTATTTTTAGTTTTTTGAGACAAAGTCTCACTATATAGCCCTGGCTGGTATGGAATTGGCTATGAAGACCAGACTGACCTCAAACTCAGAGATCTGCCTGCCCTTGCCCCTGGGATTAAAGGCCTGCATTACCACACCCAGCCCTTAAGTTCGCTTTTCAACCGTGGTACTAAACAGGACTGTTGAGGGCCTAAGAGTCCTTTCCCTGGTCTTGGCAAGGCCCTGGCCTTTTACCTCACCTACAGATCTTTCTGGATAAACTCCTCTCAGCCATCTTGAAATGTAGACTACAATGGCAAAGTCTGTCTCTCTTGCTCTAGAAAGAAAATTGATACCTTGAGGGGCTCAGACAAGGATGAAAGAAAGGAAAAGAATAAAACACTCAGTCCTTGAGGAAAGTAGACAGCCATTTCTTTTTAAACAGACGAGAGAGGAAAGGGGAACCAGAAAAGCAGCTACTGAAATAAAATAAAGGGTGTGGGAACCATTTCCAGTCTTCCTTCTGGACCTTGAAGGGTGCAGCCGGAGTAGGGTTGACCCAGGCTTTGAATCCCACTGGCTGTCCGAGAAGGAGGTCCCCGGCAGAGGCGAGGGGGCCTCGGGGAAGATGGAAGGCTGCTTGCTGACAGATGTGTCTCCTGTTCCTCCTGCCTTCCTGCGGTGTCTGAAGGGTGAGGGGCGTTGATCTTTGCTGAGCGTCTTCTGTCACCACCACCACCACCCCATCTCTGTGCCACCTGTGAACCAGCACAGATATCACCTGATGTTCGCACTAGTCAACAGCTGTGGCACTGTGCCACAACATTCATGGGAGGAAAGTTTTAGTTGCACTCATGCTTTGGAGGGTCTAGCCTGTGCTTTTGGTTCCCACGGGCTTAGGCAGAACATTACAGTGTTCCAAGCAGCAGAGGATGAGCAGGAAGTGGACAGGGAGAGCATGCTCCTGAGAACCCCCCTGTGACCTGCTCCCTGCAGCTAGCCACCAGCTCCCAAAGTTCCACAGTCCCCAAGGGGGACTGACCTCACGCTGGGCAGCGATCCCAGGCACCATGTGACCAAGAGGGATACCTGGTGCCTGGCAGCAGCAGTCACAGTTAAAGAAATGTGCTGTGCTCAGTACTAACAGAGAAGCTGACAAAAGAAATTAGGACGGAAGGTTTATTCTGACTCCATTTTAGGGAGCATGAGGGGTTGTCACATGGCATCTTCAGTTAGGAAGCAAGGAGAGATGAAGGCTGGCCAGGAATTCCCTCAGAGACACACCCAGCGTGCCTCCCAGGTGATTCTAGATCCAACCAGGGTGACAGTGGAGATGAGCCATCACAGATCATGTCTGTCCAGCAGAGCTCCGATGAATGAAGAGGCAGCAGGGCTGAGACCAGTGAGCGTCACAGGTGGAAGTGCGCAGACACTGACGCAGAAGTTAGTGACCAGAGATGGAGCCCTGGACCCATCACTGACTCATTCCAAGACTGAGCAAGCGGAGCCATTTCTCTGGGCGACAGATGCCGTCT
Source organism: Eospalax fontanierii (assembly GCA_035773235.1). Lineage (NCBI taxonomy): Eukaryota > Metazoa > Chordata > Mammalia > Rodentia > Spalacidae > Eospalax > Eospalax fontanierii. The sequence continues at coordinate 70,134,283 of CM069529.1, read as the reverse complement.
CTGCTAAATGGGAACATACAGTCATTCAACTACTAACAGAGCTTCTGCTAAGCGCAGGCTGGGATCCAGGCTCTGGGCTGCAAGGCTGAGGGATAGTCAAGGCCAGAGCTAACAGCTGCAGGGACACACATACACACACACACACACACACACACACACACACATACCAGATCAGGAGGCCCCTGCTGACACATCTCCTCTGCTGTTGTCCCTCACCAGGGACAGTATAGCTGTGGGATGGGATGGCAGGTGTGGGATGGGATGGCAGCTCCCTGGGACATGATGACCATGTGCTTCTGAGCCTGAGTTTCTGTTGTTCAGCCACAGAATGAACATGTTAGGCATTATTGGATAGATAGTGTAGAGAAAGGGAGAAGAAAGGACACACACACACACACACACACACACACACACACACACACTAGTGTATCGGACATCATGTACCTACAGAGAAGCAGGCTGCATGCATTGCAGATCTAAGCCTTTCATGTCAGGTATATGAACCCCATGTGGGGAATTTTACCATAGGAGCCAGTGAGTTCCTGGGCCTCCATCTCAGTGGATGAGTTCCCCAAGCTCCATCATAAACATACCCCATGATCTGCCAGCTCCCTCCTCTGTGGTAAAACTATTGAGTAGAGGTGAAGGGGTCGATTGCATGGTCAAGCTGAACTTCAGTCCTGGTCCTGCTGTGTGACCTCAGGGAAATGTCTTTGTGTCTCTAGCGCTCCACTGCTCCATTTCTTCATCTGTAAAATGGGGATGGGACAGAATCTGGCTGAAAGGATTCTCCTGTGTTTTAACTGTGATAATGTCTGTGAAGCATTTAGCACAGTGATTGGAAGGTGAGAAAATCTCAGTAACTGAGGACAGTAATTATCATCATTGTGATAATTATGGACCCAAGGCAGGGAGAAGGTGGAGGCCAAGAGTTCTAAGAATGAGTCACAATCAAGCAGTCTGTCACTGTCCATTCATAGCTCACTAAATCTGCCTTGTCGCTTCCGCTTTTAATGAAAATATACTCAATATTGGAATTAATTACTCTTAAAGTGGCCTCATTAAAAACCTTCAGGGATCGATGGAGGATTTAGTACCCTTCGTCATCATGTAAAATGTCTGGAGGGGGAAAAAATGTGAATTAATGAGCTATCCCAGATCTAAATGAAAAAATCCCAAATAATGCTGCTAAGGGCCACAAAGCAGAGAAGATGGTGAATCTCAGGCTTTGGAAGTGGAAACTGAGGTACAGGAAGTGAGGAGAAAGGGCAGCCTGGCTCCTTCCAAAATTTCTAGGAGGGCAGTGGTGCTGACTCCTAGCAGGTAGGGAGCTTCGAGGACACCTGCTCCCACAGCGAAAGGCCCTGCTGTGGAGCCGGGGAGAAGCAGGAGGAGCTGCAGAGTAGGACAGGGGTGTCCGGGAAGGAGGGCAGAGCGCCCAGCACCTTGTAGGGGATGAAGGAGTCTGTGCTGCATCCACACGGAACGGGAAGTCCCCACTGGTGTGACCACAGTGGTCAGACCGGACATCCCCCGAGGAGGATAATCCCAGTCAGTGAGACAGATCACCACAGCCGCAGAGGAGAAAGGCTAAGTGGTCTGGGAGCCTTCGGTCTCTCTCTTCCTGGTGCTGTAACTGGAACTGGCAGGCTGGGTAACTTATAAAGAACAGAGGTTTCCTTAGCTTCAGTTGTAGAGACTGGGAGCCCCAAGAGTGTGGCGAAGGGTATACTGGGCTTCTGTCCTGATGTGCTGGCTTATCACAAGATGACAGAGGACATCACCTGGAGAGGCAGGACAAGCTCACTTGAAAGCAAAGCCTCACCCTAAGTAACCAGTTAATACATCAGAGCCCTCATGGCCAGTCCCCCTCCCAAAGATCCTGCCTTGCAAATTTTATTAGCACATGAATGCAACGATCAGGTTTCCTACACTTAATGTTGGGGAGATACAGGAAGCCGTAGCACAGGAGTGTTGGACAAGAAGTGCTGTGTTAGTCTGAGCGCTTCAGGGACACAGGGCAACTGGCGAAAACCACATGCATCCACATGCATAGATTAGATATGTGAGGGAGGAAAGGGGTCAGCGGATGGGATCAGAGGATGGGGTCAGAAGATGGGATCAGAGGATGGGGTCAGAGGATGGGGTCAGAGGATGGGGGTTGGGCTTGGTCTTTTGTAACTGACTCTCACAGAACTAAGCAGGTTTCAATGATATCTACATTAGCCCCTTCCAAAGGTGGTACGACCTAGAATCTAACCACCTCCAGATTGGCTTTACACCCAAAAGGTCCCACCTCCACTCAACATTGCCACCTTGGAAACCAAACTGCCAAAATATACACCCTGAGAAAACCCACGTCCACACGGTAGCAGGGGCCAGTGAGCTGGGTGCAGACGTCAGGGAGAAGGTAGCCAGTCAAGGATGCTTTTCCTACATTAGAGCTGAAGTGGAAAGAAGGTTGTAGATCCCTGCATCCATCAGCTATCACTATGATAATGCTGCATAACAATCAACCCCCACCTCAAGAACTTAGAGCGACAACAAGGGTGTTGGCAGCCATCTGTGATTCAATTAGCTTCAAATGAGGAAAACCAGTTTGAACACAGGACTAGCTCTGATTACAAAAGTTTTTCAATGAACATGCTTTACTTTGTCAAGTTACTAAAATAAATAAGCTACTCTGAACAAAGGAAAGAGATCAATAGTTGAAGAAACTGTGGTGATGTAATTCTAAAGCAACTTGAAAAGATCTATCCCAGTCATCCTGCAACTCAAGCCCCTGTGAGAGAGGTGTCTGCACCAATTTATCCCAGACTCGGACAATTTCAGCTTTCTGATTAGTTTTGTGTAGCTAGCAGGGACTTTATCTGGCAGATAGCTTGTCATGCCAAACACAGAACGAGCTTGTCACTGGTCAGGGAGCCAACTCAGTCAGAAAGATTGGCCTGCCTCCCCTAATCGATGCCAACCACACGACGCTGCGAATCACAACCACTGCCAAGCCAGCCCCTGCTCTTCCATCACCACCTTCACACCGTGGGATCAGGCCGTCTGTCAGAAGCCATTAGACGCCAGGGCTGGCTGATCCAGAGATGGGTGAGGGTCCTTTCAAGGACAAGCTGAGCCCAGGAAAGGGAAAGTTGGCAAAGTCCCTCACAGAGTGCAGTTTTGTATGGTCAAAGAAGAGGGACATCCAATAGGATGTCCTAACCATCTGCAACGATGCATCATGGTCCCTGTGGAGAGAGAGCGGTGTGAGATGCGTGTAAGGGAAGCTATTCCACGCCACCGACAGACTGTTCACCGTGGAGCAGAAGCCAGTGACTGACTTCATCAAGGATCCGGGAACTGCTGAAGCAAAGGTTATTTTAGAGAACCCCAGGCTCCTACAGCCTCTAAAAAGCAAGACCAGAGCAGGAGGTCGAGTCTCCCTGAGGCCACGCTGTGCTGGCCTGCTGGAGTTTGTCTGCCAAGCCAGTGCCACTCCAGGTTTAAGCGCATATAAGGACATTCAAGGGTGGGTGTTGACTCCAGCTGACTGCCACCATTATGAGAGCCACACTTTTTATCAGTCCTGAGGGAGGAATCCTAGGCCAACGCTCTACTCCAGAGCCCCAGCCCCAGCCACTCACTGGAGGAGTCTAGGTAGGTGCTCTACCACTGAGCCACATCCGCAGCCCTCTTTGCACTTTTTACTTGGAGATAGCATCTCACTAGGTTGCCCAGGCTGAGCTTGAACTTGAGATCCTCCTGCTTCAATCTCTGGAGTAATTGTGTATTCAGCCCTGCAGAATCAGCCTGTGCTATGTCTGGTATCTCCATCACAGGGATGGCTTCTAGGTCTGAACATACCCGACCTTGTCAAGACACACTCCTTATATGAGCACTGACCGTTGTCAATGTCAGTAGGACACACTGATGGCGTGTGTAACACACTATTGTATGTTATGTTTCGGTGGGACAATGATTACACATCGGTGGAACAATTAAGCCGTTTTTAAAGTGACCAAAATAGCACAATGGAAATCCCCAGCAGCTTGATCAGGGGCTACGGACTTGGCCCTGCTCTATGCCTAGGCAACTTTGGACCATCAGATCTGGGGTGAGACCAATAATGTCACGTTGGTCCTCAAACACAGCCATACAAAAAACCCAAAGCCTGGGCCTCACCCCACATCTGTGAAAACAGCCCATCTGGAAACTGACCAGGTGGGAGCTTGGCCTGGCAGGTCATCCTCTGACAGCTCTCAGGGGATGCAAGCATGGCATGGGCTTCAAGCTTCCACCGAATCAGAGGCAGAGCCAGTGGCAGCCGTCAAGCACTTGGAGCCACTAGGTTCAGGGATCAGGTACCACCCCACTCTGCTCAGAAAGTCAAGTTCAGCTTAGCAGATATTTCAGATGACACCAGAGGCCCGAACACTCTCAATGGCACCCCCTCTGCATTAGAATGCTGTCGAGGCCTCTGGCATGGTGCCGTGGTCTTCTCAATCTAGGCTAATGCCTCATCTGCAGCAAAGACCTGTGTCATGCACTGAGCCGGGCTCGAAGCACCAGAGTCCCCAGACAAGCAATCCCCAGACAACAGAGCCAAGGCAGTCAGAGCCGCTCCGTAAAATCCAGAATCAGAGCTATAGGTACCATGGATGAGGGGTTCCTCTTCACAACTGAGGAAGCAGAGGCTGGAGAAGAATGACCACTGGAGTCATGGATGACAAAGGAGACTCAAAAAAGGACTCCTTCAGCCTGCCCGTTGCACAGGTTCCTCGGTGCCCTGGGCAAGTGGACAGGTCACCTGGCAGACATTTACTGAGCACTAAGCTAGCACAGGACTGAGTGCTGGGACCCTCGTCATGCATAAGACGGAGGAGGGCTCTAGCTCTGGGGCGGAGTGCTCTGTGGGTCGGTCAGACCATGAGCATAAACTCAGGTGAAGGACAAACGAAGCCTGAAAATGACTCAAAGACCCTTCGAGCCAACAGAGAGAGGCGAAGGGACACTCTAAGGACCTCCCCCTGACCCAACTGGACACAGTTGTTGCATGGTGAGGGTTGGGGCCAGGGCTTGGAGACCCGCTCTACAGAATGGCCAGGAAGTGGATTTATGTACCTCAAGACCCCGGAAACCAGCATGCCCCTTGGTACAAGGAGCATGCAGAAGACTTCCTGCCTCCGTGGCATGTCGCGCTGGGACCACATCATCACCCAAAGACTCAGTTTCCTCAGCTGCACTTTGGCTCGCTCCTGATTGTGTACAATCACATACACACTCCTGTACGTGCACACACCATGCTCATCATTACATTCAAACCTGTGCCAAGAGAGCAAGCTCTTCAGACAGACATGAGCTCTCATCACAGCCTCTATGGGCTGCATACTGTGAGGCAGCTTCCAGTACTCAAGAAGCTGAAACAAAAGGATCTCGAATTCAAGCCCAACCTGGGCTGTATAGCAAGACTTTGATTCAAAAAAGAAAACATGCACTCAGATCTAAGCCTGGCTGTCCACATGATCTATGGCCTTGCACAAACTGTAGAGTCACTGTGAACCTCAGTCTCCTCCTCTACGGCCGGGGGAGGGGAAGGGGTGTCACCTTGGCACCCACATCTACAGGTAGCTTTCAGAATTTTAACTTTTTTTCTTTCATTTGTGTTTTGGGGTTTGGAAGCTAGGGTCTCACGCATGACAGGCAAGTGTGTGGGATGCAGCTGGGGTCTTAGAATGCACATTCATGTCTTAGAATGGCTGCCTGCGTATCAGCAGATCCTGAGCACACACCATCATTCCATCTGGGTTAATCTCCCATCAGAATGGAAACACAAATTCTCCACTCCAGCCTGCAGATCGTTCTGTTCACAGTAGATATGAAGGAGGCTTGCTCCTCTAGAGAGGCAGTAGCCCTCCCCAGGACTGGGAAATGCAGAGCAGGTATTTTGGCTCCTCCCCCTAGCACAGGGACAGGGTTCCTACTGTAAATCCCCATGCCCCCACACCTCAAGGAAGAAACAAGCCAGTGAGAATAGCCAAGCTATATGTCCATAGCCTCAAAGTGCAGCCTTCTCATCTTACATATGAAAACTTGGAGATCAGAGACGTCAAGCACTAGGACCCAGATCACACAGATTTTTTTTTTTAATTCCTGATTCTCCAATTTGTAGTAAACTTGTCAGGTAAGATCATATATCCATTCTAAGGCTGAAATCATGCACTGTTTAATGACAGGGCCTGAGAGATAGGCAAAGGGGAGCAGAGCATGCAAGACCAACCTCACAGGAGCTGAGGGCGGGAACAGAGACAAGTCAGGAGAGCAGGAGGCTGAGCCAGCAGGGCAATCTGCATGGGGCTCTGTGGCCAGTGTAACAATTCGAGCTTCTTGTCAGTGCAGGGTGTGATTTGGCCATCTGAGAGTCTGAGGGAACACACCGACTGTCTCATGGTGACCAGGGTGTCTGGACCCAGGACTAGGAGCAAGGAAGCTGTCACTGGAGTTTCAGGAGGGTTTCCATGGCACCCTGGAAGCTCCAGGGAAAGAGAGCAGGCTGCTGCTTGGGGAGATGAGATGGAGACGGTGTGCAAGGTGTGGGAGAGACGGGCAGGGACAGATGTGCAGGATGCGGAGGGTGGGGGGGAGACAAGATGGGATGGCTGTGAAGGATGTGGTGGTCCTGGAGGCATTTGGCACCGGGTTCTCAGCGGAAAGCTTGGAAGGCGACGGCTCTGTTCTGGTCAGTGTGGGTACTGGGAAGCAGCACGTCTCAGTCCAGTAGGACAGCGAGGGAGGCTGGTGTCCCATGCATCATTCGGAAGTTGAGGCTGCTATGAGGGAGGCGAAGGAAGCTGACTGCTCTGTTCTCCTTGGGCCTCCACTGATCAGCTCTCTCTCTCTCTCTCTCTCTCTCTCTCACTCTCTCTCTCTCTCTCTCTCCCTTTCTCTTCCCTCCCTCACTTTGACATACCAGCACCCCCACTGGAGTCTGGGACACAGTAGCCTAGCACCCAGCAATTGTGATAGTTCTCTAGTTCCCACCTCCTGGGTCTTAATCCCAGCTCCAGCACTCACCAGCTGTGTGACCTTACAAAGTGACCTAGACTCTCTGGGCCCTCACTTCCTTTTTGTAAAGATGGGGTCTTCCTGTAGCCTCAGCTAGCCTGGAACTCACTACATAGACCACAAGGATCTGCCTGTTTCTGCCTCCTCCCGACTGCTGGGATTAAAGGTGGATGCAACCATGGCTAGCTCCCACTTACTTTTCTGTAGACTAGGGTAGAATGGAGCCTTTGCCACCAGGGAGTTTCTGACAGTCTTTCCCTTGTAGCATTCAATGAAGTGCACACACTTGAAGTGTGTGATTTGACACATTCCAAGATGGAGCCATAGATAGATGGAGAGACTCTCTCCACAGTAGAGCTAAGAAGCCTGTCTGTCGCCCACGCATGCCAGGTCTTTTCGGCTTTCTTCTCTCTTCCTCTCCCACGTCCCCAGGTCGCAGCTCACCTGTCTCCTGTCACTCTATGTTAGTCTGCAACTATGAAAACCTATACAAATGGCATGTGGGTAGAACGGCCTCTCTGGCTGGCTTCTTTCAATACACACAATGCCTACAGGGATTCCTTCTTGTGCTGCGGCACTGGGTCTATCTGTCTTCATTAGTGAGTAGTATTCCTCCATGTGTCTGGACAGTGATTTGCCTTGCGCACATTATTCTACAGATGAGCATTTTGCTTTCACTGTGACTGGCTATCACTCACAAGGAGCAATCTCCCCCAGTTTCCTGCAAATGGTTCCAGATGATACTGGATGGAGCAGGCCCTTGCACAGACTAGGCAAGGGCTCTGCCACTGGGCTTCACCCCAGCTCTGACCTCCTCCAGCATTCTAACAGAGGTGTCCCAGTCTGATATTATCTTGCTTTTCCCTAGTGACTATTGGTAGGAGCACGGTTTGTGGAATCTTTGCCATCCTTCCGTCTTTGGGGCGGACTTTGAAAACCCTGCCCCTTGGGGGAATGGCTGGAGCCCTGGGTTTTGAGAATAGCCCTCTCACTCTTTTTTTCAATTATTTTTATTTTTTTTATTTTGTGTGTATGAGTGTTATGCCTGCATGTGTGTAAGTGCACCCGTGTCGTGCAGCCCCCTCCGCCCCCGCCGAGGACAGAAGAGAGCATTGGATCCCCTGCAACTGGAGTTACAGGCAGTTGTTAGCCACCATGTGGGTGCTGGGAATCAAACTCAGGTTCTCTGCAAGAGCAGCCAGTGCTCTTAACTGCTGAGCTGTCTCTCCAGCCCCTTGAAAATAGCCTACTCGTTCTTGAAGCCAGTCCTTTAACAGATTCGAGGTCCACAGACACTTCCTCCCATGCCCTGGCTCATTCTGAAGACAATCTTCCGGGCTGACTCTCTTGGATGGGTCTCGTGACTGGGCACTCCTGATGCAGCAGGAGGTGCTGAGCAGGAGGCACCTTTAAATAAGACAGCGGAGCAGACAGCACACCTATGGGGTCCTGCACCTTGTTCCTCGCCGCATGGCCCTGCAAGACCCCCTCCCTCTCCAGCCTGTTTTTCCTTGTGTTCGGGGGGTGCTGCTGAGCTAAGTTGCCTTTGAAGCTTTTCTACCTGGGCTGGATCTAGTGTTGCCATTCTCTGAAGGCTAAACGAGAACATAGATGGGAAGGATGTGAGGCTCCAAACCTGAAATGCAGAGGCAAAGGCTTCCTCCAGGAACCAGAAGGCCCACCGCCCTTTAGGGCAAAGTAGCCTGCCCGCCAGCCCCTGGCATCTCCTTGTAGGCATTTGGATAAGACCGAGGTAGAAGACACTGATTCTCTCATCCCAAAGCCTCCACATTCTCTTGGGGTTCCACATGGGCAGGATGAGGTTCAGGAGTAAAGCCAAGAAGCCTCAGAGCCAGGATTTGAACCTAGATTCATGAGATTCCAAAGCCCACCCTCCACTAGACTGGGATGTGGGGGAGGAAAATAACCAGGCAGGCAGAGAGGGACTCCAGCCAAAGAAATGTTCCTTCCCAAAGACGCTGTGCTCTCCCCTGAGCAGCTGTGAGGGACAAATAGACTGGCCTGGAATTAGCAGGCTTTTTTTTCCTTTTTAATTTGTAGCTCACTTAAGCTGATGCATTCGGGAGATCGTCTTCCTCTCTGGCTTGGCAGCAAAGTAAGTCCTGAGCACCCAGGACAGCCTATCTTCTCTGTGGGAGCTCAAGGCTGGCTGAGGGGGGCACCCTTTCATCCTGGTCTTTCTACAGAGGAGTCCTGACAAATGTTCCCCAGACCCAAAAGGTGGGAAAACCCACCTGATATCTTGCTGGCCAGAAAAAACCTATACCTTTTTTTTTACACTAAACATTTAATAAACTAGCAGCCAGAGAAAGAGCATTAAATAGGACACATGTTCTGTCCTTGGCTAGGGGGAGGAAGCCATCCCACACACTAATGGCAGGACACTGACAGAAACCGCAGTGAGCAGGGGGAACAGGCAGATGGAGCCTGTGCTGGAACATTGGGGGAGGCTCCCTGGAAGTGGTGATATTTAAGATATTTAAAGGCTGAGGAGGATTTCGATAGGGCAAAGATCTAGCTATTGGTGTCCTGTGCTGTTTCTAGGTAGTGTCTCAGGTATCACTTGTGTGTTTCTCCAGAACACATGCTTACTGGGATGTGTGAGGCTTTTACATCCTCTCCTATCCCTAGAGCCCTGAACGCAGGACCTCACAGAGCTCAGCCTCTCTAACGTGGCACTTCCTGGCCTTGGGACCTGATATTTCTTCATTTGTGACAAGAGGGTGTCAGAGGAGGACAGGACAGGCCCTGATGTAACAGCAGGTTTCATGGATGCCAGGAGCATCTCCATCCTCAAGGTGTGACAAACAAAAGTGTCTATGGGCATTGCCAGGTGTTCCCTGGTGGCAGAGTCCCACTTAACCTGCTGTCCTAGAATGTCCATATGTGTGCTCCAGTCATTCAACTCTTCATTCGAACATTGTATAAGCACTTACTGAATACTTACTTGCTAGGCTATAGGAACACAGTATCAAGGATGAAGCCATGGCTGGTCATAGGGAGTGGCTGAACCTGATGTGCAGAGACAGACAACGAGCTCTCTAGGGAAGCTAGGAGACTGCAGGGGGGTGTGGGTGGGGCAGCTGTGGGGTGTCCACTCCAGGAAGGCTCTCTGGAGGAGGAAATACATTGAAATTAGTCAGGCAACAGGCAGGGCATACTCTCTGCCAAGGAAGAAAGAGTGGATCTTCAAAGTCAAGAATCTAGAGGCAGTCAGGGAGGAGGCCAGGCTAGCCCAGCCCTGTGGAGAAATACAACAGCTTGGAATCCCCCAGGGGCAGAGGGGCTAGATGACAGTCCTGGGTGTGCTTGACAGAGATCTGTGCTTTGTCCCCTGGTAGAGAGAGAAACAGAGTTCTAAGCTCAGAGGACCAGAGAAGCCCCCATGGTCACCGGGCTCCTGATTGGAAGGGGATCCAAGGACATCAGTGGCCTTTCTTAGCACCTGACCAGCCTCAGTTTCATCCTCCAGGAGGGCTCGGGCCCCGACCCTGGGCCATCTGATCTGTGTCTCATCCTTGTCATCTACAAAGACCATTTTGTCCTTCCCTTCCTAGGACCCCTCCAAGGAGAGTGGGGGGACTCTGACCCACTTCACTCCCCTGTCCCCCATGCTTCAGAACATGGCTGAGTCCCCAGTGGCATATGGAGTTTAAGGCAGGCTGGGGCAGCACACACTGCATCTCTTGTTGGGTCCCCAGAGGGCACAGGGTCGCTGGAGGACTCGGGTGCTGAGCGTCTCCTTGCGTTGATGGTGCAGCTGCCAGTGTGGCTCACACACAGACCCCTCTGAAGAGCTTGTCTAATTATTTTTTAATGTGGATGAGTGTACTCATGTATGTATGTAAGTGTACCACATGCATGCAAGGCCCACAAAGACCAGAAAAGTGTATTGGATTCCTGGGCTAGAGTTATAGACGATTGTGAGCCACCATGTGGCTTCTGGGAATTAAACCCGGGTCCTCTGTAAGAGCAGCCAGTGCTTTTAACTACTGAACCATCTCTCCAGCTCCCATTTAATCTTTAGTTCCCTGATACACAGGTTTGACGGACTTGTCCAGGAAGGGAATTTCATTCAGTGCTAAAAACAGAGAAAGATCACATTTTTTGAACTAATCACCTTGATTAGTTCCAGTTGTGATGTTTATTTCCAAAGGGTTCCTCAGGAAAGGCAGCTACAGGGGCTGATGAGAGGGCTAAAATCCTAAACAGATAAAATGTTTTCAGTACCAAGAGAGAGGGAACAGAGCCCCTGGGAGCTGGGCCACCCGGGGAAGTCGCCACACCTCTCTGCGCTTTACTTTGCTCGTGTGCGGCTCGGTGCTTCCAGATGAGCCTGGATAGGATGAAGTTGGTCATACCTGTGAGGTACTTGCTTGCACAAAGCAAGCATAACACAGTGCTATTCCTTATAGTTAGCTGAGAAAAGCTCAGAACGGAGTGGTTTGCCATTTGCCATTGCAACACAGAAGACAGAAGCCATCTGCTAGCCAAGGAAACACTGAGAGGTGGACTTGCCATGATGGCATGGCATGACCGCAGCAGCTGCCCAGCCCCTCCACCTGATCCCAGGCGTCCAAACCATGACCGTAGAGAATAATATTTGGAGATTTTTATTTTTTTAATCGGCAGAAAGTGGATCTGCTATTTCACAGGCCGGCTGTTTCAGTGTATACCTAGTTACAGCTGACTGCCTCAGATGATTGGTTGAGGAACAAGTTCCCATTGGTCCCTCAATCCATCTGCTGAGAAGTGGTTAAGAATATTCATTTCTCAGCACTGGAGCCTGAGAGGACTTCTGGTGAGGGACTCAGCTGGGTCTCCCTGGACGCTAGTTGGGACCCAGTGCAGCAGGTGACAGCGTCAGGGGCTGAGGCAGGAACTGGTAAGCGGAGGTGGAAGGCAGCCCACCCTGGCTGTGTGCCTGTGGGTATGAATGTTGTGTAGAGGTCAGGGATTGACACTGGTATCTTCCTCTATCACTCTCTAACTTTTAAAAATATTTGTTATTTCAGTTTTAATTTTGCGTGTATGTGCGTGGACACGTGCCACAGTGCATGTGTGGAGGTCAAAGCACAACTTGCAGGACTCAGTTCCCTCCTTCCACCATGTGGGATTGAACTCAGATTGTCAGGTTTGGCAGCAAGCACCTTTATCCAGTGAGCCCTTTCGCTTGCCCTCTACCTTATTTTTTGAGGCAGAGTCTCTCACTACACCTAGAGCTTATGAATTCGGCTGGGCAGGCTGACGAGTGAATTCCGGGGACCTACTTGTCTCTCTGCCTTCCCAACACTGCAGTTACAGACACTTGTGACTGCAGAGAAGGCTCCTATGTGGGTGCTGCGGATCTGAACTCAGGTCTTCAAGTCACCTCACAGGGCAGCCATCTCCCAGCCCCAGGGTGATGTTTCTTTTGCTCTTCCCATGAGCCCCATTGGGCAGAGTACTCAGAAGGGGAAACACAGTGGGCCCCGTAAGAGCTAAATTAAGCATTTCATCTGGAAGACTAGATTCTGGGGAAGCGTGCTTATAAAAACGGCCGTGTGACAAGACAGCAATCAGTCGGCTGCTCCTTCGGTGGCTTCACAACCTTGATTAGCACCAGGCAGGGCTCCCAGACTGGGCTTCTCAGATGCTAAGGAGAGCAAGGCCGGCTCCTGCTTCCCAGGAGGCGGCAGCATGAGGGGCAGCGGACAGAGAAGACACGCCTGCCAGAGCCTCACTCACCTCCCCAGCACTGCCCTGCCCACTGCTGCTTGGCTACAACGTTGAGCCCGGCTTCCCAGAGTGAGTCCTCTGGTTCTCACCCTTGCTGAATGAGACCAGTCCTGTTTCTCTTTCAGAGTGCAGATGGCCAGTCTGAAAGCACAGAGAGGGTGAGCTGTTCCCCTGAAAGTCATACAGCGCATCTGGGAAAGACACAGACCAGTTCCTTCTGCTCAGAACCCCTGCTGGTTATGGTTGGGCTGTGCTGTCTCTCAAATGAACTGCAATTCAACTTTCAGGCAGGGTGTCTTTGAAGGAGCCATGAATTCACATCTCCTGTCCCCAACAGCATGCCTTCCTTTTTGCACACAGTAGGTGGTCATGAAGCACTAGCTGGTAGACTGTCTGTGGAAGCCTTTCCAGCCATCAACAGGCAAGCTCTTCCCCCTCTCCCTTGAGTCATTTGAAAAGACTCTTTCTTCCATTAGCATTCATAGCAAGGGACCCTGAGTCCGTGTAGTACAGAAAGGAAGGTGAGGCCAGTAAGGGGTGGGATCTAAATCCAAACCCGGTCCCTAGAACGCTAGGGAAAGCGCTTTCCCTTGACCCTGGAACCTTCTCAAGGAGGCAAAGCTTGCTGCACCAGGCGCACCCTGACACCAAATACAGAACTAAATAGGAGTCATTCATCTTCCCTCCCCAACCCCTGAGGGCCCCCAGCGGCACCCACAGCCCAGCATTGGCTTAACTCACAGGCTCAGGGTCCCCTCAAACACTACATGCATCTTGGTAAGCTGAAGACAGTCCTTCTATCGCAGAGATTTTTTTTTACTCTTATTGTTTGCTGGTTCCTTGTGGCTGCTGTTCCGCTCACATCCATCCGCCAAGGCAGAGAAGGTGGTCCCTGGGCGCCCTGCCTTGGCCTCTTACACTCAAGAAAGGTGCCCAGTTGGCCCCACATCCTTGTCCATGCGTTCCACTGTCTTTTGAACCTTCCTCTTTAGCTATCTCCTTTCTGCAAAGACTCAAACCAAATTCACACATCCTTACTGAAGGGCCGTCCCATTCTCCAGGTGTCTCCTTCATTCAGGCAGCAGGGAGCCTGGGAGACAGAACTCTTCCTGCAAAGACAATGGCATAAAATCAGCTCCACTTCCTGTGAGTGAGCGAGGCGTGTCACCTCCCGGAGCCTGTGCCAAAAAGAGCCAAAAAGAAATGGCAACAGCATCCTCCTGATCCGCACTGCAGGGACCCAGAATGGAGTTATTTTAAAACAGGCGCTCCCATCCATGCCTGGCAGACAGTGGATACTTAATCCAAAGTGAAGATGTTATGAATAGGGTCATCTGAATAACAGTGGACTGATTTGTATTACATGCAAATCATTTGTCAACATTAATTGAGCACTTACTGTATAGTACATACTGTTTTAGGCACCAGGGATTCATCATTGAAAGAAAGACATAGTCCTTAAATCTGTGCCCTCGTGAAGTATGTATTCTAACAAGGAGAGACAGTTGGGGGGGGCTAATCCTTAGGAATTAGTAAGATGGGTCTAAGGAGATGAGACTGGACAATATGCTTGCTGTGCAACCACGAGGACCTGAGTTCAGACCCCTAGTATCCACGTAAAAGCCAGGCTTGGTAGCATGTGTCTAAAAGCCCAGCACTGGGGGGATGAGACAGGAGGATGAGACTGGCTCACTGGCCAGTCAGTCTAGCCTAAGTGGCCAGCTCCAGGTTCAGTGAGAGACACTGCTTCAAAAGAGAAGGTGGAAGAGATAGAGGACAACACCGAAAATCAGCCTCTGGCCTCCACACACACACACCACCAAGCACACGTGCACACACTCAAATACACTATATACACACACCAAAAAAGCAGATAAGTGCCAAGATCATCGGCAGGTGGCAGGTGCTGTGGGAGAAGAGGGGAGCGCCTGCAGAGGGGGTAGCAACGATGTGACTTTGAAGGTGAAGACAGTGGCGTTTGGCATCTGTACCCACCAACCCCCGGCAGAGAGGGCTGAGCCAGAGACAGACAGAAACGGTCACTTGCAGCAGATGTCCACACATCCATGTGAGCAAGCAGTGGGGACCCATTACAGATAGCTCCAAGCTGGAGGCTCCTGAGGTGTGCCGGGCAGCATCCCACTATAGAGATGGGGCTGGCCGCACTCTGGCCATCGGAAGCCTAGACACAGTGTCAGACGCTGTGATAAACCAGAGCTGCTGTGGCCGGCCCTCCAGACACGCCATGTGTCCCGGTGCCTTTGCCTTTTGTCTTCTGGGGGACCGAGCCCTGAACGGATGTGAAAGAGAATGTCACTTTCCGCTCTGCTCAGAGCCCACTCCTCCGCCTCAGAAAGGAAGTCTGAGCAACACCTGCCAAGCCAAGCGCTGACACTAAGCCGCCCGCGGAGCTCACCGTTCCCGCTCGCCATACATGGCAATTACATGGCGTGTTTTGCTCATTAGCAGAAAATTGACACGGACGCCATCCTGCTTTGTAAATTACCACAGCGCTCACTGCACCTGTTTGAGAAGAAGCTGGGAGGAAGAAATAAAGCCCGTAACCACCATTTCAGGATCCTTTAAAAACAAATACTTCTAGAACTCCCTTCAGAATAGCTCCCACCTCAGGCGGAGCCTCTCTGCCTCGTGCTGCAGGTGCCTGTGTCAAGGTGCAAGCGAGGACCAGAGGACGCTCCAGTCTCCCCGGGGAGTGAGAAGGGGCCTACTACCTGAGTTTGCCTCTGGACCCAGGAATGTGCTGGTATCCACAGAAACCACAGTCCCCAAGAGGCTCCCAGAAAACTGACTTCTTAAAAGAACTGGTAGGTTGGGGGGGATGGAGAGATGACTCGGCAGTTAAGAGCACTGGCTGCTTCTGCTGAGGACCTTAGTTTAGTTCCAACACCCACACAGCTAACAACCTCAGTAACTCCAGTTCCAGAGAATCCAATGCCCTCTTCTGATCTCCATGGGCATTGCATGACATAGGTGCATTTACACACATGTGTAATGTGGACACTCATACACATAAAATTAAAGTGATAAATAAAATATTTTTAAAAAGGACTGGTGGAGGGTCGATGTTCCACAGGGGCCCCCAAAACCTGGAGACAGAAAATGACTTGACTAAATCACACAGCTCTCCCTTGAGCTGGCATCCAGAGGTGCCACCATGCTGGCTGCAAAGATCAAGGTGCCTGGTCCCCCACTTCTGTCTTGGCACATTCCTGTCTGCACACTGCATGACTGCACACAGTAGGTGCTTTGTTTTATTTGGTTAACACCTGCTGTCGTCCAATCTGAGTCATCTAAACTTGGTTCCTTTTGCAAAGGATCATTTTCAGAAATGATCACTTACACAGGAGCAGAGGCGAGAGTTTAAACATAGCATTTTAGGGGCGACAATTTGAGCTGCTACAAGAAGAACAAATATATATATGCTGACTATGTCGGAAGGTCAAGTGGGGCTAAGAAGGAATTCAAAGAGCAGGCAGGTAGAGCCTCTGAGTAGGTGATATTGAGAAAGAGTTCATGAATGGGAGCACAGCCCAGGCAGGTAGCCAAGGCCAGAACACTGACACAAGAACAGCAGGCACAAAGGTCCTGAGGCAGGGTCACACTTGGGCTGTGCTGAGCTGCTGGGAGAAGGAATCGCTGAGAAGATAAAGAGCTTTGGCGGCTGTTTTGCAAGAGAGAGGCAACCTGTGAAAGGTTTTGAGCTGTGGGATGCTCTCTTCTTCTGATTTTATAGGGTTGTTCTAGCTCATGCAATGAGAACAGACTATGAGTCAGTGGGCCAGTTCCAAGGAGAGAGTATACAGATTGTGAGAGTTCTTGGTAGGATGTAGGATGGTTTGGTTCAGGCTGATCATTCAGAGAAGGAAATCCAGCCAGGAGACAGATCGCTCAAGTTATATGTGTATGTGTGTGTGTGTGTGTGTGTGTGTGAGAGAGAGAGAGAGAGAGAGAGAGAGAAAGTATGTTGTTGACACTATGAACTTTGTTTAACCTTGAAGAAGTCTTAAGAGATGAGCAATCCCAGTAGCCTTTTGCGAGAGTGAATTCAAGTCGTAACCGTCTTCTGACCGCCTGTGTTTGGAAGTCCTGGCCACTGGAACATGGAATGAGAACTGCAGGCTCTGTTCTGCGAAGACAGGGAAGACACTAGGCACACTCAGGGCCCCTAAGCTCTGGAGGACATTTGTTCATTTATTCTGTTTATTTGCACATGTGTTTGCTTGTGTGAGTTTATATGTACCCCATGCACGCAGCACCCATGGAGGACAGAAGAGGGCATCAGATTCTCTAGAGCTGGAGTTGTAGGTGGTTGTGAATTGCTTGTGAGTGCACCTAACCTGGATCCTCTGCAAAAGCAGTACGCGCTCTTAACCGCCACACTGTCTCTCCATCCCAGAGAAGCAGCTTTTGAAGGGCATCTCTGAGCAGCCTTCTGAAGGAGAGGGCACCCTAGCTGAGGTAGGTGGGCTCTGGCAGGACTGGAGGGTAGTCTTGTCAGCTCTTATTCAAATTGTTGGGCTCCAGCTGGTCCCACGCTCACATGCAGCCCAAACTGTGGCTCTGTTAATAGTAGACTCACTGGCTCTGCATCTCTCACCGTCCTTTTATTTTAGCTCCTTTCCTTCCCAAGTGCCTACTCTGGGCTCAGGGTCCTGCTCAGTTCCGGGAAAGCAACCCTGAACTAGGACTTGGTCAGCCTTCCACACACTCCCAAACCCTTCCCTCTCAGTATCACCGACTGCCCCTCCCCAACCCGCCTGCTTAGCTTCCTGTCGTGCAGCTAGGGAGAAAGAAAGGGGCTTAAACACACAAGGAGTGTATGCTTGCTTCCTCAGAGCTATGCAAAACCACAGAAGGTTCTGAGCAGGGGACGCCATGGTTTGAACTGGACAGGTAATAATCATCAGGCGCCCTGTTCAGGGTGGATGTGAGGGAGGCCAGAGGCACCGGAAGGAAGATCCACTATGCACAATCTTCTTCAGGGTCCCCAGCCCTGTGTGGAGGGGCACGGGTGGTACAGGGGCAGAACATCAGGGGAGGGAACTGTCTGCAGGTCTGGGAAGGGATCGTTTCCATGGCAACCTTCACTTGCCTGTAGCCAGGGTAGCTATGTAAATTCCCCAGGCACCATCCCAGTGGACCTTGAAGCCTGTATCCCAGGAAGCCAAAGCCAGAGCTTGATTTTCAAGACAGTGCTACAGAATTAAAGGGAGAGGGAGGGGGAGGCAAAGTGAAGCCACGCTCTTCTGCGCCAGGGCACCCCATGCCTCCTCGCAGCGAGTGCCCTCCCAGAGGCCTGCCCTCCCAGTGCCTACACCACCAGGCCTCTGGGCATCTGGAAAATGGACTGCTTCGAAGGCGGCTGGGGTGGTCGGCACTCGTGCGTCCTAGGTTCCCTGTACAGTTCCTGGCCCAGGGTAGGCAGGGCAACGTAGCCGGCGCTGTTCTCTCTGATGCTGCTGCTCAGTGCCGGGTGTCCGGGCAGCAGCTCCTTCTCTCAGACTGGCCACACTGGCACACGACCTGACATGGCTGTGTGCCTTCTCTTCCTCCCCTGCCTTGTGGAAATGTTGGCCCCTTCCTAAGTCAGAGGCTGCTCACTCTGGCTGTAATTTAGGGTCCTGTGCTTTGTCACTGATCCCTGCGTCAAGGTACAGGAATGAGCCCTGTAAATAGCCCGTTTTAATTAATTTTTGAGATGGATCTCACTATGTAGCCCAGGCTGACTTGGAACACATGATCCTCCTGCCTCGGCTCCCCGAGTGCTGGGATCACAGGTGAGCTCATCACACCTGGTTCTAAATAGGCCATTTGAGTTGAGAAACTACTGAACCAAAGTAGGCCAGATAAAGCCTACAGATAAAGTCCCAAGAGCAGGCTGATGGGGAGCTCTGTATCACACATGTGTCGAGATAGGCTTACTTCATCATCAGCACCACTTGTTTCATGTTAATTGCCCCAACCTTCTAGCCCTGAGCTTCTCTGTCAGACCTGGACTGTAAGTCTTTTTCTCTACCTCATAATCCTGAATTAGATGGTGATTCCTCAGCTCAGACCACGGTAGGATCTAGTGTTACCTTACAGAGAAACACTGAAACATCTGAACTATAACCCTAACAATAACCATAACTCCTAACACTAATCCTAACAATAACCATAACTTCTAACCCTAACAACTCCCAACCATAACCATAACCCTAATCCTAAACTATACTCATAACAATAACTCCTAACCACAACCCTAACCCTTATCCTAAACTATAATCCTAGCCATAACTATAATTCCCAAACATAACCCTAACTCCTGACTCTAACCCTAAACTATAACCATAACCCTAACTCCTAAGCATAATCTTAACACTAGCACTAGCCTTAAACTGTAACTCTCAACCCTGACCCTAACACCACATCTACCCTAAACTATAACCCTAGCTCTAACCATAACTCCCAACCATCACCTTAACCTCTAACCCCAACTTCTAATCCTAACTCTAACCTCTAACCCTAACCCTTAGCCCTAACTCTGACCTTAACCCCTAACTCTAATGCCTAAGTCAAACCTATAATTCTAATTCTAACCCTAAACTACAACCCTAACCATAGTCATAACCCTAACCCATCCCTAACCCCAATCCCTAACTCTAACTCTTAACCCTCTCTCTTCTAATCCTAACCCCTACACTAAACCCTAAAATTAATCCAAAAACTTAAGCCTAAGCACTAAATCCTACCCCTAACCCTAAACCTTAAGCCCTAAACGTAATCCTAACCCTACCGCTTGATCCTGCTCCCACCCCACCCGGACTTGTTGGGGCAGAAGAAAAGAGGGATGGACGGGAGGAGAATCAGACTGCTGACTCTCAGAGTCACCGACACCCATAGCCGGTGCCTGCCCTGTGGCCCCTGAGCTCTGCCCTGGCCATGATTACTGCTGCATTATTAAAAGCCCTCTACAATTAAGGCAGCTGCAGACCCTCTCATCTTTCTACCAGTGGGAAAGCTAATTTTCCCCACTCTGGCCCCAGATTTTTTCTTTCCTTTTACTCACCAAAGCCCAAAGGAAGAAAAGATAATATTTCTAAGAAGCAAGAATATCAAAGTTTCCAGCCGTGGGTGCTTTTCCTTACAACAGAGTCAATTAATCCCACAACCTTTCTCCTGGGCCATTATCGTTAATTGAATTAAATAAGATAATATTTGCCGGGTATTGGGGCTGTACCTGGAAATGTGCACTGCCTGGAACTGCGGCTGCTATGGGAAGGAACTGTCTGCAGAGCTGGGACTGCTCTAATTGGGCTTATTAATCACCCCCTTCCCTTGCGCAGAGCTTTGGAACTTCTAGGCTAGTTTCTAATGCATTTCCCCAAGTCACCATCTGAGTCTCAATTTTTCCAGCAGACAAATAGGAAGATGACCTTGGAAGGCCATTCGTGAGGCACCATAGCAGAAGGCCCAGGGCAGACTCCAGAGGCTTTGCAAAGCCTCAGCATGTGCTGCAACCATGTCTGGGTGTCAGAGCTAAGGGAAGCCCCCCAGACCCTTGTCACTGGTCACCAGTGCTCCTTTTTCTGACACCAGACGTGGCCAGCACCAGGTGAGGGAGAGGCGTCAGGGTAAAGCCCATAGAGGGCTCTTTGGAGACACCGAGCACAAACTTGGGCCTCACAGACTCCGGCTCAGTGGCCCCTGCTGCTCCCTCAGACAAGCTGCTTCTCCAAGAACTAGGTTGAGTCATGGCTCCCAAATTTCTTGGCTGCCATGAACACAGTTCTGTTTTGAAAAGGAGTCTTTGCACACTTGGGTAGTTAAACTGAGGCCAAGCTGAATCATGGACCATTCTAAATCCAAAGAGAGATGCCCTCAAGGAAGGCTGGGTGTGTGCTAGCTCTGGGGAGGAGGTGGGAGGTGGATCCAGCAGCTCACTGGCCAGCCAGCCTGCCTAACCAGGGAGCCCCAGGTCCCAGTGGGAGAGACCTTGCCTCAAAAAATGAGGACAAGTCCAGCAAACAAATGACTCCTGAGACTGGGCCGCAGGCAAGAAAGGGCAAGGCTGCCAGGGGCCCACAGAGACTTAACAAGGCAAGATGGGCTCCCCCAGGCTCTCCAGAGGGACCAGGACCACTGTCATCTTGACCTTGGGCTTCATGCCACCAGAACTGTAAGAGGAAAAATGCGTGCTATTTCACTTGTCTAACTCTGTGCATATTATTTGTGCATGTGCTCTGTGTGTGTGCACATGCGTGTGCAGATACATGTGGAAGTTAGAAGCTGAATGTCGGGTGCCCTGCTTCGTAACTCTCCACCTTATTCCCTGAGACCAACTCTGTCATGGAACCTGAAGTTTGCTGTCTAAACTGGCCTGACTAGACAGTGGGCCTCTGGGATCCTCCTCTCTCTTCCCCTCATTATGGGAGCTACAGGCACATGCAGCTGAATCTGGCTTTTTATGCGGGTGCTGGGAATTTGAACTCAGGTCCTTAAGTTTGTACAGCAAGCTCTCTTACCCACTGAGCCTTCTCCCCCACACAAATGTATGCCATTTTAAACCACTGGGTGGGTAGTGATTTATCACAGCAGCCCAGAACCAAGTGCACCTTCTGTTGGCCTCAGTGTCCCACCAAGTAAGGACCATGCAGTGGAACTCTTGTCTGGCTGAGGGGGCCTGAAGGACAACCTGCACAGAGTTCCAAGGCACGTGCAGGGGTCAGTGACCACACACCAGGGCAGGATCCCAGCTAACTTTCTGGTCTCCCACCCATCTGTCTGATACCATCTGCCTCTGATCAAGAAGCTCCCGTTCTGTCAGGGCCTCCATCAGGGTTCCAGGTGGGGCTGAGCTCACTGTATGTTGGCAAGACGGTGGGTTTGGACGAGAGCAGGGGCTACATCAGGACTGCCATATAGATGACGGCCAGCCTCAGGACCAGGTGCTCAGAGCACCCTCCTGGGCCACCATGGCTGTCCTGCCTCCCTGAGACTCAACCTGAAGATGGGGCGATCACACCTTGTCCCCAGGAGCATTTACTAAGGAAGCTCAGTGTCTTGGAATAGATACTTAGTAAGTAAGAGCTACTCTTGGGATTATGAACAACTCATGGTATAGTCTAATTATTTCTTTCAAAATTGAGAAACTGAGGCACAGAGAAATAAATTGATCCCAAACTGTACAGCCACAAAGCATTCAACATAGAACTTGGGTATGGGAATTCAGGCTCGACCCTCATGCAGTCATCTCTGGAGAGAGAAGCAATTTGTCCCTGCTCCTATCCCGGAAGTCAGGTGGCTGGGGTTGGGCCTGGGTTCCCCTCTGACAAGTTAGGTGGTTATGATAAAAACACACCCCATTTTGCCAGGAAAGGAACGTCATTTGGGGCCCAAACATCTCACGAGGTCAATCCTACTATAAGTTTGGCACAAACAGCACAGTGGCGGGCGAGAGGGAGAACCCGGCCAGGGCCATATGCGTTTCTTTGTGAGGAATTTCTGGGCACACTTGTGTGGATGCAGGTGCATGTGTGCATGCCTGTAGAGGCCAGAGGTTCTTTGGGCACCATCTCCATGGTTTTTGAGACAGGCTCATTGGTCTGGAGCTCACTGATTAGACCCCACTGTGTTTGAACCACGTTTCTGTGACTGGATGTCTTAGACTGGCTCTATTTCTCAGCTCTTGCAAACAGAGCAGTGAAGATCACTAATGCGCAAGTGTTTCCAAGATAGAACTTGGGATCCTCTGGGCATGTGTGTGCCCAGGAGTGGTACACTGCGGTGATTAACTTCTAAAGAGGAGGGGTTTACTTTGACTCAATGTTTTGGGGGTTCCAGGCCAAATTCAAACCTTGGGTGTCTGGAGGTCAATAACGTGGGATGTAGGAAAGAAGAAAAGCAGTCACCTCAGGTGGCAGGGGAAGGCAAGGAACTAGGGTCCCTCTGCCTTAGGTTCTCAGTTACCCAGAGACCCACATCAAGCCCTTCCTTTACAGCTACCTTATCCTCTCAATAACACCACCTTGGGGCCAGGCCCTTAAACTCAGGGACCTTGGGGGGACAGTCAGGATCCATCCACAAGATGACTCTGGAAAAAGGTTTTCAGGATTCAAGTAGCGCGTGACTAAGTCCACAGATCACAATGATGCCTTTCCCAGAATTCCTTCCTCTCACTCTCCAGCCCAGAGCATCTTAACCCTGAGTTTGTGCACAAGTGAGTCACCAGGGGAACTGGCTGCAATTCAGGGTTTGATTCAGTAGGTCTGGGATGTGCTCCAAGACTCTGCATGTCTAAGGAGCACCCAGGCAATGCTGCTCTGCCTGTGGGTGATTGGCCCGTAGTTGAGCTCCCTCCCACAGTGTGTAGGGTATGGGAAGGATGCTCTACAGGCATCCGGAAGAGAGATGGAGGGAGAGGACAGCCAGTTCACACTGCCAGTCTGCAGGATGCCTGGCTGCACATGGGCCCACCCCATGTGCAAGACTGAATTTGTGTTTGGAGATGGATGCAACCTAGGCAACTTGGCTCTGTGGGACTTCCTACTCTGAAAACTATTGAGCAGTCCCAGAAATGAGAGACAGATCTTGGCTTCTTTAGAAAGGGAACTCCCAGCAGCCCTGCCAGAACTGAAGCAGGATTTGAACTCTGAGCTGTCCAAGCCTGCGCCCCTACCTGAAATGCACACACTAGCACCATGCTTTCTGATCTTAAAGCTCACATCCAGTGTTCATAAGCCCTGAGGCAGCCTCATGGGATGGACTAGAGAGACAGCTCAGTGAAGAGCCTTCTAGGCAGGCATGAGGATCTGGGTTCAAGCCCAGGTGCTATGGGTTTGTAACCCCAGTGCTGGGGAGGAGGAGCTAGGCAGGTCCCTGGGGCTTGGTCACAAAGAAAACCGACATCATGGCATGCACAGGGATGCCTTCTCTCAAATGCTGAACCTGGGTTTAAAGTTATACATGCATGTATATGTCTGTGTCTGCATGCACCTGTGTGCGCGCATGCACATGTGTGTGCCTGTGTCAGTGTGTGGGTGCTGATGTGGATATGTGCGTGTATGTGTATGGCTGTGTATGCATAGATGTGTACTTAATGTGTGTTTGTGTATATGTATGTAAGTATATCTGTGTGTGCTTGTATGCATATACACGTGTGTGAAAGCCAATGTGAGTATATGTTCTGTGTGCTTATGTGTGTATCTGCCTGTACCTCTGTGTGTGCCTGTGTATATGTATGTTTATGTATGTATGCATGTGTATGTATCTGTGTGTGCCTATGCACCTCTCTGCTTGTGTAGATGAATGTGTACCTCTATATGTATGTGTGTGCATATATGTGCTCGTGTGTGCTCGTGTGTACTTATGTGTGCTTGTTCATATGTGTGTACATATGTGTGTCTGTGTGAATATAGGTATATGTCTATGTGTGTAGTTGTATGTCTGTGTGTGGTGTGTATGTATGTGTGTGTCCACTTGTGTATGTTCCTGTCTGTGGTGAGTCTGTGTGTATGTTTGTGTCTGCACCTGTGTGTGTCTATGTGTGGTGTGTGTGCCCCTGTATGTGTATGTGTGTATACATGTATCTGTGTGCGATGCATATGTGACCTGTGTGTATCTGTGTGTGGTATGTGTTCAATTGTGTGTATATGTGGGAGAGTGTCTGTGTCTGTGTGTGTGTCTGTGTGTGCAACTGTGTGTGTATGTGGGAGAGTGTCTGTGTGTGTCTATGTGTGGTGTGTGTTCAATTGTGTGTATATGTGGGAGAGTGTCTGTGTGTGTGTCTCTGTGTGTCTGTGTGTCTGTGTGTGTAATTGTGTATGTATGTGGGAGAGTGTGTGTGTCTCTGTGTGTCTGTGTGTGGTGTGTGTGCAATTGTGTGTATATGTGGGAGAGTGTCTGTGTGTGTGATACTGTGTGTCTGTGTGTGGTGTGTGTGATGTGTGATGTGTGTCTGTGTCTGTGGTTAGTGTGTGTGGTGTATGTGTGCCTGTGTGTGTGCCTGTGTGTGGTGTGTGTGATATATGTGCCTTGTGTATATATGTGTGTAGTATGTGCACCCGTGCGTATGTATCTGTGTGCAGTGTATATGTGCCTATGTATGCAGCTCATAAAACTAGAAAGGGGCTGCGGAGAGAGAACAGGATAATGACTCCTTGCAGCACGGGAGCACAAAGGGCCACTGGTGGGGAGGACCTGCGAGAGGGGGAGGGAGACACAGGCTGGGCCACAGGGACCACACAGCTGAGACCAAGGCAGCCATGAGAATGCCATAACGAAGCCCACTACTTTGTATGCTTACTTAAATGAATAAAACCCAGTAAATTAATTACCTCAAGCAGCTCATTAGAGGGGGCAGAGCTAGCACAATCCCTCGTCCCCAGACACCTGGCTGCAGGCAGGAGGCTTTCCCCAAATCAGCAAATACTTCTGACCTTGACAGGCAGTAATCTGCTCTGAGCCAGGCCCCGTGCTGGCTGCTTCTGGGGTTCCAGTAGGTTTGGTTCCCTCTCCTACCTGAACTGGGCAGTCTGCTTCCTTGTCATAAAATCCGGACCTGTGATGATAGGGCCAGGACCAAGTCCCATGGCCTGCAAACTACAAGCTGGGTTTGGAATGAGGTCTCAGCTAATAGGCCCCTGTGTGGCTACCTGGCACCTCATCTTTGTGTGCTGGAGACAACAGCCGCCTCTACTTCATGCCAGCTCCTGCTCACCCTCATCTCTGGCACCCTTTGTTGTCACCTCTGTTTATTCTCCTGTTCCAGTCCTTTCTTCCAGCTGTCCTGCAGTCTTCTTGTTTATTTGCATTTAAATGCCAGAAGAAAAGATAGCAGGACTCTTGACTTCATTTCTTTATTCACAAAGACTAGCTTATTATTAATACATAACAGGTGGCCAGGAAATATTCACTGAGTTTGGCTTATTAATGAATGTATTACCATCAGTCCACTCTTTCTTTGTTGGACTGTTTGGTTGAATTGAAAGCACAGTACACATTCACATTCTGAGCGTGGTGGTGCTAAGATCCCGTGCATGTGAGAAGTGTGTGAAGTTCAGCTCTACAGGCAGCACACAAACAAAATGAAATATGTCTATGGCGTTAAAGGTGCATGAAATGTCTGAAAGGGGACCTTGGGATGCATTAAGAATTAAAAAAAGGATTTGCTAAAGATTGGTTTATAATGTGATTCAAAATTCTGATGCTTTAAATCCAGGCTACTGTAGACAAATGAACTAATTCACCAAGGATAAGACAAAGGTGAGAAACTCGCAAGAAATATCTGTGCTTCAGAGGGTCAAGGAGAGGTGCGTGCCCAGGAGAGGCTGCACTCCTACAAGTAAATCAACTTACATCTGTAACACAAGCTGGCAAGATCGGGAAACATCCTTGGGAGGGACTGTTTCATCATTTGAAAGACATCGTAGGAAAAAAGCCATACGTAGTTATGTTCAGCTAACGCTGGACAAACCTTCATGTTTTCAGTCAAAGGATTCATTCTGAGGAATCAGAAGTTGGAAACAGAATGGATGGTAGGAAAATCCGTGTGAATGAAGATCCTCACTAGTTCGGAGCTGCCATGGGCAGGGGAGAGAAGAAACAGAGCAAGACTGGAAAGCGGAAGGAGAGGAGGGAGCGAGAAGCGGGGTAAATCTAACACAGGCACATGGTGAGGCTTGGAAGATACGGGCTCTGAGCAACACCCCTTCCAGCTGCAGCGGGCTAGGAGAACTGAGCATCCTTACTGCGGGGTAAGGAGAACACAGGCGGGATTCTCCAGCTCCATTCTGTGGCTGTGATAAAACACTCTGAGCAAAATCAACTCAGGGGAGGAAGGCTTAAAATTCCAGGTCACAGCCCATCACTGAGGAAGTCAGGACAGGAACGTGAAGCAGAAGCCATGGAGAGCTATCTCAGGCTCACACGTAGCTAGGAGTCTTAGAAAGTCCAGGCTGACCTGCCTAGGCATGGTGCTGCCCATAGTAGGTTGGGCCCTCCTGCATCAGTTACCAACCAGGAGAATCCCTCACAGACCATCCTGAAAGACAACCACTCACAGGAGAGTCTTTCTTTTCCAGGAGTCAAGTTGACACTTAACACTAACCAGGACAGGGTCATAATGAGAAAGATCTAGACCACAGCCAGCAAGCTAAGAGAGAAGAAACTTACCGACCCAGGAGGGCATCCTTGAAGCTTTGTATGCCCGTGGGCTATGCCTCCAGGCCTGAGCCTGCTGCTGCTTCCTGTGTACTGAATTCTCTTAAATCTCTTACTTGGTCCTAGCTCAGGTCAGGATGCTAGAGAGATGCACAGTCCCTGTCCGCAGCAGAGAGGACCTCACCAGAGGCGGACAGGCCAGAGCAGCCGGTAACAGCTGTCAGCACCCTCAACGGCTGTTTTAGCATAGATGTGGGGAGTGCTGGAGCAGAGTGGGCCCTGCGAATAAAACATGGGAGATGGAAGGGGCCTCGCTTTCATGTAGCCCGTGGTCCTGTGGAATAGACAAACACCAACCCTAGAAGTTTCTAATTCTAGATTTTGCAATGTTGCCCTGTGAGTGGGGTAGCAGATCCCAGAGGTCCAGGGAGAGATGTGAAGCAGAAATTCACAGGAAGATTAGGAGGGAAGGGAAGAGAAGGGAAGAGGAGATGGGTCCTTGCAAAGAACAGCCTGTTGTCTTAGTCACCAGCCCTGGCCCCTCTGCTCACTCAGGATCACAGGGAAATGAATGAACTGAGAAAACACTGTGGGGGAGGGTGATCTGGAAGGTGGAGCAGTGAGAAACACAATCAGAGGCTCAGAGGGGTGCAGTGTGGTGAGCAGAAAAGAAGAGGCTGCGGGAAGGAGGACTGGAGAGTGGGTCCGAAAGAGGGTTCCTGGGAGGAGATAAGTGGACCCGTGAGAAAAGCTGTGGAAGAGCCCATCACGGGAATAAGCAGGCTTCCTCCCTTCTGAAAGTCACAGGTCAAAACAGCCCCAGATGCTTCCTGTATCGGGAGGGCAGGGGGCACTGGAGCTGCTGTCAAGGGGAGCCTCAGCCCCGTCTCTAAGGATGGCTTATCTAGAGGAAGTCACCTTGAAAGGACCTTGAAAATGCCTGCCTGCCTCAGTGCCCCTGCCCCACCAGGCTGCTGTGTTGGGCTGCAGTGTGGCAGTGTGGTGCAGGTAGAAAGGTCTGTATCCGTGACTTCCCTCAGGCTGTGACAAAGTGCCTGACATCAAAACAGCTTAGATGAAGGTCTGAGTCTGGCTTTCAGTGTTGGAAGAGATACTGTCCATCTGTGGCGGAAGGCAAGGGTGACAAGGGGACACACTGCGTCCCCAGTCAAGAAGCAGACAGCATACAGTTAGCTGGCCTGGGCTATAAATCCTCAAGGCCAGGCCCCAGTGACCCACATCCTGAAACAAGGTTCCATCTCTGAAGATTTCACACCTTCCCAAACCTCGCCACCAGCTAAGTATCAAGCATGCAAGCACATGAGCCTGTGAGGGACATTTCACATTCAACCCACAGGGCTGTTAAAGGCCCCCCAGGGGGCTGTCATGTGCCTATAAGGCTGGCAACTGCTTCCACAGGACCCTGGCTCCACAGTGTGACCCCTGAGTCCACAGCAGCAGCAGCACATCAGCTAGTCTGTTGGGAAATAGGAGATCTTTGGCCTCTCCCAGACCAGGTTTTGGTGATTCTATAACAGAATACCCAAGACTAGGCAGTTTATCATGAACAGGAGTCTGAGGTTGAAGAGGGCACATCTTGGGGGCTGGAGCTGCTTACTGCAGCATCCCGTGACAGAAGGCACAAGGGCCAGCACATATTCAAGAGAGCAAGTAGACCTCGCCTGCTGGGGTAGCAAGCCTACCTCTGGGAAGGGGCATCAGTCCACTACTAAGAAAGAGCCCTCAGGACCTACTAGCCCACTTCTCACGGGTCCCACCTCCCTCCAGCCTCGCCTCCCTCCAGCCTCACCCCCAGCACTGTCAAGGAGGAAAGTAAGTTTGGGAAACACATTCAATGCTTTCTTTCCTGAGTCAGAAACCCTGAGGGATGATCCAAGGGACCTGCAGCTGACCGGATCTCCCAGGACTCTGACCTCACAGGGGTCTCACAGCTGCTGTCTTGAAGGGAGCTCTTTATCTCTTGAAATTCCTTTAAGGGACAACTCCTCCCCCCTGCTCCTCCCACAGCAGGGAAGATTCAGACTAGATGCTGAAGAGGATCAG
Source organism: Eospalax fontanierii (assembly GCA_035773235.1). Taxonomy (NCBI): domain Eukaryota; kingdom Metazoa; phylum Chordata; class Mammalia; order Rodentia; family Spalacidae; genus Eospalax; species Eospalax fontanierii. The sequence goes on along the minus strand of CM069529.1, from coordinate 70,105,267 downwards.
GTGTGGACTTGTCAGCAAGGCGGTGGTCAGAGCCGCTGTGGTCAAGGCTCTGCAGAGTCAGCAGCATTAAGTCCCCAAAGGATGTCAGGTGACGTCTGGAGACAGTTTGGGTTGACTAGGATGAGGGAAAGTACTACTGGTCAGAGATGGACCAGAGAGACTGCCAAGAGCGCCACCATGCACAGGACAGTCTCCAGGACACGGTATCCAGCCCTCCTTACAACTGTGCAAAGCGAAGGCACCCCACCCTAGGGCAGTACACCTGACAACACTCTAGGGAGAGACCCAACACCAAACGCTTTCCTCCCCAACTCATTTCTAGAACTCCATAACTGAGGGGGCTGAGGCGACCCCCAAATCCCACCCCATCCCCACTTTTCACAGGGAAGGAAATGGGCAAGTTAAAAAAAAAAAGTGTTTCTCAGGACCCCACAGCATTCCACATTCCTATCCGGTCACTCATTCTGTAAATGTTCATTCATCATCCCCTGTGGGCAAAGTTCTATGTTGGCCTAATAGGTGTGATGGAAAACTAGATGCTTCATGGTCTAAGGAGCTTACAGTAAACAAGGACATCTGTACTTAGAAGGCTCCTAGCCAGGTGTGGTGGTGAACACATGCTATACCAGCCCGGGAGACGTAAGGCAAGTCTGTAAGTTTGAGATTAGCCTGAACTACATAGGAATACTGATTCAATAAAAAGATGATGATGATAGATAGATAGATAGATAGATAGATAGATAGATAGATGATTGATAGATAGATAGATAGATAGATAGATAGATAGATAGATAGATAGAGATAAAACATTTCCTACCTTGAGGTGCCTGGAGAGCTATTCAATGGGGTTATGCTAAGGTCTAGAACTGAGGAGGAAGCCCGCAGGGAGAAGACTCAGCTGGGGTAAGAGGCTGTCCTGTCTTAGTCTCTCCAGCCTGTGTACAGCGCCTACTTGTTCTCTGTGATTAAGTATCTGTCGGTCACGGTTGGGCAGTATGTCACAGAGCCAAGAGGAATACAGGCCTTTACCTGCAGCCAGCAGCCAGCGTCTTCTTCTGGAAACCTGAGGGAGGTTATCACATCCAAGATCCTAATGCCATCTGTACTAGAGATGAGAAGCCAGGCAGACTGCTCTGGGGAGATTAGCCTTAGTTCTTTCAGAAGGATGAATGGCTCTAGCAACTCCATCCCACTTTATCTGAGTGCCCCTGCTAGCTGGCTCTTCCCATCAAGATGGCCATGTGAAGACTCCTGGAATGAGCCTGTCATTTCCAATTCGTTTGCACTAAAATGTCTTGTGAGCATCCATTCTGCCCACGCTGGGATGGAGAGTTGCAGAGGGCTGCGCTGGGGAGAAGCAGTCACCGGCTGTTCGCCATCTCTCAGACAGCTGCAATCTGCGAGCACCACCTGTGCCAGGGACTGAGGAGACAGAACAGACAGCACTTACCCCCCTGGTCAGTGTCTGGTATGTCAATAGCTAGAGAGCAGCCTGAGAAAGCAGGCCGCCGTGAACCCCATGATCAGGAACTCCAAATCTGAGAATGGGAGACCGCTCAGTTGGTAGAGTGTCACTCAAGCAAGAAGAGCCTCGTTCCACCCCAGCACCCGCATAAAAAGCCATGTGCGTGCATCCCTGTGTGCTGTTAACCCCAACTCCAGGGCGTTAGAGAGAGGCATTTCCCAGGGGCTTCCTGGCCAGTCAGTCTGGCCAAAGGGCTGAGCTCCAGATTCAGTGAGAGACATCACGGGAATCCCAGGGCCCTCTGGGATCTTCACCGAAGGTCATGGTCAGCTGTGGCCATCACGTTAACACCTGTGCTGAGTTACTCTGGAGCAGTCAGCTACATAGGATCCCTGGTGAACCTTAGCGCCACAGGAGGCTTCTGCCTCAGTTCCTCCATTTCAGCCATTACACCCTCGGTTACAGGAGCGACAGCCCATCATGGACCACTAAACTCAGCTCAGCGTAGGTGGAAAGCTGGTACAACGCGGATGTGGTGTGGGGTCGCAGGAGTGCGCTACACCGGAAGGTGCCCGGGCTGCTCTCCCCCTAGGTGCCCTCAGAGACTTCTTTTCTTTCTTCTAATCTTTGCTCATCCTCTTCTTCCTGGAATGCAGGTCCCGTCACCATCCCTCTCCTAGTCTCATAGTTTATTTTTAATAAAAAAAAGAAATTTCAAGAATCTGCAATTTCTGTGTATCGAGCCATGACATAGGTTTGACTGGGTACACATCTACTTTCATCAACGTTTGATTGCTTCCAGCAGGTATAGAATTCTTGTCCTTTGAAGAATCTGAGTGAGAAAATCTTCCCCCACATCTTGACATGATGTGATGTGTTCAAGGTCATTACAGACCTGATGAAGGAATCAATCACGTTTAATACAAAGTTGAGCATCTGCCGCGGGGATGCATTTGCCGTATGTACTGACAGGTGTATCTTAAGTGCTTTCTGTTCTGCAAAGAATCTTGATGTGAGAGTTAACAGACAGTTCACCGCGCCCCCCCACCTGTCCTCCCAAATCTTAGGCTCGATAGAGAGACAATTTTGAACAGGAGCTACAAGGGAAATGACTGCTCTCCATGGGGAACAGGTAGTGTGTGTGTGTGAGTGTGTGTGTGTGTTAAACATGGATGTAGGTACCACCAGTAAGACAAAGCATCTCCTTACAGAGACCACAGACAGGGTACAGACAAAATAAAGCAAGCGAATAAGAGAGAGGTCCAGATCAAATGGCTGCGGGAATTTCAGAGAGGTCAAGTTCATCTGTGGTGACTAGGGGCGGCTTTGAGGAGGCTGGGAAGCAGACAGGACCCGCTAACTTCAATCATGTGAGCCCTGAAGGGTGAGGAAACACAAACCCAGGACTGAAAATCAAGGAAATAAGACAGGACACGTTTTGCTCAGCCCTGCGGGATCGGCTGGAGGGCCCAGGCCCGCCATTCCTCTCCTCCAGTCTCACAGGCAGTAGGCTGATGAAAAGGAATTCTAGGAGGATTAGTGTGGCAGTCCCCAGGAGCTAGGGGAGATCTATCAACACCCAAATCTGTGTCCTTTACCTGAAAGAGAACACACAGTGGACATGAGACTAGACCTTTCCCTCCTCCAACGGCAGAGATCCCCAGGAAACAAAGGAGAACAGCATCAGTCTAGATGTGGCCAGAATCAGGACAAAATTCAAAGGTTTGTTCACTCAGAGATTCACCTTCTACTGTGCCTGACCCACAGCAACTGGCCGGATTCATAGACACAGATATCGGCCCCACTCTCAGAGGTGAAGGAAGAAAGAACTCTGTCTCCCACCAAGGCTCCTGCAAGGCTAGTTAACTGATTAGAACCTAGTAATATAGAGAGTTGGAATGTTGCAATTCCAGAGCCAAATTCTCCTGGGTCATCTTTAACTCCATTAATAGCCATTTATTGCCATCCTTTGTATACGATATGACCTAACGTCTTCACAACTGTTAGGTAAATTGTTTGGAATGCACAAATAAACCTCTAGCTTCCACTAACAAACAGGCTAAAAGTAAATCAGATGGTCTGATAGCTGTAGCCTCTTTTCTCTATCCCACCTAGTATTTCCACCAATGGATTTGTAAAGTGTCTTGATTTATGACTTTCTTTGTTCTGTTGCTATAAAATCTTCATGAAACTGTTACCATGTTAGAACATTGAATTTGGGGTGCCCACATTCTGTGTTCCCGGGCCATGGTTACTCACCCTTGGCTCCAGAATAAACTCTCTTTTGTCCTTTTGAGATAAGAACTATTTTTGTATACACACAGGCTTTCTTCCTAGTGAGCAGAACAGATGGGGGTGTGGTGGAGGTCATTAGAACCCAACACACAGGATCAGAACTCATCTGAAAACCTGGGTAGCTGCTGGCTCTGTCTCAGCTCAAGGGTTCCAGTTACAACACAGCAGCTCGTAACAAAGAGTCAACCAGGGTCCTGGATTCCCAGCATGTCTGTGTTTCTAGGGAGGCACTGCGGGACAGGCCAGTACCTGGTAACCAGAGAGGCAAGGCAGCTGACCACAGGGCACAGACTGGGCAGCACGTGCTGGGAGAGGCACAGGTGTGGGCAAGGCAGTTGTTTTGGCCTTAGGCCTCTACACTGGTATCCAGATCTTGCTGTGTTTCCGCTGTGAAACCTTTGGGCCAGTCCCTTGACCTCTCTGAGTTTCAGTTCTGTGTGTTGTGCAAACACAAATGAGGACAACAGGAAAGCAAGCTCCATGTCTTCTAGATTTCTAGACTAGACATTAGCTAGAACCACATGAGACCGCTGATATTGGACCTTTCTTTTCTTCCTTTAACTAAAATAACCATTTTTATATGTGCAGACTTCATATCAGAGGTTGGCAAACTTAGATCAGGTGGTAAATAGCTTAGGCTTAGTCTCTGAGAACCACCTGGTACTCCTGGGGTACCAGGAAAGTAGCCATAGATAACATAACAGAAAGAACATGCCAGTATGCCATGCCCCAATAAAACGTTATTCACACAAACAGGTCAAGGGCCAGATTTGACCCATGAGCTATAGATAAGTGACACCTGCTTTGAACCTATAGATTTTCTACCATGAAAGGAAAAGCAGTGAGACGTGAAATTTGGAATCCTCATAGCTATGATTACTGAAAAGGCAAGGGGCAAACCCAGCTGGCCACCAGCCCACTTCACACTCTCTTCCAAGACAATCTTCCCAGAGACACTTCACAAGCTGCTGTGCTGTGTGAAGGGCTGAGGAGCTCCCAGCCTCCACCCACCACTGAGCCGCCTCTGCTCATTCTGCCCACTCTTGATGATGTCATGGGCCAAGCCTCACCAGCCCCACCTCATGGAGTGCCCCCCGTCGTGGGTGTGCATCCTGGTGGGGATGCGATGGGCGGTCCAGAGTGTCTCTGAAACCCCTGTCCTGCCTGGTTGGCTCCAGCTGCCCTAGCTCATGCTCGGTCTCTTTCTGGTGGAGGCTGAATTCATTGTGATCCACCCCTGTGTGACTGGATCCTGGATGGAAGTTCTGGGCTTGGAAGGCAATGAGTGCTTCCTGAAAATTAGGCCAAGTAATTCCCGTCCCATCTTCTCCAGGGGGAAATTACTTAAATAGCATCAAAATCAATTTCCATGCCATTAAATATTCTAGTCTGTGTTTTAATCGAGACGATGGTGTCTTCCCTAAAAAGAGACTAGCTGTTTGAAGCAGTGTGTCTCCTCCTCCTGTCACTGGAACCCACAAGGAGAGGCCTTGGAGAGAGGCCGCCTCATCCTGCTGCCCCACTTGTCTTTAGAACTAGCCTGGTTATTGCTTTTCTTTCAGAAATAAAAGCAGAGCTCTGAGCGGTACCCAGGGCACTGGGAACTCTGGTTCTACAAATAGATGATTCAGGTCACTCAGCCCCTTGGAGACCTGGCTCGGGTTGGCTGCTCACGGTCAGAGTGTCTTGAATGTCCCAGCAGCTGGCAGAAATGCCTGATTAAGGGAGCTGGGGGCGAGGGAAGGTCCACTCTAGGTGGCACAGGGCTTCTCTCTGCTCATTTGGGTGCCCTCCCCATGGTCAAAATTCTGAAGGGGTTTATAGTCAGGGAAGGAAGACACACCTAAAATAAATTATAAAATACAGCTTCAGAGAGGGCTGGAGAGGTAGTTCAGTGGTTAAGAGCACTGATTGCTCTTACAGAGATCTAGGGTTCAGTTCCTAGCACCCACATGGCAGCCAACAACATTTGCAACCCAGTTTCAGGACATACAACACCCTCTTCTGGCCTCTGTGGGCATTGCACAATACAGGTGCACGTACATACATGTACATAAAACAAAAAATAAATCAAAAGGAGTGTAGCATCAGAGAGAAAAAGATACAGGGAGACAGAGACATACAGAAACAGAGAGACTGAGAGGCAGAGAGATAAAAGAGTGACTGAGAGGCTGAGCGAGATAGAGACAGAGCACACTGAAAGCACAAGTCACGGTCGCTCCCCCGCTGTCTCTGCACAGCAGTAGGTCACCATTGCAGGCTCTTTGGGTCCTTGCCTGGCTTTCCGTCTAAACTCAGGGCAGAGGCCAGGTCAGCTTGACTCTGTTACCCGGGTCTAGCGGAGTGGCAGGTGCGGGATGGGCAGCACCAAAGTCCAATGGAAGAAACCAAGGAATGAATGAGTGAGTGAACTAATGAATTACTGCAAGGTTCTACAGGAGCCCCAGGAGGAAGCACCGCCCTTCCAAATGGACTTGGGCTCGGTAGCTGTGGCTGAGAGTCTGGGTCCTGACAACAACGGGAGGGAATTGTAGTGTGGCACTCTCCGCACCGAGAGCTGACTGCTGCCTGCACTGTCTCAGGGCTCTGACCAGGGCTCTGCTCATTCCGTTCTGCATCTCTGGGCTCCGACATGGCCTCTTGTGTTTCCTTCCTGCTTTCTCAAAGCCCAGAGCACTGAAAAGGCTCAGGGATCCATGGAGCTGGTGTGCATGACATCAGAAAGACAGGAGATAGGACAGGCAAGACCTTTAAATCCAGCCTAAAGGTGTTAGGCAAGTCTGGATTAAACTGGAATTCTGGGAAATGGTATTTTACAAGATATTAATAAGTCAGATATGAATACAGAGAAAACTAGGAAGAAAATCCATTTGGAAATGACTAGGGAGGGATTTCAATCACAAGGAATGTCTTTCCTTTTGGCTGTAAGACTTGTCAGAGGCTTTACAGGAAGTTACACAGTACAGTCTCTCAAGACACAGAGGAAATATCTGGATGTTTTCTTGGGAGTCATATTCCCCAAGAGCCTGTAGAATGGGGCACCTGGTGATTGTGACACAGATCATGGTGGAATTTAAGGCCACCTATGGCAGGGTCAGAGGAGAGAACTTGCCAGAAGGACAGCAGGGATGGCGATTGGAAAGAGTGTGAGGCAGGAGGGAGAACTGGAGGGCTTGCTGTAGTCAAGAAGGAGAAAAAGAGTGAGGTGAACCCATGGCCTTATCCAAACAAAGCTATATTACCTCTGTTCACAACGGGCTAGCTTTTCAGGGCAGTTTAATGACTGTAGCACATTGCCCAGACCATCAATTAAATTGCAATCCAATTTCCTTCCAAAGCATTTCACTGCCTTAGGAGTAGATCTGGCAGCTGAGGCAGGAAGATGGATCAGCCAAAACCAAAACCGTGCAATGGCTTTTATCTTGCCCAAGAGCCAGCCCTCTGTAATGGTCTCCCTTCCAAAAGAGGTCATACGCTGGAACATCAGGTCCAATTAGATCACAACACAGTTTAAAGTGATGGTAGGAGTTCTGTGAGGCCTGATCTGCCACAATCATCACCATCCAAGTTCCCTGGAAGGAAGAAGCCTCAGCAAAGAGGGTGGGTCTGCCGAGGTCAGCCAAGGTGAAGGCTTCTTGTCCATCCCTCCTCTGTTCTTCTCTCTTTGTCTCTCTCTCTGTGTCTCTAACTTCTCTCTCTCTCTCTCTCTCTCTCTCTCTCTCGTGTGTGTGTGTGTGTGTGTGTGTGTTCCTATGTGTGCAGGTACATACTTTGGTGGTCGGGTGGAGGTCAGAGGTCATTCTCAGGCATCACTTTCACGATACCACCCACCTTGGTGTTTTGAGCTGGTCTCTCGGCTCTGGAGCATGGTAATTTAGGGAGGCTGATGAGCGAACCCCAGGGATCCCAGTGCTGAGATCATAAACATGAACCGCCACACCTGGCTTTTCTACGTAAGTTCTGGGTAAGCTGATTCAGGTGGGGCACGAGGCCTCTGGTGGCCCCTCCTGCACGTACAGCCTTTCTCATTCCTCAGATGGAGGGGCAATTTCTCCTTCGCTAAATTTTGCCCCTGGAATCAAAGGATGGATGGTCTAGGCATAGAGGGCCAGCCAGGTGTTTAAAAACATTCCCTGATTGTGCCTGGAGAGCAGATGGGCTAGCCCAGGGACAAGGCTGGTTATTATGGGATGTAGTAAGGAGGAAACGGGATAAGAGACTAGCAAAGCCTGGACCTGGAGCAGACACAAACCTAAGCACTGTGCACAAAGCTGCGGCACCACCAGAAAGATTATCAGCAGAGGTTCAGGGCTCAGGCCGTGGCTTCAAATGTCTTCCACCTACAGCTGGTGCAGCTCAGATGTGGTGTCTACAGGCACCAGAGGCTAACTGAACTGCCTGCGAATCCCAGCTCACAGTCAAAAGAGACATCACTTCGTCTTTGAAACTCACTACTGAACACAGGGCCTCCTTCCCATGGATTCTGTTTAGTCTGCATGAGGAACACAAGCCATTCAGTTGGCTAAGTCCCACCCTGGCTGCCTGATGTGTCTCCCTCCATCCCTCAATGACTCATAGACATCCGTGTACACAGAAATCACTGTGTCCTCTCTCCCTATAGCCAAACCACAAGACGTCACAAAATCCACAGTGAAGTATGAGTAGAGGAGGTAGAGACAAATGGGAGGGGGAGGGGGAGAAGGGGGAGGGAGAGGGGAGGGGAGGGCCCCGACGATAATGATCACACAGTTGGTCAGTGTGAAGGACACAGGGAAAAATCAGGCTGTGCCATGGCTCCCTGGGCTAATCCACAGAGAAGAGTGCAATGGTCAGCCTGCTGATCGGTGTAAGTGGACATAAAAGAATGTTCTAGGTTTTTCAGATCCAACATGAATTACAAAGGAAGCTCATGGTTTGGGGAGAAGCTAGGACACAGGACAGCTGTCAGGAAATCCCGTTGCCGAGACGCTGAATCTTTTCTTGCCCGTGCAAGCCTGCAGCACTATTGGAGCCCCTGCTGCCTACAGACGTCTACACTGCCTGAGGAAGGGCCTAGGGGGTCAGTTCATTCCTCTACTCTGATGGGTTGCTTTGGGTGTCAAACATGTCTGGCACCAAAATCCCCTGTCCATTCCTGTGCATGTGGCATGTTGACCAGGGTCAAAAAAGCACCAGTGAAGCCAGCAAGCCCGCCAGCCCGGCACCTGGCTGCCCTGGTGAGGTGACCGTGTGCTGTATGCTGGCGGTGACTCTGCCTGCTCTTGCTCTCTACAAGTAAACTGAAACGTGGTGATGTGGGCTGACTGACCAGTGCTAGGCTGCCTGGACCAGGCTGGGCACTCCTATGGGAAATGCCTGGGACTGGAAGTGGCTCCCACTTCTGTTTCTTCAGACTCTGGGCTCTTTACCTGTACATAATGAGCTCTCTCGGGGATAGGCCCAAGACTGAAAACAAACCTTGTTCCTGTGTCCCTGATGCCTCCCACTTGCCCTAAAGCTATTTTCATGCAATATTTTTAATAACTTTGTTCATGAAACTGAGTTCTGTGGCATGCAATTTTCCATCTGTGGTGTGATGTGGGCCATTTTGGATTTTTGGATTCATGGAGCTCAGCCTGCAGCATCAACTGTCAGAAAGATGTGACATAGGAAAGCCAGCCTTGCCTGGTGCTCTGAGATTTACTGACCACACTGCAGGTGGGCTTGCCATTGAAATATTGATTGGAATTCCTATGGGTCACAGTCATGGAATAAGGTATAGGGAGGCACCGATGCATAGACTCAATCTCTACCCCTGAGAAAGTCACCCTCACATGGACAACAGAAAGGAGGCCTGAATGCCAGGCAGAGTACGTGCCCAGTGCTTCATTGATGTCTGGTGGTGCTGAGAATTAAGGGAAGAGAATAAGTTCCAGAAGAGACCACATCTACTCAAGGGGTGTGTGGAAGCCTGGGGCCTCACTGTCCAGGGTCTGGCCCATCTCAGGCACCTCCCACACTCTTCCTGTAGCACACTGCCCCGCCGTGGGTATATCAGAGATGAGATGAGCCCCTAGAGACAAGAGTGGCATGGTAGGAGGCAGGGGATCTCCCACTGAGGAAGAGCTGCAGGAAGAGAACATGCTGAGCTGTGCCTCAGGACTCATCTGCCCGTACAAGTTCTGCTGTTAGATTTCATCTCTTACAAAAGACTCAAGACAGGGGCTGCATAGATGGCTCAGCGGTTAAGAGCACTGGCTGCTCTTCCAGAAGACCTGGGTTCGAATCCCAGCACCCACATGATGGCTAACTACCATCCATAACTCTGGTTCCAGGGCATCCGATGCCCTCTTCTGGCCTCCTTGGGCATTGCACAACACGGGTGCACGTACATACATGCAGGCAATACACTCACACACATAAAATAAATTTTAAAAAGAAAAGACAGAGTTTAAAGGAAGCGGGATAAACTTTGGCTCACTATTTCAGAGGCTTTGGTCTATGATGGACTGGTTGCCATGTGTTCAAGCCCGTGGCAGGTCAGAGTGTCACACTGAGAGAATGGCCGCTGGGAAGCAGAGTGCCTGGCTGCCTGGCTTCCTCTGTCCCCTTTTGTCCTTCGCTTGCTCTGGGATGGTAGCACCACACTCTGTGCTGTCTTCTTTGGGAGCGCCCTCACAGACACACCCAGAACCATGCTTTACCAATCTCTGTGCCTCTCAGTTCAGCACAAAAGAAAGGCTGAAACCTTAGGTTTACCCTCGGAGTGAATCACAGACAGTCAATCAATGAACCCAGCATGTCCTTCCTTCCACTGCTCCCCTCAGTGGCAGTCAGCTCTTCTCCCAGGGGAGGAAGACTGTGGAAGGAAACCTATTCGTTCCTTCTCTACTGACCTGTGATGGTTAATTCTGTCGGCTTCCTGGAGTAAGAAACACCTACGGAAAAGGAAGACCCTTTCTTCTGCAGTGTTGTCATTGGCAAGTTGTCATTATCCTGTAAAAAATGTCCTTCACCCATACTCCTGTAAGTAGCGCTAATGAAACTCACTGGGCCACCGAAAAAGAATCATCAGAGAAGGAGGGCTGCTTGGGAAGAGGACGAAAATCAGCAGGAGAGGGAGGAGAGCAAGAGGGGTGACCGAGGCTATGTGCATGCACACTGTGTACATGTATGACAGTGTCATAATGAAGCACACTGCTACGCATAATTAACATTATGTTAGTAAAGGAACAATAAAACTAGAGCCTCTCCTGGGATACTGGTGAGGCTCAGCCTTGGGGGCATCTGCGAAGGTGCTTCTGGAGAGGATTTCGCTGAGAGGAAAAGACCCACCATCTTTGGATTCTAGCATTTACGGAGCTGATGGAAGTGTCCTCGCCCTCCCTTTGGCTAAACATCCAGTCGTCCCTCCTGGCTTTGCCACCATCCTTTTCTGTTCAATGTGTGGTCTCTGTCAGGAATCCTAAGATGGTGGCATCTCCTATCAAACCTCCCTTCCTTCCTCAAAACTCAGCCATCCTCACCTCTCCTCCTGGCTCTGAGGAACTCAGCAAAAATTCACAGGGTTTCTTCTGCAGGAAAGTTTCTATGACAATTGGCGGAGGGTATCAGCTAACAGAATGCACCTCATTTATGCAATCCTACTTCTCATTTTTCTTAACACATGAAAAAGACCCCAGCCAAAGTATATGACGACAGCATGGGGGTCTCGAGGGTCCCAAGAGCCATCAGGCCTCCCAGTCACTGCACTTGGGATGCAGTTAGTTGTGGGATGGGCAGTTGTGTGGGTATGGACCACGTCTTGGAAACAGCGGACTGAGAAACAGACCATCAGGATTAGTTCATGTTGCAGTGGGTCCCTGGAATATGGCACAAAGGGCAAGAGACCCAGGCAGAGGGGGCAGCGTGTGCAAAGGTCCTGGGTCCGTCCTGGGTACGGAATGAATCTAGAAAGTTTATGGTGCAAGGAGCAAGTGTGTGTGGCCACACTGTAGCGAGGAGGAAGGGAGGCAGGGAGGCTAAGAGATGTTGGGTGAGCAAGTCCAGAACCAGGCCCCAAAGGCTTTGTAGCCCATTAAAGCTGTTCTGATATTTCTCATAGTGAGAACTACTGGTGTGTATAATCAAAGAGGTCCTATGATCTGATTGATCGTAAAAGACCTTAGAAGAGCTGACCACTCAACCCTGATGGGCTTTTTTCCAACTTAAAACATGAAAAGTGAGCATGATCATTTTAGGAGCCGTCTGGTGTAGATCCTGACTAGGGGACATGGTGGGAACTCTACAGTTCCAGAACTCTTCTACAAAGGCTTTAGTCTGTCTGGGGAACCTGTGGGACCAGCTAAGGTCCTTACCCCACAGTCCCTGTGGTACCGACTTAATGAGTGGTTGAGCTGGCTGGAGACCAGGTGTTCGTGTTTAACCTCTGTGTAATAAGTGAGGACCCTCTAGAAGGTTCTCCAGAGACTCTGAACTCCCATTACCTAAACTGCAGGATGGAGCTAGTCATGGCTCAAAGGCACAGGGGCCTTTGACAGGACCTGCTGAGCCAGGGAAAGAGCATCTGCAGGTTCCAGCCAGGTGAGCTCAGGGGTCTCCATGTAGCTTTACCTCAGGGGAACAGGGACAGATCCACCACCTGGCACCTCAGTTCAGGAGAAGGACGGAGGGGGAAGTGGGAAAATACTGTTTCTTGGGAATTCCCCTCCTGAGAGAAACAGATGTCTCCATCACCCACAGGCACATGGGAGCCCTCGGGAGCTCTGAGAAAGGCAAGCTCTGTTCTCTGCTCTCCTCTGAAATGGGAGTGATAGACCCAAGGCAGTTATTTCTTATTTTTGTTTCTATAAAAGCAAAGTGGATGTAGCAAAATAAAGCTGATAAAGTGCTGCACAAGATACATCACCAAGCATCAGTCTCCCATCCCAGACCTCACACCCATCTGCTGAGGCAACACCAGGCTGCACTGAAACATGCCCCTTCTGTACGTGAGAGGGTCAGGCTCATGCGCTCCTTCTGCCCAGTGATTGCACGCACAGGGATCATGTGTGTGGGCCCCGATGTTCTTGGTATTGCTTTTTACTATTTTTTTATGTGTATGAGTGTTTGCCTACATGTGTTTAAGTGTATCTGTGCATGCAGTGCCTGTAGGGGCCAGAAGAGGGCATCAAATCCCTTAGAGGTGGAACTCTAGATGATTGTTAGCTGTCGTGTGAATGATGGGAACAGAACCTGGGTACTCTGCAAGAGCAGCCAGTGCGCTTAACTGCAGCCCGTGGTATTGTTTTTTAAGCATGTTACAGTTTGTGATGGGTACATGCTGAGCACACAGTTATCTATCACTGGCAGCCAGGATTGGCTGTGAGTTCATTGCCAAGCGATGTCACTGTGTGTGACATCTCGATGGTGGGTCTGCTGCATGCCAGACCTACGTGACACAGACTTGCCATGGCTGTAGTCAGTGATTGACCCAAACATCACTACACAGTACATACTGAATGCCCATCCCCCATTCCTGGTACCTCTGTGGGTCTATATGAAAGGTCCACAGTGGAAATCCTTCTGCTGTGTGATGCCAGTCTCCTCTGTCTATCCAGCATAGCTTCTCATAACTATTTTCAAGTCTCCTCATGTGCTCTGAGCACACATAAATTATGTAGCCTCGATTCCCTTCATCTTTACCTAAGAAGCAGCATGTTCTGTTACTGGTCACACCTTGCTTTTCTTAAGATTTTTTTTTTAATTATATGTATGTGTGTGTGTCTATGTGGGGGCAGGGTTGCATGTGAGTGCAAGTTCCTGCAGAGGCCAGAAGAGGCTACCAGACCCCCTGAAGCTGGAGCTACATGCAGTTGTTGACTGCCCAATGTGGGTGCTGAGAAGCAAACCTGGGTCCTCTGGAAGAACAATAGGTGCCCTTAACTGCTGAGCCAACTCTCCAGTCCCACAGCTTGCGGTTTAATGTTTCCTTTTGCTAGTAGGTATGCATAATCTCTTTACCCGTATCGCCTGGAGGCACCCTTTCTAAAACTTCCCTTTACCCCCCACCCTCCCCACTGCATCCCCAAACAGTTGTCTTGCTCAGCCTCAGGTATGTGCCATTTGGCACCCAGACAGATGCATCTCCGTAGAGTAAATTCACGTGATTCACCAAGCTGGCCGTGTCGTCCTTCCGCAGTTCTACAGGGCTCATCCTTTGAGACCTGTAGCGTCAGCTGCTACACCGTCCTCCAGCTTGTCACGTGTGAGGCTAAGTATTTGCTTTCAGATTTAGCTGCTAAAAACAATAATGGTCCAAGTGAGATCCACTAAGAGTAATAGTAATAGAATAAAAGCCATGTGATAAGTGGGGGCGCTGAGCACCATTTTTAGGGCATTGGTTGCTTCCAGAAGGTGAACAAGATGAGGGAATGAAGGCCAGGTGGAGGTCCAGGCCTGTGATCCGAGCATTTGGGAGGCTGAGGCAGGAGAAAAGCAAGTTCAAGTCCAGAGGTTAAACAAAACCCGACTGATATCGGTGCCCCTGAGAAGGACAGAGAAGTGGGGTGATGCCGTGTTTATAATCCTGCCATTCTGGCATTTTTTAAAGATTTGTTTATTATTTATCTATGTGGGAGCATATTTGCTCACATGTGAAGACTGAAGTCTGTCCTGATCACTCCCACTCGCCCCTTTGAGGCAGGGGTCCTGATCACTCCCACTCGCCCCTTTGAGTCAGGGTCTCTCCTTGAACCTGGGGCTCATATTTTCTCAGCTAGGCTGGAAGCCACAAATCTCAACAACTCTGCCTCTGCCGCTGGAGCTGGGGCTACACAGTTACAAGGGTGCTGGGATTCAAATGCCTCCTCGTGACCACGTGGCAAGTATTTTTGACTACTGAGCCGTCTCTCCAACTCCATCCTTGCATTTTAGTTAAAATAAACTAATTTACAGAAAATGTGGGCACAGGAATGGATGTTGGGAAGTGTCTGGCTCCACCCCTGTGTGCTCAGTGACTTTGACAAGTCACATCCCCTCTGAGCCTTGATTTTGTCTTCTTTGTCTGTAATATGGGGACAACACCAACCTCACGGGATTATCCGGAGGTTAAGATAAGATCATAAGTAGGATTTCCCTGTATGGATTATAAATCATATCTGTAAAACCTGTCAGCCTGGCCTGTAAGTGCACAGCTGCGGTCCCATCAGTAGACGAGACCCCCGCTCCCCCACCCCATCCATACCTCTGCCCCTATGCCAGGGAGTCCTCAAAAGATACAGATGAGATCAGCACTAAGAATCTCCCTGAGGGTTCTCGGCCTCATAGGACCAGGAAAGAGAAGTGATCTGGGTCTCAAGCAGCAACAAGCCAGAGCTGTGCCCATCTGCTCCGTTTGGTCACTATCCCAGGTCAACCTTTGAGTAACAGCACCTGCTGCCCAGCCCTGTGATGAGCACTTAGTAAGTGCTGAGCAAAGGAGTCCATGATAAATAGATGGAGAGATGGGTGGGTGGATGGATAATAGATAAATAAATGAATGGGTGGGTGGATGACAGATAGATAGATGATGATGATAGATAGATAGATAGATAGATAGATAGATAGATAGATGGTAGATGGATAGATCAGACAGGATGGGCGAGTGGATAGGTGGATAGATAAGTATATGGGTGGATAGGTGAATGGGTAGGTGTATGAGTGGATAGACAGATGGGTGGTGAGTAGATGGGGTACATGGGTGGATGGATGGATGGATGGATGGATATCTGGGTGTATCAGATAGAGGGGGTGGATCAGTGGATGGATGGGTAGATCAGTAGAAAGACAATCCGAGGTAACTAAGGCAGGCAGATCAGCCCCGTTAACCCCAGCTGGCTTATCTATATACAAGAGTTGTGCCAAGACCTTACCAACTCTGAAATTCAGTGACAGAAACAAAACTACATGGATCAGCTCTGGGAACAGAAAGGTTTGCTGGGTTCTGAGGACAGTCAGGTCACCTGTTTATTCATGGTGACTGGCCTAGTGGTTCTTAACTATCAGCAGTCTAGCCCTTGACTTTGGTGATGTTTGGGTTCATCTCTGGCTGCCACACTGGAGTGGCTGGACGAGTTTCCTATAGACATGCAGCGGGCAGTGGCTGAGGGCTCCAATCAGCATCCCACCATGTCTGTTTTGGCCCCAGCAGAACTGATGCCCAGTTGTAGCTAGCATAGAATTCTCCAGAAGCCTTCAGGGCACTCTGTAAATTTGCCCGTTTTGTTTCTGGTTGTGTTCACTGTGCTCCCTGTGGTTTGGAAACCCTCATTTATTAAGTTCTACCACTGTGTTCTGTGGCCCTGAGCCACTGTACCCCCTCTCTGGACCT
The DNA here is from genome assembly GCA_035773235.1 of Eospalax fontanierii. Classification (NCBI taxonomy): domain Eukaryota; kingdom Metazoa; phylum Chordata; class Mammalia; order Rodentia; family Spalacidae; genus Eospalax; species Eospalax fontanierii. The sequence goes on along the minus strand of CM069529.1, from coordinate 70,089,179 downwards.
GAAGTCTTTTCTCTGGTAATTTGTATCCACAATCCCTGGGATTCTTTTGGTCTTGTTCCCCAGAAAACTACCAACCAGGACCAGCTTGGCAAGTCCTGACTGTGGAATTGCAGGGTGCTGAAAATAACCACTGGATGGTGTTCATAATGATGGCTACAGTGACGACAAACATCTTTATAGTCCACTCACCCAAAGCATAACCACTGAGTCACCACCAGCTCAGCCTCCTGAAAGTTGCTGTTTACATAGTGCTAGGGTAGAAGGACTGCCATTGTTCCTCCAGGAAATGGCACTGCAGAGTTCATGACTCAGTCAGTGCAGTGCTTTGGTCATAATAAACCTGTCCCTGCCTTTCCTGGAACTCTCGGCACTGTGTGCACAAGCCAGCATCAAAGTTCAGTCCTTTTCATAAATTTTCTTTTTCATGCAAAAAACTATTACTGACTGAGATGGTCTGCATTTATAATCCCAACCCTCGGGAGGTTAAGGCAGGAACATCACAAGTTCAAGGCCAGCCTGGGCTACATAGAGAGACCCTGTCTCAGTAAAGTATTAAACATTTACTACATGGTTTTGAAAACTGCCAAAAAAGCAGAAGGTAGAAAACACCCCCATGCTCCCCCCAGAGAAGCCTGACCCCCTCCCACACCATCCCCTCCCTTCCCATTCCCTCCCCTCCCCCCTCCCAACCCCTCCCATCCACTCCCCTCCCATACCCCTTCCCTCCCCTCCCCTCTTCTCCCATCCCCCTCCCCTCCCTCCCCTCCCATCCCCTCCCCTCCACTCCTCTCCCATCCCCTCCCCTCCCCTCCTCCCCTATTCCCTCCCGTCCCCTCCCATTCACTCCCCTCCCCTCCCCTCCCCTCCCCTCCCCCATCCACTCCCATCCCTTCCCCCCCATTCACTCCCATCCCCTCCTATCCCCACCTGAGGTATTTGTTGCCATGGAATCCCAGCCCACGGCCCTGCCCCCTGCCTTCTTGGCAGTTCCCAGTTATTTCCATGAATGCCAGGGTTTCCTCTCCTCAGTTTCTCCACTGATCCTTCCAGAGCATGGCTTCCACAGTCTCACTTCTGTACCCACATTGTTTGGTGCCTGCTGCTCATAGGCTGTTGTGTGGAATTCCATCTTTCCCAGAATCCCTACTGATGGGCACGCAAGACACAAATTTTCAGCCTCCATATGAATACTCAATCATCACTTAAACAGCTTGCTTCCCACCAAAGTTAGAAACAGAGAGCAAGGGACAGAGTGGAGAGAGACGCAGAGATGGGGGACAGAGACAGAAGCACCAAGAGGACAGTGGGACAGAGAGACAGAGGGACAGAAGAACAGACAGACGGACAGCAAGGTACGGGGATGAAAGGACAAAGGGACATTAGAACAGTGGGACAGAGGATCAAAGAGACAGACAGACAGAAGGACAATGAAGCAGAGGGATGGAAGGACAGTGAGACAGAGAGGCGGAGGGACAGAAAAACAGAAGAACAGAGAGACAGAGATAGAAGGACATAGGGACAGAAGGACAGAAAGACATAAGGGGACAGTGGGACAGAGTGAGGCTGCGTCCTAACTTGGAAGGCATGGCAGGTGCTCCTGGCTTCTGTGGCCCTCGGCTCGTCCCCGGGGAGAACATCATCCATCCGAACTAGTTTCATTAAGCCTTCTCTTCCATGTGATCTCTGTTTGGTTTTCAGAGTGTATGTTTTAATAGATCCCTGAGAGAAGGGGCCACATCACAGGGTGCTAAGGAGCAGGCGGAGGAGAAAGTGCTCTGGACTGGCTGATGAATGGATGGGTTGATTGACAGCATCTGAGCAGGAAGCTGAGTGCACACGACAGAGGAATCGTTGTGACTGAGAATTTTAAGCCCTCTGAGATAGAGGGGTGCATTTAACTGTGTGGTCCCTGGAGCCCCAGGGAAAAAACCATTAGAGCAAGTTATTAACTTGCTGCATTTCTGAAGTCTGAGATCCAATTTGGACTAACTCCCGTGGAACTTGGCTTTGCATGGTACTCACCTGGCCAGCATCCCAGATGAGCAGCAGTCTGCAGGCTGAGTGAGCTGTGGACCACAGACACAGCCTTGAATTTGACCTGAAGTCAAATTTGGAGCCTGCCAACAAGATCTGGCTTATGTGGGGAGGATGGAACTTGTGGGCAGGGAAGGAAAGGCATCTGGGGTTCCGAAAGTCCCTGGATGTGCAGGGTTTCAGGGCCAGTCCTCCAGTGACATGGATTGCCCACTGTAAGACTCTAGTTTCTAGCTCCTGGTCAGCCTGGGGCCCCAGAGGGAGGGTAAGATGACAGTGGAGGGAATGGCCACGGAGTCCACCCTCCCACCCATGTTTTGGTCTGCTCCTGTTGGTGGTGTTCTGGTCCTAGAGAGCTGAGATTGTCCAGGAAGGTGATGGTTTGTAATGAGTCAAAGACATCAAGGCTGCACTTCCTGCCATCTGCATCGAGGAGGAGAAACTGAGAAGGAGCACAGAGCCAGTCAGAAGCTGACAGGTCTGGGAGCTAAGAATGCATACTTCTCTTGCAAGGGACAGAGTTTGGGTCCCTGTACCTACAGGGTGGCTCGTAACTGCCTGTAACTCTGGCTCCAGAGGATCTAACATCCTCTTCTACACCCAGAGACTACATGTGCACACATAATTAAAAACAAATCTGAGAGAGAGAGAGAGAGAGAGAGAGAGAGAGAGAGAGAGAGAGAGAGAGAATTCAAAGATTCCCGACACTTGGAAATGATGGTGGTTTCGCTGGGGATGGTAGATCCTTGCTAAGCCTTGGGTTTAATTCCTAGAGCTGCATAAATAAGATGCCATGGTACACACCTACAATCCTACCACAGGGCTTGGTAGAGCATCCTTAGCTACATAGCCATTTCAAGGCCACCTGGCCTATGTGAGACAGACCTTACCTCAAAAAGAGAGAGGAGAGAGAGAGAGAGAAAGAGAGAGAGAGAGAAAGAGAGAGAGAGATGGGGTCATAAGGAGGCAACATAGGTTATAGACTGAGAACACATATAGGTCATAGACTGAGAACACACGTAGGTCATAGACTGAGAACACAAAAGTACCACTAAGTCCTCTTCTTCCTCTTCCTTGTCATCCCCCCTCCTCCCTTCTCCTCCCCCTCCTTCTCTTCCTCTTCCTCCTCTTATGTTTTATCCTCCTCCTCCTCCTCCTCCTCTTTCTCCCTCCCATCTCCCATATGATCAGAGGGACCTGTTTGTAAAGGGTTTGTTGAACTGGCCACCACACCCAGAAGCTCATCAGTGTGACTTTGTCCGACTCAACAGAGTCAACAAGACCACCCATCCGTGACTTCGCTGTTTCTGTCCCTCACTGAGTCAGAGCTGGCAGCCCTGACGTGGCCTGGTTGATGGCCCACCTGACCTGTAGAGTGAGAATGAGTGAGTCTTTCCAGTGGGCAGTAACTTCTCAGGATCCAGGCCCTGACTGCAGCCAAGCTCTCTACATCAAACCACAGCTGGGTCTCGGGCGCTATGAACCCTGACCTGTCACCTCCGTTAGTTCCAAAACCTTCTCACTCTGCATCTACAAAGACAGCCACCATCAATCACAGGATTAAGGGCCTGGTGAGGGCAGGAACCATAGCTTTTTGAGCAAATCCACGTTTCATCTCTGACCCTCTGGAAGATCTGCAAAAAAGGAGCCAAGTCACAAAGTGGCAAAGGTGAATGAGCCAGCTTCCTGGGGAGTCACAGCCTTGGGCAGCCCTTGAGCCCAGGGTCTAACTCTGAAGACTCAGCACTGGGCCAGGAAGCTTTTTTTGGCTCCTGGATGACCTTGACCCACTCTCTTCTCATACACAGCCCCTCGATTCCCAGGCCCCACTGTCCTAGAAGAAATACCGGTTGGTGGTCAGCAGTGCCCAACAGGTGCCCTGGTCACCGCCATTCACTAACTACTGCGGTCTGTGTAGATACACCTCCACGCCAACTTCATAAAAATAAACGAGGCTTTCCAAGCACTGCTCAATCAGTTTAGATGACAGCACTGGTGGGACAGAGACTGTGACTGAGCCAGCATCTGTCTGCAGGAGACAGACAGGTCGGCAGTCTGTCCGAGGACCTCTGTCCCCAGAATGGAATCTCTCTTGAGAGCATTGCTGGGACTGCTCAGACAATTCCGGCTTCGCATGGAGAGAGGAGCTGTGATCACGGTTACACGAGGGAAAGAGATGGCCGCACCCGCTTAGGGCTCACTGGGAGGCAGACCTGGTCCTAAGAGGCTTGTACACATCAGCTCATCTCACTCAGCCCTAGCAAGCAGCAGACAGTGCCTCACCAGACAGCTCTGCACACCCAGGCTCTGTGAGAAGTGCAGCTGGGAGACTGGCATCTCAAAAATTAAATGAAGCCGCTTTCCAGGCACCTTCAGGCCAGCCCTTCCTTTAAGAAGTTACATACAAGGGGCTAGAGAGACGGCTCCGTAGTTAAGAGCACTAGCTGCTATTGCAGAGGACCCAGTTCCCAGCACCCTCAAGATGACCAACAGCCATCCATAACTCCAGTTCTAGGGGATTCCACACCCTGCTCTGGCCTCCACAGGCACTTCATGCACAAGCATATGTGCATACATGCAGGCAAAACACTTATACACATAAAATAGAAATAAATAATAAAACTTAAAGTAAGGAGACTGCATACAACTCCTGAAGTACCATGGTTCAACATGGGAGTTTCCCAGTTTAAGACGCCTCAAAGCACAGAGAGAATTCGCTGAAGAGAAAAGACCCTCCTCGAATGTGGTCCACACCATCAACAAGCCGCAGTCCCAGCCTGACGACAAAACAGGGGAGTGGGGGAAGCTCTCTCTCAGTCTCTGTCTCTCTCTCTCTTTCTGCCTCTCTGTCTCTGTCTCTCTCTGTATCTCTCTCTGCCTCTTTTTCTGTCTCTCTCTCTCTCGCTCGCTCTCTCTCTCTCCTCTCCGTTTTCTGGTCTGCTAAGGTCTAAGTAAGTTGCTCCCATTGCTGCTGCCAAGAACCAGCCCCGCCATGCCTCCCCTCCACCACACCTCCCCTCTCCGAAGGATGAGAACCCTTCACCATGAGCCAAAACAAGCCCTTCACCTCCTAACCCTTCCTGCAACTTTGGTGCAATGATTGGCAAAGCAACCAACAAACCAGTGAATGTTATTTCTCCGTGGAAACGCGTTCCCTCCTCCTCTTCAGCGTCTCTGGTGCTTCCTCCGCCCGCTTCTCTTCTTTCTTTTCCAGTTGTAAGTAGAGCTAAGCACACTGAATCAGCCTCTCCATTTAATCTGCTTACAGCTCTACACCCTCACTATCCTCGTTGATAGGAACGAGTTGAGGTTCTGAGAGCTCAGGGGCTCAGTGTACAAGGTCACACAAGGCCAAGTCACCACTTGTAATCTGGCAGTTGAGGACTAGGGTTCTGGCTCAGTTGGTAGAATACTTGCCTCAGCATGCATGAGGTCCTGGGTTCAATCCCCAGCACCTCATAAGACTGAATGTGTTTCCCCACACCTGTAATCCCACTTAGGAGGTAGAGGCAAGAGGATCGGGAGTTCAAAGTCACCCTCAGCTACACTGTGAATTGCAAAGTCCATCAGAGTCTTTGTTGCCTCCTCTCCTCCCAAGTTCTGTCCTCCTACCTCCTCCGCCAGGCTTTCTGATCCTTTGCAAACCTCACCCAGGGCACCAGGCCTCCGTCACCTTCACATTCCTCTCAGGAATCTGTCTTGGAATCAGTTGTCCAATATCTGTGCCCTCTAAAAAGTCACTTTTGTATCATCTCATTAAGACAATGTCCCCCCTCAGCTCAAGACCCTGAGTCGAGGCCAAGAGCCTCTGGAAGACCTGAGTGCCTGGTCCTTCATTCATGGTGATGATGATGGTGACAATGATGGATCTGATGGTGATGGTGATGAGAGTGACAATGGTGGTATGATGGTGATGGTGCTGATGGTGATGATGGTGATGATAGTGATGGTGATGACAGTGGAGGTGATGATGATGGATCTGATGGTGATGGTGCTGATGGTGATGATAGTGATGGTGATGATAGTGGAGGTGATGATGATGGATCTGATGGTGATGATGATGGATCTGATGGTGATGATGATGGATCTGATGGTGATGATGATGGATCTGATGGTGATGGTGCTGATGGTGATGATGGTGATGATAGTGATGGTGATGACAGTGGAGGTGATGATGATGGATCTGATGGTGATGATGATGGATCTGATGGTGATGGTGATGGATCTGATGGTGATGGTGATGATGGCGATGATAATGGAGGTGATGATGGCGTTGATGCTGATGGAAGTGGTGGTGGTCTGGCTCTCCTTTGTGGAAGATCAGATCAACTCCTTTTGCCCCGTGTCCAGCAGACTGCCAGGGATCTAGCTGTGTAGGAGTGTGGGCACCAGAGAAGCAGCAGTTAAGAGCACAATCCAGAGTGGTGCCAGCATTGTGATTGCCACAGGGGTGGCCCAGGCAAGGTCACCAGGGTGCTAGCTTCAAGGAGGCTAAGGGGAGGACGCCAGCCTCCGCAGTGCCGCTGGGGTGACCAGGGACCCCAGCTGCCTCTGGGCTGAGCTAAGCCGGCTGCTTCAGGGATGGCCGGCCCTTTCGAGGTATCAGGGTCTGCCAGGCGCTGGCCTCAGGGGCACCTGTGCAAAGCCCTGGGTTCCACGCTCACTAGAACAGACACAGAACAGGTGACAGATAGGGGAGGCCACAGCCCCTGCCCCAGGCTAACGGCTATTTCTTCTCCTCCTCTCCCCAGACACCGATACAGAGGGCAACACTGGCCCTTCCCCTGCCTACTTCCTGCCACCTGCCTCACCAGACAGTGCAGGTCTCAGCAGAGAAAGCCGAGAAGAGGGGGTGACCTCAGCCTCCCCGAGTCTCTCACAGTCTGGAGAAGAGCTGGGCCAGCCAGCATCTGAATCCGTGGAAGTGACAGCATCCTCTGTTCAACACAGCATCCCAGGATCATCACTGTCCCCCGAGGCCAGCTCCCAGCACACCCCAACACCCAGGAGGAGACCCCCATCCCTGAAACAGCTCAACTCAGCCCGCAGGCAGCTGAGGCCCCCGGCCACCCCAGCGGCACTCCGGAGGCTGGGGTCCACCGCGTCGGCCTCCGCACAGCCGAGCGCCCCTGGGGACCCAGCTCAGGCCGCCCCTGCGGTGCCCACAACCCCGGCCCCACTGCAGATCGCACCCTTCACCGCAGCCTCCTTGGCGCCCACCCTCCCACAGAGCCCGGAGCCCGCGCAGGCCCCAGAGGACTCCAGCCCCGGCAGCCTGCTAGACAAGGGGGACAACGAGCTGACCGGATCCGCCTCAGAGGAGAGCCAAGAGACCACCACTTCCACCATCATCACCACCACCATCATCACCACCGAGCAGGCCCCAGGTATGGGACATGGCTCACACTCTATTTTATCTGTTTTATCATTATTCTGTATTTGTATTTATCGTTTTTGCCATAGTGCAGATGGAACCCAGGCTTTGCGCACTGGGCGGGCTCTCTGCCCTGAGTTACATCCCCTGCCCCTCCCCTTTTGTCTACTTTTCTTAAATGTTATTTTGTATTTTGTTTTATTATCATGGTACATGTGCGGAGGTCAGAGGACAGTTTGGAGCCGTCAATCTCTCCTTCCATTGTGAGTTACCAGATGGAACACATCATCGAGCACAACAGGTGCTCTGAGCCATCTCTCTGTCCCAGCTTTTGATTTTTATTTTGGAACAGGTCTTGCTAAGTCACTCAGGCTGATCTTGAACTTGCTATCCATAGCACTGGGCACTGGGATTACAGCCTTCCCCACAAGGTCTAGCTGTTTGAGTTTTTGTTTGTTAGGCTTTGGTTTTGAGATAAGGTTCGCTTATGTAGCCCAGACTGGTGTGAAACTTGAAATCCTCCGACCTCAGCCTCCTGAGTGCTGGGATTGTAGGTATGCTCCTCTCCATTTTAGAGATCAAACAAGCAGGCCCTGAGATGTCAAGCAACCCACCCAAGGCCACACAGTAAATGTCCTATGGGAAGGGCCCCAACTGTAAATCTTGCATTGACTTCAGAGGAACGTACCTTGTCTATCATTAAATAGCATCAACAGGGTTCAAATCTTATGTGCTGGGTTGTGAACTTTGACCTGACTCTGTGCTTTTTCTTACCTTTCTTTAAAACGGGGCTGGAGGAAGTTATCAAGATGGCTCAGTGGGTAAAGACACCTGCCACCAAGTCTGACAATCAGAGCTCCGTCCCAGAACCCACATGGTGGAAGGAAAGAACACACACACACACACACACACACACACACACACACACACACACAGAGTTTTAAAATATAATGAAAAACAAACAAAAACAAAAAAAAAAACAAAATAAACTGCATGAACTTAGCAGGGCCGCCCCACCACTCAACTTTCGCATCTAGTGATGCAGCAGATAAGGGACAGGACAACACAGGCCTAGAGGCCAGGCCCTACCCCACAGCCCGTCTGAGCAGCAGGCGTCTGCGTCTGCATCGCCTTGCAGCACCCGTGTCCCGATGGATGCGTTTCTTTCTCTGCAGCTCTCTGCAGCGTGAGCTTCTCCGACCCGGAGGGATACATTGACTCCAGTGACTTCCCACCACAGCCCTTCAACAGCTTCCTGGAGTGCACGTACAACGTGACAGTCTACACCGGCTATGGCGTGGAGCTGCAGGTAGCGGCAGAGGGCCTCTCCCCACAACCGGCTCAGTTGGCCTGACTGTTATCGTAATTTGCTTCTCTTTGTTCAATCCAGGGCTATTTTAGTTGGGTTTTGCAACACAATTAGGAGTTCCCAACTGCATGTCCCACTGAAATAGCTTAGAGGGGACATGTACATAGATCAGTATGTATTTTACCCAGAAAGAAAGCCTATTAATACCCTGTTGGTGACACACACACACACACACTCACATATACACATGCTGTTCAGTCACCCTGAGATAAACTACAGTACCTCCTTCTGTCCTCTGCATTCTAGAAGCTCAAGTAAGAGCATGGTTTCCCAGAGAAGGGGAGGAAAGAAAGCCAAAAGTGCGCTAGAAATGAGGCCAGCCCCTTTCGTGCAGAAGGCACTGTCATGCTGTAAACAGTGTGGCTGAGTGCTCGGTGCCCGGCAAGTCCTAGCATGAGTACCAGGCTGAGTACTTGGTACTCCTTGCTAGGAGTACTGGGTTGCAGCCCTCTCCCCAGCCTGGAGCCACCCGTACCACATGGAGTTGCAACCTCACAGCTCCAGTGCGAACAGGACTAGTGGTTTTTCTCTGTCCACGCCGTGTCTCCAGGTGAAGAGCGTGAACCTGTCGGAAGGGGAACTGCTCTCCATCCGTGGGGTGGATGGCACCACCCTCACAGTCCTGGCCAACCAGACGCTCCTGGTGGAGGGGCAGGTGATACGGAGCCCAACCAACACCATCTCTGTGTACTTCCGAACCTTCCAGGATGATGGCCTCGGGACCTTCCAGCTACATTATCAGGGTAGGGTTCATGAGGCCAGCCAGATGGAGTGCTGGCCTCAGTTTCCCCGGTACCCACTCTTGTGGCAGGGACCCCAGTGGCTGTTTGACGAACCCCTGTCTCCATCTCAGAGTAATGTTTCCAAAGCAGAGAATGTAACATCCGCAGTTTGAGGACTAGGAAAATGGCTGTCGGTGAGGAGATGCCGCATGAGCCTGGGGACCTGAGTTAGGTCCCCAGAAGCCACACAAATGCACAGGGCTGGGAGGTGGGGACAGGAGAAGGGTCCCTGGGGCCCACCAGCCAGGCTGCCTGGCAGAATCAGGGAGCTCCACAGTGGTCAGAGATCCTGATCTCAAAAAGTAAGATAGACACTTAAATTAGAAATAGCCAATAACTAAGGGACTAGAGCGATGGCTCGGCAGTTAAGAGCACTGGCTGCTCTCGGCAAGGACCCAGGTTCAGTTCCCAGCACCCACAATGGTGGCTAACAACTGTCTGAAACTCCAGATCCAGGGGACCTGATGCCCTCTTCTGACTTCTTCGGGCACTGCACGACAAGGGTGCGCTTACCTGCGAGCAACACACTCACACACACAAAATAGAAATAATAAATAAAAATTTTTAAAAGACATAGCCAAAAACTGGAGATCATCATGGAAGAAATATTGTTTAATTTGCTACGTTAAACTATTTAACCAGATTCTCCACTTTGGATCCAGTAACTACCACCAGAAGATAATACCTATCATGTATAAACTTTACTTATAACTAGTAGTGTGTAGATAAAGAACATCAGAAATAAAGTGAGGGGAAGTAGGTGGAGAATGATGAAGGAGGACACGATGTCAGCGTAAGGCCTGGGTTTCAGGTTCGGAATGGGACCCAGCAGAAATGGACGCGGGACTCAGGCATGGGTATTAACAGAACCATTTCAGTAAGGGTTCAGGGCTAGCCTCCAGACTCGGGAGTGGAGGGGCAAGAGCCAGCCCCCTTTCTGCTTTGGGGTTTGGGTTTTAAAAGGGTGGGGCAATTAACAAATACCAGGAAGCTTATCTTGTCGGGAAGCTTCCCTTAGGGGCGTTAAGGAGCTGCACTCAGTCCCTTCTCACAGGTGCTTGTGAACTCTGGAAGTTAAGCTGGAGTCCCAAGGTGTCCATCAGTCCTCTGAGTCCTGGAACTGCTGGGGGATCTCTTCAGTCACATCTCACAGTCAACCTCTGGCCTCCACGTGTGCCAGACAGGTTCCCAAACACACAGGAACATGTATGCACACACATGATAGATAGATAGATGATAGATAGATAGATAGATGCTAGATATAGATATAAATGATAGATAGCTGATAGATGGCAAATAGATGATATATATAGATAATCAATAGATAGATAAGTAGATAGATGACAAATGGATAGACAGATAGAGTACATATAATCTTAAAAAGAGGCCAATCCTATCAAATTACAATTCAAAATATTGTTCTAAGGGTGGCTTCCCTGATCCTGATCATAAATGGACTACTGTCCCCTGGAGGGTCTATCTTGACACCAGTGTCGGTTACAGGCAGCAGCAATGTCACATGTGGACTGTGGTCCTCCTAGTGAGTAAGTCCTGGGCTCTATGACCTGGCACCCTGGTTGGTAGGGAAGGGACAGAGAGCCCGGAGTTCAACGGGAGGTTAGTGAAAAGAAGTTGGCCGCTCCGGCTCCGGCTCCGGCTCCGGCTCCGGCTCCGCCACAGAGTTCTGGCCTCAGCAACCCAAGTCCAGGGACACCCTTCGGGCTCTTCCCTTGCCGTCAGGATTCCTCCTTCTAGTCTCTGCTCCCGGTATTCCTACCTGCCTCCCCATCCTCGTCCTCCCCTTGTCCCCTCCCTCCTCCCGTCTTCTCACCTATAGGCAGTTCCCACAGCTCTACCTGACAGCAAAACTCCTGTAGGGGGCAAGGGGTAATCAAGGGCCACACACCTGGCTCTGGGGGCCGTGCTCATTTATCACTGGACACAGGACAAATGCCCCCTTCTCACGGTCCCCCCAGGTGTTTGTCGTTATTCAGTCTCATCCTCTGAGTGTCTAGTCCACCCTGTGTGACCGCTGGGAATTTTTTAAGTGTGAGAAATAACAAACGTATCGATAGTGAATGTAGGTGCTGAGAACAGGGGTGCGCTGTCTGGGCTGCAGGGAGCCAGGCATGGTCCGCTAGGAAACCTGGTTCGAACTTGAGGCTTCCACCCCAGGAGAGCTGAGTTGCTGGGCACCATGTGTGCACCCCGTTAGCTCCCTACCTCAGAGGCTAACTGCGGCCTGGCCGTGTGCCAAGGCGGCCCCTTCCCCCATGGCATCAAAACTCACAGCCGCCCAGAGGTGTGGACAGTTACCATGACAGGTCAGGGTGCCTTGGTAGGTCTCAAGGCCACATAAGCTCTAAGTGACAGTGTAAACGCTCGTGGCCTCCCTCCAAAGCCCACGCCCCGATCACCCAGTAGCTGCACCATCTATCTGCTGCACATCTGTCTGCATCTTTTAGTCTTTTAGAAACAGGGTCTCCCTCTAGCCCTGGCTGGCCTGGAACTCTGCCTCCCCGTGCTGCGATTAAAGGCGTGGGTGTACCCAGTTCCTCTGAGCATTTCTAAAACACTGGCCCAACACTCTGCATTTTAACATTTGAACCATCTTGCTAAGACCTGCTAAGGGCCTCACCTACCTGTGAGGTACCTCACCCAACAATGCTCCAAGAGAAGCTCTGAAGAGGGCCCATTTCCACCCCAAAACTGCTGTGGCTGGCTGTGTCGAGTGAGAGCTCTGAGGAGGCGCTGACCTGGCAACTCCAGTGCCTATGGACTGCTAGCCTCCCAGTGGCTCTCGCGTCCTCCTGGGTAGCAGAGTGGCTACCACGTGAAGGTCACCCCACTTTTGTTCTTCTCCCAGCTTTCATGCTGAGCTGCAGCTTTCCCCGCCGCCCCGACTCCGGAGAGGTCACCGTGATGGATCTGCATTCTGGCGGGGTGGCCAATTTCCACTGCCACCTGGGCTATGAGCTGCAGGGTGCCAAGACGCTGACCTGCCTCAATGCCTCCAAGCCCCATTGGAGCAGCCAGGAGCCCATCTGCTCAGGTATGGCCCAGACTCCACCACAGCGGCGCAGCCCAACCAGGCAGGGAGAGACCGGCCCCTGGGGCATCTCGAGTGGCCTCCAGCTCTAGGCAAATGCATTTTCTGCTGCAAAGAAGGTTTTGTTGTAATTAAATGCATACAACAAAAACTTGACCCTTGGGAACCATTGGTGCATGTGGTGCTGTACAGGTCACCACCTTCTTGTAGAGAACATCTATCTGGTGGTCATTGTTGTTTCATAAAAGTTATTTATATATTCTGGATACTAAATGTTCATTAGATATGCAATGCCCTGCTCAGCTCCTATCAGTCACCTTCTATCCCTGTGATTTTTTTTCCCATTGTTGAAATCTCATGCAAGATCTCCATCTATCTATCTATCTATCTATCTATCTATCTATCTATTTATCTCTATCTCTTTCTCATACACACACGCACATGTGATATCTGTCTTCTATTTCCCATGTTTTCAAGGTCTACTTGTGCCGTAGCATATATTGGATATATTGGCACCTCGTTCCTTTTCATAGCTAAGTAATGTTCCATATTGTGGTGCACTGTATTTTTGTTTGTCAGGGGATATTTGAACTGTCCACCTTCTACGTATCATAGATAATGCTTTTCTGATCATTTTCAAGGTGAGAGTCTATATGGACATTGGCTTTCATTTCTCTTAAATATATTCCTGGGAGAGGAATTATAGGATTGTGTAGTTTCACACCTGCCTGTCTATCACCTAGCTTCCCAAAGCAGCTACATCATTTTACTTCTCCAGTGGTGGTGTGCTGTGATGTGCATTCTCACTCAATATTTCCCACAGAGTTATAGCCAATAAAGGGGGTCTGTAGGCATTTCACTGTGTCCCCACATTTCCCTAGTAACTTCTGACATCAAATGTCTTTGTCCGTTACTTACTTAGGCTATTTGGATTTTGTTGTTGTATTGTAAGAACTCTTTATATATGCTGGACACTAAGCCCTCATCAGATACTGATTTGCATACATTCCCTCCCCTTCAGTGGCTTTCTTTTTACTTTTTAATCCCATCTATGATGGGAACATTTTTAATCATAAAGAACTCTAACTTACCAGCTGTTTCTTCCTTGTATAGGCTTTGGGGGTGACGGCTGCTGTTTTGTTTATTTGAGTTCAGCCGGTGTGAGCACCACAGGCTGCAGTTCACCCTCAGAGCATCCCGGGAGAGTAGCTAGGCCCTTCAGGTGCCATAGCTGACAGGCCGGCAGAGGCCAAGTCACTTGTACCAAGTACCCAGGTAGAAGTTGGTGAAGTAGCTGCTTAAGGCCACCTGGTGCCCTCTAGTGGAGAGAGTGGATGGTGCAGGTCTGTCCGGCGGCCGAGATGCCGCTGTGGCCCTGGTCTTACCGCGTTTTCAGTGTGGTGTGTGGAGTGTGAGCGAGAGCGCTGGAGGCGGGGAGACCTGGGAAAGACCGGGATGGTCCCCACAGGCAGTGATGGAGCAATGCAGGAGCAACGGCGTCAGCACGGAGAGAAGTGTTCAGGCAGAAGAGGCGGCGCGGCAGGGGCTGCTCCTGGATGGATGGGGGCTCCGCCAGTCAGAGGAAGTCCAAACAGGTTCAACCTGGCTGACGGGCAGGATGCAGCGTCCTGTCACTCACTCAGGGATGGGGGACCAGGAGGCGCAGTAATCAGGGTCAGGGGACCAGGAGACGCGTGGCCCAGGCCCGGCGTCGGGAGGACATGGCAGAGGGAGGCGCAGACTGCGGATCAGGGGGTCAGAGGGGTCGCGGAAATCAGATCGCATCCCCTGCTCCAGGCGAGGCGGGGCCACACACCCTGAGTCCGGACGGAGCCGGCCTCCCTCCTCGGCGCCTCCCGCCCGCCCTGTGGCTCAAGCTCCCTGGACCCGGGGCTGCCCCAGCTTGCACACCCGCCGTGCGGCACACCCACCGTGGTGTGGGGTCACCGCTTGGCACAGCGCCCTGCCCCGTGGGCGGAGCCGTCCCTGCTTGTGGTCAGCCAGCAGGACAACGCACTCGCTCTTGGACTCTGCGGAGTCCCTGCCGTGAGGCTCACGGTGCAGCCCCCTGGCAGAGTGCTGGCCGGGCATGTGCCAGGTCCCCCCACCCCCATCCCTCCACCCTCCCAACCCCCCGCCACGCTCAGAATGCCTAAATGTTAAAAAGCAAAGAAGAATCCAAACCGCGCGGTAGCGGATCTCTGCGTTTCTCTCACGTTAAAGTTTAGGTGTGTGAAATCAGAGAGGAACTCAGTCGTGATTAGTACTGTGAAAGGCGGGTGGGGAGTCAGACGCAGATGCCCGGCGGCTCGGGGGAGGTGAAGCGGGCAGAGGCGGCCAACCGGCCATCAGGCTCAGAAGACAGGTGGCGTCTGGCCTTCTGAGACGCAGGGCATGAGGCTGGAGCCTACTCTGCAGGACCAGGGCCTGTGCTTGGAGAAGGAAGATTTCTTGACTGTTCTTGAACTCCTGCAAGAGAGGCAACACCCCAAAGCTGAGAACCTTCTGGGAAACTCCCTCAAACAATAGGCCAAAGCCAAACAAAAATCTCCCACCACCTGAGAGGCAGAAGCTGAGAAACTCCTCTGTGAACCAAAGGTTTTTGTAACTCTTTATGAGCCACAAATCACTTTGCAATATTGCTTCACTAGACTTTTTAACAGAAAAGTAATATATGGCTCTGTTTTTAAAAACTCAAGAAACACAAATGTGTAGAAGACAGAACAAATGCCTTCTATAGTCTGTGGTCCCAACCAGCCCTTGCTAATAGCTCACAGACACAGGGCTGGCAATGTGGCAGCATGAGAGTCTTCCCCTTAGAAGACGGTGAGCATTTTCTGGTGGTCTTAAGTCGTTCGAGAGCCAGGTGTTTGACAACCCCATGGCTAGCACGCTTTGCTTCACTCGATGTGTGGGTCTCGTAGATTCACAAGGGTCCTGGTTTGGGGTTTGAGGAACAGTGGGGAGGGCTAACTCACCTACTCATGGCTCCCAATGTCTAGAGCACCCCTCGGATTAATCTCCAAAACTCATTTCAAGGTCAGGGTGTTTGAACATGTTTCTGAAAAGAGTTTTTACTAATTGCCCCTCGGGAGGGTTGTCACAATCTGCCTTGTAGATTACTGGTCCTGGATGAGTGAATCGCACCCTTTGCTCCGGATATGATAATGCATCTGCTGTTTCCTTTACTACGTAGTAAATAGATAGTTTCCCTCTTGTGAACCGCTCATCCCTGTCCTCCTTGGAGGTCATTTTATAACTAAAGTCCAGGCTTGGGGTTGGTGAGAGGACTCAGTGGTAAAGTCACTCGGGGCCAAACTAAAAGCCTGAGTTCAGCCCTCAGGACCTACACGGTAAGAGACGAGAACTGACCCCCGCTGTGTCTTCTGACTTCCACGTGGGATTCCTGGCGAGGATGTGGGTTCACACATAAACAACAACTGTAATGCTAGTTTTGAAAGTTCAGACACGACTGGCATCATGAAACAGTCCTCACTACTGTGGCACACATGCTGGTAGCTCCAGGCATGGAGTGGGGTATCCCGTGAGGCGGGACACCTAGCTATGGGTCTGGGGTGGAGTAGAAAGAAACAGAACCCCCACTTCCTCTCTGCTCACACCCCACTTTCTGCATCTAGCCCCATGCGGAGGAGCTGTGCACAATGCCACCATTGGCCGCGTCCTCTCTCCCAGTTACCCTAGCAATGCCAGCGGCAGCCAGCTCTGTGTGTGGACCATTGAGGCTCCCGAGGGCCAGAAGCTGCACCTCCACTTTGAGAGGCTGATGCTACAGGAGAAGGACAGGTGAGGCTGGGACGTCGTGCCATCTGCTCCTTCCCCAGCTCCCAGACGGGGACTTGCCTGGGATGCCCAAAAAGTCAGGGGAGAGGGGATGGGGAGATGAAGCCCCTCACAGCACTGTCTGGAGCTTCTTCATGGCATTTCTTTCCATGGTTGAGCAAGGGGGAGCATCTATTGAGCACCTACTTTATACACAGCCATAGTTAGACTCTGTTTAACAGGCACAGCATAGGGTTCCTTGGCTCCCAGGAAAACAGGAAGCAGAGATGAGGAACAGTCACTGGGCTAGGCAGCTGGGAACAGCAACATACCAGCCTGCCTGCACAGACTAAGTAAACATGGAAAATCCAGACTCAAAGCTCTAATATGCTTGGGATGTATTCTAGAATGTTCTAGAAAGCTAGGAGCACAAATGTTTGCACTTCCTGTCTTAGTTTGGGTTCCACTGAAAGCAGGTGATGGAATGTGAAGGACAGTGGGTTAGGTATGAACTGGTCCTGGTGGGCAGTCAGAGTCAAGGGAATGAGGGCGAGAATGCAGTGTGTGAAGTGTAGACCGCTCCTGGGATAAGCAGGACTCCCTCCCTCCCCCACCCCATCCCCCCAACCGGCCACACTGCAGACCTACAGACCTCGGAGCCAGGAGCCCGGAGGACCAGGAAGCAGGTCAACATATCCAGCAAGTCCATGGATCACACTCTTAGTCACAATCCCCAGCCTTGCCCTCCACCCCTTGATGAGCTGGGTGAACTGCAGACCTGAGGCTTGGGTGATGAGGAAGGCAGCAGGGAGTGCAGGAGCAGCCAGGGCTTCGGGAACTGAGAGGGCAGGACCTGATGGCCTGAGCTTCTCTCCTCCTCCGAGCACCAGCACTTTGGAACCCTGGGATCTAACATGCATCGGATTCTGTCTCCGTTATCCCAGGACTCAGGGTATAGCACAGTGGTAGATGACTTGCCCTAACATTTGTGAAACCTTCGGTTTCATCTTCAGCACAGAGAGAGAGACAGAGAGAGAGAGAGAGACAGAGAGAGAGAGAGAGAGAGAGAGAGAGAGAGAGAGAGAGAGAGACTTTCTAAAATTATACAAATGTGCCAGAGACACACCACCCTGCTTGCTGTCCAAACAACCTACAGAAGGACTGGACTGACCCCCAGGGGTCCTGGCCAAGAAAAAGGAAATCGATTTCATGTGCCCCATGCATGTTATTGAGGGGAATCGGTAAGATACACCAATATGTCAGTTCCAAGAACTCAGAGTTTGACAACTCTACCAAGAAATGAGACTGACCTGAACCTTGGAAAGAGATTGGATTCAGTGAACCAGATATCAACAGGCAGCGTTCCAGGCAGTAGAACGGGATCGAGGAGCAGAGACAGGTGAGGAAGGCAAAGAACCCACACACGCACACACAGTGGGGTTGGAGCAGAGGCTATCGCGGAGACACAGGCATGGACGCTGAGAAGAGAAGCCAGGGTCTGCCCTGAACGCCTCCCTTAGAATACCGGCTCCTTCCACAGGCAAGCTAAGCAGAGGGCGGAGAGAAAGTTTAACACGACTCTCTGAATGGAGAGCTGGTCCCATCACATGCAGTACAGGATCACATAGGTTCTCGGGTCAAATACGTTTGGGAGCCACTGGGTGCTGCTTTACTCTGGTGTCAGGACTGAACAATACACATGAGCCTGCACAGCTGAGCCAGTGCCACCGGGCCAGGTCTGCCTGAGTGCACACTGAGTCCTGCTTCTCAGCCATGGTAACACGTGTCCCCTGATTCATCGTGCAGTGATCACCCCACATGCCATGCCTCAAGCCCTCCCTCCCCATGTGTCCCCTAGGGACAGAGGACAAGCAGGCATCTCTGACTTCGGTGAGGGGCAAGGAAGGTGGAAGGCAGGATTGGGGTTTCGGATTCGAGACCCCAGGGTGGCAGTGGCCAAGTGCCCCTCTCTCCCTTCCCACTGCCGTGTTAATGACCTGGAAAGTGTGCCTGCATCCCTCCGTTCTTTCTCCTACCAGGATGACTGTCTACAGCGGGTTATCAAACAAGTCAGCTCTTCTGTATGACTCCTTTCAAACGGAAAGTGTGCCCTTTGAGGGCCTGCTGAGCGAGGGAACCAGCATCCGCATTGAGTTCACCTCTGACCAGGGCCAGGCAGCCTCGGCCTTCAACATCCGCTTTGAAGGTGAGGGGACCCCTCTTTGTAGGATGGTTGTTTGGAGGTGGGGTATATGTGTAGACGCTGAGCCTGTGTCCTAGGAGAGGGAATCCGGAGTCTAAGGATGGAGGACCCACTGGCCAGACAGGCCCACTGATTTCCAAGAGGGATTTTAGGTTTCACTAATAACATCTACCTACTGAGCATTTCCTGTACCCAGTGCCAATGTCTCGCCCCATAACCCATCTCTCTTCATGCCTTTCTCTTGAGTCAGGGTCTCATGAAGCCCAAGCTGACCTTGAACTCGATATGTAGCTGAGGATGACCATGAATTTCTGATCCTCCAGCACCCACCTCCTGAGTGCTGGGATCACAGCTGTTCATGTACCACACATGCCTAGTTTGCACCACACAGGGCCTCGTGCATGCTAGGCAAGCACTCTGTCAGTGAGCTGCATCCCCAACCCCTTCTTTCATTTTGGTTTGTGAGGTAGGCAACTCTAGTAATCCAGGCTGGCCTTGAGCTCACAATCCTCCTGCCTCAGCTTCCCCAGTGATGGGAGCATGGTTGTGTGCCACCACACCATGCTTTTATATGTGTTCCCATGTGACCCTCAGCACACAGAGCTGTGGGACCCTCACTGCTGTCTCATCCAGGAAGTCAAAATGGAACGTGCCCAGGAGGCTTGCCTCACCTAGTGCGGATGTAGCTGAGAGGGCTCCTAGGCAGCCTCGGGGTCATAACAACGCTCTGTCCCACCTAGGAACACCTCTGGGGTCAGACATTGTGAGTCCAGCAGCAGGACTTGGAACTCCAAAGTGTTGGATCAAGGAGAGGAATTACACACCACAGATGTGCAGGGCTAGGAGACAGAGGTTCTTACTGCATCACGCGGGAAAAACGAGGCCCCAAGAGCCCAGGCCCCTGACCCAGATCAGCCAGAACTAGAACTCAGGGCATCTTTGCAGAGTCTCACTCAGTAGCTTGAGTAGTCTCCCTCAGTTGAGGCTGTCTCTCAACTCACAGTGATCTGCCTGCCTCAGCTTCTCTAATGTGGGCATTACGGATATGAGCCCTCACTCTTGACTCTGGGTGCATTTTCCTTGAGAGTTTTCTGTGCTGCAAGGGGAGACCCACCAACTAAAGCAGCCCCTGACTCACCTGGCTGCCGCCCCTTTTGTGTCCCCGCTTCAGCCTTCGAGAAAGGCCACTGCTACGAGCCATACATCCAGAACGGGAATTTCACCACATCTGACCCGACCTATAACATCGGTACCGTAGTGGAGTTCACCTGTGACCCTGGTCACTCTCTGGAGCAGGGGCCAGCCGTGATTGAGTGCGTCAACGTGCGTGACCCATACTGGAATGACACAGAGCCCCTGTGCAGAGGTGAGCGTCACTGTCCCAGTCCCCAGCACAGGACACCCAGGACTCCCACCCCTGCGGCTGCAGATATCAAGGCTCTGGCTAGGCACAGCCCTGTTACACAGCGATTTTAGGATGGGACCCTTTCTGGGGACCACAGTCCTCTGAGTGTGGCTGCCGCCGGTCCTCCAGGCACAAGACCTGCATCAACTACACAGCTGGGGGAGAAGCCCCTGCAGGGATGTCAGCCCATTATACACCTTCTGCTACTTAGTCTGCTCTATGCAGAGCTACGTCAAGCAACACATGGCAGCCCTGAACCTCACAAATGATGATCATCAGTGATCATAACTGGGCAGTAATTATATTCCAGGCATCCTGCGGAGGGTTACAGTGTGTCATCTGACAGCATCCTCCCTATAGGCCCATAAAATGGGCATTAGAGCACCATTTAAGATGTGGAAGATGACGTGGAGAATGCAGGCTGGAGAGCACTATGAAGGTCACTGGCAGAGACAGGACCTGGCTCAGCCTCCCTGTATCCAGAGCCTGACGAGGTTGGCTGTTTACAACCCTCACTCGCACGAGTTCCAAAGCCACTGAGCCCAGTCACCAAAGGGCACCCTTGTTCCTGGCAGCCGACTGCCTGGCAGTTGGTGTGAAGTCATAGGCTCTGATGAGGGATTGGTCCTTGAATTAAACTTGCTACTTTAACAGAGCGGAATTTATCCGGCTGCAGCTTCTGCCACATTGAGAACTTTCCAAGGCAGTAAACAGAGCAGAATTGAAAGAGTGCCAGCCACCTCTCTGCTTCTGGTCCAAGCTGAACTTTTTACAGCCATGTGTCTAACAACAGTCGGGCACTGGCAGGGGCTGGGTGAGGTGCTGAGTCAGCTGGCCTCCTGAGCACACTCAGGCTCCATCACAAGCCAGTGGGCCCTGGAGGGTGTTCACCTACTGCGTAAGGAGGGATGTTGATGCCTTCAGATGCCACACCCCACACGTGTCGCAAAGCAGAGACAAGTGGCACTCACCATCCTTCCAGGCAGAGCAACAGGCGTCAACACGGTGCTGTGGGGTCTGTCCTTGGTGCTGAAAACTGCTTCTCCCTCTCCCCCAAGCTCCCAGCACCAACCCAGGGCTGCAAAGGAAGCCAGTGGCCTCCGGCACCACACACGTGTGCTAAGTCCCTCCCCCAGTACAGGCACTCAGATGCTGACTGTGTCCCCCACATTCCCGGCCACTGTGCTGTGTCGACCACAAATGGCATCTTCTTGTCTGTCTGTCTGTCACAGCCACGTGTGGTGGGGAGCTATCTGCCGTGGCTGGAGTAGTGCTGTCTCCAAACTGGCCAGAGCCCTACATGGAAGGTGAAGACTGTGTTTGGAAGATCCACGTCGGGGAAGAAAAGCGAATCTTCCTAGACATCCAGTTGTGAGTGTTCCTGAACCCTCTCCCTTCCCAGTCCCTCTGCTCTGGACGCATCTGGAAAGAACCCACCTCTGCTTTGTTCTTTCAACTAGTATTAACTGAGCATCTTCTATGTGCCAGGGGCCTACAGAGCCCTGGAGTTCCCATAGCAACAGCAGCACCAGCTCACAGACAGGGTTCCAACTCCCAGGAAATTCATTCTGCTAAGGAGTTTGATGTCTGGGGAGGGGGCAGCAGACCAGCACAGAAAATCACACCCAGTGACTTCAGTCAGCAATGTAAGGAAAAAGGTCATGGAACTGTGAGAGCCTAGATTGAAGATTTGATGTAAAGAAGGAGGTTAGAAAAGGCTTCCCCATCACCTAAGAGGAAACCTTAAACTAAAGAATGAAATGGAGTCAGATGTGCGAAGGCCCCGTGGCAAGAGCCACATCGTTTCTTTTCTTTTTATGATATTTTTATCTATTTCTTTTGTGGCAGGGTGGGACGTGTATGCCACTGTGTGTGTGTAAGTCAGAAGACAACTTTTGAGAGTTGGTTTTTTCCTTTCATGATGTGAGTCTTGGGGACCAAACTCAGGTGGTAAGGCTTAATATCAAAGGCTTTCCTCAGTGAGCCATCTTGCCAGCCCCCCAATTTTATTTTCTTTAATATTTTATTTACTATTTTTGTTTTATGTGTATGAATGTGTTGCCTGCATGTATGTTAAGTGCAATGTATTGTGCGGTGCACATGAAGGTCAAAAGAGGGCATCAGATACCAATGGTTGCTAGTTGCAGAGTGGGTCCTGGAATCTGAACCCAGGTCCTCTGCAAGAGCAGCCAGTGCTCTTAACCACTGAGCCATGTCTCCAGTCCCAGTCCCCAGGTTTTGAAGGACCAAATGGCCAGTGTACAGGAGTGAAGGGTGCTTTGTACATACGCCTGCCACACTGCAGTTTGTTGTTCTCTGTCGCCTTCAATGAGGTAGATGCTCCTGTCAGTCAGTGCGTGGGCTGGCTTTGCTGTTTTCAGATCCAGCACCAAGCCTGGCGTACACTAAGTGCTCGGGATGTGGCCTCTGGATGAGAAGTGTTGGGTGAATAGGAGCACCTGCTCCAATGCTCCCTGGGCAGTCATGACCTCTTCCATCCAGAACACCCCCTGCACCCCAGAAGAGCGACGCTAAGGGCCAAATGCAAGGGTGTCGGCTCTGAGCCTCTGTGTCTAAGGTCATCTCCATGAACCTGCCTGGAAAGCAGCTTCGGGGGTCAGCCGAGATAGAGGCTCCCCCAACAGTCCAGGATCCTTGTGTGGTGTGGTGAGACGGGGACAGGGTGGCATCTGGAGAAAGCTAAGAGGTCTTTCTAGCATCCCAGGTTGACTGTAAACTGACAAGGGACTCGAGTTCGAGGGCCGCTGCTTTGCAGGTGGCAGACCGCTAGCTCGTGCTGAGTGACTGTCTTTGTAGTATGTGTTCACCATGCAAAGTGCTGGACTTCACTTGCTGTCTTGTTCTCTACGATGGGCCTCGGTCACGTTCACCCCTCACCCTCTCTTGTCCCCCATTGGCTCTTTCTCTCGGGTCCCCTCAAAAAGTTCCCTTGTCTTCATGCCTTACATATAGTTTTACTGTTTCTTTTAATTTTTTCTTGTATGTGAATGAATGTATTGCCCGCCATGTGGGTGCAGCCAGGTCCTCTGCAAGAGCAACCCGCACTCTTAGCCACTGAGCCATCTCTCCAGCCCCAAGTGTATTTTTAATCTAGATTTTGTGTGTGGGAGAGAACAAGTTACTTTTCTAAGTCTGACGGCTTTTACTTCACACCATGTTCTCCAATCCCATCTTTTTTCCTGCAAATGACATGATTTCATTTTTCTTTCTTACTGAATAAAATTCCGCTGTATGTTTGAGCCATGTTTTCTTTGGGCACTCCTCTGTTCCTGGACATCTAGGTTGGTTTTGTAGCTTGGATCCTGTGAGCAGTGCAGAATAAACCTGCGAACCTTTGTGCTAGGCTGACTTGGGTCCCTTTGAAGACAGACCCAGGCAGTCATACAGCAGATCTACTTTTAGTTTTGTGAGACACTGTCACACTGATTTCCGAAGTGATTGTCCTAATCTGAATCCCTCTGGCAGTGAATACGTGGTCCCCTCTCCTCTGAGTCCCCAGTATGTGCTGTCATCTGTTTTCTTCATTGTGGCCATTCTTGCTAGGGTAAGATAGACTTCTAATTTTTGTCTCCTTTATGACTACGGATGCTGAACATTTTCTCTTATTTATTGGCAGGGCCACCTTCTCCTCCTCCTTCCCCCTTCTCCCGTCCCTTATTCCTCCTCCTCCTCCCCCTCCTCCTCTTCCTCTTCCCCCCACTCCTTCTGAATCATCTGTTCCATCTGCTTGCTCATTGATTAGCAGGGTTACTTGGGGTGTGATTTTCTACGCTCTTCATAGGTATCAGGTGCTAACCCCCTGTCTGATGCGGAGGAGGCAAAGATTTTCTGCCCACTCTCAGCTGTCTTTGTGCCCTGCCAATAGTTTCCTTGACTTTGGAATCCCACATGATCCCATTTCTTGATTTTTGCTGTTATTCTCCAAAAGTCGTCCTCAGAAGTCCTTCCCGGGACCCGTACCGGGACCTGTCTCCTCCGTTCCTGGTACCCGGACCCGGACCCGTTCCCGGGACCCGGACCAGTGCTTTCTTGTGTTTTCCCCTAGCAGTCGCAGCTCCAGATCTTACATTCAAGTCTTTTGATCCACACTGAATTGATGTCTGCACAGGGTGAGAGATGGGCTCTGGTTTCATTCCTCTACATATGGATGTCCAGTTTTCTCGGCACCGTTTGTGAAAGAGCCTGTCTTTTCCAGCATCTGGGAACCTTTGTCGATGATTTGGTGACTGTGGCTGTGGGTCCTCCACTCCACCCCACCAGTACATGCGAGTGTCTTTTGGAGATGTCCCTTGGAGGTAGCAGAAGTGTCCCCAGAGCCTATCCCAGAACTTCCTGCTCTGCAGCATTTACTGTGCAAAGCCACATTACGGTGACGCTTAAACAAAAACAGCCTGACCCTTAGCATCCATTTGCAGCTAAGAGCAGGCCTGAAGTCTGAGAATCTGTTCCTTCAGGATCGTCTCAGAACCAGGCTTCTGGACGGGGGGTTCGCTCTTTTTATCGAAGCAATATGTTCACCATGAAATGTGAAAATAAAAGTCAGACCCTTATCCTACCAGAGAATACTGCCCTTTCTGATCCCTAGACCAGCACACGCACACACACACACACACACACGCACACACGCGCACACACACATGTACACACACACACGCATAGTGCTGTCAGTTTCTCTCATGCTGTCAATGAGATAAGCTCTCTTTATAGCACTTTTGGTAAAACATACATATGCACATTCATATATTATTTAGGGACGGGGCCTGGAAGGGTCGTGAAAGATTAAGGGTTTTAGGTTACAAGAGGCTCTCAGAGCTCAGTGAGCTTGTTTATGTTTTAAATAAGAGAGACTATAGGGTTGCAAGGTTAGGCAAAAGTCATTTGTCCAGAGTGTGTCCATATTGTAAAAGTCCTTACCACACTGGCCCAGCTGAATGAAAGCCCACCGACTGAACAGCCAACGCTTCCAGCCCGTGATGGATTGTACTTCCTTCTTCTCCAGCTATGGACCACAGGCTTCTCCCTGGCCACCGTTTCTCTCATCTGCAGTGGAGGTCATGGGACATCAATGTCTGTGGTTCCTGGAGACAGGCCATGCACAGAACAGTGATCATCAAATGGAAGATGGGCATCTGGGGAGCCTGAGTCAAATCAGTGAGGGCTGTCAGGAGGAAGCAGCTTTCCACATGATGATGGAAGAGAAGGACAGGAAGGAGAGAAGGACATCTAGTCCCAGAGAGCTTAACTCAACCAGAGTACAGAGGCTGGGTTAGAGTTATTCAAGGAATAAGATTGTTCAAGTGAGCAACAAGGGTCTCTGAGGTCTTAACTGAAGCTTCATGAAGAAAATTCCATCCTAAAGCGGCCTACAGGGCTAAGGAGAGGACTCAGTGCATGAAGGGCTTGCCTCATGCTCCCATTAGGTCTCCATTGCTGTGATGAAGCACTCTGACCAGAGCCAACTTGTGGGGAAAGGGTCTATTGCATCTCGCTCTTCCAGGTTAGCAGTCCATCACTTAAGAAAGTCACGGCAGGAACTCAGGGCAGGAACCTGGAGGCAGGAACCGAAGCAGAGGCCACAGAGGAATGCTTTGTACTGGCTCACTCCCTAGGCCTGGGATCAGCCTGCATTGTTAAGCAACCCCAGTCCACCTGCCCAGGGGTGGTTGGGCCCTCCCACATCATTCATCACCAACATGTCCACAGGAAATTCCCCAATTGAGGTTCCTTCTTCCCAGGTGTGTCAAACTGACAACCGAGGCCATTCAGCACACCTCACAAGCATGAAAATGTGAGTTCAGATCCCCAGCACTCAGATAAATGCCACCTTGTAATGGCAGCCCTCTCATAAAGACAGTGCCCGGGAGGAGGAAACAGGTAATCCCTGAGGTAAGCTGACTAGCTAGACTACGTGGGTGAAGTCTGAGTTCAAGTGAGAGACCCTGTCTCAATATATAAAGCAGAGAGCAGTCAAGGAGTCAACATCAACCACAGTCCTCTACAGGCATGCACACACATGTGCACCCATACATACACATGTGCACAAGGAGAGAGAGAGAGAGAGAGAGAGAGAGAGAGAGCTGCTTGCTCTCCAAAGCCTTCTGTAGCTCCCTCTACCCTTATGACTAATACAAACATAACAGGCAAACTGCCTAAGCCTCAGTGGGAGAAAGAAAATGGGTGCCTGAGCTCTTGTCTTCCTGGGGCTGAGGGGATCCCACCCAGCCTCAGGCCCCAGCAAACTGTTAAGGAACTTCTCCTTCCTGCTTGTCTTGGCCTCCTCCTCTGGGAGCCTTTCCGATGCATGCTTTTGCTTGCACTAAACTGTTCCCATGTCGTGAGGGTGCCAGAGCCCCGGGGAAGGAAAATGGGATCTCCTTTCATTCCTGATGTGCACCAAATACTCACTTAGCCCTGAAATCAAGTTTTATTGCCATCTCGAAGCCTGTGTGTGGTGAAGATGTACCTTAACGTGCAAGCCTCTCCCTACAGCCAGAGAACAGGTGCCAGGGGCACTGGGTATTCAAGCAGCTGGATGCCAATTCTGGGACCTCAGCATCCCTCATCCCAGCCTCTGGAGCAGTCGGGGGGAGAGCCGAACAGAGATGTGACCTCCAGCCCCACAGGCATATAGGAGCGAGGCTGGTCTGACATCATACAAGGGTAGGGACCTGTGACCTGAGGGAAAGGCATCCACTGACTGCATTTGAACTCAGGTCTCCAGTGTGAGACCTCACTCTGGATGGTGATTAAGCTCCTTTCTCAGCATGTGCTGGAGAAAGCTGCATTACTGAGGAGCTGGGGAGACAGCTCAGTGAGTAAAATGCACTCTGTGCAAGCATGAGGTCCTGAGTTCAAATTCCCACAACCCACATCAAGCCAAGCACAGTAGCTTGCATCTGCAATCCCAGGGTTCCTGCAGCAAGATGGGAGGTGATGGGAATCCCCGGAAGCTCAGGGCAAACTAGCCTCGAGTGCACAGCCACAGACAACAAGAGAGATCTTGCCTCAAACAAGGTGGATGGTGAGACCTGGTACCTGAGGTTGTCCTCTGGCCTCCACACATGCACATGACACACCTGCACTCGCAGGAATGTGGGTGTGCCACACACACACACACGCATGCACGCACACACCATACATAAATTATAATAATAAATAAGTTATATTATTGAGTGTTCACTATTTTCAGAGTTCTTAGTATTTTTAAAGATTTGTTTATTATCATTTCACGTGTATGAGTGTTTTGCCTGTTTGTATGTAAGTACACCACATGCATGCCATTCCTGAGGAGGCCAGAAGAGGGTGTCAGATCCCCTGGAACTGGAATTACAGGTGGTTGTAAGCTGCCATGTGGGTGCTGGGAACCAAACCCTGGCCTCTCTGCAAGAGCAACAGAGGCTCCTAACTGCTGTGTTGTCTCTCCAGCCACTAGTATTCTTACACTTGAGACCGTGTCTCACACAGCTTAGGCTAGCCTCAAACACACTAAGGATGACCTTGAGATCCTGGTCTTCCTGCCTCTGCCTCTTAATTCTCTCACTTCCCTGCAACATGCACACAACCCAGAACACTTTTCACGTCTATGTTTGTTGAGCTCCAGCCCTCACCCACCACAACTATCACCCCAGCATGCAGCTTGTGCCTGGCCACTGGTGGGATTCTGCTGGGAAGAACAGGCAACATGAAGGTGATCCTCAGGGTCACCCAGCCCAGGCATTCCAAAGCCGTAGCCTGAACCCAAATTCACACACAAGGAAGGGAAAAATGTTCAAAAAAAAACATAAACAGCCTCTGGGGGCATGCATGTGGCTGGCGTTTGTGAATAAATCCATGTTCACTGTAATACCCTCAGAGAAATGCCATGCAGTTTTGGGTTGAATCAGGTGTGATTTATTAGCTGGCAATCAGAAAGGGGACTAATGTCCAAAATAACTTTCTTTCCTACGAGGAGGCAGAGTGGGGTTTATAGGGCTTAAAACCTTAATACATCATGCTAGGGACAAAGGCAATAACCCTAGTTATATCAGATCACCACGGTTACGCCAGACCAGGGGCCCATCAGTTAACAAAGGGGTTTTCAGTTAACAAAAGTTTTGGTTAAGGGGCTGGAGAGATGGCTCAGTGGTTAAGAACACTGACTGCTCTTGCAGAGGACCCGAGTTCAATTCTCAGCACCCATATGATGGCTAACAACCATCCATAACTCCAGTTCCGGGGGATCTGACACCCTCTTCTGACCTCCATGGGCATTGCACAACACTGGTGCACGTACACGTGAACAGGCAATGTACTCGTATGCATAAAATAAAAGTAATATTTTTTTTAAGTTTGGGTTAAGAAAAACAAGTTTCTCAGTGTTGCAGAAACGACGGGCACCTCCATAGAGATGCAGGTAAAGCTGGATAAGAGGACGTGCTACTGGACTAGTTGTAGAAACAGTGTACCCCCAAAACTACAGATGCAGCCTTCATGGCTGGCTGCAGTGGGAATGGCTGGGCAGAAACACAGTAAAGCAAAGGTAGGCTAGAACATACTGGAGTCAGCTTTGCCATTTCATTTATTGCATGACAAGAAACAGGGTTGATAAGAAATAAGATTTTGGAACTAGGGCGATGATTCAATAGGTAACACACCCTGCAAGCAAGAGGATGTGAGTTTAAATTCCCAGAACCTCCATAAGGCCGGGCGTGGTAGTGAGCATCCCTAATCCCACCTTTGCCGCAGTGAGACGGGAGACAGAGGCAGGAGAATTCCCAGAAACTTGTGGGTCAGCTACTCTGCAGTGCACAGTGGTGGACAAGAGACCCTGCTTCAAATAAGGCAGAAAGCAAGGATGACACTGCACATTACCTCTCCCCTGACCTCCGCACATGCTACGCTTTGCATGCTTGCACACTCATACACATGAACACACAGAAAGAGAGGGAGGGGAGGAGAGAGGGCAAAGAGAGAGAGGCAGGGACAGAGGTAAGAAGAATAAAAGAGAGAGAGAGAGAAAGAAAAAAGAAAGAAGGAAAGAGAGAAAGAAAGAAAGAAAGAAAGAAAGAAAGAAAGAAAGAAAGAAAGAAGGAAGGAAGGAAGGAAAGAGAAAAAGGTTTAAAAGTATCAGGAGAGTCACCATCATAACTGCAGCATGATGAGACTGACAGCAACACAGGGCTTGGCACCTGTCCCTAAGAGTCAGAATACCTGCCGGGGTGCCACCACATCCCCCACCAGGCCAGTGATGCTGAAAACACAGTAACCGGGGTGCAGGAGGGGCTTCAGGGACAGGCTGTAGCTGGTGAGAGGACCCCATCTCCCCAGGACCTTATGACTGTGACGTCATAGTCAGCGCAATCCCCACCTGAGTCAGTACAGACAGGCGAGGATGGCTACATTTTGTCCCTGGCCAGGTTCGACTCTACTCACTGTCTTTACTGGACTCTGGCTAGGCAGCAGGTGTGAGGCCCACACTGGGCAGACTGTCACAGTCCCATCTCTGGGAGCCACATAAGCAGCTCACAGGCACCCAGACTCTGGACACAGAAGGGGAAAGTGAGCCTTGGGGAGGACCCAGAGGAGTCACGTGCACAGCAGCCCTCCTCCACTAGGAGGCCTGGGTTCTCTGCGGGGTTCCCAACTGACCACTGGCGCATGCTCCCGTGTTTAGGGAATAGAGTCAAGGGCTACTGCTATGCATCCTGCAGGACACAAGATGGCCCCCACCACATCGAGCCAGCTGAACGCAGGGCTGGCTGTGGCTCGGTGGGAGAGCCTTGCCTCGTGTGCATGAGACCTGCCTTCCATCCCCAGCACAGAAAATCAAATCAGCTGGCCCCAAACGACAATGGTACAGCAAGGTCTCTGGGCTGATCCTGAGACTTGACAGACGGATTCCAGCTGGGGAAACAGCAAATGGTCCCTTCACCACAGGCACAGGCAGAGGGATCTGTTGTTGCCATTTCACACGTGGAGAAACTGAGGCTCAGAGAGAGGGAGCAACAGATCCTCATGTGAACCCCCTCGCCATGTCCGAAGGCTGAAGGAAGGCCTATGTGTCTAGATCTCTTGGATAACTAAGACACCAGGGTGGCAGGAACCAGCAGGAACCTGGGCTCCCTACAGGAGTGGCAGGGGCAGGTGTCAGTTCTGCAGAAGGCAATGGAGTCCTGCTGTCCCCCAGCCCCAGGCTCTCCCATGCAAACCATACTGTTACCCACACACACAGGGAGCAGATGGGTGGGACACACAGCTCCCTTGCCCAGGAGCCACTGGGTTTCATTCACCCTAGCTTGTCCCCACTGTCAGTTTTAATGAGAAAGCCACTTTAGATCAGAGAGTAAAGAATCATGTCCTGGGGCTTCCTTCTCAAAATCTGTGGCCGTTGTTTATCAGGTGGGTGAGGGAGAGATGTCTGCCTTCACCCCAGGGCTTGGTGAGGCCCCTGGTTGGCACTGGGCAGTGGGTCACGAGGATGAAAGCCACATGGCTCAGGCATTAGAGGACTTCTTTTCTCTCTTGGTCTGGCTGGACCTTGTAATCCGTGGTTCTTTTCTAAGGACTGTGTGGGCTAGCCCGGTGTTTACCTCACAATAACAAACCTGAGTGTTATTCTACAGAGGATTCCTTCAGGCAGAGGCCAGGGAGGAGAAGTGCCCAGGTCACGTCACGGTGACAAGAGCTTCTTAGTTTCTGGCACGGCGTTCTTGGTGCTTCTCGAATGGAGACATGAGAATGCATGCCTAGGGCAGGAGCTCCAGTGCCACCTCCTGGGCTGAGAAATGACAGCACAGAGAGATCGGGTGGCCTGCTTGGGTCACAGGGCTAGAGAGGGCTGAACCCACGCCCGCCCACGGCCTCTGTTTTTACTGGGCAGGGTTGTCAGGGACGGCCATGCATCTCTCGGTTTCCCAGGTTTGGAGCGCTGAGCTCGGGAAGGGAAGCACTGCCATTTTGCAGACACTGTAGAAAGAGGCAGGTCAGGTGCCGGGAAGAAGAGCTGGTTGGCCCCTGTGAGGTGAGGGGAGGAGGACCTCAGGGAGAGGCCAAGCTGGAACTGCGGAGAAGGTTTTAGGAGGGACCACAGGAACAAAGGACGGGAGCCCTGTGAACAGTGATCCCAGTGCAGGAGGACAGGATGGCCGCACTGACAGGTCACCTGCCTTGAACTGCTGGTATCAGAAGTGGAAAACGTGTGGTAAGCGGTCTTGAGAGGAGTCGGGCTGCACTGAGTCCCTCTCACACCCCCAGTACCCTCCCCAAAGAAAGCACCTTCTGATTCTCTCTCTCTCTCTCTCTCTCTCTCTCTCTCTCTCTCTCTCTCTCTCTCTCTCTCTCTCTCTCTCTCTTCCCTTCTCCCCATCCTCTCTCAAAACGCAGTATGGGAGAAAAGGACTAAGGAAACAAAAACAGAATACAGACCACAGAGGTCATGGAACTTCCCAGGTATCACACAGCAGGGTCCATGTAGGACCAGAGTAATAATCTGCTACAAGAACTCAGAACAGGGACCACAGCTGTGAAGGAGTCAAGGCTAGATAGATGCAGGTGCCGCTGGTGTAAAGAGAGCCGCTTGTCAATCATGCTCCTGCCTCTTACTAGCTCTGTGGTCTCAGAGACATGTTTGAAAGTGATGCCGGCCTCACAGTGGCGTTTTGATAAGTTCATTTCTATTGTGTGACACAGATAATCAGAGGACAAATACCTGCCGAATAAAAGAGAGAGACAGGGCTGGGGAGATGTCACATAAAGTGCCTGTGTGTAAGCACGAGGACCTGAGTTCCAATCCCTAATACCCACATAAAAAACAGGAGTGCTGGTGTGCATCTAGGACCCCAGTCCTGGGAAGGTGAAGACAGGCAGATCCCGGGAGCTTGCTAGCCAGCCAGTTGCACTGAATCAATGAACTCCAGGTTCAGTGGGAGACTCTGTCTCAAAGTAAGATGGAAAGCCATTAACAAAGGCACCTGATGTCAATCTTTGGCACACACACACACACACACACACACACACACACGACAGAGAGTACATAAATTAGTAAATGACGTATAATTTCCCAGTACAATTTTGACATAAAATAGTCAACTAATAATCTTAGCTAACACTGTTTTACCCCAACAGAACTCCAGGCTTTGTGCATAATACTCAGCATGCACTAGCTCATTGATGATGATGTTGACAGTGATGAGGAGGAGGAGGAAGAGGGGAGAAGGATGGTAATGATGACAATGATGATGATGGTGATGATGATACTGCTGATGATGGTGATAGGTAATGACTATGATAATGAGCATAATGGTAGTAATGATTGTGATGGTGATGATGATGGTAGTAATGATGGCAATGGTGATAATAATGATGATGGTAATGGTGATGACAGTGGTGGTGGTGGTGGTGGTGGTGGCAATGATGCAGTGATGGTGATGATGCAGTGATGATGGTGATAGTAGTGATGAGAGTGATGTGATGATGATGATGGTGATAGGGTAATGGTGATGATGATGATTGGTGATGATGATGATGATGATGGGGATAGGGTAATGGTGATGATGATGATGGTGATGATGATGATGATGGGGATAGGGTGATGGTGATGATGATGATGGTGATGATGATGATGATGATGGGGATAGGGTAATGGTGATGATGATGATGATGGGGATAGGGTGATGGTGATGATGATGATTGGTGATGATGATGATGATGGGGATAGGGTGATGGTGATGATGATGGGGATAGGGTAATGGTGATGATGATGATGGTGATGATGATGATGATGATGGGGATAGGGTGATGGTGATGATGATGATGGTGATGATGATGATGATGATGGGGATAGGGTGATGGTGATGATGATGATGGTGATGATGATGATGATGATGGGGATAGGGTGATGGTGATGATGATGATGGTGATGATGATGATGATGATGGGGATAGGGTAATGGTGATGATGATGATGATGGGGATAGGGTGATGGTGATGATGATGATGGGGATAGGGTGATGGTGATGATGATGATGTTGATGATGATGATGGGGATAGGGTAATGGTGATGATGATGGTGATGGTGATGATGATGATGGTGGTGACAATGATGATGGGGATCATGATGGCAATGGTGATAATGACAATGATGGTGATGGTGTGATAATGATGGTGGTGGTGGTGGTAATGATGCAGTGATGGTGATGATGCAGTAATGATGGTGGTGATTGATGATGGTGATGTTGGTAATGATGCAGTGATGGTGATGATGATGATGATATGGTGATGACAATGGCAGTGATGATAGTGATAGTGATGATGATAGTGGTGATCATGCTGGCAGCAATGATGGTGATCGTAATGGCAGTGATGGTAATGATGGTGATAATGGAAATGATGGTGATGATTGTGATGATGATAATGGTGCTGGTGTGATGATCATGTTAATGATAGTGACGGTGGTGATGATGGCAATGATGGTGACAATGGTAATGTTGGTAATGAAGATGATGATTAAGGTGATGATGGTGATAGGGATGATGATGATTATTATTATAATAATGGTGATGATGATGATAAAGTTGGAGATGAACTCATGTGTAATGTCCACTGTGTGCATATTTTCCCAGTAACATGTGCCATGTTCAAAGCAGTTCACCTAACCTTCCAACCAATGGCGCCATCTTACCTATCTGTGATCACTCCCTGTTTGCAGATGAAGAAAACAAGACTGAGAGAGACCAAGTAGCTTGGCCAAGAGAGAGGAGGAGGGATGTAAAAAGCCCTTCATCTTATCAAAGCTTCTTGTTTGGTTGTGCTTCTAGGGGACAAGGCAGAACCCGGGAAGGTTCGTGTTGAGTTATGAATGCATTTGGGCATGAAAAAGGTTTAGCTGAAGGACCAAGTCAGGACTCAAACCCAGACCCTAGAGGCCAGAGCGAGCCAGGGTGGTAAGCATAGTAAGTTCTCATGAACAGCCTAGCCCTACCTTACAGGAGAGGAAACTGAGGCAAAAAGCAACAGTACCCCCATATTCTGCATATCCGCCACAGAGAGTCAAGTGTCTCTGGTGGAAAAGGTCTTGCCAAGATCTATCTAGCCCTCCTCGGCTCCATAGAACAAGTCTGGCGCTGATGGGCCTTTCCCTGCAGGAAATGAAGGGCTTCATGGCAAACCCGCACCTGTAGGACGGGTGGCTGACGGTAGTGGCCTCCGCTGCCCACCTGTTCTGAGCTAGGTCCATTCCCAGCCCTAAAAGTTAAACGCCTGTCCAGAGGGACTTCAGTCCTTCAAACAGTTGCAAAAATGCCAGCAGGAGCCAGCTGGCAGAAGGGAGGCTCCAGAGTGGAGGGCAGCTTTGGCCCCTAGAGAACAGATTCCCATGACTTCTCCACCATGATGGGTACTGTCCCTTTTAAAAATATGAGCCAAAATAAACCCTTCCTGCCTTAAATAACTTTGTATCAGGATCTCAGAGCAATAAGACAAGTAACAAATACATTCTGAAAACCCAGAGATAAATTAGATGGGACGAGGGATGATGAAGGTTCTAATGTCCAGATGTTTGAACGGGAAGTGGTCCAAGATTTAATTGGAGACCTCCCAGGAGAACAGCCTAAGAGACTGGCTGTACTTCATGGGCTGCTGTTTGTGATTTCCACAACCAAATTCTATTGCCAGTGCTTTTTCAGCCCCGCCCCACAAAGCTGCTTATAAATGATCTTGCTTTTTTTTTAAACTTGGTTCACTCAAAGTAAAGTAATAGCCATGAAATTAGCGATTTAGTGAGCAAATCATATGTGTGCATGTATTTAAGCCACATTTAAATAAATGTATGACTGTTTAGCATTTTTATGAATGCATAACCTTTTGGCGTTTTTAAATGGGGTTGCTAACCTAAAATCGTCTTGCAAATGCCACTCAGGGAACCTTTTAAGGACGTGATGTCTACGCAAGGGTCAAATATTTGTTTAGAAGGAAGAAAGGAAAGCAAGATGTCACGCCATTTCTTCCCATGTACACTGTGGAATGCAAACTCTAGCTGCATAATCTACAACCTTGCCTATTTCCTCCTCCTCATTGCCAGGCTCCAGACCTGGCTGGGGTAGGAAGCCGGCACCTGCTGTTACAGGGACACCAGTCTAGGCAGCACCTCAGCACACACTGCAGTTCCCGGCTCCCACGTGACTGCCCTCTGCAGGCCCCAGGAAGAACTACAGCCCCAGAGACGGCCTGGAAGGTCAGGTCAACAGACATTTGTATTGTGTCCTGATCTCCCTCATGGTAGACCCCAGTGAAAGCTGTCAGGATGGTCCCTGAGGTTATGTATTAGTTACTTTTTTGTTGCTGCGATAAAACACCTGACCAAGACAACTTATAAAAGGAAGGATTTATTTGGTTTATGGTCCCAGGGGAATAAGAGTCCATCCTGGTGGGGAGGCACGGCTGGCAGTGAGACCAGGCTATGAACTCTCAAAGCCCTCCCCAGGGACATGCTTCCACCAGGAAGAGCACACCTCCTAAATCTCCCAAACCAGCACCACCAATGGGGACAAGGGTTCAGAGACTTGGATCCGATGGGAGACATTCTCATTCAGATCACCACATGTTTGTGACCTCCACACAATCCAGAATTCAAAAGAACAGACCACCATAAGGATTATTCTCCTGCCTTCCGCCAGCAGCTGTCCGCCCCACCCAGCAGCCTGCAGGCACTGGTCTTGGCTTTTCCTACCATCTTTCTGAACTCTTCCAAAACACTTCCAGGGAGGCAGGAAGGATCCCTGTGAGTTTGAGGTCAGCCTTGTCTACACAGCAAGTTCTGGTCCAGCTAGGGTTACACAGTGAAACCTTCTCTCAAAAACAAAGAAATTTTGGGCTAGACAGATGACTTGGTGGTTAAGGACACTGGCTGCTTTTCCAGAGGATCCAGGTTCAGTTCCCACATGACAAGCAACAGTACCCCCATATTCTGCATATCCGCCACAGAGAGTCAAGTGTCTCTGGTGGAAAAGGTCTTGCCAAGATCTATCTAGCCCTCCTCAGCTCCATAGAACAAGTCTGGCGCTGATGGGCCTTTCCCTGCAGGAAATGAAGGGCTAGATACACAACCCTAGATACACAACCACTTGTGACTCCAGTTCCAGGGAATCCAATACCATCTTCTGACCTCCCCAGGCTTTGCACACACATGATACACTTACATACATTCAAGCAAAACACTCATACACATAAAATAAAAATAAATAAAATCTTTAAAACACTTCCAGAGCTACAGCACAAATGGCTTCCATGACTGAGTCAAACCACTCAGGTCAAGTGGCAGGTTTAACACCAATTAACTACTCAAAGTAACAATCGATGGAACAAACTAATTATTATCAAGGATACAGGGTGTGTGGGAGGCAAACTCAGGCAGGTGCCATGGAGAGAGGAGACAGCACTGAAGTATGAAGGAAGGTTGGAAATGCAGGTGAATTCACGTCGTGGTGATGTGGGAATGTGGGAGGTCTGAGAGGCAGTGACCCCTGGCTTGCTGACTTGCCGTTTGCTTCTCAGTTTCTGATAGAGGATCGAGCCAGGCACACTCCAGGAGACTCGGCCCTGTGCCTTTCTGGGTACATGGTGTGAAGTAGAGGCTTAGAGCCAGGCTAGGGCAGACAGGCTAGCCTGGAGTCCCAGCTCAGATTCCTGGGCATGTAGCTTCTGGTTGAACCTTAGCTCCCTATCTTAAAACAGGCTGAATACTTAACACTTGTGGGTAGCACAGTCACTCCAAAGTTAGATGTGGTCCCTAGAAATCTGTTTTCAGCATCTCATGGGCTGTCTGTGTTAAAGGCCCTGAAACAGAGGAGCAGAGAGAAGGTGAGGAGCAGGAGGCCAGATGGGGCTGCAGAAGTTCCCAGGCAAGGTCAAGACAGGGAGAGAGAGAAAGCCAGACCCCAGAGGGACAACTGTGGGATTTGATGGCATGGTTTATCAAGTACACAGTGTAAGAATTCTTTGGTAACTTGCACTTTGAAGAAAAATGGGGATGTGGCTGCAGGAATCCCAGAAGTATGTTAGGATCTGTTAGAGATGTTTCTGGGGTTCTAAGAAACTATCACACCATCCAAAGTATCTCAGCAAGGCCAAAAGTTTCATTCTGCAGATGGGTATAAAGCTGTTCTAAATCCAGCCAGCAAGCTACCAATGGCGGGGGCGGGGGGAGGGTATCCCTAACACAAAGGGGTACCCTAACACAAAGGGGTATTCCTAACACAAAGGGGTATCCCTAACACAAAGGGGTCCTGTGCCTCACTCCACCTGCTCAGAGCTTGGCCTCACATTCCTAATAGCCGGCTAATTCAAAATGGCACAGTAATAAGCAAAATGCAGCTTTTGTGAGCAGGACACAACCTTGAGCACAAACTAATCTTAGAAAAATGCTGACTTGGGGAGGGAGTTTTGCCAGGCAGGTGATGATTTTGCAAATTTCTTTGAAGATGAAAATGTTTTTGTCTCATTTAACTCTTTGATAGAAAAACAACAGTACATTTAATTTATACTTCCCACAGGAGCTATCATTTGGGGGATCCTGCTTCCCATACTGAGGAGTTCAGTTTCACCCCATGTACTGATTCCAGCCAGGGGATCAAGGTGGTAGGGGCTCCTCCTAAGACTGGGGCAGATAAAAGTCCAATCAGAGTTAGGGCCCCCAGGGAGATCCAGGTCACAATCAGTCACAGTGCAGGAGCCAAGGCTGAGACTCCTAACCTGTCCTGGGCGGGTGCTGCTTCACCTGACCAACACAAGCTCAGGGTTAAGTGCTGAGGATGCATGCATGATAAAAAGATGCTCTCCATGCCCATAGGCCAGCACAGGTTTGTCCCTAACTGTAGAAGAGCCTCACACTGAGCTCTGTAAAAGAAAGCACAGACCGGCTCCTTGCACGTGTGGGACAGTGAGAGCTCTTTCACCAGCACATCACAGAGGACTGAGATGAAAGCAAGAACAGGAGTTCTGTACATGGAAAGAGGCAAGGTTTAGAAGGCCCTCGGGAAAGAGGGCCGTGTACAGAAAAGTCACAGATGCCAACAAAAGCAGCCGGGCTGGAGAGATGAACAAGCGGGACAGACTGGCCACAGAGTTGGCCCAACACAGACAGTAAGAGAGGAGGCTGTAGACAGGTGTGGGGGTCCAAAGGACATGCCCGAACTCTGGCGCTTGCATTCGAAGTCCATGCTTTATCCCGATATCTCATGGCTGGATTTGTTTCCTTTATAATCACAGTAAAATTTGCATATTCATGTGAACATAGACTATTTGTATGTGTATTTCATGCATTCAAAATGTTATGGAACCAACATTTCCTCTGTGTGTGTATAGTGTATGTTGTGTGCATGTGTGCATGCAGGTACACACGCACATGTGTGCACATGTTTGTGGAGGTCAGAGATTGAAGTTGTGTGTCTTCCTCGATAACTTTAACCCTTCTTTTGAAACAGTTTTCTCACTGAACTGAGAACTTACCAGTTGGTTAGACCCACTAGACAGCAAGCTCTGGAGATGAGTCTGTCTCTGCCCCAAACCCAAGCTAGAGTTACAGATGTGCATGAACACACACACAGCTTTTACATGGGTGCTGGAGATTTAAACTCTGGTCCTCATGTCTGCATGCCAGGCACTTTAGATGCGATGATGGTGGTGGTGGTGGTGATGGTGATGGTGGTGGTGATAATGATGATGGTGCTGGTGGTGGTTTGATGGTGATGGTGATAATGATGGCAATGGTGGTCATGTTGATAATGGTAGTGATGGTAATAGTAATGATTATGATGGTGATGACAATGATGATGATGATCATCATGATGGTGATCATGGTAAAGATTATAGTGATGATGGTAATGAAGGTGATGATAGTGAAGGTTATAATGATGATAGTGATGACAATGATGACGATGATAGTGATGATATAATGATGGTAGTGATGGTGATTCTCCTAGTTTCTATTTCTATGATAAAACCACATCAGAACCAATTTGGGAAGAAAGGGTTTATTTAGCTTAATCCTAATCACAGTTCATCATTAAAGGAAGCCAGGGAAGGAACTCAAGGCAGGAACCTGGAGGCAGATGTTCAAGCACAAACCATGAAGAAACATTGTTTACTGGCTTGCTCCTTTGGCCTGTGCTCAGCCTGCATATACAGTTGGGGAATACATACCAAGGGTGGCACCACCCATGTGGACTGGACCCCCTTCCAATCACTCATTGGTCAAGAAAATGCCTTACATACATGCCCATAGGCCAGTCACATAAATAAATTCCCCAGTTGAAGTTCCTCCTTCCTAGGTGTGTCAAGTTGACAATGAAGCACTCCAGGAGCGTGTTGATATGATGGTGGTGATGATGATGATGGTGATAATAGTGGAGATGGTGATGGTGATAGTGACGACGATGATTATAATTATGATGATAATGGTGATTAGTAATAATGAAGATGGAGATGGTGATGGTGATGGTAATATTGTTGATAATGATGATGATGGTGATGATGACGATGATTATCATAGTACTGATAATAATGATAGTGGTAGTGAAATGATGGTGGTTATAGTGATTATGATGATGGTGATGGAAATGGTGATAACTGTGATGATGATGATATAGATGATGATGGTAGTAATGGTGATGATGCTGATTATGGTGATGATGATAGTGATGAGATGGTAATGCTGGTAATGATGACAATAATGGTGACTGTGGTGGTGGTGATGATAGTGATGATGGTCATAATGATAATGGTGATGATAGTAATAACGGTGATCATGATCATGGTGATACTAATGATGGTAATGATGGTAATTTTGATGATGGTGGTGGTGGTGATGATGATGAGGGTGATGGTGGTGATGATGATGAGGGTGGTGGTGGTGGTGATGATGATGAGGGTGATGGTGGTGATGATGATGAGGGTGGTGGTGGGGGTGATGATGATGAGGGTGGTGGTGGTGGTGATGATGATGAGGGTGATGGTGGTGATGATGATGAGGGTGATGGTAATAGTAATGATCATGGTGATGATGATGGACAGTCATACAAGTTTGGGGATAGTGACCATCATGATGATGGTAGTGATGGTGATAGTGATGACATTGATGGAGATGGAGGTGATGATCAAGGTTATGATGAAGTTTGAGATGATGATGCCCATAATGAAGTTCAAGTCACCTTACCAGATTCATTAGATACTGATAAGGAACCTGAAATTTGATTCATGGCTTCTACATTCTTGACCATGTGTATGTAGTTCCCGGCACAGACTACAATTGTTGTCAGCAAAACTCACAGACAAGGAACCTCATGAAAACCATATGTCCATTGCAAAGTGACAGGCTGAGTGTGAATATCAGGTTTCTGATTTCCACATAAGTAGGCTCTTCCCAGCACACGCTTTCTTCCTTATAATGGAGAACAAATAATTGCAGCAGAAGCACATAAAATGGAAGCCATTGTGACTTTGAAGACAACTAGTGTACATAGGTCACTAAATGAATGATAGATAAAGG
Organism: Eospalax fontanierii; assembly: GCA_035773235.1. Taxonomy (NCBI): domain Eukaryota; kingdom Metazoa; phylum Chordata; class Mammalia; order Rodentia; family Spalacidae; genus Eospalax; species Eospalax fontanierii. The sequence continues at coordinate 70,048,645 of CM069529.1, read as the reverse complement.
CCAGAAACATACTCCTTGGAGTCACAACAGCTCTGAATCAGCTGTGACATGGTACAGGCAGGAGTTCCCACCATACACTCATTCACACTAGCCTCACCGAGCACTTTTAGGAGTGAGTGACTGAGTCCATGGTGCTTCAGGTTAAGGAGGCTCTGCCCTTGTAACCCAATGAGGATGTGTGCTACCACGTATGGGAGAGAGAGAAACTGAACTGTACACTGTGTAAAAGCCCACGTTTTCCCTTTCGGAGGGGCCCTGCTCTAGAGAAACAGCTCTCTTGGGGACTGTACCAGTGCAGATAAACCCCTCCCTGAAATCCCCGCAGTTCCAGTTTTCCTTTCAGATCGCCTCCTGCAATTTGGCAGAGGCTTTTCACTTCACAACTGATTCAGAATCGCTGTGGCTCCAGGCAGCGTTTTAGGATAATTTTCTTTCCAGTAAAGTTAATCTTGTTTCAAGTGCTTTAATATATATATATATATATATATATATATATATATATATATATATATATATATATATAAAGAGTTTTATATACTCTTTTAATTTATCTAGATGGGTGTATCGTGGGACAAAAAAGTTCCAATTAATATAATCTATATGTATAGTTCACAAGGCAAATTGTGGCACAATTTATATTAAATTAATTGTATCACATTATTATTAGTCACAGCTTAAAGGAGAAAGCCTCTATATAGGTGTAAAGGTAGTTTTTCATCCACAGTAAATATTTTAATGAATTGATTTTTTTACCTGAGTCAGTTTTGTCAAGTCCATCTGACTGGTTTGAGAGTCTTACTCTACGAGACCCTCCATCTGGTATTTGTTTTTATCAGCTTTCCTACTTTGTAAGTTACATAGTCTCACAATGGTGAGGAATTGTTTAGTAATGGTATAGTCTTTGTACAGTTATAACTCTTGTGCTGATTATGCATTAGCTTGAGGGTCTTAGTAACTGCCCTTCTTGTGGGATGTATACTGATTAGAGTCTAATCTCTGGGGACTCCAGAGTCTCTCTGTTCTAGAAGACGGGGTGACAGCTAGATAAAGCCGACAAAACAAATCAAAACAGTTTTAAACAAATTCAGTTTTGTTATGTCAGTTTTCCCAAGGGGTTAAGACCTAATGATGTTAGCAAAAGCACAAGTAAATGTTTTAATTAGATTTCCATTTTTAAAGTCAATTCTTGAACAGCCATGAGTACATCAGTATAACCACAGGGAATCTCATCATCAGACATATATTATCCTAGAGTCTAATAGTCCATAAACCTTGTAAAATTTAAACCTTTGGGATATGAATTGAAGCTTTTACAGTTTTGTTTGTTTGTTTTTCCGACAAAATTTCATTTTATTATACAAAATCCATCATTTATATTTAAGTTCTTTTTAACAATTTTCTTTTACACCCACTTAACTTTTTTCTTACTTTATTTCATTTCCTGTAAGCATATTTTTATTGCAATTCTCAAGTAAACTTTTTTCCGTTAATATTTTTATAAACAGTCAGCTAGAAAAGTTAGTTTTTCTCCTTCCAGTTCCATTCTGAAATTTACTAAGTTTTCCTGATGGGATCCAAGAAAAGAATTTTGACTATTTAAAATACTCATTAAGTGTTGTGCAACTGTGTTTTGGTGGGGCGCTTTCCATTTTATTTTGGTTGTAGAATCCACAGAGTGATTAAACCTAACTGCACTGTAGGTTTTGAGTGAGTACAAGAAGCAGACAGAGAGAAACAGCAGATATCCTCGACTCTGTGCTCACAGCACACTCCCCTCCCCAAAATCAACTAAGGAAGTCCTGTTAAAACTAGCATGTTGGCAAGCCAGACATGGTGACACACCTTTAAACCCAGCACTTGGCATGCAGATCCCTATGAGTTCGAGACCAGCCTCGTCTACATAGTGAGCTCCAGGCCAGCTGGGGCTACAGGGAGACCCTTTCTCAAAACAAAATACCATACTGGAGTTACTGGTTGAGAGACTTTTAAACAAAAAGTCCTTCCTGTCCTCTCCATGGATGAGTATCCCATTAGATGCTCTTATGGTAGACATCTTTAGAAACAAAAAACAGTAATTTTTGCTGAAAATAGTTAGCCTCCTAGCTGTCCTTAAAGCCACAATGCCTTTTCTCTTGGGGCACTTTCCCTGTCAGAGACAGGGGGCTAGTCTGACCCAGGACAGGTATGTTGCAGACACTTGGAGATAAACATTCTTGTATCTCAAGTGGGAGGGCCAAATCCCATCTCCAACACCAGTGTCTCGGTGAGTTCAAACAGCACATGCCAATTTGCAAGTGTAATGTACATCCCAAAGCCATTAGAGTTAAAATTTAAAGGGAGCCCTTCCTATGAAAAAAAGGGAGAAATAAAATAACCAGTGCTCTTAATCTTTACACAGTAACCCTTTTTTTATTAAGAACGATTTTATTTTTACATTCTTTTACCATTACTTACTTTCCCTCAAATCTAGCCCAAAGACTCGCAGATTGGTTTTTTGGTTTTGTTTTTTATTTCATTTAATTTATTGTTCATTTTAAAAGCAAACAATTATACAGTAACAAACAATTCCAACTTGTTTACAGAACTGATAATTGAGTTCTATTCTTAAGCTCTTTTAAGTCATTGATCTCATCACTTCCTGTAGCCTCTGACATCTTTAGGCTACATCCACAGCCAAGAAACAAAGGGGCCTTTCACCCCATGCCCTAGCTCTGGGCTACTGAGACTCTGTGGTCTACCTTATATAAGAGCCCTTTAGGCAGCACACTCACTCAGTACAACCTAGCCAGAGCTCAGACAAAGGTGCCTTTGGCCAGGTAGAACAAAAGTGAATCTTCCCAGGGACACAAGAACTCCACACTCCAATGCTTTAGACTTGATTGAGCTCCCAGGCCATGGCCTCACTGACAGCCACTGTGCTTCAGGCCCTGCAGGTGAGGCACAGGTGGAGCCTTATTCCTGGGCTTCCAGCCTCCCTAGCCAGTCATCACTCCAAGCAACATGTCCATGCTTTCTGCTTGCCATGGAAAGAGCAGGTGTGACCATTTTTTTCAGAACCTCGTTTCCCTTTCTCCATCCCATTCGTTTACATTTACAGAGTGCCTCTAGCTTGCCCAGTGCGCAGGGCCCTGAAGTCACTGTCTTTTCCCATGAGATTATACAGACAGTTCTGGGACTTGGAAGGTTAACCAGATCTTCTCCTCCACTTTCTGAAGCAGGCAAAATCAAAATCAAATTTCATACCTGATGGGCACTTTCCTGAACTGGTTCCTCTGCCTACCAGGCCCATTGTGCTCCTGAAGCCAACGCCCCCAGAACACGGGGAGTGCAAGTCTCCATGGATCAAACAGTGTGTTGGCACCCAGGTGAACTTCCATTCAGCACTCTGTGGATACTGGGATGCCAGTGACAGCAGACGGGGCAATTCACCATCTCGGACACCAGAAGATCCCCCAGAGGAATGTAGTAGGTGCTATAAACAGAAAACCAGGACCCCAAGGCTTGCAAAAAGCAGTCTGTTTGTACCAACACAGTCCCTGAAAGAGATTTCTCTAAGCATGGCCCTAAACCAAGAAAAGCTCAGCCATTTACACCCCATGAACAGTTCAGTTCCTTCAATTCCCACATATGGGAACATATGCCCTGACTGGATGCTCCGTGCTACAAGGTTGTAACAGCCAGAACTGTGTGCGCACACTCAGGCACAGGCCGCGTTACACTTCCCTCTGTTCTGAAGGCTTCTGAACACAGCGAGGTCACTAGCTTGTTCTTACCTACTGCTTACTAAGTGCCCACTGTGTGCAGGGGTGCCCACTGTGTGCAGGGGCAGGTGGCAACTATAGCATTTCAATAGAGGACGACTCTGGAGGCTCCTGGCTATTTGGAAACTGTCAAGGGACAGGAATCCAGGCCTAGGTCCTGAGAACACACACGCAAGGCAGATAGACAGCTGCTGTTAGGCAAGGCTGGTTTAGGGTGGAGTCCAGGAGACAGATGGAGATGAATAAGACTATTAAAATGTCCCTGGCGTGTCCCAGTGGAACAAGTCTTCATGAGGTGCTGTGAGAGGAGCCAAGTGAGGTGCTGGGGTGATTGTCACATCCATCTAACAGAACAACCCTTCAACAGAGCCATTTGGTTTTTTATTGCTTTCTGATGACTGCAAATACCCGCATGGGGAGAGATCTCAGAGAAAGGAGGGAGGGAGAGAGAGACAGAGAGACAGAGAAAAAGAGAGAGAGATCAGCAAGCTGAGAATTGGAAGGAAATGTCAAGAGGGAACAGTTGTTCATCTGCTTCAGATACAGCAGCTTGGCCAGGGGACACCTGCTTGACTCTTGTTCTCTGGTAAGAGGGCAGTACTGCGTCACTCCCTTAATCCTGCCACAGGTCCCATCCCCAGCAAGACAGACAGACAACACTGACCTAGCCCTCAAGTCCTTCACTCTCATGGCCTCTGGTCTCCTTGACTATACAGCCATGCCAGAGACACAGAGAACCAAGGCAGGACCTTCAGAAACTGTGCGTGTCCGTCTTCCTCTGCCTCATGTTGAACTTTCTCGTCCACTAATTCTGTGCTTGGTGACCCTGCTCACACACTGTATTTTAAATAATCACAGATGGGTTTGTTTTTTTTAATCATGAAAGGCAGGCTTTTGTTTTTCAATAACAACTTCTTTAAGAATAAAATATTTCACAAGTTAAATTCGTAGGCCAAAGATAGATTCAACAATTCTTTTTCAGTACAAATTTATATGGATTCCTTTTATAGATAAGAAAAACAAAATTATAGAATATTACTTTGAAGATTTTTTTGCCTACAATAATGCCCAGAACTGGGTGTGCCACAGACACCTGCAAGCACAGCCCGAGCACAGGGCCACACTTGACACCGTGACATAAGATCTGCGAACGATCAGTCCAGCCTGACTCAGGCACAGATGTAAAAATGCAGTTCCTTAAATACCAGCCTACAACAGGATTCCTACGACTGTGCAGTGGGCGAGACTGTTTGTACGGTGCTAACTACAAACACACTCTGGGCATGACAGAGTGCACACTGGGACGTGAGTGAGCACAGCAATAGCCTGCACTGCAGGGAGGAGCATGTTTCTGGAATGTTGGGTGCTGCTGGGGAATCAGAGGGTGCGGGAGTCTAAAGAACAGAGTTTTCCAAATGTTTGGAAGCTTTCTCATAGTTTTCAGTTATTGGAGAGCCTCGGGGCTGCTGCATGGGTCCTTGCCCGGGAGCCGGGATGCTGGTGATCCCTGGAGTGCAAATCCTAGTCCCGACCTGGAACCCACAGCCCAGTGCCGCTCCTCCGGGGAGCTCAGCCCTTAACTCCGCAGTTCGACCTCCTTTCCTCATTGGTCCAGCGGTGTCTCCCTCCTCTACACCCTGCCAGGGACTCCCGGCTCCAGTTCCGATTCCTCGGCTGGGACGGGGACTACTTTGGGCTGGCCCTTGGCCTGCCGCCTAGGGGACAGCCTCGTGTGGGGCGAGGAGTGGCCTGTGGTCTGCAGCTGCCCTTCCTGGGCTGGTGATGCTCTCGCTGCTCCTGTAGGCGCTGCCTGCCCCGGATCAGGGCTTCCAGGTACCACTGCTGCTCCTTCCACTGCTGCTTCCTCTTCTCCAGCTGCTCCCTTCTGGCCTCCAGCTTGCAGCACTGGTGATTCAGCTTCCTCATCTCCTCCCGCACTCTCTGGTTCTCCACATTGATGCCCCGGCAGAACTCCCTGTGAGCCTGCTTGGCTGTGGCCTCCCAGGCCTTGGCCTTCTTCTTCAGTTCCCTGGTGATGTTCTCTCCTGATTCCAGAAGGTTCATCTCTTCCACCTGCTTCTCCAGGGCATCCCTTTCCTGCAGGAACTGGATGTGAGCCTCTCGGTCCATGGACAGGGTGCTCAATAGGATGCTGGCCTGCTGCTGCTCCAAGTCCTGCAGCTTCCTCTCCTGACTCTCCTTGATCCCCGCAATGGGCTTCAGGGTGTGCAGCTGCTTCCTCAGGTCGACCTGGAGCTTCCCATCCCACCTCAGCTTCTTCTGGAGGTCCGCCGTGCGAGAGGCGTAGGTGTAGACCAGCTGCCTCCTCCTGTCCTCCACCTCCTGGCACTGCTTGAAGTACTCTCTCCACAGGGCGTCATGCTTCTCCTGCCTTTCTTCCTTCTTCTGCCTCACAAACTCCAATAAGGGCTGGGTATCTGCATCATCTCGTGACTTTTCCTCCTGCAGCTCCTTGACATCCTGGAGCAGCATGTCCCGCCTGTTCCTAACTGCCTCCATCTCTTGCTCCAGCTGACTCACCATCATCAGGGTCCTCCTCTTCACCCTTTTCTCCAGCCGTGTCAGTGACTCTGGCTTCAGATAGTTGTTGAGCATGGTCACATACAGAGACTTCTGAGGCGTGCTCTGGGCACCTGCTGCAAACCTGCCAGGGGGCCTCAGGAGATCACTGGGGCAGCTCTCCAGTTCAGTGATGTTCAGGCTGACCGCTGAGGAGCACGTGCTGACAGTGGGGGCCTGCCAGTCCTGGGAACTCTGGTCTTTTGGGAGCAGTTCCTGCCTCTTCTCCTGGTTCCGGGAAACCATCCCTGGCCACCTCGCCCGGAAGTCACACATGGCCCTCTTCCTGGCTAGGGGAGGTCTGTGCTGTTGGTTACGTTGTGTCAGAGAAAGGGAAGAATCCTGCCATGCAGGAGGCACAGATGGTGCAGGCACTCTGCCCCCTTCTCTGTGGGGGAAAATGGTGGCTCTCCTGCCCCTTGTGTCCCAGGTTGGGTAACCCCGTCCTTGGGACTCCATTGTGCCTTGTCCCCCAGGGTCAGGACTTTGCCCTCCCAAGATCCTGCATCTTGCTCAGCACTTTTTCCTGGTCATCAGTAGTCCCCAACTCATCCTCAGGCTTCCTCTGTAACCACCCTTGATAGCAGTCCCCACCTCTCCCCAGCTCTGGTATGCTTGACTGCCTTTGCCAGGGCTTTGAACCAAATGGGTTCTCTACACAATGGTACCTTAGAATGTGGAATGCCTTGGGAGTCTTTCTGGCATTCTGATAGCCTGGTGAATTGAGTTGGAGAACAGAACACGATTGGCCTCAGGAATGGGGGAAAAGTCTAGAGTGGAGAGATCAGGGTCTTGAAGAAAGATGCCAGGACTATTAGAAAAATGGACCGTTGGGGGAGAGACCCTGGGAACTGGATGTGTTACATGCTGTGGAGCAGAAGGGCTGGGGTGAAAGGCCTCTCACAAGGGCTGGCAGAGGGGTGAGAGCGGAGCCGGGGGAGGCGCTGCTGGACCCTTGAGGGCTGGAGCTGAGAGAGAAGGGTAGGTCCTGGGTGAAAGATGTCAACTCCTGCAGGCTGCAGGGTCCTGGCTCTCTTCCACCTACTGAGTGCCGGTTGCCATTGGGAACGGCAGCATCCCAGAAGACCACCTTTGTCCCTGTGGTGCACAGGTGTGCGGCTCAGTCCTGGTACGGGAGTGGTTGCAGAGCCAGGCACCTGTTGCCAGTCTCACCATCCACTTCCGTCCCAGTCGGTTGTGCGAAGGCTGGAGCTCATCTGAGTCAGTGCTCGCTGTCTCCTGTTCACCCTCCGTGCATGCTCGTTTCACCACGGTGTTGAGCTGTGAGGCCCTCTTCTGGCCTCCACACGCACTGCACGACACAGGTGTGCTTAAATACATGCAGGCAAAGCACACGTACAACATCAAATGCAGAAATAATGTTTTAAAGACTTAACTTAGTGTAGCCACCACGCTCTTGGCACTGGGGCTGTAGCCAGACCTCCGTCTTTGTGGACTTTCTACTTTAGAGAAGGGCGCAGAGGAAAACAGCCAAGAGGAGGCAGGGCTCTGCGGATGAACAACCCGAATGGCCGGCCACGTGTCTCTGCACTCTTTGTGGTGAAGGAGAGCCAGCAGGGAGCTTCTGGGCAGGAAGGAGTCGTTTGTCCCCTAAAACTTTCATTCCCCCGTGACCTAGAGGCCCAGGGAGCAGCACAGCCCTACCTTGACGTCCAGGAAGCAGGGAGAGCCATGTGACTTTCCGGGGAGCCAGCCTCACCTCCTCCAGAGAGGGCTCTGGTCAGCTCTCAGCGTTTGATGCCCCTCCCTGTGCACCAATACTGGCTGAAGCTCCTGCCCCGCTCCTGGCTTCTGAGTGTCCCCCTTCCGCCCTTTGTGCAGATGGCTGGCACAGGGTTGGTACCCAGGAAGTGTGAGTGGGAGGGGCAGAGGACAGAGTAAGGCAGGTGACGCAGCGGAAAGGAGACCCGAGACTCTCCGTGCTGCCCTCAGCGTGGTGTCTGGTCTTCGCCCCCTGCCTTCCGGCTCATTCGCCATCCGTGAAGGTCCTCTGTGCCAGTGACAGGCATTGCCTGTGCTTGGCCTTGCACCCCACAGTGGAGTGGCACCTTGAGCACAGTTCACAGGCAAGGTGCCTTCTGAGGTTGCGCACACGGTGAGCACTGCTGATTGTGAACTGACCATTTTTCCTTCTGTGAACAGGCAGGTTGTGGTTAGAGTGAATTTTCAGGACAACACTCTAACATCCAGATGAGCTCACCAACTTTGCTCAGTGTCTTCTGTATCAAAGAAGAGCGAAAGACACATGTTACATCTCCAGTACATAGCTGCATGCCCAGCACTCCACTGAACCTAAGTAATATGGCTAATGCAATTGTGAGGCCATCCCACTACAGTACATGACTGGTTTTGCAGTGATACCCAGATGGGCAAAGTGATCCCTTGAAGGTGTCTTCCAAGTCTCAATCATCTACAAATCCACCTGTATTTGGGGGAGGCAGCAGTATGTTCTTGTCCCATTTGCAATCTGAGCCACCCCACCTCTGTTTCCTAGCCTGAGCTAACACATCCCATGTCTTAAGTAATTATATGCATGCCTTTAATTACAGCTCTTAGAAGTCAGAGGCAAGTGGATCTCTGTGAGAATGAGGCCAGCCTTTTCTACGTAGTAAGTTCCAGTCCAGCTTGAGCTATAGGAAGACCCTGTGTCAAAAAGAGTTGTAGGTTCCCTAACAGAGTTTTCCACAGTCAGGCAGGGGCCTCTGGTGACTCTCCTTTTCTCTCTGCCCATCAAGCCTGAACCTGAGCCACAGTGACATCCTGACCGTCTATGATGGCGATGAGGTCACGCCTCATGTCCTGGGCCAGTACTTTGGTAACAGCAGTCCTCAGAAGCTGTATTCTTCCACACCAGACCTCACCATCCAGTTCCACTCAGATCCTGCTGGCCTCATCTTTGGCAAGGGCCAGGGGTTTATCATGAACTACATAGGTAAGTGTCTCAATCCATCGGTCTTTGTTTAGGTTAAGATGTTGGCATGGTTGATACATGTGATTTGTAAAAAGCATGTGCTTTCTAGTTGTGAGGTCCAGGGTTTATACCCTAGTACTATTATCAAGGGTTGTGTGACCTTGTGCAAGTCACTGAACCTCTCCCGTCATCCTGTGGGTCATATATAAAGCAAGAACACTGAGAAAGTGAACGCGAGGATTTTAGTAGATAAGGCCTTGTAACTTTAAGAGTTGTTTCATTGTCTGTCAACTGTTACTTCACAGCAGACACAGCTCCCCTTATTTGAAACATCTCAAACATCCCCCACACGTTATCCCCTGATTGACACTCAGCTCTCCCTAAGGCCTCCTCTTCAATTGGATCACATTGAGCAATTCCAGCCCCACTTCACACACTTAGAGTCTGGAGATGTGAGAGATTCCATCTTCCTAGGTCTCGGCATGGCTGCCAGCCTCCGTCTTTGCTCCCATGTCCATCTGTTCCCTCCGCAGCCTGTGTCCCATTGACCTCTGACTTGTATCATGAAGTCCAGAGTCATCTAACTCTGTGTTAACTACTCTTCAGCATGCCTCTTAGAAATCTCAAATTTAATATGGTCTAACGGAATGATTTCATACTCTGCTTCCAAACACCATGACCATCATCACCACCACCACCACCAACACACCATCATCACCAATATCACCATCACCACCATCACCACCACCAACACAAACACCACCACCATCACCACCACCACCATCACCACCACCATCACCATCACCACCACCGCCATCACCACCACCACCACCACCATCACCATCACCACCACCACCATCACCACCATCACCACCACCATCACCACCACCACCACCACCACCACCATCACCACCACCACCACCACCATCACCACCATCACCACCACCACCACCATCACCACCACCACCATCACCACCACCACCATCACCACCACCACCACCATCACCACCACCACCATCACCACCATCACCACCATCACCACCATCACCACCATCACCACCACCACCACCATCACCACCACCACCACCACCACCAACACCACCATCACCACCATCACCACCACCACCATCACCACCATCACCACCACCACCACCATCACCACCATCACCACCATCACCACCACCATCACCACCACCACCACCATCACCACCATCACCACCATCACCACCATCACCATCACCACCACCATCACCATCACCACCACCACCACCACCACCACCACCACCATCACCACCACCACCACCATCACCACCACCACCATCACCACCACCATCACCACCACCACCACCATCACCACCATCACCACCACCATCACCACCATCACCACCATCACTACCACCATCACCACCATCACCACCATCACCATCACCACCATCACTACCACCATCACCACCACCACCATCACCACCATCACCACCATCACCACCACCATCACCACCACCACCACCATCACCACCATCACCACCACCACCACCATCACCACCACCACCACCATCACCACCACCACCACCATCACCACCACCACCACCACCACCATCACCACCATCACCACCACCACCACCATCACCACCATCACCACCATCACCACCACCATCACCACCACCACCACCATCACCACCATCACCACCACCACCATCACCACCACCACCACCATCACCACCACCACCATCACCACCACCACCACCATCACCACCACCATCACCACCATCACCACCACCACCACCATCACCACCACCACCATCACCACCACCACCACCATCACCACCATCACCACCACCACCACCATCACCACCACCACCATCACCACCACCACTATCACCACCACCATCACCACCACCACCATCACCACCACCACCATCACCACCACCACCATCACCATCACCACCACCACCACCACCACCACCACCATCACCACCACCATCACCACCATCACCACCACCACCATCATCACCATCACCACCACCACCATCATCACCATCACCACCATCACCACCACCATCATCACCATCACCACCACCATCACCACCACCACCACCACCACCACCACCACCATCACCACCACCACCACCATCACCAGCACCATCACCACCACCATCACTACCACCATCATCACCAACACCATCACCACCAACACAAACACCACCATCACCACCACCACCACCACCACCATCACCACCACCACCATCACCACCACCATCACCATCAAAACACCAACACCACCAGCAGCATCACCACCATCACCACCACCAGTCCCCTTTCAGGAACTGAGACAACTCTCCTGGCTTCTCAGGCTGCTTCCTCTTGCCTTGCCTTCATTCATCCATCCATCCTCTCAAATCTACTTGTGCAGTATGTCTCAGATTCAAGCACAACTCTGTCTTTCCAGATGTGACCCCAGCCCAATCCCCCATCATTCAGAGCAGCCAGGAAAGTGGGACACCAATAACTTCCTATTGACCCTAGCCTAGAAGAAACTTGAACAGCTAGCAGAGCTTCTGGTCTAACCCTGTCGTGTCTGTGGGAGCAGCTCCGGGTCAATCAGGATGGGGAACTTGTACAGCAGAGCAGAGGGTCCCAGCCAGGACGCCTCGTCCCTAGTCACTCCTCCACCCACGATGTTCTTGGCAGAGAATCTGAAAACCCAAGGTAGTGATTAAACCAGACTTCTGCAGATGTCCAGGATAATTGTGTGTGGCAGGGGCTCCATCCTGAGGCACATCTTCATTCCCAGAATGCAATAGGGCGGTAGAGATTCATCCTGCCAAGCCCCCACTACTACGAAGACCCTCTGACTACTCACCTCTAACTAACACCAATTGATTTTCCTATACCTCTCCTGGTATCTAAAATGACAAGCCACAACTTGACCACTGGATCCCCAGAAGCCTAGTGCATGCTCAGACAAAGCTGTTGCTTGTAAAAAATATTTTTTATTTTCATTTTATGTGCATGAGTGTATTGCCTGCATGTATGTAAGTACACTCATGGTGTACAATGTCGGTTGATGTCAGAAAAGATTGTGGGATTCCCCTGGAACTGGAGTTATGGATGGTTGTCAGCCACCATGTGGGTGCTGGGAATCAAAGGCGGTCCCCCGCAAAAGCACTCAGTGCTCTTAACCACTGAGTCATCTCTTCAGTTCTGGCTGTTGCTTTTCATATCCGCAGCGGGTGAGCAGTTTGCCATTGCCTGCTCCAGGTCTACTTCTCCAAGAGGCGAACTCATGTACCAATCTTTCTTGTTTCTTGGGGATTTTTTTAACCCTCCCTGTGCTGCTAAAACATTTGCAGAATGTTGCTGCTGCTACATTTCATGAATTCCCCACTTGGGGAACACTACGGGATGGTTCTGAGGTCTGTCCAGACAGATGCCTTTCTGACCAGCAGTCCTTGGAGGGACAGGCTCTGGTGGCATGGCATCAGTCTGTCTCCTGAGACTTCCTCTCCCTCCCAGCTGAAAAATGAAGTCATACTTTGGCTCCTCTAGTTCCTGAGCTTCCAGAATAACATTGGGTGACTGGCAAATGTGACTCTATCCAAGGCTGCTCAAGGAGGATCCCAGCATCTGGCCAGTATTCTGTTTGGTGATATCTTGAAGAAGTGTTCTTGTTCGCTAACATAAAGCTGAGCTTCCTGTGACCGTTTAGAACATCAAGTTCTTTCATGCTTGCTATGTGCTTATTCTTCATAGCTAGGAATAAATGAACTCCAATCCAGCGGCAGTGGCCTCTGCAGTGCTGTGCTGAAGACAGAGGTTCCACTTGATCCAAAGTCAGTGATTGATTAGTGATGTCTACTATGGACAAGAAAGTGGCCCCTGGTATAAGGTGTTCGGTGCATTTGGGCCTTTCTTTCATCAGAGGTTGGAGCAGTGCTACTTCGACCACAAACCTTGTATCAGCATCTTTGTGTCACTGTGATAAAACACCAAAACCAGAAGTAACTTATGGAAGAAAGAATCTGTTTTGACTGGCAGTTCCAGAGGGAGAATCCGTCATGGCAGGGAGGCAAGGCAGCAGAGGGCCAGGCCCACAGGAGCAGGACGTTGAGCGTTCATGTCTCCAACCACAAAGCATGAAGTGGAGTAAACCAGCGGAGGGGCTCTGAACCCTCAGAGCATACCCCCCAGGAAGCTGCTCCTCCAGCAAGGCCACACCTCCCAAGGATTCCAGGACATCCTCCAACAGCTCCACCAGCAGGGGACCAAGTGCTCAAATACTTCAGCCTACAGGAGACATTCTCATTCAAATAACCACATCCCACTCACTGGACTCCACATAGACTCAGCCATATCATAAGGCAAATTGTACTTAGTCCAACTTTTAAAGTCCCCACAGTCTTTAACAGTCTCAACACTGTTGAGAAATCCAAAGTCTCCCCTGAGACTCAAGGCAATCTTCTGTGACCCCTGCAAAATAATAAAATTTTGAAAAAAACAAGTTCAGGGCTGGAGAGATGGCTCAGTAGTTAAGAGCAAGGACTGCTCTTGAAGAGGACCTTGGTTCAGTTCTCACTACCTACATGGCAGCTAACAGCTTTCTGTAACTCCAGTTCCAGGGGATCACCCCCCCTCTTCTGACCTCCACAGGCATTACCTGACACAGGTGCACTTAAACACATGCTGGCAATACACTCATACACATAAAATCAAAAATAAACACAATATTTTTAAAACCAAGTTAGATACTTCCAACATATAATGGCACAGGGTGTACATGCTCATTCCAAAAAGGCACAATGAGAGGAAATACAGAATCAAAGCCAGACCAAAGCCCAGCAGGCTTCCTGCGACTCCATGTCTGACGTCTGAGACTTTAGGCTCAGAGTGGTTATGTGGCTCTGCTCCCCCTGCTTTGCTGCCTGCAACACACATCTCTCTCTCTCTTGGGCTGGTTCTACTGCCAGTATGCACCTCTCCCTGCAGATGTCTCATGGCTCCTGTAGCTCCAACATCTTGGGGTCTCCACGGGCTTCACATTCACAATAGCCTCTCATAACCGCCTGCCCTCTAGGGGCTCCCTCACAAAGACTCTAGCACCAGCACACATTACCTGGCCTCAGTGTTGCTCTGGAACCACAGAGGAATCCATGACCCTCTCACCCTTGATTCCTTCCTGCCTCCAAAGCCAATGCCATGTGAACCAGTGCCAAGCTGACAGCTTGAGATGGACCTCTCCTCCTTGAATCACATCAGAAGCGATTTCTTCCTCTTATAATTTTCTAGAATCAGAAAACTCCTCAGGCTTTCTCCTTTCACAAGTTAGAAGCATAGCTGGGTGGGACTTTGTTCTGAGGACCCCTTTCCCATTGTTCCAGCAGAGCAAGAGGCCCCCTCCACGGTGCTGGACTCCTAGACAGTTACAGCCTCCTCTGCAGCACATGCCTTGACTGCAACACCAGTTCCTAGCCCTCTCTTTCCTTCCAAATGGTACAATTTTATATTTATTTCTGACCCATTTGCTCCTTTCCATCGTGGGCCTCCATAAAATTTATCAGTAATAATCAAGCCACAGGTTCAATAGTACATTTTCTTTCAGTTTCCTCTGCCTTTTAATTTAGCCTCAGGCAAGTTCTTAGAACACAGGCAAAAAAATAGCCACATTCTTTGGGAAAAATGTCACGTGAATGGCCTCTAGCCCCCTTGCTAATAGAGACCTTGTTCACCTCTGGAACCTCATGGTTCCATTCCTCTCAGCACTCTCATTCTCCACGACCCTCCCACACAACCCACTAAGCTCTCTTACATGCATGCAACCGCTTTTCTAGTCCAGACTTCCAGTCTTTCAAATGCCTCCACAAAACACCATGACCAGGTTCTTCAGAGTAACAGCCCACTCTCTGTTACCAACTCTGTATCAGTTACTTTCTGCGGCTGTGATAATACACCAAGACCAGAAGCAACTTATCAAAGAAAGAATTTATTTTGAATGATGGTTCCAGAGAAGAGTCCACCGTGGTGGGGAGGCAGCAGAGGGGCATGACCACAGCAGCAGGGAGCTGGCAACTCACATCCTCAACCACAAAACCTGAAGCAGAGTGGACTAGCAGCGGGGCTATGAACCCACAAAGCCCACCTAGCGACGGGCCAGACCTCCTCCGCGGGCCAGACCTCCTAAAGACTCCCTGAGCTCCCCAAACGTTGCTGTAACTGGGAGCCTAGTGTCCAGATACTTAACCCTACGGGGGACATTTCTCATTCAAACCACCACAGACCTGAATTCATAACTTCAGAAGCTTAGTGGCCACCAAGGCCCTCACAGATGGATAAGCGAAAAGATGAACCCTACACCAGGTCATTATCATGTCCACTTAGTTAACTCTCACATTGCCCTTGTGATCCACAGTATCATGACTCCTTGACCTTGTTCTGCAGTAGAGGACAATGAAGCTGAAGCCATGTGCTGAACATGACTGAATCACATGGCTTCTTAGAGAGGGCTGGGCTGGGCTGAGGCTCAGTCTATAGAGTGCTCACCTAGGATTCATGAAGCCCTGAATGACATAGCAGTGCATTCCTGTAATCCCAGCACTCAGAAGGTGGAGGCAGAAGGATCAGAAGCTCATGGTTATCCTTGTCTATATATTGAGTTCAAGGCTGACCCGGGATGCATAAAACCTATCAAAGAAGAAAAAGAAGATTAGGGTGTGGTGGTGTACACCTTTAATCCCAGCATTCAGGAGGCAGAGGCAAGCAGATCTCTGTGAGATCAAGGCCAGCGTGGTCTACATAGTGAGTTCCAATCCAGCTGGTGCTACAGGGAGACCCTGTATCAATAAACAAAGCAAGAGAGGGAGGAGGAGGAGGAAGAGGAGGACGAGGAGGAAGAGGAGGAGGAGGAGGAGGAGGAGGAAGAGGAGGAGAGAAACATGAGTTGTCCAACTCCTAACCTAGTTTCCCCCATTCTTCGAGTTATGGAGACAGATAATTTCAGAAGCTCCTCCATTTCCTGTGCTGGGAAAGGCAGATTCTGCAGACTCCTGGATGCGGGTCTCTGGGCTAGTCTTAGAAGTAAAGAACAGGAAGTACAGGTGATTCAGCCATAGGTATCCACTTTGAAAATAGTGCCAGGATTGGGGTCAGAGCTCTGCAACACGGCAGTGGCAACTAAGCAAACCTTTACTGTGACCCGTGCCTCAGATGGACAGAGTCCCCTTGGAGGTGTGGTGGCTCATTCTGAAAGTCAGACAAGCAAATCTTTCTGTCTCAAAGAATTTGGCCCAAGAAAGCCCACAGTTCTGGCATCTGCCCCTGTTTCTCCTCTCCATCCGTCTCCCAGCCTCTACAGCTGTGTCCTAAATCCAGAGCTTGGCTGATTTTTCACAGGCCTAAAATAGAAGCCCCTGCCCCCCACCAGGCAATTCCAGAATGTGTTTTTCTGTCCTCTTCTTCCTGCAGACACCCATGAGAACTCCTTTCTCCAAATAAAACTGGGATGAGATCCTGGGAAACGCCACGCCTGGCTTCGCGGGGTGGCTTTCCTGCTGATAGAAAAGCTTTGCTTTCCCCATAAACACATATGAACTGCAAATTAATTACCCACACGGTCAGTTCTGCTCCGAATCCACGCGGAGTGCATTTCGCTCTCAGGACAGTGGGATCAGGGTTTGGATTGTCCCCTCAGTGACAGAGTGGCGTGGGAGAACAGGCTCTGACCGGCTCTGACTGGTGGATGGCTCTGAGGCCAGGCCTTTGGGTAGCATTTCCCAGAATATGGTGACTGTTCACTGGTGTTATACAATTTGATCTGAAGGATTTTCCAATAATGCCTTTTATTCTCATGGGTAAGCTTTTATCTTATTGTGGATTATTTCAACAAGTGCTGAGGTTGACAGGTTTTCTTAGGATGAGGCTGAGAGCACTGGTTGTTCTTCCTGTGTGATAGATGATAACCCAAGAGAGTAATAAAGTGTATAATATCTCTGCTTCTATGGGCTGCCAGCGTAGGTTTGCCTCAGCTAGATGGCCTGTCTTAGAGAGCTTGCCTGGGTCTGAAGGCCTGCTTCCAAATGACTTCCACATGTAGCTGGCAAGGTGATGCCAGTGATTGAAAGGCCCCATTTTCTCCCTACATGAGTCTTCCAGAAGGCTGATTGCACTTCCTCACAATATGGCCACCACTGTGTCCACAAGTTATCCAAGAAATAGCAAGAAGACTCTTAGAAATTGCACTCGGTCGCCTCTGCAAACACCTGACCCAGCCTTGGTAGATAATCCACCAGAGTGTCGCTTTAGTTATTGAGAGCGCAGGCATGACACAGCCTTGAGGGTCACTCATGAATGAGCGGAGTGTAATTCCCCAGAAAAGGTAAAAGGCCTCCAGGCCCAGGAAGTAGCTACGATGTTCTGTCTTAAACTGGTTTTACCGAATCAAGAGACTATTCATCAAGTTCAGGGTATGCAGTAGGGTCACTGTAAAATCTTACTGAGAGTTCTTGTCTTTCAAGGGGATTTGGGAATATATTATCCATCTCCAGAGACTTTTTCTTCTAGTCATTCTTTCTCTTCACACTCATAAGGGGAAGGCTCAGCACAAAGGCCACTCCCCACCTAAGGAAGATGTCTCTGTTTTAAAGAGGTGTCACGGAACGACTCCTGCTCAGATCTGCCAGAGGTCCAGAATGGTTGGAAGACCACTTCTCACACAGAGCTGGTCAGGGGAGCCCGGATCACGTACCAGTGTGACCCTGGTTATGACATCGTGGGAAGTGACACCCTCACCTGCCAATGGGACCTCAGCTGGAGCAGTGATCCCCCGTTTTGTGAAAAAAGTAAGAGTTGGGTTGTTTCTCCCCAGGTCATTGGGTTGAGAGGTCAAGGCAGCACGCTTGTTTAAGGTTGGAGCTGGACACCTTCATCTGCAGCTCACTTCTGCTGCTCAGAGTGCCTTCAATGGAGCCTCGGATGCCTGCAGGCTGGTAAAACTGTAGACAAGTGAGATGGGGTCAATGGAGAGTGTTAGGGGGCCTGGGGATCGAGGCAAATGGGAATTTGCAGCCTGAATGAAACAGACACCGAATTAGGTCTTTAAGGCATCTGTATTGCCAACAAAGCAAGTCGAAGTTGCCCCTGGACCCTCTGCTCCCAGGTCATGCCTCCAGGGATGTGGGCAGACATGAGCAATAGCTGCAGCTCCTGTCCTGAAGGGGGAATGAAAATGCTGACTTCCACCTGATGCCTGACTAAGCTTCTACCTGTCGCCTGACTAGCAGGGGCAGGAGCTGAACTTGGAAATGGCCTTTTCCCCAGGCATCTCTTCCCTCCTGAATCAGACTTTCAGCCCAACCCTCTCGCAGGCACACTCAGGTGACGGTTTGGTAGACCTGCTCCACACAGATCTGAGGCATCACAGTTTAAAAACCAGTGTCTGCAGACGGCAGGGAGGGGAGGGACAGAGCTGCCTGGTGACAAAGACCTCCCGAGTGAAATCAGAACTGAAGAGTCAGTCACACACGTTCTACAGTGCCTTGGGCTGCGTGTAAAAGTGTGTATGTGTGTGCATTGTGTGTCTATACATGTATGCATGTGTGAGGTCTGTGGTGTGTGTCTGTGTGCACATTGTGTGCATGTGTATGCTATGTGGTGTGTCTGTCTATGTGTGTTCATGCATGTGTGTGGGTGTGTGCAGTGTACCTATATGTGTATGTGCCTATGTGTGTTCATTCATGTGTTCATGTGTGTGATGTGTGTCTATATGCGTTCATAAATGTGTGCACATGTGTAAGATGTGGTGTGCATCTGTCTGTGTGTTTATGTGTTGTGTGCATATGTGTGCATGTATGGTATATGTATCTATGGTGTATGATGTGTATGTGTGTGTGTGTTGCATGCTTGTGTGTAATGGGTGTCTATCTATGCATGTGTGAGCCTATGTGTAGTGTCTCTGTGGGTGTGTGGGTACATATATGTGGTGTATACATATGTGTTCATGCATCTGTGTACATGGTGTGTGATATGTGTATATGCATGTGTGTGTGCTTGAGTGTATGTATAGTGTATGTATATGTGTACCTGCATGTGTATATACATGATCGTGTATAGATGGTGTGTGTATGTGGTGTGTGTGTGCATACATGTGTACACATGAGTGTGTATGTGGTGTGTATATGCGTGTCTATATGAGTATGTATGGTACATGTGTTCATGTGTACATGTGTGTATGTGTGTCCATGTATGTGCCATGCAGGTGTATGCATGGCTGTGTAGTATGTGCATGCATGCATGTCCGTGTTTGTGTGTGGTGTGTGTGTACATGTGTGTGTACATGTGGTGTGTGTATGTGCATATGAGTGTGTGTTCATGCATGTGTGCACCTAGGTATGTATATGTACATGTGCATAGGGATGAACATGTAAGTATGTATGTGTGCTGAATCAGAACAGCAGTAACCCCCGTCACCAGCATGAGCCAGCACCCCGCTGGGCGCTTATGGTCTTGAGCCCTGTGAGAGATGGAGTGCCTTAAGCCTCCTGCAGAAAGGTCTCACCTGCCTTAATTATTGCTGAAAAAGGGCTCAAATCGGCACCAGTGAGATGGCTTAGCAGGTATAGGAGCCTGCCACCAAGCCCAGTGACCTGAGTTCAATCCCCAGAGCCCGAATGGCTGAGGGAGAGAGCCGGTTCCCTCAGACTGTCAGCTGAACTCCACACATGCTGTAGCGCACGTGCACACACAATAATATATTTTTTAAAAAGAAAGGGCTCATATCAGAGTAAATACACTTTTTAATGTTTTTTAATTAAAGATTGCTTGATTGTAAGATTCTAATTTTGTACTCTGCACATGGGTGCTTATGTCCCTGCGCTGGGTCCTCAGAATCCACCTGAGAAGGATGAGACACACCACGTCTCTCTGTAACCGTCACTTCTAGGGCGGCAGGGCTCCCGGAGGGCACTGCGTGTGCACCTTTCAGTGCTTAAACTATTCTCTTGACGCTGAACCAATGCAAAACCCCTTAGTGGCGTCCCCAGGTTCAGTCCGCTGACAAAAAGGGGGTGAGAAGCCTGGACAGTTTCCCCACCCGAAAACAGCACCAGCTTCAAATGCTTTCTACAATATTCAAGTTTGTGTGCACACGTGAGCATCTGTGAAACCTACAGTAGGTGTTATGCTTAGACAGGAACAGATAGAAAGACAGATGATTGATTGATTGATGATAGGTAGATGATAGATAGATAGATAGACAGATAGATAGACTTACAGATGCAGATGGATCTGTGTATAGGTAAATCCTGACACACACTTTTCTAAAGGTATTTCTTTATATCTCTCCATGTGTAGATATCTACTTATATTCATGTATGTGTGTATAGATAGATAGATATAAATATTTATGTGGATAAGCTATTTATATACTGCATTATGCTATACGCACAAGAAAACTAGTATGTATGTATGTTGCGTGTAGTGTATGACTATGTATATAGTCTACATTCAATCTACGTCTACATAGATGAGGGTGGATGGATGGATAGATGGACAGACAGATGGCAGACAGCTAGAAACAGCTACAAGTAGATATTCTGAAAAAAGGGACCCATGTGTACAAACTGCCCCATCCCAACTGCTGTTCTGACCGAGAACTGGGCAGCTTTTTATTTCACACAGGTGTCTGCTTCCTTCCTTTGTAATTACTTTACTGTTTTCCTTTTATCTGTATTGATCTTTTAATTAGACTGTAATTGATGCTTTTTTTTCTAGTCTGAAACATCACAAAGAGAGCAGAGCAACCTCTCCCTTGACTCTCCTGAGCGGTTGCTCGGCTGTCGGACTGGAGCCGCACACTGAGCCCCTCCTTCAGGGGATTCTCAACGCCTCCTTTTGTCATTATCATAATGGGGCGATTTATACCTTACACTTAGGTTTAGGGCCTGATAAAAAAAACTTTGGACAAATTGCTAAAAGAGAAATTCGATTCCGGTCTTCTCCTTGGCCTACTCTCACTTTTATGAAGCAAAAGATGTGCTGGCCCCCGAAAGGGTAGGGAAGCTTCTGTAGGATCCTTCTGTAACTCTGTGGTGTGATGCATGTGCTGCTCTCTCTGCAGTTATGTACTGCACAGACCCCGGGGAGGTGGAGCACTCCACCCGCCTCATCTCTGACCCTGTGCTGCTGGTAGGCACCACCATCCAGTATACCTGCAGCCCCGGGTTCGTGCTCGAAGGAAGCTCGCTTCTCACCTGCTACAGCCGCGAGACAGGGACCCCGATCTGGACATCTCGCCTGCCCCACTGTGTCTGTGAGTTGTGTGCTGGCTACGGTCTGTGAGTTCCGTGAGTGAGTCCTGGGTGTGGGCAGGGGTCTGAGCACACAGCCCAGGCTTGCTTCCTCTTACATCAGAGGTTGGCTTGGGAGGAGGCATCCTATTGGGTGGTTGTATTACCCCACACCACAAGAGCTGGTATTGTCAGGGTACTAGCCTATAGCATTTAGGATACTGTACAAGGCACTGTGTTGAGCCCTCTGCAGAATTTCCCTGGCTTTGTCCTCAGGAGCTTGCTATTGCTGTCTGCATGTTAAGAAGAGGGTGCTGGGGTTGGGGAGAAGGCTCAGTGGATGGAGCACTTGCTATGCAAACATGAGAACTAGAGTTTGATCCCCATCACCCACATAAAATCAGCCAGGTGTCCCACCAATAATCCCAAAGCTCAGGAGGCAGAGTCAGGAGCCCTGGGGCAAGCCGGCCAACTAGACTATGTGAACCAAACTCTTGCTTCAGAGGGAGAAGTACAGAGGAAGGTATCCAACATCAACCTCCAGCCTCACACACATGTGCACAATCACACACAAGAGCCCACACATGTGCAAACTAGCATCACACGTGCCCATACTCACATACACATGGGGTAAATAAAGGCAAAAGAAGAAGATGTTAAAGCCAGGATTGTGAGTTCAAGGTCATCCTGGGCTACAGAGTAGCAAGACTATATCTCAAAAATATAAAGCTGTTGTTTCATATAAAACTTCAAGCAGGGCCTGGTGCACAGGATGCAGGGAAGAAACAGGGCCGTTTTGATCCTGATAGTCAGACACGGAAGGGTAGAAAGAGATTCATCTGCTGACCTCACAGTGATGGCCCATCTTCACTGTCAACACAGCGTGGTTTCGAATCACCTAGGAGACACACCTCTGGGCAAGTCTGTGAGGATGCTTCTAGAAAGGTTAAGTGAGCAGGGAGGCCTCACCTGGACGTGGGTGGTACCAGCCACCGCCTGGAATCCCAGGCTGCATAAACAGGGGAAAGAGGAAGTGAGGCGAGCAGCAGCGTGCGTCTCCCAGCCTCCCGCCTCCTGCTCCCGCTGCCATGCCTGCCCTCCGTGATGGACTGCACCCCCAAACTGTGAGCCAGGATCACCCCTTCCTCCCCATGTTGCCTTTGTCAAGTGTTGTGTCTCAGCAACGAGAAAAGTAATAAACACCCCAAGACAGCGAGGCAGGACCCCAGGGCTGGCTGAATCCTGCCTGAGGACTTCAGAGCGGCGTCCTGAAGCCAGCTGTGTGCGCCCACACCTGTAATTTCAGCACTCACAAGGCACGTGAGGTCAATGAGGGTGTGAGGTTAGGGTTAGGGTTAGGGTTAGGGTTAGGGTTAGGGCTCCATAGGGAAACCGTGTCTCCACACACACTACAGGCTGCCCTCCCCACTCAGTTCCGTGAATGCCCAGTCAGGTATCCTGCCTCCAGGGCAGTGCCAGGCACTGAACAGGGACTGGGAAGACACTGGTGTGCTGTCACCCATTGTCAGTGTGAGGGCAGGAAGCACCTCTCTCTAACACACAGGGACAAAGACAGGGTCTGATTCATTCATAGAATGTGACCAATGAGTATTTGCTGTATTCATTAATCTTTGTTAATTCATGAGATAAAATTCCTGAGACGGGATTATAGAGACATCCCCAAGGTGCTACCGCCCTCTGCTGGTCATCTCTGAGTACTTCAGGAACTGAAAGCAGAGACAAGGGGAGCCTACCTCTGAACCAGGGAGAAGGGAGGGAGCTTCTCCTCTTTGCTTCCCTGTCAGAGCACTGGGCTGCAAGGACCAAATGGCCTCTCTGCCAAGCTGAGCTCTTGGAGAACAGAGCAGAAAGCCCCTCAGTCCTGACAGCATCCCTCAGCCAGCTCCTGGCTCAGGATAGTCCTGTTCTGGATGCAGATCATGGCTGAGCAAAGGAACAGTAGACTGAACTCTGGACTCTGGGGTTCTGCACCATCAAGTAAAGTCCTGACTTCCAGGGAGTGGCATGCTGGCTCTGGTAGCTGCATGACCTTAGACTGGCAGAGAACCTTCATTTCCATCATGATGGTGGGCTTCCCTTTGTTTGACTGAAAAACTCAAAAGACTAAAACTGACATTCGGGCCAGGCATATGGCACACACTTGTCATCTCAGTCCTCAGGCAAAGACAGGAAGATCACAAGTTCAAGACCGGCTTGGGCTACATAGCAAGACCTGATCGAAATAAAACAAAGGCTAGGAACACAGCCCACTGGTTGGGCATTTGCATAGCATGCCTAAGGCTCAAGAAAATATAGCAACATGAAAATTGAAGTATGTTTGCTTCCTGCCAGCCCGTGCCCCAGGCATGCTCTGCAGGGTTAACTTCCTGCCAGCTCCTGGGTCCCATCATGGATGTGTGATGGAGGTTGGAAGGGATCCTTAAGGCTCCCAAGAATGATGTAAGGAAGGCCTGTGCTTTGACTCTGGGCTTGACTGCAGGTCCCGACCCATGTGTGGTGCCAGGGTGAACTTCAAGTCTGTGGGTGACCTTCATTTTATGGGACAATTAGCATTGGCCAGCCTAGACCTCATGAGCCAGTCGGTTCCTCTTGGGTGTGGGTCTACGGAGGATTTGTGCTGTCAGGACCCCTCCATGGAATGAGGACTTTCCACACACAAGGCCTTCTGAATCTGTCTACAGCACACTCAGTACCAAATCGTCCATTTGCTTAGTTGGTGGACTCGGAGCACTGAGAGAACGCTCACGGGCGAGACTATGTGCCTGACACAGCCTGTGGATCACATTGCTGTCCATGTACTAGGAAAGCTCTAAAAACCCACAGGAACGCTGCCTTGGCATATCCACATGACCATACAGGAGCCACCTCCAACTGCACAGTGACTTGCAAGGTCCCTTTCACCAGAGACCTCTGGGCTGGCTGTGTGTCAAGGCTTAGAAGAGTGAGCTCCAGCAACTTCTGCCTACCTTTGGCATTTAAAGAAAATCTTTTTTATCAAAGGGGGATCTGGGTACCTGCCAATCCACCCACTCCAGGTGCAAGCTGGTTCTTCCCAGGTGCGAATGTGGCAGCCAAACTGCCTACAGCCGGGAAGCGCTGGATATAAGACCACAGAGCGGACAGCCTGTGGCTAAGAGCACATTCCTAGTCTAAGGGGACACTGCTACTCAGCACTAGCTGTTCACTCCCACTCCACATCAGCCCAACATCGCCACCATCCCTTGTTTCCAAAGAAGCCGGAGATCCCCGCTATCAGGAGAAATACCCTGACTTCGGGCCTCTCGATAATTTTTTCTGATTTACACTGCACGTGTCGGCCTCATTCACAGAGGATCTATGTTCTGCTGTGTGCCTCCTGTGAGGTCAGGGTTGGATCTGTTTTATTCACCTGTGTCCTGCACTGGTTCCTTTCCCTGAGACAAAATACCCAACAAGCAGAGGCAGGCAAATCTCTGTGAGTTTAAAGTCAGCCTCGTCTACATAGTTCCAGACCAGCTGGGGCTACAGTGAGACCCTGTCTCAAAAAGAAAAAAAAAAAGGCAATTTAAAAGAACAGTGTATTCTGGTTTCCAGTTTCAGGGGATCATTCCAGCATGGCAGGAAGGCCTGGTGGCAGGAGCCCCAGCATGGTGGGAAGGCCCCCAGGACACGCATCTGCGCTCAGAAAGCAGAGAGCAAAGAACAAGTGGGGTCTGGTTATAAAACCTCAGGGCCCACCCCCAGGACTACTTCCTCCACAAGGCTCTGCCTCCTTAAGATCTCAGAACCTTCCCAAACACCGCCACCAGCTAGGAACCAAGTATTCAAACATGTGCGCCTATAGGGACAGTTCACATTCAAACCGCAGCACTCCTGACATACAGTAACTGCTACAGGTGTGTTTGTTGGCTGAATAACTGAGAGCTTCCTATGGGCCAAATATTGTACTGGGCATTGGGATCCTGACTTGAGCGTGATGTACAGATGTTCTAGGAAGAAGGAGCAGTGGAGAGAACCCAAGAGTTCCAGGAAGGATCTGACAGAGGTCTGTGAAGATTACAGAAAGTTCCAAGGAACTTAGACTTCTAGCCCTAGGGACAGAGCTGGGTCTGCAGGGGATTCTTGAGATTCATCTTGCAAAATGAGAAGCTTCCAGCAGCACCATTAAAGGAGCTATAGTTGCTGGGTCACGAGTCTGGGGCCAGTGAGTGGTGTCCTCTGGTTCAGGATCTCTCACAAGACATGGCCTTGGAGTGGGTCTCATCTGAAGGTCAGAGCAGGGCAGGTCCACTCCCACAGTCACAATGTAGTGTACAGGATCTGATTCCTCACAGGTTGACTATCCAGGGGGGCAGGGCCCACCACCGTCAGGTGTTGCACCCGCAGTAAAACTGGCTCTTCCAGCAAGACAAATAAGTGCCTGTCTCAGACAAAGTTACCCTGAAGGCCGTGTCCCAGGCCTTCTGCCATGTTTATGGCTAAAACCAAGTCCCCGGGTCCTGGCCACACTAGGAAAGCAGACCCAGGAGTGGAAACCTCAAGAACTGTGTCAGCACCTGTCCATGAAGCCTGCTCGTGACTGGAGAGAGAGAGCCACCCAGACCAGCACCAAGGAGGGAGTGTATACTTCATCCAGCCAAGCCCCCCAACTCAGAGTGAGGCCCACCCATTCAGTGTGAGGTGGGGGACAGGGGCTGATGAAGTGGCCCTGAAGGATAGGTGGAGAGAAGGCAGTTTAGGCATCTCCTCTGTGTCCACTAACAAGCTGTGGAAGGGCTCCTGTGCCATGGAGAGGCTTTCTTTTCTGAGGCTCTCTTGGGCAGAGAGCACCAAAAGTTGCTGATCAATCTCTTTCCATCTCGTCTTTCTGAATGGCTGGCGACTGGTGCAGGAGGTTATCTTTGAATGTGTGGCTCTTCTCAAACCTGAACGAGGCCCAGAAGAGCCAGTTCTGAAGTGTCAGGATCTGACGCGGAGCCGTGGGAGCCGTGTGCATCACTGATGGGAACATTGCACAGAGCAACTGCGTGGGGACCTGTGTGGGGCCCTCAAACGTTAGTTCAAAGGGAACCATTGTAGGGGCCATCAGTTCTACCTCCACATATCTACCCCAAAGAGTCAGAAGCAGGCTCCGGTGTGTTTGCACACCCATGTTTACGTTTACACCTGCACTATGCACATGAGCCCAACCCTAGAGGCAAGCCGCATGTTCATCAGTGGGCTACTGGGATACAGAACATAGGCCTATTGGTCAACAGAATACTTTTCAGCCTTAAAAACAAAAGAGCTTATGACACATGTTACCACAAGAAGGAACCTTGGGGACTTTCTGCTGGGTGGCATAAGGCAACCCCCCTGAAATAGAGTAGGGTCACTCCTGTATGCAGTCCCCAGCATCCTCAAATTCAGAAACAGGAAGTAGAAAGGTAGCTTCTGGAGACTGGGGGAGGGGAGGTGGACCATTTTAATGCCAGAGGCTTCCCAAGATACATCAAATTGCAGACGTTGGCTGTCCAGTAAAGTAAGTACTTGAAATAGCTGAGGTGGTAAACTTTGGATTGTGAGGGCTTTTGTCACGGTTTTAAATCTTCTAAATGTTTTAGGATTTGTGGTGCTGTGTGCAGAACTGTGTTTGCTGGCTGGCTGGCTGTTAGGTGGGGTAACACACCGGATCATGTGCTGGGCTGTAAATGGCCAACTCCCCATAAGCTTCAGGCCATCCAGAACTTAGCATCTGCAGTACCAAGCCTCAGCCACCAGGAGGTGGTGTGGACCTATTGGTGATGGCCGTTAACTGCATTTCTCTCTCCCAGGCCCTGAGCTCGGAGTTTGGAGCTCACATGTCAGCATTATACAGCGTGCATAGTCCTGGCAGGAGGCATTGGGGCAGGACTGGAAGGGGGGGAAAGGACTGAACACTGCAAGATAGAACCTGGACACACCAGACTGCCGGTTAGGCAGAACTGAGGAGTAACCAGACACCACAGTCCAACATTCCCTGAGCACCAACCACATGTCCAGAATGTCCTACACACTTTACCTACTTTACCTTCCTTAGTCTGTCAGTTCTGTAAGACAGGCTCTAGAATTCCCATTTTGCTAAGGAGGACACTGAAGACCAGAGAAATTGATCTATTTTCTGGAGGTAGCACAGCTAGTAAGTGGAAGAACTGAGATTTTTAATCCAGATTCCATAGCACCATTCATTCTGTGGTGCCCACATGTAGTCTGGACCCAGAAGTGAGAGGGAGAAACAGGAGTCTGAGGAATGGGAAACTGTTGTGTGCAAGCTGGAGCTGTGGAGAGGAGATGCTGGCGGGTGGGCTAGGTCACCCAGAGACTGGTGCCATCTCAGCGCCACATCTGGCTTTGTTTCAGCGGAGGAGTCCCTGGCATGTGACAACCCAGGGCTGCCTGAGAATGGGTACCAAATCCTGTACAAACGACTGTACCTGCCGGGAGAGTCCCTCACCTTCATGTGCTATGAGGGCTTCGAGCTCATGGGCGAGGTGACCATCCGCTGCATTCTGGGACAGCCATCCCACTGGAGCGGACCCCTGCCCGTCTGTAAAGGTACGGCACCTGTGGAGTCAGACTTGAACCCAACTCCAGGAGGCGATAAGCCTGCTCCGAGGGTGGGTGGGCAGGCTTCCGGGCTCAGCGATGGGCACCTGTCTCTGTCTGCTTTCATTCCTTTGTCCATTTATCTTGTTTGTGTTACTATTGCTTTGAGACAGAGTTCAGACTAGCCTTGAACTGATGATCCTCCTGCCTCCAACTCCCAAGTGCTTGGATAATTAATGGTCATTAGCTACCATGTCTGTTCTTGGTCCCTTTCTCTGTGGCTAGAACCAAATATCTGAGACCAGGTAGTTTATAAAGAATGGAGGACTGCTTGGCACCTGCAGAAACCTCATGCTTCGTGTTGACATGACGGGGCCGTCCGGCAGCGGGACAGAGAGAGCATGCCAGAGCAGGACTCTCCCCTCATAAAGTCACTTAGGCCATCATGGGGACTTCACACTCATGACCTCTTCTAACTCTAGTCCTCCCCACCTCCACCACCACAGGTCCCTTCTGAATACCATCCACCTACAGATCTGGGGACTAAGTCTCTAACCTATGAATTTAGGAACCACATTCAGGGGACAGCAGCTTGCTAGCTTCTCAGCTGGGGTTGCTGTCACCACTTGATGGTGGCTTTAAGCAGTCACGTCTCTAATCTAGGAACTTTGGATCTATCAGAACATGAACCTTGTATGGCCTCGCCTCTGGCAGGCAGTTTTTCCACTTCAGCCTTTCACTGCCGGGCTCTGCATCCCAGAAGTGGCAGCATCCTGGTCAGGATGGTTCTGTGCTCGGTCCCCGATGACTTTGGTGGTGGAGCACAGACTGGCATCCCTGGCCCCTGAACTTGAGGGTTCTATGGGAAACAGAGGTTCATGAAAATCATTTTACGCAGAATGCTGAGGCTGGTCATCAAATAGGAAAAACGACAGAATCAGAAGTTTTACATGTGTGTATTTCAAAGCAGGAGCTCCGCCTCAAGGTGGAGTCTGCATCGAGGACTTGAACCATCCCAGGGCCTCATCCTGTTTGAAAACAATATGAAAGACCCAGAAAAACACCACAAAGTTAGAGGGGGGTGTGGTGCCACACACTTGCCATCCCAGCAGTCAGGAAGCAGAGGCAGGGGTATCCCTGTGAGATCAAGACCAGCCTGGTCTGCGTAGTAAGTTCAAGGTCAGCTGGGGCCACAAGGAGACCCTGTCTCAAAAGAAAAATATTATTACTATTACTATTATCATTATTTAGGACTGTTATATATTTTATAAATATAGCTAAGGAGTCACAGTGAAAGAAAATCAGGCAGTCCACATTGAAATCCCACGTGCATCTCTTAGAAGTGTGTCACTCAGAGGCCGGCTGTGCCTCCCTCACACAGAGCCCCGGGCTTTCTTGTGGACATGGTCAATCTCTCCTTGTGAAAACAGTGAATTAATTCCTTTGACATTGACCCTGTTTCATGGTTTCTCTTCCAGTTAATCAAGACAGTTTTGAACACGCGTTGGAAGGTGAGTCCCATTTCTTCTTGAACAATGCAGATACACCTAGGCAGCGCCTTCACCAACTTCCCTAGCTCTCTAACGGGTCCTTAAAAAACAAGTAATGAATTCTCCCTGATGACTGCCGAGAATGACTTCCAAGCAAATGAAACTAAAGAAAAAGCAATAGTAATTGGATGTGTCACTTAGGTCCCTAGATAGAGCCTGAAGGCATCTGACAGAACTTCTGTACATGGTAGTGCCGATGGGGTCCGAAAAGATGACGATCTGGGAGACCTCAGCAAGCTTTGGGGGAATGAAATGGCCGTTCATCTTCTGGGCTGGGCCTCCTCTGGGATTCAGAAGGGGAAAGCAGCATCCGGGCCTCAGCCTCCTTCCCACCTCTGCTCCCAGCACAGCCGCTCTCTCCCTCTCCTCCCGTCTGTGCTGGGTGCCTTCTACTGAATATTCTGAAGTGTGGCTTATTCATGTGGAACAGAAGATGAAAACCATTCAGGATTTTCTTTTATTTGTGAGGTTCCTTCCCTTCCTGTCTGTTTTAGTTACTTCACCGGTGGCTGAAATCAAGTGTCTGACCAAAAAAAAAAAAAAGCTGAACGAAGGAAGGAAGAGTTAGTCTAGGCTCACAACTCCAGGATGTAGTTCATCATGGAGGCAAGAGCTCAAGGCAGCTGGTCACATCACATTGGATTTGTCACTTAGGTCCCTAGATAGACCTGAAGGCCTTTGATGGAACTTCCGTCCGTGATAGTGGCTATGGAGTCAGAAAAGACGAGGGTCTGGGGGTCGGAACAGAGGTGGGTGAATGCTGGTGCTCAGCTTGCTTTCTCCTTTTTATTTAGTCTTGAGACCCCAACCCATAGTATGGTTCTGCCCACATTCAGAGTGGGTCTTCCCTTCCCAGCTGACCCTTTCTAGAAACACCCTCACAGACATGCCTAGGGGTATATCTCCTAGGAGATTCCTCATCCAGTCAGGTCAGGAGTAAAGAGCAGGCATCACGCTGGCCCTCCCATACTTGGAGCATCTTATCTTCCACTGCATATCTGTTCAGTTTGGTTTAGAAGCCAAGGACCTATTGGCTGTTTTATTTAGCAAAAGTCTCACCCAGTCCAACCATTGCTCCCCTGGTTTCTAACATCATTAGCAGCATTCTGACTGCACCAAGCTGGCTGTGTACCAGGCTGTGTGTCAGCTGCTATTCTTGTAACCGACAATAATCAGAGCAGAGGTCAAAGATAAATGTAGGGGCACCGAGGGTCAGCTATTCAACTTCAGAAGTGGGGCCCCACGGCGTCCCTCTCCCAGGTTCCCTGACTCTGGATGCCACACAGGTCATTTGGACAGGGGACCAAGCAAGACATGAGGTTTAGCTGTGCCGTTCATTCTGGATATCAGAATTGATTGGGTTTTCAGGCCGGTAGGCAGTGGTTAATGGGTTACAGATAGAAGGACAGCTTTGTGAGCTGCCACCATGAGAGGAGAAGGGGGAGCCAAGTTTCTAGACGCAAGCGGGAAGGAGGTCCACCCTCCAGCTGTGAGGGAACACGTCCCCACCCCCATCATTCCTGCCATTAGCCTTACAGTGGCCTTGGGCGCTAGGGGCAGAGGGAAGCCGAATGCGAACAGTAGATGCGTTGTGCCATCCTGAGCCTCTCCAGGGGTGGAACCCATTTCTAAGCTCTGGAAGGGTCCCCAGCACGGTATAGATGCTCACAGAAGTGGCCAGGGGCGAGCTGTTGTCATCCCAAAACTTCCCAAGTCTCCCCCTGAACCAGATTTTAACCAGGTCTTTGCCTCACCCTCAGCCTGCCAACGGGTGTAGAATGATCAGGATTCGAACATTCGTGGCCACTCTCTGTCCTCCCTAATGTAGACCCACAGCCCTGTGGTCTCTGCCTCTGTCCCTCTGAGATGGCTCTCCTGGGTCTAAGGCTCTGGGTATCAGATCTGTAGAACTGGCATCTGGACCTGAGAGCCAGGTCCCTGTGGGCATAGCACTCCTGGGAAACTCACGGCTTGTGTGCTCAGCAGCAGAAGCCGCAGCAGAGTCCTCGCTGGAAGGTGGGAACATGGCGCTGGCCATCTTCATCCCAGTCCTCCTCATCTCCCTGCTCCTGGGAGGAGCCTACATCTACATTACCAGGTAAGTGGCATGGAGGGCTGTGAGGCAAACCTGCAGGAGCTCAGGTGTCTCCACCTGGTGCTTGGACAGAGTAGCCCTAGTGTGATGTGAGATGCTGTGGCCCAGCTCTTCCCCAGGATGAGAACACATCTTGGAGCCTCCCGATCTCCCACCATTAAGAAGGAGGTCAGAGCCTGATCCTACCCCAAGGGAGCTGGTGGATTCATGACCTGAGACACTACATGCTATTCCATAGTTCACATGGTCCCTCAGTTATTCTACAAATACGCAGTGTTGTGGGACATGCACTGAATGTGTTCCTGAGTTCTTACCCTGGATGAAGGACATAGAGCTGTGTCTAGAACAGTCACAGGTGTGCCCATGCCTCAGTTACAGAGCAACTGCCTTGCGCAAGCAGCCTCTGGGTTCACAGGACTTCATAGTGAACACAGCAGGGTCCACTGAGGGAAAGGAGTCAATCTCCAAAACACAGAGAAGCCAGCAGTCTGTCAGGTGATAAACGGTCAGAAAAGGAAATCTGGGAAGGAGAGGGGGAGTTCAGGAACAGAGGGGGCAGTTATAGGTTTGGGTAGAGTATGGAGAAGAAGCCACATTGAGAAACCACTCTTTGTTTGTGTCAGACAGGGTTTCTCTGTGGCCCCAGCTGGTCTGGAACTCACTATGTAGTTCCACACTGGCCTCAGTCTCACAGGGATTCACCTGTCTCTGTCTCCTGAGTGCTGGGATTAGAGGCATGCACCACCAAGCCCTGCAAGAACATCTTTTCAGTACACTAGAGAGAGTGATTCTGAGTGAACTAGGAGGCCAGCAGGCCAAGATTGGCATATGCAAAGGCCCTGAGGCCTGGGCCACATAGAAGTCATCCGTGTGGTCCAGAGGAGGAGAAGGAGGGTGTGGTCATGGGGACCTCCTTTAGGTGACCAGGAGGCTGCTCTGGGCAGTTGTGCAGGTTGGTGCTCTGGAGTGCACGCTGTCTTTATCACACTTTGCATTACAGACTTGAAACACCAACTAAAGTGGACTCCACCTGCTTCCCAGGGAGGGGAGGTGACGCAGCTGGCTTGCCGTAGGGCAGACTGGGTGATGAAGAAGGGGTGGCCACTAGCCCTCAGTGGGTTTTCCTAGCTCAAGGCTGTGTCCACACACCCCCAAGTCTGTCACGGAGATACCGAGGATGGGAAGGGTTGCAGAGTCTCCTCTGGCAGGAAGCAGCCGCTCAGGCTCCCAACTGTCTCTCCTGCAGGTGTCGGTACTACTCCAGCCTCCGCCTGCCGCTCATGTACTCCCACCCCTACAGCCAGATCACCGTGGAAACCGAGTTCGACAACCCCATCTACGAGACAGGGGTGAGTGGGTCCCGATACCCTCCGGAGGGCTCGGATGTGCTCATGGTGCCACAGGCAGAAGGAACACGGGGGGTCCTGTGTTATCAGAGTCAAACCCCCTTCTGAGCTACGTGCTGGGAGAACCCAGCTCTGTCCAACAGAGCCCATGATGAGCCTCTGAGGCTGGTCACTGGCCAGGGAACACCCCAAACCTTCGAGGAGAATGCCCAGCTGGGGGACACTGAGGAGCAGTCATGTGTCTAGTCAGGCCCGCCTCTTCAGACCACCATTTTCCGTACTGCAGTGGCAGACTGGAGCAGGGCAGTGGACACCAGGCTGAACCTGTAGCCAAATTCCATTTACAGACAAGAGTGTGATCTGAGAGCTGCGTGCGCAGTGTCATGAGAACGTGGAATTCCACAGTGAACCGGGGTAGCCCAGGTCACTCATTCTCTGTACCCCTGAATGCCATCAAGACCCAAGTTAATTCAAGATGCAGGAGTTGTTAGCAGCCTGCCGTGGCTTATATTTTAAGTCTGTTTCATGTAGGTAGGAGGTATTCCTCAGTAACAGTGAACAGGGTCAGATTAAGGCAAGAATTCTGGGTCCCTTTCAAGCACTGCACACTGGACACAGCACAAACTTAGCAGCCTCCTCACAAACTGAAGAGTCACCTGTCTTTCAGTTCCAGTAGAATTGTTCTTTTGTTTGTTTGTTTTGAGACAGGGTCTCCCTAGCCCCAGATGGCCTGAAACTGACTACGTAGATCAGGTTGGCCTCTGCCTCCTGAGCGATGGGATTAAAGGTGTACTCTCCCATGTCCAGTGCCACATAGAATCTTAGAGCATCACCAGGCACTGTGTCCCATGGCTGCCCACACCATTCTTGCAAGGCTGGCTGCAGACACCCATCCTGCCTCCAACAAGCTCACAGCCTTGCAGAGCAGACAGACTTCAACAGCAGGGTGATGGACCACATGTTACACACATGACCCTCAGGCTCACTGTATGACTCATGATGCTACACACATGACCCTCAGGCTCACTGTATGACTCATGAAGACTCTGAGGTTCAGAGAGAGGAGAAAGGACTTAGGCAAGGTTGTGCCCAGCCACAGGCAGGAGGCAAGCTGATGCCCTGAGCCTTCTTGCCCGCCCCTGCCAGCCTCAATCTAGAATGCCATGAATCTCATGATTATGGTTAATTGTCACTTTGAAGGACTACGAAAAGGGTTTTAGAACTGCATGGTGGGGCGGGAGGGGCTTGAGGAGGTCGAGAAGAAGTCTGAGGAAGAGTTAGTAAAACCGAGCTGTGGATGTGGGTGGGGCTTACATGGCAGCTATAGTGAACGCCATGGAAGGGCAGAGGTGCTGGGGTATATGTGGGGACCCACCAGACCAGCTCCGACTGAAAACTCTGCCTTTTAAGTGCATGACGTCCTCTTGCCCTTTCAAACAACAATCTTGACGCCTCCGGCATCTTCCTCTCGGCCCTGTTCTCCAGCCTACCATGGGATGGGGACACCCACCTTGGATTTCCCGCATGGCACTTCCATCTGTGGGGAGCGTTGGTGTGACGGAGTCGCTGTGCTGACCCCACCGGAAGGGACAGCGACATTCTAGGTTATTCTAAATGTCGCTGACAAAGCAGAGCACAGGTCACCATGCATGCTGTGCGACTTGCTTTCAGATCATAGGGAAGGGTCAGGCCAGAGGAAAGAGAAGTTCGGGGTGAATTAGTACTGACTGCAGTACGGCCGTTCGCTGGAGCTCCGACAACGCTGAGCACTAAGGCAACACTTCCTTCCCTGTCAGTGCTGAGGCAGAGGGAGAGGCTGGTGTCAGCAGGGTGGCGCCCCAGGCTGCCTAGCGGTTGGCTCTGCTCCTTGTCCTTTACACCCCGGTGGAGCATGCTCTGCTCACAGAACCCAGAAGACACCATAGCACATCCCAAGCATGCGTTGGGTACCACTGCCTTCTACAGCAGAAGAGCAAGTCCAGGGCAGAGCAGAACTGCTGTGTAGAACCACACAGCCAAGGGGCAGAGGTGGGACACGGAGAAAACCTGACTATCAATCTACCACCCAAGGCTTACTGTATCTGTGCTGCTCTCTCCCGCAGGAAACCAGAGAGTACGAAGTTTCTATCTAAAAGAGCCACTGTTGCGAAGGGGACTTACAGATGTGAACTCAGTCAAGACTATCTGGAAACATCCATCAGAGACCATGTGGCATTGGGCTGCAGCCCCGGTGTGGCCGCCATCTTTCCTCTAGACTTTTGATTAAAAGAGTCACTGTTTTCTGCACTGTATTTATTATATTTAAAATTGAAACCGGTGAGTTTGGTGTATTTTGGCTGCAGCCAAGTTCACATGGAAGCCTCGGTTCCCCAGGCAGGGGGAAGATTGCAAAGTGGCGAGTGGGTCAGACAGCAAACAGGAGGTCACGTTTCATCCACAGTGCCAAGCCGGGGCCGCGCCATCCTGCATTGTCCTCAGCGCTGCTGCCATGTCCCCATACGCATGGACGCCTGCGTGTTTAGGTCACCTGCGTGTTTCTTTCAGGGTTCCTTTGGGGTGGAATTCGGCCTAAATGCTTATGATCAGTTTTGTTTTTTTTCCTCCGAAACAAACTCCGTCTAATTTTATAAGCATCCAAAGGTCTAAGCCCATCTTTTCCTTCCCACATGCCCTCACAAGGCAGCAAAGGGTTCCCTCAGCATTTTCTGCCCTCAAGGGACACTGGCAAAGTAATAAAAGCGCTCCTTGCTTAAAAAGAAATAAACGACAATGGAAAACTGTAGAGATGAGGTGCCGGAGTTCCAGAGTTCCGGGCACAAAAGGGTGGGGGGCTGACTCTTTCCCTTGACACTGCTTCAAAGATGTGGGTTATCCTGTAAATGCCAGAGCCCATCACTTCATTTGACAGGGCCATCCTGAGGCCAAGTCATAAATCCACAGGTAGTTTGGACCACAGGTTGGAAGAGCTGGCTGAGGAAGGAGGGACACCATGCCCTGCAAGCCAGGGACCAGTTCTGATTCTCACCCAGGGGTCTAAAATGTCTTGGCCGTTGACCTATGTGAGATGGATGAATTGCCTCTCTGAAAGACATTACCCCAGGACCTCCTTGCTCTTAAATGCTCCCCAGGCAGGGAAGGTGCGAAGAAACAGATTCCCTTCCTCTGAGGCTTTGGGTGGCAGGAGGTGGTATGAACTCCCAGATAGATGCAACATGGGCAGAGCAGGGTGAAAATCACAGGAGGCCAAGACCCAAGGTCGCACCTGAACCTACATGAAGCAAAGAGCAGTTGTTTCCAGACAACAGGAAGTCCTAGCCTCTTGATGCTTTGCCCAGCTCCTTCTGCCCCAACCCAGTGCAACTAGAGGCTGTGTCACTCTGGAAGATTCCTTTCTAAGTACAGTTGTAAAGAAAGGTGCAAAGGTTAGATGAGGAAGCAAACAGCAGATCATGTGATGATCATGTGTGGTTGGCCACATGGGGGTCAGCAGTTCAGGGACGGACCCCCGAGCCTTGGGAGCCCTCCTTGTGGCCTTGCTAGACTGTCTGGAATCATGTTAAATCTGCTGACTCTCAGAGAAAAGAAGGCCCTTTCCAGCTGCCGGGCACACCGACAGCAGCTGAGAACTGGAATGTCAAAGCTGTGGAAGCATCTGGAACAGACAGGAGGAGCCTTCACGCATGCCTGCCTCTTGCCCCCCAGGAGCTAAGGCCTCATCCTGGGGAGGGCCTTATCTTCTGACAGAAAATAGCCCTGTGTGGGAGCACCAGACTGGGGAGCTGGAGAGTCAGGGGCTTCCAGACACCCACCTGCACACTGACAGAGGAATCAAATGAGAAACTGCCCAGACCCAGGGAGCGGCGGCCCTTTGGAGACAGAGCTTTGAACAATGTGGCCAGCTTCCAAAGGCAGCGTCCAGTCGTTCAGGTTCTCTTCTAACTGGAAGCCTGGGTCACCCGATAGGAACTCTGTGAATGATGGCTGAGTTTAGTCCATTCCACAACTCCTTGAAAACACAGCACTTGCCTTTGGTGAAGACTGATGATGCTCGAGGTCTTTCTTCTAACCCTGCTCCTTTGCCCAGGTGTCTTAGTTATGTCTCTGTAGTAAGCCCCATAACCTCGTTTTAAAACTTCATTCTAGTCTAGAGGTGGATGCGGCAAGCTCACCACGTACAGTGATTGCAAAGACAGGTTGGTGTCTATTTTTTTTAATACCTGAATGTGTATTTGTAACGCGTAAAGATTTGAAAAGTGGTATTGCTGGTACCAGGTATGCACAAGGCATCACCTCGCAGTCCGTCAGTGCATTTTACGAGATGGAAATCTGAACCCTGAGGGATTCAATATTTTTGAACAGGATTCCCCCGTAAGCAAGTGGAGAGTAGATAGATGGTGCCCTCTCAAGAGTCACTCTCTCCTCTAACGTTGTTGGGAAACACGCTCACAAAGCACAGCCTTCCAGGAACATGTGCAGCGGTGGTACTTCATGCTGACTGGCACAGGCTACATCTGTCAGCACGCACACGCTCAGCTCTTCTGCTGCGAGCTCAACCTTCGCCTTTTCTTAATTTTCTTCTCAGTAGAATTACTGAGCCAACATCAGCATTCTGACCTGTCCGATGGTCATCTTTCTTTAAGTCCATCCAAGTGTTTCCATCCTGATCCTTTGAAGGGGAACTTAGGAACCTCGGGGGATGGCTTTGAAAACCATCACACACATAGCCCAGGAGAAAGAGCTGCAGTTCAAAGCCAGGAAGGTGGCATCAAGGGGACTTTGGCAAATGCGGAGCTTCAAGCTGGGACACAAGCCTTAGGCAAAGATGACCCCTTCTTCCGGTAAGCCCAGAGGTGTGACCTTCTTTTGTCCTCAGTGAGGCCCAGTGGGAGGCTCCAGGTCTTACGCAGCCCTCAGCACCCCCAAAGGTAGGCTTTTCCTCTGATATTTTCATTTTCATTTTCTCATCAAGCAGAATAAAAATCAAAGTTTCTAAGCTAGAAAATGAAACCATTTTCCACTTTGTATATATCAATGCTAATAAAAGAGGTAGAAAAGATGGCGGCTGCCCGTTTGTTCCCCAGGCACCACGGGCTGTGTTTACAGTTTCTGAGGACTAGGTTGGGATGAAAATTGATGATTCTTCAAGTGCCAAGACAGGATGCCCCACTCTGCAGTGGTCCTGGGGGTGCCTAGAACAAGACAGGTCTCAGAGGATGACCACAAACACAGCCAGTGCCCCAGTCTCAGGCTGCCACAACAAGGCACAGCAGCCTGGTGGCCTGAACGGCAGAGATACACTTCTCAAACTGGCTGCACCTGGCTGAATGTGGCTGAATGCGGCTGAGCGTGGCTGCACCTGGCTGAATGTGGCTGAATGCAGCTGAACGTGGCTGTGCCTGGCTGAGTGTGGATAAACGTGGCTGAACATGGCTGCACATCCAAGGTCTTCAAGGTGCTGGCCTATTCGGTTCCAGGTAAGAATTCTAGTCCTGGCTTAAAGATGGTCTTTTATAAAAGGGTCTTCATATAGCTGAGGGGATGGGGGAGGGAGCGAGGAAGCAATGGGGGTGGGTGACTGTCTCAGGAAAGGCCACCCCAGCAGACCCCAAGGCCCAGGAGTGACTCCCTTCCTAAATGCCCTCAGGGGGGGATGGCATCACCTCCACGGCTCTGTGTACCCACTTAGCCCACAGGAGCCACATCCCCTCCTTTCAAAACACAGCCACTCTGCTTCTGGGCAGTAAATGTAGAATCAAATTTTAATAGGCAAGGGCCAGCAAGATGGCTCAGTGGGTGAAGGTGCTTGCTGCCAAGACTATCAGTCTGAGTTTGGTCCCTAGAATCCACATAGTGGGAGAAAAGCTCCAACTCCTGCAAGTTGACCTCTGACCTCCACATGTGCGCTGTGGTGTGTGTGCCCACTCACATACAGACACAAAATAAATTCTTTTTTTTTTTAATTTAAAAGACCAAAAACTATCAAATCAGTCTATTAAAGATAAACCTTTTTCTTTCTGGTGATAATGTATTCAAATAACATATGTTTAAATTGTGTTCTCAAAATAAGGTGCTAGACATTTCTAAGGAAGAAGAAAGAGAGGGCAACAGGGAGGGGAGGGAGCACTCCTAAAAGTCAGTGCTCAGGAGGCTGAGGCAGGATCGTAAATTCGAGGATAACCTGAGCTATACAGTGAGACTTTGTCTTAAAAAAACAAACCAAGCAAAACAAAAGTTCTCAAAGTTTTCAATTCCCATATCTGACTCCAATAGACTTTCTCAGTAAAGACAAATAAAGAAATATGTTCAATCCTACATTAGAATTTTTTTTTTTTTTTGGTCTTTTTAAGACAGGGTCTCCCTGAAGCCCCAAATGGCCTGGAACTCACTATGTAGACCAAGCTGGCCTTGAACTCACAAAGACCTGCCTGCCTCTGCCTCCCAAGTGCTGGGATTAAAGGAATGTGCCACCACACCCAGCTTCTACAGTAGCAATTTCTGTGCTTGTTGCTTGCTTGGTTGGTTGTTGAGACGGGGTCTCAATGAGCCCAGCCTCAGACAGTGGGCTTTGTTTCTTTCACAATAATCCTGTTCCTGCTTGCCCAGCCTGCCTCAGTGCTTAGCTTGATCCTCTGATGTCTGCTGCTCATGAGTCTCCACAGACATCACCTTGAATGTACAGAGCAGACAGCAGACAAAGAGAGCATGTGCTCTCCTGAAGAGGGGACACGGCTGTTCTAGCCCCAGCCTGCTTCTCCCTTTCATAAACCCAGTCAGATGCCTCCTGAGCCCAGGTCATCTGCTTGGAAGCAGCTGGCAGGACAGCCACAAGTGGGGGGCAGAAAGAACCGCAGGAGGGAGTCAGTAAGACAGCGCTCACCTCTAATCACAGCACTCAAGGAGGCAGAGGCCAGCAGACCTCTGTAAGTTTAAGGCCAACCTGGTCTACATAGTAAATTCCAGGCCAGCCAGGGCTACATACTGAGATACTGTCTCAGAGAGAGAGAGAGAGAAAGAGAGGAGAAGGAAGAGGAGGAGGGAGAAGAAGGAGGAGGAGGAAAAGAAAAGAAGGTGGGGAGGTG
The DNA here is from genome assembly GCA_035773235.1 of Eospalax fontanierii. Lineage (NCBI taxonomy): Eukaryota > Metazoa > Chordata > Mammalia > Rodentia > Spalacidae > Eospalax > Eospalax fontanierii. The sequence goes on along the minus strand of CM069529.1, from coordinate 70,008,466 downwards.
GGAAAACCTGGGTCTCCCCAAGGAGGCACAACATGAGTATTCAGGAAGCCAGTACTCGGCCACTTGGCGTGGAGGGCAGGTAGTGGGCACATACACTCTGCAGGATCTGGAACAGAAAATGGCTTGCTGGGCAGGCCCCTAACCGTAGGGAAGGTGAAAAGGTCATTTTCAGATTATGTGCCCCACAGCTTCCATCCTAAGTCTGTCTGTATGCCTCTCTCTCAATGTACATGTATGCATGCATGCGTGTTCGTGTGTGTGCATGTGCACATCAAAACCAAAGGACAACATCACCTCAGACCACTGCCCATCTCCTCTGAGGCAGGCCTCTCATGACTGGACTCACCAGTGAGGCTACTGTGTAACCTAGGCTGGCCTCAAACTTAGAGCAATCCTTCTGCCTCAGCCTACCAAGTTCTGGGATGACAGGTGAGCCACCTCACTGGCATCTGGCGGGGCATGGGGGAGGGGCTCTGACTGAGGCTGTGCTCTTAGGACTGGGAAGAAGATGCCGTGCCCCAGAGGCCCCGGGAGGAGAGCGTACGTGAACAGCTTTGCCACTGCGACACTCAAGCTGGGAGTCGCAGACTTGCCCTGCATACATACGTGCAGATGTCGTATCAGCAAGCCCCACTTTATGGAGTATCCAAACTGGCAGGAACATGGTTGTGACTCAGTGACACCAACCTCCACTGGAAATCACAGACTCACACCAACCCCAACCATGACCCTCCATGGTCTTAGGCCCAAGGAGCTTCAGTCTGCAGAGAAGACTGCAGAACATTCTAGACTAGAAGACAGTCAGATAGCAGGTAGGGCCATGTCCAGTCCAAGGAAGAGCCAGGCTCAGTGCCCTGCTCAAGGATCACCCAGTGTTGGGGAGCCACCTCCTCAGAAGCTTCCCCGCAGGGAGTTAAGGTTGTAAGGCACAGAGGGTCATGAGTGAAGATCGTGTGAGTGTGTGATCACTGAGTCCAGCCTGGGCTACATGAGATCAGGAAGAAAGAAGGAAGGAGTGAAAGAAGGAAGAAAAGAAAGAAGGGAGGGAGGGATGGAAGAGGGAGGGAGGGAGGGAGGGAGGGAGGGAGGAAGGAAGGAAGGAAGGAAGGAAGGAAGGAAGGAAGGAAGGAAGGAAGGAAGGAAGGAAGGAAGCAGGGAAGAGAGACAAAAAGACAGAGAGAGAACTCTGTGCAGAGGCCCAGTGGGGACAGCTCCTGTGAGCACTCAGGCCAGGAGACACGGGAAAGAGCAGAGCCCAAGGGTTTCTCTCTCTCTCTCTCTCTCTCTCAGCTCCAAGTGATGGTGATGGTGGGCTCTGGGAGGGAGCAGGCTGGGCTAGGGAGGAAGATGGACACTGTCCCTGCTACTTTGAGCTTTCTAATCCCGGGAACTTCTTAGCTACTCATAAAAGCCATCAGGCCAAGGCAGCCTGTGCACAAAACGTGTGACACTGTGCCCATGTCTTGGCTGCGAGTCCTGACAAATGTGAGTGGGATGTGCTCATCAAGTGCCATTAATTATTATGGAGTAGGTTATATATGCCCAAGACTCTGGTTGGCTTGACCCAATGCTGAGAGCAAATCAAGCTGAGCCACAGCCAGTACTAGATTGTGCTCCCGTGGCATCCCAGGCCTAGTGGCATAGACCTGTCCTCCCCATCTCCTCACCTGCTACTGAATGCCCTCATCTGCTCCGATTTTTGTACGGTAAGGCTGGGCTTTCTCTTACCCTGTGGTCCTTAGCAAAGCCCAGGAGGCCGCTGCAACCACAGCCACAACCATGGCACCAGCCTTTGAAGTGCCTCTGCTCCCTTGACCGAGCAGCCCGGCAGACAGCACTGACCAGGCTCAGGCTGAAGCCCAAGGTGTGCCCCTGCCCTCAAGGAGGCCAGGCGGTCCACCCAAGCCTGGGCCCACCCTGCCCTGTCCAACCCCAGGAACCCCAGTGTTGGGCCATAAGAAATAAGTTAAAGCTTGATAGTTAAGATGGCACCTAAGGGAAGCGAAACTAAACTTCCTTCCCCCTTTGGTCTAGACTAGAAACAGAAACCTACTATGCTAATAAGATGAAAGATTGTACGCTTGCTTGCCTTTTGCAACCGCCCATGTAACCGCCTATATATGCTAATATAAGGCTTGAAAATAACACGATGTAATAGGCTGTTAAGAAATAGGGAAGTGTGCCTGATTGGGAGAACTGTATATAAGAGCACGCTTGAGCACCGTAAAAGACTTTTCCTGCTGTACCAGAAGGAGCTGCAACACATTAAAGAGCTTCAACACCAAAAAGAGCTGGCTGTAGACACTTCTTTGGTCAGACAGGAGTCCCGGCTTCACCTTTAGGGTCCCCATGCTGGAAACCTGGGTTGGGGCAAGCCACGCACCTGATCTCTCCTGAGCTCCCCTCCCGGCAGGCCAGGGACAGGGGTAATCACGAGGAAGAAGAGGAGCACCAACTGGTGTCTGCCATTCCCATCGTGATAGCCACGAGGGGACGCAACACCCCGGGTCCTGAGCCTTGTGCCTGCTGGCTGATGGGCTCCTACTTGGGAGCATCCAGAGGCAGAGAGCCCAAGAGTCTACTCCAGGGAGTGTCACCCCAGATTTACTCCTGGGTACTGTGATTAGGGTGCATGGGGAATGGAGCAGGTAGAGGAATCCTGCATGGCACCCTGCAGTGCCCAATACCCACTGTGACTGCAGTGCCAGAGCATCTCTGAGGGAGGGAGGCAGTGGGCTATGGAGCTGGCTTGGAGCCAGCCATGACCAGGAGGCTGAGACAGGCCTGGACCTGCTCCAGATGACATCAGCAGGGCCTGGGTCCCAGAGAGGGCCCCTGCCAGTCAGCTCTCACGTCTCCTTACCCTCCAGACTTGGAAGCCAGTCCCAAAGACACAGCAGTTCATCACTGTGCTTCTTCCTGGGTATGCTGGGTGTTTTCTGTGGCTAATGAACCTGATGAAATAGATTCTTCCTGATGAGACAGGTTCTGTACGAGGGAGCCACAGCTGTCCTCCACTCAGCAAGGAGAAACCAAGGTCCTTGCCTGTTCGCCCTTCCTCAGGAAGCAGACCCAGAGCCCAGTGTTATAGATTGAATAGTTGATAGGAGGGAGGGAAGGACTGATCTAGGTCAGCAGGGGATCAGGAAGGACAAGATTCTCCTTTGACAAAGCTCTGACTTTTACTTCCCCATTTCATGCTCCATACATTGTTTCAATAAAGAGTGAGCTTTCCATCTGAGAACATAGTTCTCTGAGAATTCTGAGGGAGTGGGCGCTTGGCAGTTCAATGAGGGCATGGGCACTCAGCAGTCCAGCTCCACTGTTAACTTAAAATGGTTACTGGGTCAGGCTATTTTTATTTAAGCATCACTGCAATGCTTTGCCTAGTAAATGATGCAGATTCAGAGATAGAGACATTGAGAGATATAGTTTAAAGAGGTAGACATAGACAGGTTGATAGATGGTAGATAGATTGATAGATGATAGATAGATAGATAGATAGATAGATAGATAGATAGACAGATAGATGACAGATAGAGATGATAAACAGATATAAGAAACACGGCTGATAAGAAGATAAACGCAGACAGAGACAGAGACATACAGACCCCGAGGACTCAGGGCTCCTGTAATGCTTTGCCTCCAACCAGAGAATCACTGGTGCTCAAAGACATCAAAAGCATCTACTTCTAGCTGGGTCTGTGACACAAGACTGACACCCGGTTACTTAGGAGGATTACAAGTTCAGGACCAGGCTGGGCTACAGAGTGGGTTCAAGGCCAGTCTGAATAAATTAATGGGACACTGTCTCAAAAGAAAGAGTAAGAAGAACTAGGGATGTGACTCAGTTTAGAACACTTGCCTATCATGTGCCTGCATTCCACCCTAACTACTGAAATACAAGAAAAAAGAATCTAATTTCTACTGAGATGTTCAAAGGGATAAAGTGGGGAACAAAAACCCTACCTATCTCACAAGAAAATGTCCTTCAAATCCTCGGCATCTATATCTGCTCCACAAGAATCCCATATTTCTGAGGACTTGCCCCAGATTCTCTTCTTCCCAAACCTGGGTGAGTCTTAGACCCAGAGCCACAGCCCTCTAGGCAGTCTGGGCCCCTAGTCCTCCCCCCAAAATGCAAGACACTCGATAACTAGAAAACAAACCAAAAACACATGTAAATCTTCAGAGTACTTTCAACTTCAGGGTACCTGGGCATGGTTCTGGGGTACTCAGGTACTGTCCATCAATCAAAAGGTCCATAGTTAGTTAAGACATGGCCTCATGACCCAAGATGGGCTATGGACAATATTTAGAACATATTTTGACAATATTTAGAACATAGATATTAAAATGATGTCATGAATATGAACTTCAACTTGAGCTGGATATGTTAAACTTTGGGAGGATTTTTTCATTGTTTTTTTCACATTTATTTATTCAGCAGGTGTGTGTGTATGTGTGTGTGTGTGTGTGTGTGTGTGTGTGCTTCCATACACCCAAGCAGTCCACAGGGTACCTGTGGAGGTCAGAGGACAATCGGGAGTCAGTTCTCTCCTCCTAGCAGATGGGTCCTAGAGATCAAACTCAGGTCATCAGGCTTCACAGCAGGCACCTTAACCCACTGAGCCGCCTCGCCTTGCCTGTGCCACCTTTGATCTGGCAGCATTCCGCTTACTTGTACCTTTCTTATAGAAAAGGAAGGGGGACGGTGAGCAGACCCTGGAGATCCACCACACGATACTGCAGCCCGTACGCACATCCCTGCCTGGCGCACTTGACGCCTATTATGAGGGTAGAGCCGGTGTCAGGTTCTCACCCCAAAGACTGCTTCTAAACAGAAATAAAATTGAAAAGTGCCATTCACCTCGAGTCTAAGCACAACCCTATTCTCCAGTGCCCACAGTAAATAATGAACAATTTGATTTGCAAATTTCCTACTGTCAAGGAGCTGACTTTTTGTGGGAGTGAGATTCCAAGAGGGTTTCCTTCACTACAAAAACCTCCAGGCTGCAAATATGCATGGGCACGTAGTTTTCACTTCCATGCCCCTAAGCTCAGAGCTTGCCTCATCCCCAACCCTGTTCTCAGGTGGCAAAGGATGCAGAAAGGACAAATCTGTACGGTTTAGTATTTGAGGTTGTTCATGATGCAGCTTTCCACTTGATTTCCTTGAAATATATTCATGTATTAAATGTCACATGCTAACCAAGTGCTGTGGAGCAGGTCTGCCATCCCAGCACTTAGGAAGCTGGGGCAGGAAGGCTGTGAGTTCTAGGCCAGCCTGAACTACGTAGTAAGAGTTGATTACCTCAAGAATAAAAATATCATTTGATTATAATGTTTTAAACACCACATAGGACCAGTAAGCAGGTCAGGAAATGTCCTTTCTTATCTTTTTGAAGTATGTAAGTATACCTGTGCATGCAAAGCCCACCGAGGCCAGAAGAAGGCATGGGATCCCTTGGAACTGGAGTTAAACATGGTTGTTAGCTACCATGTGGGTACTAGGAATCAAACCCAGATCCTCTGCTAGAGCAACCAGTATCCTTAACCACTGAGCCATCTTTCCAGCCTCTACATGCCTTTTCTTAACCCCTGATCCCACACCTTTCAGTTTTTGTGTCTGGGGTGCTGAGGATGAAATCCAAGATCACCCACATGCTAGAAAGCTTAGAGCTAAGTTCCAGCACCCCATCTTCATCCCACATCTGTGAAACACTGGCCCGTGCTGTTTGATATCTTCCCTTGCTCACTGTGTCTTTGACTCATGAAAACACCAAAGATTTCATGTGACTGGAGAGAAGCTGGGCTGCACATTGCCCCATAACCTTGACATCTCCACATTGACAGCTGTCTATAGCTGGTGTGGGTTGTTTGAATGAGGACCCCTTCTCGGCTCTTAGGCTTAATGCAGGGTGCTAATAGGGTCCTAGATAATCCACAGCCACCAAAGCCACCCCAGGTCAGTTCATCATCTCACTCAGGAAGAATACAGAAACACAAGCAAAGCAGAGCAGAGTGAAGGAAGGTTTAAAAAGGAAAAGAAAGTCCCAAGAGTGGGAGGGACTGCAAGGGCAGAAAAGTCACCTTTGCCCAGCCCAAGGACCCTTTATGGATTTTGTTTTGGGAATTAGATGGAGACTGAGGTCATCTCTATTGGGATTGGTCGTTTTTCAGTGCATCATGGGCCAAGTCACTAAGGAGTACACACACCTATGCATGCTCCGTGGCCAAATTGGATAGTGGTTGGTTCATTCTGGGGAGGGGTCCTGGGTACTGTGTGATCAGCTCAGGGTCCACCCTCAGCCTCACCCTAACTGCCTGAGGGAGGCTTCATTCCTGTCAGTCAGGGGAGAGAGAGAAAGAGAGAGAACCTTTCACAGACATTCCCCAGCTCCCTAGCTCCTTGCGTGGAACCTTCCATCATTCTTCCCAAGCTGTGTGATCCACTCTGGACTCTCATGATTTACATGCTTCCCAGAGAATGAGAATTTAGGATAATAATTCTGGCTCATGGCTGTTCTTTGCAGCACAGTGTTAAAAAGCTAAAATGAACCTCCTGGAGGCCAGTGAAATGGCTCAGTGCCTAAAAACACTTACTGTCCAATGATTCAAGCCTGACAACTCGAGTCTGAACCCCAGAACCCACAGAAAGACAGGAGAAGAGGACAGGTTTCAAAAGTTGTCCTCTGACAACACAGCACATGTGTACTGTAGTTCACACACATACATACACACACATACTCCTCCCTCTTGATTCTCTCTCCCTGTCTCTGTTTCTGTCTCCCCCCCCTCTGTTTCCCCTGCCTCTGTCTGAGCCCCCGCCCCCATCACCCTACACCAGCTCCCTGTTCCAGAGACAGATCTTCAGGCTGCTCACGTCGCGGGCTGCTTGATGTCTACCACGCACATCCTCCAGGCAGGATTTCTACTGAGTGTACCTCTGCTAAGAAAATCTTTTTGAGGAAAAGAAAAAAAAAAATCTCTAGACCCTTGAGATTCGAATAAAAAGAACACAGAACGGTCTTGAGGAATTTGCAGAGCCTGAGACCAAAGCCAGATCTTATGTTGGCCTTTGAAAGATACAGCACAAAGCTGCATTGTCCCTGGAGTCCCCACTGGAGCCCCGAAGCCCCAGCACAAACAGCGCAGCCAGAACTGTGTCTACTGGCATTTACAGGCATGTGCCTCTGAGCGGCCCTGCCTCCTGACCTGTGAGCCCTTTGTTGCAAACCCCTCTTTTATCACAATTCAGCTGTGAGTTTAATAAGAGAGTGACAGAGCAGGTGAGGCCTCTCAGAGGATTCTGGGAGGGTAAAAACAGAGCAGAGGAGGCTCACTACTGGGAACAAGGCTGGCCTCAAGTAGGAAACAGCAAACCCACATTAAGCATTCTCAGCATGCATGACATAAGCCCCGTGAAGATGACCTCATTTCACCTTCCCGGTGATGCTGTAAATAATGAAGGAGCAAAGATGAGGAAGTCGAGGCTCAGAGAAGGTAAGCAAGTCACACGAGGCCGCACAGTGATGAGGTTACCCTTCAGTCTGATTCCTGAGCCCAGCACTCACTGGTCTGAACAGGGCTGCTGCTTGCCGGAACCTCCCTCCCAGGGCCACTTCCACCCCTGGCTGCTTTTAAATGCTGCCTCCTGGTAGCCCCAAACGTCCAAGGGATTGGAACATCTGGTTGCCACAGCAAATATAAATTCGGAGTACTGTCTGTTGTTGGGGGTTGCTGGAAAGGTTTTCAGAGCATGTGTAACTCCAGTTCCATGGGATCTGACACCCTCCTGTTTGGATCTCCATGGGCATTACAGGACACAGGTACAATTACATACATGCAGGCAACACACTGATACACATAATAATAATAAATAGAATATTTTTTTTTAAAGAACAAGAGACTTGAGGCTGGAGAGACAGCTCAGTGGTTAAAAGCACTTGCTATTCTTGCAGAGGACCTAAGTTCGGTTCCCAGCAACCCCATCAGGCAGCTCATAGTCAACTGTAACTCCAGCTTCAGGCAACAATGCTCTCTTCTGGCTTCTGTGGACACTGTGCTCAAGTGCACCCCCCCCACACACACACACACATGCACATATTAAAAATCAGCATCTGCTGCTGATTTTTTTTACTTTTTAATATTTTATTTATTACTTTTATTTTATGTGTATGAGTAAATATATGCCTGCATGTATGTAAATGCACCTGTGTTGTACAATGCCTGCAGACATCAGAAGAGGGCATTGGATTCCCCTGGAACTGGAGTTACAGACGGTAGTTAGCTGCATGTGGGTGCTGGGAATCAAACCCCGGTCCTCTGTAGGAGCAGCCAGTGCTCTTAACTGCTGAGCCATCTCTCCAGACATGCTGCAGATTCTTACACACGAGTACTGGCCAGTGACAGAAGCCACAAGGCTGGGGAAACCCAGCACTGGTCCCTGTTTCTCCTACACTGTTAGAATGTTGGGCTTGGGAAACCATATCCAGAGCATGATGCCACAGGCCTCATTTCTCACCAGTCTGGCTGCCCCAAAGCAGCCAGAACTTCTCTGGAGTTCTACTTGCTTGGAACTTCCAGTTGTCCTGCCTATCTCCCAAGGGCTGGAATCACAGACATAGGCCCACCATGGATGGCCTGAAGTTCTTTTCTAATGAAGGGAAGTTTCTCCAAAAACTAAGAGGCTAAGATCCCTCCCCCTGCTCTCATCAAACTGGGAAGATAAGCTCCAAGGGAAGAAGACTTGAGGTGGCACCTCAGCTAGAACCAGCCTTGGGCTATGGTTTTTCTGGCTCATTCACCTCCATTTAAAGTCATTTCTTCTGGGGCTGGAGAGATGGCTCAGCAGTTAAGAGCACTGGCTGCTCTTGCAGAGGACTGGGGCTTGTTTCCCAGCACCCATATGTGGCTAACAACCATCTTTAACTCCAATTCCAGGGGATCTGACGCCCTCTTCTGATCTCCACAGTCATTGCACAGCACAGGTGCACTCACACACAGGCAATTTACTCATACACGTTAAATATTTTTTTAAAAGTCATTTCTTCTTCCTCCAAAATGACCCCACCCCCGAGCCCTCAGGATAGGTAGGCTTTTAAGATAGGTTACTCCTGATCATCCTTCTCTCAGGTGATAAGTGCTGGCGCTTCCTCTTCCTCATTAACCTGTCTGTTTCCTGTTCAGGCCAGCACACTGTTCTGCCATTGGAGCTTCAAAAGCCTGGCACCGACTCTCATCAGAGATTCTCCCTCAGATACTGCCCTCAGATCCATGTCACCCCAGCTCACTAGGAAACAGGACACAGTGTCAGTCTGTGTACTCAGTTGGTGTCTAACCTGGCCCCCCTAAGTTTGAGGGAAGATCACAGATCCCTGGATCAACCAGGAATCTCTCCCTAGCAGAATTCCAGGATTTGTGGAAAATATGTGCAAAATGCAAAAATGTAGAACAATGAGTTCTTAATTCTTTTTTGGCTTTTGGGTTTTTTGAGGGGAAGTGCTGGACAGATGACTCAGCAGTTTAAGGCCCTGACCTTTTTTTTTTTTTTTTTTTTTTTTTTTTTGAGGCAGGATTTTCCTATAGCCCCAGCTGGCCTAGAACTCGCTATGTAGACCAGACTGGCTTCTCATAGAGATCTACCTGCCTCTGCCTCCCAAGTGCCTAGCAAAACCATGAGTTCTTAAAGCAATAGCCCCAATCTGAAAATCTCTATTAAAAAGAATCTTGGGCTGCCAAGAGTAAGTCTGCTGAGAATAAATCCCCCAAGCCAGGAAATGCCAGCCAATGTGGAAGTTACCTCCCTGGCCAGCCCCATCTCCCCAAGGCGCAGGTGTCAGTCACCACTGGTTACTGGTGGCTTCAAAGTGGGAGTGCTGGAGTGGTTTAGAACAGCGGCCTGAGGATGAGACGAGTAACAGGTTCCAACGCTGGGGGAGGGGACTCCATCTTCAGTCCACACCTCTTCCATGAGGTCAAGCCGACCGTGTCAGAGAAAGCCCCAGAGCGCAGTCACGTCACCGTTCACTTTAACTAACAGGCTGACATATATTCCTTGGTGGCAGCTCCTGTGCACCGAAACCTGTCACCGCCTCTTCACAACACTGCTGGTTTCCATGGAAACCAAAACGCATTAGCTACCAGAGCTGCTGGAAATTGCAAATTGAGATGCCCCAAACTACCCCTGCCGGATCCTTGCTAAGCCTAATCTGAAAGACAAACGGCAGCTCAAGTCTGCACAGGAAACAAGGAAAAGAAACAGCCCTGAAGATGGCGGACCCCCTTTCCAGACCCCACACCCTTCCTAGACCCCCACACCTTGTGTGGACTCCAACACCCTTCCTAGACCCCAGCATCGTTTCCAGACCCCACGCCCTTTCTAGACCCTGCCTCCTGTCTGGATTGCATCCTTTTCAAAATAAGGGAAATGTTGGGAAAGTGGATCCAGGACTCACAAGGCTCCTGACTTCCACTGTGATTTTGTTAGGGTCCAGCTTGCTATTTACAGAGTTTCAACTCTGACACAGCGATGAAGCTACACAACTATAACTGCTGTCATCACATGAACCCAGAGTCGTCTGTGTCCCAATGGCCCCCTTCCTCTCCAGGCTAAGAAACTGCTGCTCGCTCAGAGGTGATTAGAGATCTATTCTCAAACTCTGCTGTGAAAGACAGGAGTGCAAAACAAAAGAAATAGCTCTCTAACAGCTGCCAACCAGGCACCCCACAAGAAGGAATTTGAAAAGACTACCAAAGAGTCTTGTCTGTCTTTTTTTTTCAGTACATTGAAAAAGTGATTAGACCAAAGCTGGGGCCTAACAGGGCTAAAACACGGGGAGGCAGAGGTGGCTGGATCAGGAGTGGAGGCCAGTTTGGACTACATAGACCCTGCCTCAAAACAAGCACAAAAGTTCAAAGTCGTTAAACAAAGTAAAATTTCACATGTGTATGAAGAGCCGGCAGGTCAGACGCAGCTCCTGTACTGACCGTGGTCAGGCTGGTGGAAACTCTGTGGGTTTGGGCATAGGACAGCTAGTGGATAACAAGTTTGCCATGTAAGCATGAGGATATGACTTTGATCACCAGTACCAATGCACAAAGCCAGGTGTGGGGGCCTGGACACGTCATCCCAGTGCTGGAGAGCCAAAGCCAGAGGATCCCTGAGGATCAGGCAGCAGCACAGACTAACTAGCAAGCCTCATGCCAGGAAGTGTCAAAGAATGGGTGGAAAGATAACTAAGGAAATAAACCTGAGTTCCTCTGATCTCCACACAGATGCTCACAAGTGCACGTACATCCCTACACACACACACAGAAACACACACACACACACCTCAAAAAAATCTGTGGTGTCCACAATTCCATTTTTCCTGTGATTCGAATAGCTGGGGGCTTTGGAACTTCCCCATTTCAGAATCTCATCCCACCGGCTACCCAAGGGAGGGTACAGGGACCAACCTTAGCTCCCTCCCCTGCCCTTCCACCTAGTGTCTTTGTTCATTCCTCATTGCTATAACAAATGGTTTAACAGGCTACATGACAAAGAAAAGAGGTTAAGGCGGGATTAATGCCTATAATCTCAGCACTCAGGAGGGTGAGGCAGGAAGATTGCCATGTACTTGAGGCCAGCCGGGTCTACAGAGTGAGGTCCAGGCTAGCCTGGGCTACAGAGTGAGACTCTGTCTCAAAAAATTTATTTGGGATACATTTGTGGAGACTCAAGGTCTGGAGACCTATGCTGATGAAGGCCTTCATGCAACGGAGCCATCACCACCACCATCACCAGCACCACCACAATCACCATCATCACCATCATCACTACTATGACCATCAGCACCCACTGTCATCATCACCACCACCATCATCACCACCGTCACCACCACCATCATCACCATCATCATCATCAGCACCCACTGTCATCATCACCACCACCATCATCATCATCATCACCATCAGCACCCACTGTCATCATCACCACCATCATCATCATCATCACCACCATCACCATCAGCACCCACTGTCATCACCACCACCACCATCATCATCATCATCACCATCACCATCAGCACCCACTGTCATCATCACCACCATCATCATCATCATCACCACCATCACCATCAGCACCCACTGTCATCATCACTACCATCATCATCATCATCATCACCACCATCACCATCAGCACCCACTGACATCATCACCACCACCATCATCATCATCATCACCACCATCACCATCAGCACCCACTGTCATCACCACCACCACCATCATCATCATCATCACCACCACCACCATCAGCACCCACTGTCATCATCACCACCACCATCATCATCATCATCACCACCATCACCCTCAGCACCCACTGTCATCATCACCACCACCATCATCATCATCATCACCACCATCACCATCAGCACCCACTGTCATCATCACCACCACCATCATCATCATCATCACCACCATCACCATCAGCACCCACTGTCATCACCACCACCATCATCATCATCATCACCACCATCACCATCAGCACCCACTGTCATGGCCATCACTGACTCTGCCACCACCATTGCCATTATTATCACCATCATCACCACCATGACCACCACCTCATCACCGATACCAGCACGTCTTCCATCATCATCAACACCACCACCATGACCCCTACCTCCAACATCACCACCACCATCATCACCACCACCCCTCCCTACCCTGGAAGCAGTCCCAGCCAGCTCTGGGTCCTCCTTTCACTCTCCTATCACTGCTAAATTTTGCCTTCAGAGATGGATTTGCCACAGAGCATTTCCTCAAATTCATGGGTCTGAGCCATCTGTCCTGTCAGCCTGTACTTTAAATGTCAGGAAGTCAGCAGAAGCAAGTGTGTGGCCCTCCCAACCACTCTCCGAGCACAACCTACCCTCTGTGCCCATGGAAACATTCACTGTGGGCACACACTTCCTGAAGCCAGCCAAGCAAATACATTTGGTGACAGCCAATGCTGGTACATCAGGAAAGAAAACAAGAGTAGGGATGTGAAGGGGAGGTTACAGAACAGCAGGAAAATTCCTCCTTCCCACACCAAGTCCGTAGGAAAGGAGAAGACCGGAGCTGTTTTCACAAGCTGCAGTGAAGAGGGCCCTGGTCCCCACTTTCCCAGTCCTAGCGCTTGCTTAGGGCCCAGCTGCAGCTGTTACTGGGTGGATGCGTGAAGACATTAACAGAACAGGTGGAATGACAGGAGTCATAGTCACGTAGTTCACTCCAAGGGACCAAATTCAAGCACAGAGAGGCCTCAGACACCGAGCTGATGCTGTTAGATAAGCAACAGTGATGAGCCAAAGGTAGACGGTATTTTTAGTTTGTGAACAAGTCAAACAACTGGGTGGTTCTGGGATACTCGGAGGCTGGTTTTTGATGGAGAGGTGTGCAGCAGGGTGCCTATGGAGGGAGTAACTTTCTTTTCATCAGTTTATTTTAGGCAGGCTTCACGGAGATGACGAATCGTGAGGCGCTGTGAAGTCAGTGTCTGGCTGTTTCTAAGTGATTCTGAGGTAAGAAGAGAGTAGCCCGCACCCAAGGGAGAAGGCACTGGAGACACAGCCATTCTTTGTGGCAAGAATGGTCCTTCTCAGTATGGTCTTTCCCAAAACATCTGCACCCAGCCATCTGAGCCGCAAGTAGCACAGATACCTCCCCACCCACACCCCTGTAGCCCTTGGGTTGATGGGTCACTGCAGGGACAAGGCATCTGCATTTCAACAGCACCTGATGGCACGGAGGCCTCTAAATTTAAGAACAACTGCCAGGCTCTTCTCCAGACCTTGTCATCTCCATCCATCCCTGCCATAACTCTCCTGTACGCAATCACTGATTCAAATGAATCTACCAGTTTTGTGCTTTGGTGCTGTTCCCAGTCTCTGGAGATGCAAGAGAGGACAAAAGGGACCGAGTTCCTCCCCTTGGGGTTTATATTCTAATGGATGAAACAGGCTGTGCTAGTCAGCTTAAAGTGTCAATTTGACACTGCCTAAAGCCACCTGGAAAGAGCATGTCAATGAGGAATCATCCAGGTCAAGTTGGCCTGTTGGCATGTCTGTGGGTGATTCCCTCAGTTATTAATTGACATAGGAGGGTCCCGTCCACTGTGGGTGCGTTCCCTGAGCAGGTGGTCCTGGGCTATATCGTAATTCCATAGGAATTTTGGGAAGTGGTAGAAGCCAGGATGTGGGGCTGAGTTGAAGGAAGTAGGTGACTGGAGGCAGGTCTTTGAAAGGAAACCCTGCCCCAACTCCTTCTTCTTTCCCTCCCTCCTCCCTGGCCACCATGGGATGAGCTACTGCTCTTCACCATGCCCTTCAGTCATGATTTTCTACCTCACCATGGGCTACACACAGTGGAGCCAACTGTCATAGACCACGTGTGGAGCCAAGAGCACAACTGTCATAGACCACGTGTGGGGCCAAGAGCACAGCTGTCATAGACCACGTGTGGGGCCAAGAGCACAGCTGTCATAGACCACGTGTGGGGCCAAGAGCACAGCTGTCATAGACCACGTGTGGGGCCAAGAGCACAGCTGTCATAGACCACGTGTGGGGCCAAGAGCACAGCTGGCCAGCAAGGGAGGTGGGAAGTCTGTTCTTGAGAATCAGTTCTCCCAAAACTAGGAACTGCAAATGACAGAAAACTCCCCTGACCCAGTAGAAGTCTAACACAGGGGCAAAGCCACTGCCATGGACGGCCTGGGACCTCGGGAAGAGGACTGTGGGGAACGCAGCCCCTCCGAGAAGGCTGAAACTGCTGCCCGGTGTGGGGAAGTCCTCCATCCTCCAATCCGCTCCTGCAGGTACAACGTGGAAGCTTTGGTCACAGTTGGGGGCCACAGCTCTGACTCTCAGGAGGGAATCATCCAATATTCTTGCCATGGTGGTTAAAAAGTTCAGCACAGTAGTACTGGAGAGATGGCTCCGTAATTAAGAGCGCTTACTGCTTTTCCAGGTGACGGGTTAGTTCACACCCATCCTAACCCTAGTTCCCGGGGATCTTCTGCCACTGTGGTCACAGCACACACATGGTGCACTTACGTACGTGCAGGCAAAACACTCATACATATAAATTAAAAATAAATACAATTTTTTAAGTGCAATGCAGTGGGTCTCAAGAGTGCTAATGGAACACATCAAAGGTGAAGAGGCTCCCTCCGACAGTGCCGCGTGAGGAGGAACCCAAGCCTTCTAAGTTCCATTGCTGTGTCCTCTCACCCAGTCATTCCCCAGTCTTCCAGATTCATTCATCCTCCAATATTTATTGGGGTTCTCTTCTGGTAATTGTTTCCCTCACATCTGCCCATCCCCTTGGGGTACATAGTTTTCATTCTCTGAGCTCTTCAGCAGCTTTAAAGTTTTTTACTGTCCTGTCCTGATCCCCCAAGTCCCTTCTCTGCCCCCACATTCCAGGATCAGCCTCCTACAAACTAGTACTTCCAGCTCACCACTGTAAATGTACAGCTTCCCAAACCAGCATGCTGCTCAGTGTGTATGTGTGTGTGTACATGTGTATGTGTGTGTGTGCGTGTGTATGTGTGTAGGGCAGAGGGTAATGCTGGGTGTCTTCTTCAATCAATTCTCCACTTTATGTTTTGTAATTTTATTTTATTCACTATTATTGTATGTATGAGACAGAGATGCCCATGTGTGAGCACAGGTGTGCTCATGCCATGACAGGTGTGTAGAAGTCATGCGTTCTACTTTTGGGAGTTCTCTCCTTCCACCGTGGTCACACAAGCTCAGAGCCAGGGCCTTTCCCCTGCTGAGCCACCTTGCTGGCCCCTCCACCTTCTTTTTTGAGACAGGATCTTTCACTGAACCTGGAGCTCAACGATTCATCCGGGCTGGCTTACCAGTGAGAAATCTGGCACTTTCTATGACACAGCCTGGCAGCAGGCCAGATGAGGACTTGGTGATGCCGCACAGACACTGGCAGAGTGACAAGGTCATGCTGAGGTCTGTGGGCAATAGTGACATTTTTCCTGTCTGTGCAAAATGTCAGTTAAGCAAGATACTGAGTCAAGAAACTTTGGGGAAATGTTAATGCTGGGGTGCTTTTGTGGATACAGAGACCAAGGACACACATGAAGAAACTCCTGTCTGCTCTTAAGCCAGAATGTGTGTTGGCAATCAGTCGATATCTCATTTAATCACCACACTCCTAAGCTATGATGTGCCCATTGTTAACAGTTATGACACTGAGGCCCAGCAAACCACATGGGCAGTAATGGTAATAAATGGGATTCATTCACATTTGAGTCTAAAGCTTCTTGCAGCCTTCCACAAGTGAAATAAGAACTTATGAAGGGGAATTTTGTCTGTTGATACTGTAGCATCACCTGAACCCCATGGTCTTTCAGTTCACAGCTCACAGTCAACTACCAGGGAGCTGAGTTTATAACAGCCACATGGTGACTTGACTACCCTCTGCTACGGAATCAATGCGATGGAATCCAGCAGTGCTGATGAATCGCTGCCTGGGGTGCAGGTAAGGGGAAGATGCAAGACAAAGGCAGCAAGAAGGTCACGCACAAAAGACAACTGCACTGGACGCTGACACGTGGGATCCAAGCTTCCACAAACCCCCAGATACGTGAAAACCACATGCACTGATGAGAAATGCAAGAAGGCTTGGGTCTGGGGGGCTGTCCTCAATCCACGTCCTAGGCTCCAGCTTGGAACCTAGACCCTGACTCCCAACATGGCCCGCTGACCCTCCCCAGTCTAGGAAGGTGGCTGACATTCTCATCTCCTTGGACTTATTTGTTTCTTTCTCCCTGGACCAGGAAATTCTGGCTACCTGCAGTGTGCCAAGCCAACTAGCCAGGCCAGGAGGCCTGCTGCAGGTCCCAGCTCCTCCCCAGGGGGAACACATGCCTCTCAGATTGCAGCTGCAGAGGAGGGAGGCGCTCCAGGCCAGGCACTGCAGAACACGGGGTTTGGACACCGCCCCGGGCAGCTTTTCACAGGAGTTGCAGATTCCAGTAACAGCAGAGCCTGGAGATCTCTCAAGGGACTCTGTCCAACTGAAGGCGCCTCTTGCTCCATCCAGGATGCCCTGCATCTGTATCTGACTGGTTTATCTTCCCAAGGCAGATGCTGGAGTGTTCCCTTGCACTGAGCCCAGGGTTTCCTGAAACCACCAGGTCCTACTGTTCCAAAGCTGAGGGAACGGGATAACACTCACAGTGGACCCACATTCTCCTGGAGTCCGCTTCTAATGTTCCGTGTTCCGGATAGTGAGATGGGACCTTTAAAAGGTCCTTCTGGGCCTCTGCACTGTTCTCAATATCCCAGGAGGTCAACTTGAGGACTCCAGCAATGGCCCCTCTCCTCTTTGGCTTCTAGTTGAGTCCCACAGGAAGTGAGAAGGGAGCAGAGTGAGTGGCTCTTCCTGGCCACCTCTCATGGGAGGTTCCATTCAGCCTCTCAGAGAAACCTCCCTCCAGGCCTCTGTTCTGGGAGCCACTTGCTCTCATCCACAAAGGTCTGTGCTGGCTAGTTTTGATTGTCAGCATGACTGGATTGAGATGCCTACTGGATCACTGAAGCACACCTTTGGGTGTGTCTGCAGGAGGCTTTCAGAGATGAGATAACCAGGGCTCTGACCTAGTGGGAGGATTCTTTATTTGTCACGTTCATAATGGCATTATCAAGAGGTGGTAGAAGGCGGAGATGGGCTTCATCAGAAGAAGAAGGTTGCAGGTGGCCTGTTCTCAGCGCTGTGTCCCGTTCATCCTGCCACCATCCGGTCTCCCTCCTTCTACCTGCTTCTTGTCCGCCAAGAAGTGATGAAAACCCTCCTGCCCTAGTTTCATTCTGTGCTGTGA
This sequence comes from Eospalax fontanierii, assembly GCA_035773235.1. NCBI lineage: Eukaryota > Metazoa > Chordata > Mammalia > Rodentia > Spalacidae > Eospalax > Eospalax fontanierii. The sequence goes on along the minus strand of CM069529.1, from coordinate 69,990,594 downwards.
TGAAACCATAATACCAAGAATAACTTGGGGAGGAAAGGGTTTCTTTGGCTTTACACTTCCAAGTCACAGCCCATCACTGAGGGGCAGGAAGTGAAGCAGAAACTGCTTATTGACTTTCTCACTACCTCATGCTCAGCTAACTTTCTTACACAGCACAGGACCATCTGCCCAGGGAATGGAGCCACCCACAGTGGGCTGGGCCCTCCTGCATCAATTAACCACCGAGACAATCCCCACAGGCATGCCCACAGGCCAGTCTGCCTGGGAAATTCTTCAGTTGAGGGTCCCTCTTTCCAGGTCACACTAAGTCAAGTCAAGGTGACAAAAACTAATCGTCAGTCTTCCTTGCACACCTGCTCTTGCATAGCGTTTTTCCCAAGCCCATGGCGCCAAACAGTCATGGACTAGACTCTTGGAAAACCATGAGTCTAAATAAATCTTCCCTCCCTTTCTCCCAGGGATCTTAGTCACAGGGATGAAAGAGCTACTCAAAGGGGCACCATCTTCTGGTACACCCTCCAGGAATTTCCTTCTAGCCTGCCCAGCTCTACATCCAAGCCTTTCACAAGATCCATCTGAGCTTGCCATTGCCCTGCTCCTAGGCACCCTCGCGATGCCCATAGCATAGGTGAGAGCAGACTGCACTGTGTCCACGGCTGCGCCTGCTACCATCCTCTGCAGCTCGGTTGAAAAGAAGGCAAGTCTGGAGAAGGATGGTCGGAAGTGTCGAAGTAGAATTCGTGTCACATCATTAGCATAAAACCCAAGCTTCTTACTGTGCTTTGAGGCCTGAGCAGCCTGCCAAGATGGCTTAGTGGGTAAAGACATTTTCCACCAAGTTTAACAACTTGAGTTTGGGTCCCAGAACCCATATGGTGGAAGAGGAGAACTGACTCCCACAAGTTGACTCTGACCTCCAGATGAGTGCTGTGGTTGCACACTCATCAAACTAGTTAGTTAGTTAGTTAGTTAGTTAGTTAGTTAGTTAGTTAGTTAGTGACAAAAGAAAGCTATGCATTTGAAAATGAAAATATCTGAGCTTGGGACAGGGGAGATGTTCAGTCAGTAAAGTGCTTGGCACACAAGCATGAGGAAGGACCTGAGTTTGATCTTCAGAATCTGATTTTAAAAAGCTAGGTGTGGTGCTGTAATCCCAGCACCGGGTGGGATACCAGAGCTAGGAAGACCCCTGGGGTTTTCTGGCCAACCAGTCCAGCTGAATCTCTTCGCTCCAGGCTCAGGGTCTCAAAAACTTAAGTGGAGACCATACTTTCATCGTGAAACACTATTGCTAAAGACTCTACTAGCTACCAGACACAGAAACCAATCTCAAAGTGACCAGGAAACTCTTCCTGTGGGCTGGATTTCATTGTACTCTGCAGGCAACTGCAGGAAAAAAAGACCTCAGTGGCCTTCTCCAGGCCTGGACCCCGCCTGTGAAATAACGAATGAGCTGCCAGGCAAGGTGTGCCCACCAGTGGCACAACTGTTACTGAGTGCCCAGAGTCTTTCTGATTGGACCTGAGGCCTGACCCACAGGAGGGCATTTCATGTGTGGTACTATAAACCTGATGCCTGGGAAGGTCATCAGCCCTAGTATAGACCCTGTAGCTGATTTTTTACTAAATGGTCATACTATCAAATTACCTTCTTAAATATTTGTTTATACAGAGACCTGGGCTGCTTGAACAGAGAAACTTCTTTTTCCAGTGAGTAGTAGTCAGTGGAAAGATGAATAACAGGTCAACGTGCTAAGAATAAGAGACTGTGTGATCAGCCCTCAGTGGGACGCCTATATTAATCTCCCCACCACCGAAGGTCAGGGAACGTAATAGAACAGGAGGCAGAAAGGATGTACGAGCTGGAGGATGGGAGGGGTGCTGTGGAATGCCATCTTCTGGACATGTCATGGCTCATGAACCCTCAGCTGCGGTCACCTGCACAAGATCAAGCCAGCCCAGCTCCCAGCATGGATGGGGAAGATGATCTCCAGGCTCCGCTCATACTGAGGAGCTATTGAATGTGGATAGCTACTGGAGGAGGAAGACTCGTTCTTTATTGAGGATGTGTCACAGGTGGGTGTCCCATATTCCAGTAGGTGGTCCACTCCCGTGCACATATAGACAGCACTAACTGGACCTGGTGGGTTATTAAATCTTTTCAAATTTTAAAAAGACATGAAGCTAGGAAAGGTATGTTGGGGAGTCTGGGGGAGTTGAGGGGAAAAATAGAGGAGTAGATGAGATGATACTTCATGGTATGCATGTATGAAGTTCTCAAAAATAAAGAAAATAAAGTGGAAAGCGATTGATAAATTTACCCACTGTCAGCCTCTGGCCTCCACATGCACACACACATGCACATACCTGTGCACACAGGCACACACAGAAATCTGAGCTGCTGTGTAGTTCACATCCCTCCACACTCCCACTAAGTCACCCAGCCCAGCCACATGGGCTCTGTGCCATCCCTGAACACACCGAGAAAGTTGGATCTGTGAAACTTCACAGCTCTAACCTCTGCCAACTCAGGATCCAAGTCAAGGTTCTCACACATTACTGAGCTTAATTCTCACTCCTTGAACTCTTTCAGGAGTCATTCACCTTTTCGTTAAAAAACAATTTTGAGTGAGGCTGGAGAGATGGCTCAGTGGTTAAGAGCACTGGCTGCTCCTGCAAAGGATCTTGATTCCCAGCACCCACATGGCAGGTAACAACCATCTGAGACTCCAGGTCCAGGGCCTTCAGCACCTTCTTCTGACCTCTGGAGGCACTACATTTGCATACATTCAGACAATACACTCTTACCCATAAAATAAAAATGCAGTTTTGGCATTATGGCTCAGGAAATTGCAGAGCTTATGTTCCATAAACTGTGTTTGCAGGACACAGCAAGTGACATGGAGACTGGAGGGTCCCAGTTCACCAGCCCACAGCCCACCAGCCCATCAGTTCACTATCCCACTGGCCCATCCTCTTGGTCTGGCTTTGGATTTTCCACCTTTTTCTAAATTTATTTTTATTTTATGTGTATGTGTTTTGCCAGCATGTATGTGCACCTGTGCATGCAATGCCCGCGGAGGCCAGAAGAGGGCCTCAGATCCCCTGGAACTGGAGTCAAGGAATGATGTTAGCTGCCTGCCGTGGGTGCTGGGAACTCAACCCAGGTTCTCCGCAAAGCAGCAGTGCTCTTAACCGCAGGATCATCTCTCCAGCCCTGTTTTTCCGCTTTTGATGGAGATAAAGAGATAAGGAAGCATAGCCTTATTGTGAACATGCTCACACATGTTCAGCTTAAAGACAGTGATGATGGCAAGCAACAATGTTCACTGATGCTCAGGAGCAAAGGTCCTGACTGAACAACAACAACCCATATGCAATAGCCCGTTAGCTAACAGACATCTGGCACACTGTGGCTGGATATGCCTTTTTTTGAGAACCTAAAGATTTTTAAATATATTATTAGTGTTTGGGCGGGGCACCACGGCACTCACATGGAGATCAGAGGACCGCTTCTCAGAGTCAGTTTTCACCTTCCACTATATGGGTCCCAGATATCAAACTAAAGTCTCAGGCTTGTGCATCAAAACCTTTTACCTGCTGAGCCATCTCTCTGGCCCCAGTTCTTTTAATGGTTAATCACAATTGCCAGCTTGATGAGATTTAGAGTCAATCAGGGGATGGGTCCCTGGGTCTGTCGGGGATTATCTTGATTATGTTAATTGAGGTAGGAAGACCTGCCCTCTGTGGGCAGTATCATTCCCTAAACTGGGATCCTAGGCTGAATAACAAAGAGACAGTGAGCTGAACATTCTTCTCTCTGCTCCTGAGGGAGGATGTCACTTGATCAGCTGCCTTACACTCCCGCTGCAGTGACATCCCTGCCTGGATGGAGTCGCAGAAACCCTTGCTCCCTTATGTTGCTTTTACGAGGGATTTTATCACAACAGGAACAGTAACTAAGGCGTGTGCTATTCTATAATGTTTGCACAGTGATAGATTTTAAAACTTCTCTAGAGCCCACATCACACACACCCGAAGGCTGGGCTATCACAGAGACTGTATGCATTCCAATGATGCTCCGTATCCTGTTTGCTTAGCTCAGTTGTGTGTTGGAACATGGGTAGTCCTCTCAGAAGCTTCTCAGAGCTCAAAAGCAACTGAAGAGCTATGTCATGTTGGGGCTGCAGAAAGATGGCTCAGAATGGGAGAGAGCCTGGGCATTCTCAGCTGGGGACTCGGTGGATTTAAGGCATGTATCTGCTCTGTTCCTGGGCTCAGACGCAGTATGTCTGAAGCCTCTTAGAGACTGAATTTCTAGTTCACTGCCTCTAGGGCTGATCCAGTCAGTCTGCTTTGACGTAACCACACCTAGCTGTTATAGCCCATGTCTAATTGGATGACTAGTGCCTGGAGTAGGGTGTGCATGTTTGTGAGTGTGCAGGTGCATGTACATGTGGAGGCCAGAAATCAACCTTGGGTGTCACTCCTCAGTTGCTGTGTCACTCCTAGTTTGCTTTCTGTTGCTATGATGAAACACTGACAAAGCAACTTGAAGGAAGAAAGGGTTTATTTTATCTCACAGCTCATGGTCCATCCTCAAGGGAAGCCGAAGCAGGAGCTCAGGGCAGGAAGCTGGAGGCAGGAGCTGGAGCACAGGTCATGGAGGAACACTGCTCACTGGCTTGCTCCTCTGGCCTGTCCTCAGCCTGCTCTCTTCTACAACCCAGAACCACCTGCCCAAGGTGGGACTGCCCACAGTGGAATGGGCACTCCCACATGACCCAACAATCAATAGAGGAAATTTCCCAGTTGAGGTTCCCTCTTCTCAGATGTGTCAGGTTGACAACCAAAGCAAACCACACACGGTCTTGGTTTTTGAGACAGGGTCTCTCATTGGCCCGGGGGCTTGCTGATTCAGCAAGGTTGGCTGGGAGCCCCAGGATCCACCTTTCTCTACTGCTGAGAATACAAGCGTATGCCACCATACCTGTTTTTTTTTTTTTTTTTTTAATGTGGGTTCTAGGGATCAACTCAGTTCTTCATACTGGTATGTCAAATACTTTATCAACTGAACTATCTCCCCATCCATGTTCAGTCATTTTAACATCACCTCCAGTTGATGCAGAAATGGAAGCCTATACCTGCTCACAGCTTGGTCCCCAGAAAAAACCTCATGGAAATGAACTACATCATAGAAACAAGAGCTCCTTCACTTAGGTGCTGAATTCTATTGGTGTTTGACATAGTGCTGATTTGAAGTTTGTGTTAGAACCCTGACATCATCTTTGTTTTCCTGTCTGGGAGACATAGAAGCCTTCGCTCTTATCCTTTATGGCTAACCTATCAGTCAGTTTGATATTGCTGTAACAAAATATCCAAAGCTGAATACTTTGCAAAGAAGAGAGGTTTTTTAGTTTGGGGCTGCTGAAAGTCCAAGACTGGACAATCCCTTATGTCTGGCTTCTGGTGAGGGTTCTGTAGGCTGCATTGCAACATGTGTCATCTCAGAAACATGGACAAGAGGGAGGTATTACATGGCAATACAAGAAGACAGGAAGATCCAGGGCCGCGCTTGCTCTTTTGTTACATTTAAGATATTATTTTTGTGTGTTTGATGTATTTTTATTTGTATATATGTCAGTGCATCCATGTATGCAAAGCCCACAGGGACAGAAAAGGGCAGCAGATCCCCCTGGAACTGGAGTTAGGGAAAATTACTAGCCAACACGTGGGTGCCAGGAACTGAACCCTGGTCCGCTGCAAGAGCAGTGCTCTTAACCGCTGACTCATCTCTCTAGCCCCAGGTTTGCTCTGTTCTTAACTCCTTCTCTCACAGGAATTAACAGGAGTCCTCAGAGAACTACATTAATCCCTTCTGAGGCCAACACCCACAATGACCTCATCACCTTCTACCTATTAAAGCTCCTGCCCCCTCAACACCGTCACCTCAAGGACCTATCAGCCCACAGATGTTTGCCCAAAGCTAACTCTGAAGGACCCGCGTACACTGGTTAATTTTGTCGTCTCTGTGACAGAATAACTGGCAAATCCAACCTGGGGAGGACTGACTCTGGCTTACACCATGGAGAGAGGGGAGGCTGGCAGTGGCTCCATGGTGCTGGGAGCCTGTGCCTGGGACTCCTCACCACCTTCCATCTCAGGAGAGCAGACAGCAGCAGACAGGTCTGCCTAAACCTCCAGGCTGGCTCCCCGAGACCCACTTCCTCCAGCAATGCCCCACCTCCAGAAGATCCCACAACCTCCCCAGATAGCTTCACCCTTTGGGGACCAGTGTTCAATCACGAGAGCCTGGACAGTCCACACTCAAGCCATAACACAATGACCCAGTGGATAAGGAGACAAAAACAGGCTGACGATGAAAGACTGGTGCAAACAGACGAGGCCGGGGAAGAAGTTCTAAGTGACCCACTCACTCCCGTGTCTAAACGCAGGTCCTCTTGGGCCCGTGTCTGGCTCTGCAACTTACGCCATAAGCAGGAAGTTCATCCTCTGTTCAAATGCTAAATGGATGTTGGCATTAGTTTCTGCCACATGAGGTGGATCAATATAAATTTATATGAGTTACCTCTGGAGAATAGGAACACAGTGCGGCAACAAACTTGGGAAAGGAATATATATATAATATTATATATAATATACATATGTGTATATATAGCACTGCATTTGTTATTTTTTTTATTCCTTTTAACCAAGCAATGGCTGGGGAAATGGCTCAGCCAGTGACAGCACCTGCTGCACAAGCATGATCCCAGTCCAGATCCCCAGAAGCCACATAAAAAGCTGGGCATGCTTGCATGCCAGCCTGTAACTTAGTGTTGCTAGGGGGAGTAGGAAGATCACTGTGGTTCTCTGACTCCAAGCCCAGCTACAGGCTCAGTGAGAGACCCTGTCTTGAGGGAAAGGTATGGAGAGCTTTCTCCTCTGACCTTGGTGCTTATGCATCAGTGTAGGTACTTGTATGGACTAGTGCACACACCACACCCATACCCACCCCATATCCACCACATATGTGTACATACACCCTACACAAGCATCACACACACATATACATACATACAGCCATACTCATATATACACCACACACACACACATATACAGACACTGTACATATCACACGTACTACATGCACACATATCACACACATACCACACACACACACACAATACACATACAGATCAAAGACATACCTACACACACACCACACCAGACATATCACACAGACACACACATTTTTTAAAATTTCAATCAAAAGCAATGAAAAGCAAAATGTTAACTTTTGCTAAAGTTGAGTGATGATACTTAGACATTTGTCCTGTTTTTCTCTCTGAATGGTTAAAATCTCACAAATTATAAAGTGCCAATGTGGCTATGGAAAATTGGTTTTTGAAAGTTTGAGTTGCGAATTTCTAACATGATGTGAGTGATTTGAAGGACAAGAGCAGTCGTTTCAGTGTGTTTCAACTTGGGGTCCCTGGGGTCCCCTTTGGGGCTCCTGGCACCTCTCTCTGAGCAGCTGGCTTCCCTTCTGCCGAGCTTGTTGTCTGTGTCTGCCATGATAGTTAACGTTCATGGTCAGCATGACGGGATTTGGAATCACCCAGGAGCCCTCTCTGGTGTGTCTAGGAGAGCATTCCCAGAGTTTTTATGTAAGAGAGCATCCGGGTGCTCCCCCAGCACTTTCAAGGAATACATGTACAAACCCACAAGTGCACATTAGCAGGTGATGACCCGACACTGTGACTCTATTTCTTTGTTGTACAATGTTTAGAAGCTAACCTTTGTGTTGATCATATTCTAGCCTGTGGATGCGCAGCCATTGAGCCGTGAGGTTATTGGCCATTTATTTTCTTTTGTGATGATGTAATTGCTATTGTTTCTTGAGTCAGGTCTTTCTCTGTACTCCAAGCTGACCTGGAACTCCCCAGCCTCCTACCGCAGCCTCTTGAGTTCCAGGATCACAGGCCTGTGTCACCACACCTTGAAACCATTGGTTCTTAATGCATACACACATTTGTTATTTTAACAGACAGTCCAAAGTGGCCACACCACCAGTCCTCTACTTCATATTTTTTGCTGACTTTCCATGACCTTAGCTGAGCCGGGTGTGCTTTCACAAAAGGCCCTCTATCTGCAGGAGAGGGAGTTGGCTGGCCCGTGAGTGCCTCAGGTGGTGTAATGATGGGCTGTGCAGGCTAGAGTGGGCTGCAATGACTGCTCTCCACAAGACAGGGAGGAGGAGGACACGGTGGCAACCAAACTGAAGGCAGGCAATTTAGATGCACTTGGTGCAAGTCTCACCCTTCCATTAGCAGAATGCCCATGTGCCTGCAGTCCTCACCCAGTGGCCCTCTGCAAGGCCTAGACACCCTTTTCTGGTCAAATCACCTACAAAGGTCACTGGGGCTTGACAGAGGTCTGGCCCATTTTCAATTTCCGAGTCTCACAGCGAATTAAGAAAATGAAATGGTCAGAAAGGTTAACAAAACAGCATCTATATTCTATCCACCGAACAATACTCTTAACAAACCGCCCTGGTCACAGATAATGACAGGATTCATAGACAATATTAATTCATAATGCACTACAGATGGTGTGGTCCCAGAATGGAGCACACATGTATGCCTGTATGAAAAATAGCTTTTTTCAGTCTGCCTGCCATGGTGATGCAGGGACTGAATGCATAAGTGCCTTGAAAAGGCTAAATCTGGGCAGCTTTCTAAATGTGAGGCGGGATGCAGGACGGTTCTTTCTCCAATGGACCCAGGAGGGGTGGCCTTCCCTTCTGCCCTCTGGAACCCCAGGCCTGTGTTCACCACCCACACTTGGCACATGGGAGGGAAGGAATGTTAGAGTCTCCCAGTTGTGACAGTTTCCATAGGAAATGTCCTCACATCTTCATGTTCCGCAGCCTTGGCACTATTTGGGAGACCTGGGATCCTTCAGGAGCTGGGGTCTGGCTACAGAAAGTAGATTACTAGGGCGAGCCTTTTAAGGTTAGACATCCAGAGGTTTCTGCCCCACTCCACTTCCTGGCTGCGACAGGAGGGGCCCCTGCCACACACGTCCATGCTTCCTCTATGGTGAGGGACTGGAACTCTCTGAAACCAGGAGCCCAGATAAGACTTTCCTTCCTCTGTGGTTTCTGGCAGGTTAAATATATATATATATATATATATATATATATATATATGCACATAATATATATGTATATTAGCACATATATATGTGTATATGTATATATTAACATATACACATATATGTGTGTGTGCCTTAGCATACATACATATATGTATATGTGTATATTAGCATGCAAACATATATATACTAATTACACCAAACAATGCCATTTGCATTGTTTTGGTAGACTAAAAAGAGAGGAAAAAATGTTCTCCCAACTCTGGAGTTGTGAAGAAGAGTTAAGTGACGAAGATGAGGTGCAGTTCAGATGAAGGATGTGGGTTCTAGGACATGACAGAGGAGATTCTGAGGCTGGAAGCGATGGTTGGATGGTTGCTGGGACAGGAACGAGGTGAGTCCTGCGTGAGGAAGGTGGGCTCTCAGCCCTCACAGAAGAGGTTAGCTCTTAGGAGAAGGCCCAGGTAGCCTTGGGACAGACTTCAGAGGTGGATTCTAGGCAAAAATGAGGATTCTGGGCCACAACAGAGTTGCATGCTGGGATTGGAAGCAGTAGGTTCGAGGACAGGGACAGATGGGTTGTGGGCTGGCCAGCCCACTCCATGCTCCCAGAGCCCTCCATGCATTGTTCCCCTGGAGCCCACACTTCATAGGCGCTCCCAGCTCAGCGGGTTCCCGCAGGCCCAGCTCAGCCATGCGGCTCTGGGAGGCCCCCACCCCATCTCACAGCACCGGTGCTGCTCTGAACTTTCCCTCCCCGCCACTCTGTGACGCCAGGAAGAACTGGTCTGCTGCTGGCTAGACTGGGCCTCCCTGTGGGCAGCCGCCAAGTCTGCAAAAGCTCGGGTTGGCAGAGCCCAGGCCGGGCACGGGGCCGCCGATCACCGATTGCAGGGACCGGATGAATCTTTCGGGAGCCCGCGCACGCTGTTCCATCTGCGATTTCATTCCACGTGCCCGTGGGGCCTCAGAAGTGTGTGCAGAATCCATCACAGGCAAGAGGGGCGAGGGGAAAGGGAGGGGAAGGTGCGGGAGGGACCAAGACGAGATGCTGGAGGGAGGACGGAGAGAGGATGCGGAAGAACCGAGGGAAGGAGATGAGGGAGGGAGGATGAAGATAAGATGCAAGAGGGACCAAGAAGAGATGCGGGAGGGACCGAGAGGAGATGCTGGAGGGAGGACGGAGAGAGGATGCGGGAGGGACCAAGAGAAGATGGGGGAAGAAGGAGAAGGAGGTGCCGGAGGGAGGACGGAGAAGAGAGCGAGGACGCCTGAACCCAGGCAGACCCCGGACCTGATGCGCGCACCCGGGTGCGGGCGCAGGCTGGGACCCCCCGGAGTCCCCACGGGCACGCGCAGCAGGTGCACGCGCTGGGGGTCCCGCCCCGCCGCCCCCTCCCCGCCGGCTGGCGCGCACGGCATTCTGGGAGTTGTGGTCCTCGGGGCCCCGCGGAGCGCAGCGCGGCGGCGGCACCCGCGAGGTCCTGGCTCCGCTGGGCTCCGCTGGGCTCCGGTGTGGGCCGGGCGGTGGCTCCCGGTGCGGGCAGGGGGCGTCCCCGCTCCCACAGCTCTGACGTCTCCCGGGTCCCCGCAGCCGCCCGCGCGCAGGTAAGAGGCGTCGCCGGACTGCTGCTCAGAAAGATGCTCAAGAGGATGCTCTGGACGCCGGCGCCTGCTTCCCGGGCTGGCCCAGGGGCCCGCGGTCGCTGAGCCCCGGCTGCGTGCTGAGCGCCGCCTGGGCTGGATCTTGGGCTGGACCGCGGCCGGCCACGCAGGCATCACCCTCCTCCTCCTCCTCCTCCTCCTCCTCCTCCTCCTCCTCCTCCTCCTCCTCCTCCTCCTTCTCTTCTTCTTCCTCCTCCTCCTCCCCTTCTCTCCTCCTCCTCGTCCTCCTCCTCCCTCTCCCTCCTCTTCCCTTCTCCTCCCTGCCCCATCGCAGGCCCCTCCCCCATCGTCTTCTCTGAGCCCCCTTTCCTCCTCAGCATCACCCACTTTGAACCACCTCCCCTGTCCCATGAGATGTCCTCAGCCTCCTCCGCTCATCTCTAGTTGGTTGTCCACTTTTCCTGGCAGACCTCACCTTCTCACGATCCCATCCCCTGACTCCTAGTACTCAGCCCCTAACTCATCTTTCTGTCCTCTCTCCGCCTCCCCAGAGCCTGCAGGGTGCTGAGGACACTAGTGGGAGACAGTGAACAGGGAAGGTCCCCAGGGGGTGGACTTGTTTCCTGACAGCTCTCTGGCTCCCCAGTGGAGAGGGTCGAAGGCATCATAAGCCTTCCCCCACCCCCATCCGCACTTTCATTGCCAGCCCTTCTGAGCTGCCTCTTGGGGGAGAGGGGTTTGTAGGGTGGCCTGGCTTCACCCCAGGGAAAGAAACACAGGCTCTTTAGCCCCAGGCAGCCTCCTGGACTCGTCATTGAGCTGGGTTAACTGGGTCAGATAGTGACTGATTCCCGAGGGATTTCTCCTCTCAGAAGTTATCTTTGATTGGGCTTGAATTTAGACCTCACTCCCCAGAGCCTGCTGACCTGTAAGATTTGAAGTTTCAGGTCACTGAGGTGCAGAGCTGCAAGATGTCCTGTCCATGGTGGAGACAGAAAGAAAAAGAAAAGAGCAGATGTGTGCATAGAGCTACAAGTTCCTGTGTTCCCTGACATGGGTCGGTGTTGGGTGTAAATCCATCCTCTCCCGGCTGGGGTTTGGGAGGTCTGAAGAGTTAGACGTCTGAAGCAGTGCTTAATGAGCCAGTCACCTCCCTACATACATCAGGGTTTCCTTCTTGTCACAGACCAGTTGTGGTCGTGTAAGTCTCCCCCTGGGTGTGGGGGCCACCAGCCTCTTGGAGCTAAGTGACTGGTGGGTCCCAGCCTCTGCTCCCAGAGCTGGCTTTGACCTTGAGAAGAGGTTAAGCTCTCTCTTTGCTCCTGTTCATCCTCCAGCCTTGGGGAGGGCTCATGATGGTTTTGTCCAGTACGTGGCTGCTCAGAGGAGGAAGGGAAAGCTGGGGGCCAGCTGAACACTTCCCTCCGCATCTCCCCAGTTTTCTGTGTCTGCATGTTGATTGACATCAACTCTAGTGGTCAGCAGAGCCAGTGGGAACTCAGCTTCATAGGCTGGGGACTGGTTATCACCACCTCATTCCACAACATGTGAGGAGAAACTTGGCTTTGGAGAGGCAGAGTTTTAGAGTTCAATTAGAGGCTTAGCTCAGTGGTGGGAAAATGGTTCCTGGAAGAGGGTGAGAGTTTCACACGGAATTTCAGGAATCCTGGGGCTGTCTGGAAGGTGGTGTGGAAAGAAGACACCTATCCTGGGGATTTTCTTTCCTTTTCCTAAAGAGGAAACAGCTGTGGGCTGATGACATAACAGAGAGGAAGAGGAGAATGAACTCCTTAACACCCAGGGGAGCCTTCTCCATCTGAAAAACTGGAAACTTTAGAGAAGAAACTATGGCTTATATCCTACCCAGCCTTGTATTTTTCCTAGAAACATAAAAGTCCCCATGAATATTCAGTATGTGTGTTTTTTACTTTCTAAACAATGTAGTCAAGTGATTCCTTATGCAGCAGACACTGGGATGACGACATCCAGTGTCTGGTGGTTAACAAGTGCCTAAGGCTTCCCTTTTTCCCAGCAAGTCTAGGGGTGGAAATCCACCCAAAATAGGTGGTTCAAGAACAATCATTTACCCTTTGGATGAATTGGTGCCTTCAGAAACCTTCCTTCCAAGCCCACCCCTGGTGTGCTGGCTGATTATGGGATGGTGCTGGGCTCCTGTGTATTGACTCTAGTGTGCATCAAGGGCTCACTGACACCATCTCCAGCCAGTAAGATGAGTGTAAATCCCATTTTATGGATAAAGAAACTTAGGTTTAGATGGGGAGCGTGTCCTGCAAATGCTAGCATTCACATCTGGTCCAGCTGGTCTCCATTCTGGGCATGTCACCTCTCTACTAGGGTGCGGAAATTTCCAGGCCTAGTTAGTCCACAGGGAAGGGGAAGGTACAGCTTTGCTTCTGGGGGAGAGCACGGAGGGAGTGCTCCCAGTCGTACTCCTCCAGGTGGTGGGATGTACAGACTTTCGGGAGAACACAGACTGGCTGTTTGCACCACCTTCCAAAAAGATAAATGAGCAGAGAGTTTCAGAGAAACTGGTGGGGGGTGGGGGGACACAGCGGGGTTCTAGAGACTTGGGATGTGCAGTTGGACTTGGAACATGCTTTTTGGTGAGTTGATAATCTGGGTTCTGGGCTTCCCACACCCCAGCAGGATGACTGGTAGAGCAGACAGTGTCTCTGTTGTCAGATATGGGAAACTGAGTCAGGGACCTGGAGGCACTTCCATGCCTATTCCACAACTCTGGTCACCCACAGGCCAAGGCCGATAGGTCATCGCTCTGAGCTGAGAGATAGAAAGGGCCCTGGGTCCACCACTGACATCACCCCAGGACCCCCACTTACTTCCTTTCCCATGGCAATGTTAGCCTGACTTTGATCCTAGGGCCACCCAGATGAAGTGAGACAGTGTGCTTGACAAGAGAACAAAGCGATGTGGTTAGAGACTGTTTTATGCCGTGGCTGAATTCACATTTATTTTCAGTAAAAGGTGCAGCCGTGAGAGAAGAGTAGGCCTGTAAATCATCATAACAAAGCGGGTAAACGCAGCCTTTGAAGGCAGGCAGGGCTATGTGACTTGGGCAAGTCAGATGACCTCTCTGGGCCTCAGTTTTCTTAATTGCACAACAGGGATAAATAGAGTCTCCTGTAGCTAACACGGAGTAGATGGAATGGTTGGAGTTACCGCGCTGTACTTGATGCAGGTGGACACTGTCTGCTCTGTCAGTCAGGGAAAACGTGGTAGGGGCAGCATGGCGGGGTCGGGCGTATGCAAAGTGTGCCCCACCCAGCGAGGGCCTGGCATGGTTACTGAGGTTCCCTGTTGCTCTTGAGGACTTTTCTAGACATAACTTTTACGCTGCTCTTTTCTGGTCTTCATTTCAGGTTTGGACCTCCTGAAACACCCTTTCACGGTCACCAACTCTGGCTACTGGGACAGAAGCCAGCACCCTTCACCCCACTGCTGTGACTTTTACTGGGAGTGGCATGGTGGGCCAGAGTGGCTGACCTTGTTTATCCATGGAGCCCTTTGCAGGAACCAAGGGACAGTGTCAACCATGCCTCCACCTGCCCCAGACCCTCCTTCCGCTTCCCGCTGACCTGCACATCCTGCCCCCAGAGAACTGATCATCTGAGCCGGCTTCACACCTGAGTACCGAGGCCCTCAAGATGTCACTGGAGTGGCTGGTGGCCTGGAGCTGGTCTCTGGATGGGCTGAGGGACTGCATCGCCACCGGCATCCAGTCTGTACGGGACTGCAACAGCACCGCTGTGGCCACCGTGGCCTGCCTGCTGGTCCTGTTTGTGTGGTACTGCTACCACGTGGGCCGAGAGCAGCCCCGGCCCTACGTGTCAGTCAGTTCCCTCCTGCCGGGTGTGGATGCCAACGGGCTGCAGAATGGCTCCGTGTACTGCCAGTCCCCCGAGTGTGTGCGCTGCACACATCAGGACGGTCTCAACCAGAAACTTTACCACAACCTGCAGGAGTATGCCAAGCGGTACTCGTGGTCCGGCATGGGCCGCATCCACAAGGGCATCCGGGAGCAGGGTCGCTACCTCAGCAGCCGGCCCTCCATCCAGAAGCCCGAGGTCTTCTTCCTACCGGACCTGCCCACCACACCCTACTTCTCCCGAGATGCGCAGAGGCACGATGTGGAACTGCTGGAACGGAACTTCCAGACCATCCTCTGCGAGTTTGAGACGCTGTACAAGGCGTTCTCGAACTGCAGCCTCCCGCAGGGCTGGAAAGTGAACAGTACACCCAGTGGGGAGTGGTTCACCTTTTACTTTGTCAACCAGGGCGTTTGCGTCCCCAGGAACTGCAGGAAGTGCCCACGGACATACCGCTTGCTCGGCAGCCTTCGGACCTGTATTGGGAACAATGTTTTTGGGAATGCGTGTATCTCCGTCCTGAGCCCTGGGACTGTGATCACGGAGCACTATGGACCCACCAACATCCGAATCCGGTGCCACCTAGGTACGTTGAGGGATGGGGTGCCCTGGCATGAACATTTGTGGTACTACAAGATATTGAGCAGCCTTAAGTAGCCTCAGTGCCTTTACATTGATCAAATACTGATGGCAGTCAGCTGGATGCAGTCGCTCACACCTGTAATCCAAGCACTCAGGAAGCTGAGGCAGGACGATCAGACGTGTGTGTGCGTGCGTGTGTGTGTGTGTGTGTGTGTGTGTGCAGACGTGTGGAGGCCAGAGGTCAACCTTGAGTCCTGTTCCTCAGGAGCCATCCACCTTGTTTTTTGAGACAAGCTCTCTCATTAGGACTGGTTTGGCCAGGCTCACTGACCAGCCAATCCCAGAGATCCAGTGCTTCCCCAGCACTGGAGTCACAAGAATGTGCCAGGCTTTGTTGTGAGTACCCTGGGGATCAAAGTCAGGTCCTTGTGTTTGTGTCACAAGTACTTTATGAACTGAGCCTTCTCCCTGCCTCCCCCCACAAAAAAACAAAAATACAGTTTTTTATGGTAGTGTGTAGATAATTCTGACCACAGAGATTAAGTCTCAAAAGAAACTTGTGATCGGTATGAATCTAATTTCTCTTTATTCTTTGAATTTTTCTTTGCTGCTTTTGTGACACTGGGGATGAAATGCAGGTGCTCCAGTGTGCTATCTACTGCTGAGCCGCACCGCAGCCCTAAATCTAATTTCTGACAGAGGCTCTATCCAAAAGAACTTGGAACTGTGGTTAAACTGTTCTCCATAATTGCCATCTATCACGTTAGCCACTAACCACACATGACTACTTAGAGCTTGAAATCTGGCAGGTACCACAGGCAAAATAAATTTTAAATTGACAGAAGCTTGAGTACCCAGGTATGGTTGGTGACTGCTCTGTGTTGGTCAGCTCTGCTCTCAAGCCAAGTGCCACTCTAAAGATGACATGCTCCCCGATGGTGTCCAGGAGGCTGTGAGAGACACTTAAACCTCCTGAGTCATTGTGAGGGAACAATGCTCAGCATTCTGCTCATTTATTCAAATTCTAGGAATCTTGTATACTGTGGGTGTAGCTGTAGCTTTGCAAATGGGGTCTCAAACTAGGTTGCCTTGGTCTGTATGTGGCCCAGCCAGAAGTTTGAGCTTCTCTCTGACCCTCCATTTCCCCATTAGTAAACGAATGGAGGTCAGAAATCCTCTGCTGGTTGCCTTGGGGAGTTCTGCTCAAATAAGGGGCATCGTATGGTGGTCACTAGAGCCAGATGCAGAGCGAGGCCCCGAGGGGCAGGCTTCATGGCAGCTTGGTAAATGCAGCTACCAGCTCTGCAAGATACCTTATTCTAAGCACTTTATTCTTGGAGACTGAAGCCTGGTTACTGAGCCCTGGTTTTTCTAGTGAGTGCTGCAGAACAGCGTGTGCCGAGCTAGGCCATAGCTGTAAGAGGCAGCACTGGCTGCCTCCAGATGGCAGGGGAATCAGAGGACCAGTGTCCTGTACAGGTGTAGTGGTCTTGACAGTGTGCTTTGCAGAGTCTCTGCTTCCTCTTCCCACATGGAGATCAGAGGGTTGTGGTGAAGAGTGTTTTGGCAACCACACGGGACAGGGTGGAGGCGTGAGGCCAGAGTCGGGATCTGTGGCAGCTACAGGCTGGGCAGGCTCTGTGTCTCCCTTCAGCACCTTATCTGAGCGTCATACAACATGGACCACCCAGCACTGGGGAGAGGTTTGGGGCCTTAGTGTTCTAAGTGCTGACTTGACCCAGTGTCTGACACAGTGAGCTTCCCCTCAGGGTGGACAGTAACTGCAGTGCTCAGTAGCCCTAAGGCACAGGCTTTGCCCCAGGAAACAGTAGGGGTAGATAGGCTCCGGAAGCCAACAGCCCTGGACCGAATCTTCACTGTCACCCTGAAAGTTGAGCCTCCTCTTCTCTGAGGTGGAAGGCACCAGCCCTGCTTCCAAGGCTGTTTGGCGAACAGGAGTAGTAAGTATGTGCCTGGCTCCTGGGAGGTAGAGACCATCAGTACTCTACACGACCCACCTGCTGGCTTTGGTCAGTAAGCCGTGGGTGAGGTTCCATCAGGGGAGCCCAGGCTGCAGACAGGGCTCACGCAGGTGGACCAGAGGGGAATGGGGAATAGAGCTCTGTGGCAGTGTGAGAAGCTCCCTGGGAATATGGGAGGGCGGGGCTGCTGAGGTAGGTCAGACCCAGCAGAAGCAAACCCCAGACCCCAGGGTCAGGCCGAGGGGCTAAGGGACTGAGGCTGTTGGCAGGGAGAGGCGGCCTTTCTCTTCAAAGGTTTTGCTTGGTGAGTGCTTTGGATTCCCACAGTGCCAGGGATGAGCCCGGGATCCTGTGCGTGCTGGGCAAGGGCGTGCTGAGCCGTGGCTCCAGCTAGTGTGTTCTCAAAGGCTTCAGAACGCAGAGTGGGGACAGCACTGGTGGATCAGTGAATCGGAGGTTGAGTGTGGCAGGTTGTTAGCAGGGGCAGCCGGGGGGCCTGTCAGTGCGGTGTGGTGAGGGTGTCTGTGGGCTGCGCAGCTAGTAACCTGCTGGAAACAACAGGTCCTCTGCGTCTCTGGTCGCAACCCTTTCTCTATCCATTTCCTGCTTCCTTCAGGGAGGACAGAGCAAGTTCTGAGCTAGAGGGACAGAGGGGCTGTCCAAGGTCATGTGTGGGTCCTGTCTCCATCCCAGGAGCCACAGTGCTGTTTGAGGAATGTTAATCATCCATGCCATCTGAGCTGTGTATGGGCCACCACCCCGTCCCATTCCAGGCCTTCCTCCTGCAGGCCCCTCCTGTGGTATCAGCCTGACCTACCCTTCTGGAAGTCCCCAGCAATGGTGACAGAGCGTGTCTTCAGGCCTGTGTGGTGGAAGTGGAACACACATGAAGGTCCACACTCAGCCCCTCCCTGGTTATGAGCCCAAGCTTGCGTTTTGGCCATAGCGCCTGTACAGGCTGTTAGGGAAGTGTAGATAGGAGTCCCTCCACTGCCCCAGTCTGGGACCAGAAAACAGACACAGCACATGGTCCACAGGCCTCAGAAGAGGCAAGCTCTCAGTGCCTCGAGTCCTCAATTGAAAGTGAAACAGCCCAGCAAATGCGACCACAGTAAACAGAGTTACTGGACAAAGACAGTTTGGACTTAGGCTCCCTGGGTTTCCAGGGGTCCAAGGGCTGGGCACCCAAGCTCCCCAAGTCACACAAACCTTGGGCTGTTGTTTTAAGGAATGGAAGACAGCAATAGATGAACTGTGCCCCCTGAGGCCCCTACCTCACCAGTCCTTCCCACCCCACCCCATCCCTGGACAGTCTGACCCACCCATCACACTGTGAGGACAAAATGCCATGTCCTGGGTGGCTTTCAGAGAACACAAAAGGGGCATGGAGTGATGACTCAGCGGTTAAGAGCACTGCTCTTGCAGAAGAACCAGGTTTGAATCCCAGCACCTACATGGCAGCTAACAACCGTCCAAAACTCTTGTTCCAAGGAATCCAATCCCCTCTTCTATCCTCCGTGGGCACTGCACAACTCAGGTTCACTCACATGTAGGCATAACACTCATACACATAAAAAATAAATAACTCACTGGGTGTGGTAGCTCACACCTTTAATCCCAGCACTTGGGAGGCAGAGGCGGGAAGATCTCTGTGAAATCGAGGTCAGTCTCGTCTTCATAGTGAGTTCCAGGCCAGCTGAGGCTACAAGGAGATCCTGTCTGAAAAAGACCAAATAAATAAATAAATAAATAAATAAACAAACAGCCTGGTGCCCAGAGTTTGATCCCCAGAACCCACAGTAGGAGGAGAGAACTGATTCCTGTCTTGTCCTCTGATGTCCACACACCACCCCGTGACAGGTTCACACCGTGGTAGGTTCACACCCACACCCACATACCCATAAAAATAATAAATTAAAGTGTGCTTGGAGGTTGAGACAGGAGGATTGGAGTTCTAGGTCAACCTGGCAAGGTTGAGATCCTATCTGAAGGAAAAGCAAGCAGACAGCTCAGTAATGCATTTATCACAGTTGTGACTGGAAGCAGCTAGACTGGTGCACAGTGAGGCTCAGGCGCCCCTGGTTGAAGGTGGGTGGTGTCCACCTCTTGCTGTGTCCTCAGATGGTGGAAGGGGTCTGTAAAATTTTGTGTGTGTATGTGCATGTGGATGTGCGGATTGCCCTCAGAGGCCAGCGGAGGGCTTTAGATCCCCTGGAGCTGGATGTGGATGCTGGGAACTGAACTCAGGTCCTCTGCAAATGTAGTATTTTCTCTGAGCCACTGAGCCATCCCTCTAGCCCAGGAGTCTGTTTTATAACCTGCTCCATTCATTTGGCTCCACATTCATGAGGAAATCACCTTTTCAGAGGCCCTTGCACCATCATCTGGAGGTCGGGGAGAAGGCCAGAGACATCCAGCCCATGGCATGGCCTTCAGGGAAACGAGGATGATCTGGAGTTTGGGAAGCTGAGAGCAATCACAGAAGGCCTGGCCCTGCCCCTGCTGGCCTCTGAACCCTGCCCACCTTCACTCTGCTGTGTTTTTCCCCAAGGTCTGAAGACTCCCAATGGCTGTGAGCTGGTGGTGGGGGGTGAACCCCAGTGCTGGGCGGAAGGCCGATGCCTGCTCTTTGACGACTCCTTCCTGCATACGGCGTTCCACGAAGGTGGGCGTTCTCTATCCCGCCGCTTGCCAGCATTGCTTGCTTTTCAATTATTGGACTTTATAATTTTAGGGTTCTGGACAAAACTGAGCAGAGGGTTTCAAGGATCCCCTTTGTACCCTCCACTCCCCATAATCCCCTGAGCAGCTAGTGTTAGTGGCACCTTTGTTATAGGTGATGAGCCAATTTCAGCTGACTTCTGTGACCTGCAGACCACATCATTCGGGCTCACTGTCAGTGTGGACATCTGTGGGGTGGGACAACCTGGCCTTGACACGTCTCCACCATGAAAGTGGGGCTTGGATGCTCCGCTGGCCTGCCTAGCCGTCCTCAGTTCTGTTTCTTTCCATTTTTCCACCTTGCTCATAGCCTCACGAGGCCATGTGAGCATTCTCAAGCAGGGAGAGGTCTTTAGAACCCAGCTGGCCCCAGAGCTCAGGCCACATTGAGCAGGCTCACTGACCTGCTCTCTCTCTGCCTCCCCAGGTTCAGTTGAGGATGGTCCAAGGGTGGTCTTCATGGTGGACCTCTGGCACCCCAACGTGGCAGCTGCTGAACGGCAGGCTCTGGATTTCATCTTTGCTCCAGGACGATGAGTACATGGTCCATGCTGGAGCCAAGCCAGCAACGGGTTGAGCAGAGCCTGTGTGGACTGTGGGACAGTCCAGTCCCTGCCCGTGCTCTGATCCCACATGCAGACACCTGCGTCAGCTGAACGCGTCTGTGGGGTCTGTCACAGGGACCCCTCTTTCCTTGGTTACTGTAAATGGGGAACTTCAACTTGTACTTCCTAGATTTTCTTTCCCTTACTGGGACTCCTTTCTGGCCTACTAGTACGTCCCCTTGGCTGTGACCAGAGACTCTGTGTCCCCACCAGTCTGTGTCATATTGCTACCTGGTTTCTTTTCAATGTTCTGAAACAGAGTAACCAAATGGTTATCTGTCTGAATGTAATAACCTCAACCTCCTTGTGGTCATCTTCAAAGACAAAACAAAACAGACCGCAAGCCACCAAGCCAGAGCACTCAGCCTCTGATGCTGGCGCTTGGAGTACCCTTCACTGTTGTAGGGCAGGGGATAGCCTGCAGCCCTCACAGGGTGTCTAGGTGGCTTTGTTAAGGGCTGTCCAAATACCATCAGGTGGTGGTACCTAGATCAGAAGCCGGGAGCCTGTCAGCATCACTGTTGGTCACTAATCTCAGCACCCTGGTGGCAGAGGCATGTGGTTGAGGGGACCAGGGGCTTTTAACCACAGCTTCCTGTAGAAGCGTGGGGCTCCCAGGTCAGCCACAGACTGGGCATCAGCTGAGCTCACTGCCCACAGAAGCCCTACTGCCAAGATGGGCCTGATGTGCCCTGCAGCTGTGGTTTTGAGTCCACTGGGGTGGCTGGCGGGAGCAGTGCTGGGCTGAGCCTCAACCACCAGCCACATGCAAAGAAATGTTCTCTGGCAGACTGGGAGTCCCACACTTGACCAGCGTATCATGTGTGCTTTGTCTGGAGTCCGTCACCTGAGTGTTGTCATTTCTTTATTATATGTACGTAAATGTTCAGATGCCAGACTCAACAGCAAAGGGTCAGCCCTGTGTCTGTCATCACAGTGACTCGGGCTAGTGCGAGTGTCAGGATGCAGGGAAGAGCTGCCAACCCCAGGACCCACAGTCACAGCGCTGGAGTTTTGATCTCTTCCCAAAGCCGAGGCCATGAGTCCAGAAGATATATGAGTGTGTTGCCTTCCCAAAGTCCTCGAGACGCCCTTTGGAAGCAATGACCCATGGCGGTGTCAGAAGCCAGAGAGAGTGGACATCTCATGTGCAGGTCTAGTGTCAGGTTCGAATGCGAACCAGCTACTTCTAGGAGTATTTCTCTGCTCACAGGTGGGGAGGGACCTGTCAGGCCCCTGCAGCCTCTGCACTGAGGGTCTCAGTGAAGACCCCACACAACCTGGCCGCCCCGCCCCACACCAAGGACATGGCTAGCAAACAGAAGGTAAATAAAAAACCTTGCTGATGAGTGACGTGGTCAAGTAGTCTGTGAGAGACGGTGGGGCCTGGACAGAAAGCCCTACATGATGGGCTGGTACGAGGGATGGCCCTTGGTTTTTCTGTCACATTGCCTAGATGGAGGGGATGCTGAAGGCCGTGGTGAACAGTGAATGAGACCAAATGGATGTCTCTCCAGAGAGAGGGCTGGGATGTGGCTCAGTGGCAGACTGCTTGTCTAGAGTGCATGAAGCCCTTTCTTTTTTTAACCTCCCCAGCATCTCAAATAAAAGAATAGGAACAAAAAACAAGTGGGCTCCATGGTATTAAGGCCACACAGATGTCAAAATAAATGAGGACCAGGGACTTCGTCTCAGGAAAGCTGGATTCAGGCTCAGCACCCAGAGTTCACTCTCCTGCCGCTTTTAGAAAGCCACTTCTCTCCCAGCCTCTGGGCTCCTCTGTGCTCATCAGGTGACATGGGGGTTCCTCTGCATTACAAGGCCACAGGTGACTGAGAGACAGAGGAAGGAAGGTTCATTTCCCTTCTTAGAAGAGAGCACAGTGAGCAGTGGCCATGTGCCCGGGGGCAGCCCGACTCTACGTTGTTGGCATGCAGGCCCAGGGCCAGCCAGCAGCCAGGCTGGATTGCCACACAGAAGAGTGATGATGTCTGGAGCCAAGGTGTTTCTCATCTACCAACATGTGTTTTGCCAACTAGGTAGTTGCTAGTGTGATTTCCATATTGGAGTTGGGGCTGCTCAAGATGAGAAAGAGGAACCAGCGAGCCAGCTAGGGCTGCTGCAGAAGGAACTTCACCTACCAGAGCCTCGGGGGCTCATCCACAGCTCCCGCTTGCCTCCATAGCCAAGACCACACCAGTCACTTGGTCTTGTTACTTGATCTGTTCAAGGTCGCCTTCAGATCCTTAGGCCCTAAACTCTCTTTCATGGTCCCTCCAGGACCACCTGAATTGTCTTTGGTGACAGATGAGTGCTCCACAGCACCCCGCAGGGGGAGGGAGAGGGAGCCTGCTCCACCGGTCCTCTGAGGTCCACCCCACCCCTCCTCCAGCACCCGCCTACTCCATACTTGGGTGGGACCCTGACCTGGTAGGTTCTGTAACTCGTTTCTGTTGAGGTTCTGCTCTGGGGCTGGGACTGAGGGTAGTACAAGGCTTTTAAAGCTCTAGAGACAGCTGGCTGGAGAGTGAGTCTGAACTCTGTGTCCCTGTAATGCTGGGCAGGCCACCTCTCCCTGGTCTCTAGGACAGCCAGTTTACAGTTCTTGGCCACACAATTCTGGACACTGGGTCTTTTTGTTTGCCTGTGGGGTGGGGCTAGGGGTGGAACCCAGGGTTTTGCACATGCTAGGCAAATACACTATCACTGAGCTACACTCCAACCCTGTTTAGTCCCCTATAATAGTCCATGTTTCGGTCATGAGTTTTCAGGCCTGGACCCCTGACCCAGGTTTGACCAATCAAAACCTCCTGAACTCCTAGCCACTCTATTGGGTCAGGACTGAACACCTGACCCATTCTTCTGCAGGAACTCCTGAGAAAGAGGGGTAGTTTTCTGGGACTGGGGACTACTGGTAGAAAATCTAAGCATGAGCCACGTGAAGCTGAGCTGGCCTGTGGAGACCACCTGCATCCTGAAGCAGCTTTGCCTGAAGCCATCTCCACCTATGTTCCTTTCTGTTCCAAGAGCTTCCAAGTACAGTCTTGAGCCAAGTTTGAGTTGTGATTTCTTCCCTTTGCCCCCAAGAAGTCTCAGTCCACTTGGTCTCATCAGTGAGACAGGCCTCACACTTGATTCATAGGGTCTGAAAATGATCTCAGTGTCTCAGGGGATAGGAGGTCCTAAGCATGTGCAGACGTGTGTGTATGTGTTAATGTATTAAGTCAAAAGGAGCAACAAAGGCTAGGAACCAATACTGTTCTGAGGACCTCGCTGCCAGCAGCAGCCAGCCATGACATTCACCTCCCCAGCTGACTCCTGCTAACCAGATGTAAACATAGGGAACAGGACAGAATGAGGCCACAGATTTCAGAACTGCTGACAGATGGCTATGGAAACACGAAAGCAGATTGCAGCGCTAGGTGGCAGGAGATGCCCGCATGGGGCCGAGCCCTGCACTTCCCACTCCTTCTGTGGCACGGGTGCTGCCTGACTTGTGCGTACCTCCCTCCTACCTTTCCCCTCACTGCTTCCCACATGCGAGTCACCCCCACGTTCATGGGGAAAGTGTTTTGGATTTTATTGATTGGGTTGGATTTTTTTGCAGTGCATGGGATGTAACCCAGAGCCATGTGCATGCTAGGCAAGCACATTACTGCTATGTCCCCCGAATGAATTCTAGGCAGGCACTTGGCCATTTAGCCACCCCCAGCCCCTCACTGGTGGATTTTAGACAGCTCTTCCACTTCTGAGCCACTCCCCAGCCCCTTATGGGGGATTCTAAGTACTTACTGTACCCCTGGGCCACCCCCAAACCCTCATTGGTGGATTTTAAGCAGCATTCTATCCCTGGATCCCCCCTAACCCCGTCACTGGGGATTCTAGGCACATACTCTACCCCTGAGCCATCTCCAACCCCCAAGTGCTTTCTTTAGGTACAGATCACGTTGTGTCCCCTATAGGCACACTTCCCATTCACAGATTCAGTCAATGCGTGGCTCCAGGACAGTTATACACATTCAATACAAGAGAACCAAGGCCCAGAGCAAGCAATGACCGTGAACCACTCTGTGGCTGGCTGCACGGTGAGCTGGAGTTGGAGGGCAAGCATGCAAGCTCCATACAGCAGGCCCTCCAGATCCACATGCTCCAGAGCCAGAGCTGTAATTAAACCCAGCCCAAAATATTTGGGAAAAGTCAGACATGCTGACCAAAACTGTGTAAACCCAGCACTCAGGAAGTCAACTCAGGAAGATCACAAGTTCAAGTCCTGCCTGGACAGTTTAGAAAGATCATAGATCAATATATATTTTTTCAAGTAAAAAGTGGGAGTTCTGGAGAGTTCATTTGATATAGTGCTTGCTACTTAAGCATGAGGACCTGAGATGACCCAATAAAAAGCCGAGCATAGTGCCCCACACTTGCAATCCCAATGCTAGGGAGGCAGAGACAGGAGAGGCTTTGGAGCTTGTTGGCCAGCCAGCCCGTCAATCTGTGAGCCCCAGGTCCAGTGAGAGACCCTGTACCAAAAACCAAGGTGGCCCACTGTAGAGCAACATCTGAGGCTGACACGCACACACACACACGCGCACACACACACTCAAGTGAAAAGGTAGGGGGCTGGGCATGTAACCAATACTGCTCCAAAGGGGAGGGGCAGGGATTGTTGCTGTGCTGGGTGATCAGGGTTCTTTGGCAATTAATCTTTAACAATGACTTGCAGTTTCTTTCTGCGTCTTCCGTTGTGAGTCATCTAGAGGGCGAGCTACACCACAGGGCCATTAGCTTTCATGGATTGTGTGTCCTCCAGGCATCCGTGGAGACTTGGAACCCGTAATCAGTTCCCTGCAGCCCTCCTAGGGTGCAGACACACAGCACAGCTCCTTTCCTGAGGCCAAAGGAGGTCAAGAGAACAGCAAGTCACCTGCCCATGACGTGCAGGCGGGGTGCAGCGGGAGCCCAGAGGCTACTGCTGGTACCAGCTTGGCAGTCAGGGAGAGTCACCCACCGGCATGGGCCTCTGCAGGCTTCTCTTGGCCACGCTGGGCCCATAGGAAGATGGGACAGGAGAGGGAACGCCACTTGGCTTGGACCAGAATACACATGGCCACCTTCAATCCTCCTCTGGACTCTTGTCAAGGTCAAAGATACTCAGGAGACATGCAGCTCAGATCAGTTTGGAAATTTAGATCCTGTCAGTTAAAGAGGAGGTTTCAGGTTTTCCCTTGAGCCCTAGGAACTTCTCTTTGAACATCTTGAGTAAAGGACAGTATTAGAAAGAAGGCATCTTCCTTTTCTAAGCAAGAGTGACAGACTCAGCTTTGATCCTGACTGAGCATTTCCTCACAGAGGGGCCTGGTGGCCATCAGAAGGGAAACACAAAGCGAGGTCACACACACCATCCATGTCCATCTCTGTTAGGTCCCATCTGCTTGGTGCCGGCCAGAGGAGGACGCATGCTGTGGGCAAGCAGCAGCAGACTCGTTTATCCAAGGAGGTGCAGGGGGTTTTAAAAGTTTGGTTAGCCAACCCCCTATGGGATGGTTCATCTCGATGCAGGTTCTCTCCAGATGCAGGGCAGTAGCTGGTGTCACCCCTGGCTGGAACAGAGCACCACGCCCACAGAAGCCACTCCCTTAATCCTCATGGCAGGTGACCTGGCTAAGGCCCACACTGCATTGTGCCCTACACATCCCCTACGCTCCTCCGTGCTGCAGGCCACGACATCACAGCGTCTGCTGTCCTTCCTCTACGCTCCTCTGTGTTGCGGGCCACACCAGCACCCCACTCCACCCTGTCCTCTGGCTCTGCTCTCCCTGCTTGGGAGTGGTGACCTTCCTGTGAAGGACAACTGAGCCTCTCTGGCCCAGAGGCTCTCATGATCCAAGACCTAGTGTGTGGGTCTCCTCCCCGCCTGAGCCCGCGCTGCATGGTGGTGTTCGGTCTGTACATAAGTGCAGCAGCATTCCACGGCTGCCGGAACGAATGACTGTAAACGGCTTAAGCGCCTGGAAGTCCTCCTCAGGGCTCTGGAGCAGGAGGCTAAGCAGCCCCTGAGGCTCTCGTTGCCCTCTGGCACCCGGTGACCCCCAGCTTCTCTCTCGGCCTCCCTGTTCACACAGCCCACTCCCAGGTGATTCAGCTCCCTCAACTTGGTCTCAGAAGCACCCAGGGTGGCACTTAGGTTCCACTTGGACAACCCAGGGCTCTCCATAGTGCCAGGTCACCCTGAATCACACCCACAGAAACTTCACCCACGGGTCCACCACAGGTCGGGGATGGGGACAGCACATGGCACCAGGGGCAGCCCACCACTGGTGACCTCAGGGCAGAGCCTGTTCGATGTGCTGACAACTGATGGGGTGGGAGGAGTGTTTTAGCTCCTGAAGGGGGCCCACCTAGGGACTAAACCAGGGTGACACCAGAGGGCAAGGTCCACACACATCCAGACCTCTGCCTGCCACTGTCTGTCTGTCATGGACAGGAGATGAACAGATACACTCCCCAGGGGAAAGGCAGGTGTTGGATGTTCCCCAAACCTTTCACCAGCGGGAATCTGATCATCGGATGAATCTCCCCTGGAAACGTGCCCCACAGTTCACAGGGAGGCATTTTATGACCCCAACAGGGTCTGCTGCCCTGTCCCCTCCCATGTTTTCTGCTGTCGACAGTATGTGGAGTCTGTCATCCTGCCCCACTGTGAGGCTCTCCCATTGACACTGCCTGTAACACTACCTGCTACTGCCACTAGAGAGCCTGGCGCCTACCAAGTACAGTAGAGCAGTACAGTACAGCATGGACCCGACCAGGCCTCTGTTCTTGGAACACCCCACTCTCAGAGGCTCAGTTTGAGCATGTGAGCCTGTGACTACACACTGGCTGCGGCCACCAGGTTCCATGGAGCTCAGAGGCCCGAATGGAGAATCCATGGCAAAAGCAGACAGCACATAGCAAGGCACACTGGTAAGATGGCTCAATGGGTAAAAGCGTTTGCTGCCGAAGCCCAACAGCCTGAGTTCGAATGCCGGGACCTGCATGGTAGAGGGAAACTTCACGTGCTTCAAGCCCTGACTTCCTGAGTTAACCCGGGGGGTGAGACCCAGGGACTCGCAGTACTTGAGGGAAGGAATTTGTCAGGCTCTTGTTGGCAGAAGTGGAAAAGGGTTTATAACACAAAAGACACACAAGTGTCTGTGGTGTGGTACTGGAGCCACTGTTGCAAGATCCACTGAAGGGGCTCAGCACTTCCATGCAGCAGGAGACATGGTGGGCTGCTCTCTGGGCAGACCTGGGCTGAGTAATCAGAAAAAATCAGGACCCTTGCCACCACCTCTCCCTAACCCAGCAGAGGCATCCTAGGACCAAGGAGGAACCGTCACCAGGATCCCACCCCAGCCTCTATTGATGGTTCCCTCAGACTAGAGAAGAGCTCCACAGAGCCATGGACTTCTGTCATGTCCTGTCCTCTCAAAGAGCTACACAAGTGGGGAACGGTGAAGCTGGGATCAGAGGACAGTCGGACCTGTCGGACACATCCCGGGTGGCGCTCTCAGATGCAGATGCCCTGTGCCACAGCCCTGTGGCCTCCGAGCTGTGCATGGGAGATGGGACTTCAAGTGCAATCATCACTTGCTGCTGGGTAACAAAGGACCCGAGGAGAGGCTTTGAATGCCACATCCCTGTCAGAATCATCTGGAAGCTCGACTGCTGGGAACTGACAGGGACTGGCGAATCTACTTCCAACAAGGTTCCCGTGGCTGCTGGTTGAGATTAGAGTTCCTCATGAACACACCACAGGGATGTGTTCTCAAAATGTGTGGCTAGCTCCCCCCAAATAACAAAGGCAAAACCCTGGGATTAAACCTAGGGCCTCAAAGCACACTAGGCAAGCACTCTATATTTAGTTCCCAGTCCTCTTTAAACTTTTAAAACCCTCTGCACCTTGTTGGATAAACGAGTCTGCTGCTGCTTGCCCACGGCATGCGTCCCCCTTGGGCCAGCACCGAGCGGATGGGACCTAAGAGATGGACATGGATGGTGTGTGTGACCTCGTTTTGTGTTTCCCTTCTGATGGCCAGTCGTCTTTTTCAGAGTCTCATCAAGTTACCCAAGGACCCCTGAACTTTCAGTCTTCCTGCCTCACCTCCTGAGAAGCCAGGATTACAGGTGTGGGCCATGGGGTGGCTCAAAGGGTAGGACCAACGTTGCTGTACAAACATGAAGACCTAATTTCAGATCCCTAGCACCCATGTTAAAAAAGCAACCATAGCCATGCATGTGTCTGGAAGGCAGGGGGTACAAAGACGGGAGGATAAACTGGGGCTTGCTGCTTGTCAGCCCAGCTCCAGGCTGAGTGACCCTATCTCAAGGGAATACGGTGGAGATAGAGCAGGGCGTCCCAAATCCCTCTCTGTCCTCTGCTTACATATGCACAGGTACACACATACATGTTCACAAGAAACCAACCATGCTTAAGAAACCCACCCCATGCTTAAGAGAGGACTTGGGTTTCTGATTTTTAGGAAAAATTTGTGGTTGTTTTCGGAAGACACCAGTATCTGGAGCTTCCCATCCAACAGTACTCAAGTCATGCTCTTGAGCTAAAACTGCACACTGGGGTAAGATGAAAGGGGGTGCCCACAGCTGCCCACAGCAATGGTTCTAGAAACAAATGCCCTGTGAATGTAAAGCACTGCTTGGCTCCACACAGCCCTGTGAAAGTGGAAGGGAAGAGAGGGTTCTGAAGGCAAATCTAAAATCACAGTCTGCTTCAGGTTCACACAAGGGCTGAGGGACATTACTGATGCTTCTTAAACTGGTTTGCTGAGAAGAATCCTCAAACACAGGCAGTCAGTAGAGCCAAAAGCAGAGATGGGGTAGCTCCAGATTCTCTCCATGTCCCAACATACAACTCTTGAGTATCAAAGAAGGAAAGTGTGGCTGTGGACAAAACCATACAAGCCATTTGAGAGGCTGACGGAGAAACGTGGAAGAAATTTCTGGGAGCAGAGGGTGATATGCCTTGTTCTGTGAAGCAGCACCCTCCTGACAAGGTTAGTCTCTGGCCAGATGAGAGCCCTGAGGGACCTCAGGGAGAGAAAAGGCAGCAGCTTCTCTCCCTCAGGAGGCCATTTGATGTGCATGGTTCCTCACTGGCCAGAACATGAGGGAAGAGAAGCAGGTTCATGGGAAGCATAGGCAGCTTCCAGACCTATAGGATCTGCCCCTGAGTGGTCCAAAGAGCACAGGCTAACATCAAGAGAAAGAAACTGTACTGCACACACCAGCAGACACTGCCTGTCATTATTAGTTCTTAACAGCACAGCACAGAAACTCAGTCTACCGGCCCACGTGTGGCATGTCTATGCAGATGCTTTGTGGTTTAACAGAAGCGACTCTAGACAGAGTGAGGGCCAGGGTGAGGCCCTGATTGAGTATGCACATGAGAGAGGACCAAGGCACACTTACATGGGAGGTCCCTCACCTGACCCTCTGCCACGCATGTACATACAGGAGGCCACGCATGTACACGCAGGAGGCCACACATGTACACGCAGGAGGCCCCTCCTGCCTGACCCTCACTGTTACCAGTGCTGCTAGGTAAGCACTCAGAACTCTGCAGTGGTTTTGATCGTTTTATTTTGAGCCCTTGAGGATTTGTTTTATATCCACACATTTCCCAAGCACAGTGGTCCTTAGAGTAAAGCAATCCTGGCAGCTTCTCTCTTCAGCCTGAGATCTGCCCTGAACCTATTCACCAACCGCCTATCACAGGGCAGAATCAGCCCAGGGTCAGAGCACATGAGCCTACTCGCTTCTCCCAGGAAACAGTCCTGCTCAACCATAACTATCGTGGCCTCCCGTTTGGGAACACTGTCTGGCGGCCAGCAGCTCAGCTCACAGAAGGTTCACCCCATGCCTCAGCAGCTTCTGCTTGGCTTTGCCAGAAAGGCTGAAGGCACAGTCTTCGGGGCTTGGGAAGCCGGAGCTCCGGGCTGCAGGCACCAGCTGCTGGAAGTAGGTCTCCTGGGCAGGGTTGCAGCAGGCATATACAGCTGTGGAGGCGTTCCTGTTGGGAAGGAAAGAGGATGACGGCTCAGGCGTGCCAGCGTGGGCGCTGCACGACCATCCCGGCACCCTGGTGCTGCAGTGTGCCCCTGCTGTGGCTCAGACCATTCCTCTGAGCTTCCAGTCTCAGTAACCACTGCCCACCTGTCCTTTCAGATCCCCGGGGCTGGGATCCACCATGGTGGGCCTCAGGTGGCTGCGGGATCTGAGGCCACAATCACTAACAAATGAGCCACCGAGGCTGCCGTCAGCAGGGCGGCAGTGCAGAGCCTTAGCTTTGTCCCTCTCCTCTCCCTAAAGGGAGGAGCCTGTCCCCTGATCACCCGAGGACCCTGGGCTGAGGAAGGGGGCTGATGCTGCCCTGTCCTTGCATACACTCCACACGGGGCAGCTGATGCGTGGGGGAGCAAAGTGACAGCCTGTCGGGAATGTGACAGACGTCAAAGGAACCAGGAACCCATGGACGTAGAAGCTGACGGAGGACAGGGCACTGCACAGACGAAAACCCAAGACTAGCAGGCAAGGAGGTAGGTGTGGGGTAACCAAGGAAACTATAGCTGCATCTCCTGGGTAGGCAGGATGTTAAGACACCAGGGAGCCAAGGGAACCACTGCTACATCTGTCCCCCTGAAGTTAAACAGCCTGGAAGCCGCACTGTTCAGAAACTGAGGGCCAGGTACCTTGCCATTGTCATGCACGCACGCTACCCAGGGCTCTGCATCCCCTGAGCTCTAATGGCTAGACATCTCAGTATCATCTGCACTGTGGTTTTACCTCCAACCCTCATGGCCTTTTCAAAGAACTCTGGAAAACAAACCCTAAAGAGGAAATTAGGAAACAAAAAAGGACTACCTTACTCTTTGAATATACCACCAACCTCACAAATGCCTCAAAAATATTCATAAGCACTCCCGAAAAATCCCCAACACAGGGCAGCTAAAGGCTTGTCACCAGGTCTGACGGCCTGAGTTCAGTCTCTAGGACCCAGGCGGTGGAAGGAGAGAACCAAAACTTGCACAAGTTATCCTCAGACTTCCACAGTTGCACTGTGGTGTGTGCACACGTGCTCATGTGTGTACACACACACTTAAAAACAAATCAGAGCTAGAAAGATGCTTCAGCAGCTAAGAAAACTGGCTGCTCTTGCAAAAGACCCAGGTTCAGTTTCCAGCATCCACATCCAGTATAACAACCACCCTTAACTCCAGTTCTAGGGGATCCAGTGCCCTCTTCTGACCTCTTCAGTCAGTGCACACTTGTGGTACACTTACATACACGCAGGCAAAACACTCATACACATTAACAACAACAACAAAAAACCTGTCTGCAACACAGAATCTACTGCTGCCCACTTCCAGGACAGTGCTCTCTAGAGGCTTAAACTTCTCTCAAGGTCTAAACAAACTTGTTTAAACTACCTCTGTCTCTCAGCTTAATTCTTTTCCTTTAAGGATGCAGGAACTGGGAGACCTTTACCTGTCAACAGATTCCCTGGTGACTTTTTGGTCCCTGCATCTTCCTGCCTTGAGCCATCAGCCCACCAAGCCCATTTCCCTAAATTTAGTATGCACATGTGGCATCAAGGCTAAGACTCTCCCTCATCAGATGTCTCCTGGATGAAAGGGAGAGTCTCTGGCACTCAGGCACTTAAAGAGGCTACTGGTACAGGAGTCTTCAGCTCTGAGGGCAAACACCAGTCACCCCTGTGTGGCTGTATCAGTCCTGCTGGGGAGCTGGGGACCCACAGTGACAGGGTTCTCTCAGCGAGGCTTTACTGCAGAGCACACAGAATATGCGTAGGCTCCTAAGCATGTGTGGAGTGGCTATGGCTCCATTAGTATGGTGAGAAGTGGCCCAGCATACGCTTTGGGCTCTGTCCCACATTGAACTCTCTGGGCTCTGGGAGATAAAGCTCTCCAGCCCCAGCAGTCAGTGGAGCAGACGCTGACATTTCACTTGCTGCCACTTCCCACACAGCAGCTGCACACCCAGCACATCCAGGTCCCAGAGCAGTGGCTGCAGATGCGAGTCGCACCCAGGTTTCCAGCCTGGGCAGCTCTGAAGAGAAGCTAGAGAAGACAGACTTTGCTGTCGGCAGCAGGTGACACCAGGTACATATACACCTGGTGCCCATGTGATGGGTGACAGGACACAGGAATGTCATCATCATCTCTGAGGCTGTTTGTGTGCCCCCAGAATCCAGAGCCCACAGCCCTCCCCTCACCACACTAAGACCTATGGGGAAAGAGCCACAGAGGCCTGGGTTAAAATCCCAACCCTGCCACTTAGTGAGAATGTGACCTGGAACAAGTTGCTGGCCCTATCTCTGCTAAGTTTTCTCACCTGTGAAATAAGGAACAGTACGTGCACAGGCCCAGGTGTTTCTGAGGGAACAGCACCCAGGCTCCCCTCGGCTCCACAGCTAGCCTCACTTTGCAAAATGAGAAGCTTCGTTTTTCGGTCTTCTTGAGACAGGGTCTCCCTGTAGCCCCAGCTGGTCTGAAACTTACCATGACCAGGCTGGCCACCTTGAACTCACAGAGATCCACCTGCCTCAGCCTCCCAAGTGCTGAGACTAAACGCGAGCGTGCTGTGCCTGCATAAGCAGTTTCTTAAGCATGGAGAAAGAGCCACAAGCTTGCTGGTTAGACAGTAGATGACACCACCACCCACAGACCTGCACCCAGTGGCACAAGAGCTCGAACTATGGCAGGTGAAGACATCCTCTGTCCTCAGTGTTAAGAACCATGGGCTGAGTAAATGAAACCATGTGTCATCAGCTACAAAGAATGAAACCACGACAGCTGCACCCAGAGCGCCAAGCACACCCAGAGCACCAAGCGCACCCAGAGCGCCAAGCACACCCAGGAATGAGTTGGCTCTTGGTTGTGATAGGTGTGTGAGGAAAATGCTTCACTGTATGGATTTCTGCACATTTTGCTTCAATTAGAAGCTAGCAGTGTTAGCTGAGAACTATATCTGGCCCATCCTCGGGAATGGCACGGCCCTGAGCTCTGTGACAGTGAGGACTTAGGGTTTTTGCCTCCATCATAGCCTTCAGGGAAGGTTCCAGAAAACCCCTGACATGTGAGTGCATTTGAGGATACTGGTATCAGGGAAGCAGAGGATGGAGCATGTCCTCCACCAAGCAATGAGCATAGCCAGGCAGGGAGGTGACCCCAGGAGCAGGGCTGTGGGAAGGAGCTGTGAGTGTGGCTCAGAGGCTCACCTGATGGTCATCTCATACAGCGTGGGCAGCTGGGCAAAGTCAGAGTGCATGAGGCTGACAGCCTGCAGGAAGCGGCGGTCCTGGGGAGCAGTCACTGGGGGCAGGTTAGCTGCAGAGGAGACATGTGGTGACTGGCAGCCCCCTCCACTCCCTGAGCACAGTCTTGGGCATGGGAGCATCAAGATGAGTGTGAGGCCAAGGCCTGGAGGAGAGCAGCAAAGGTTCTGGGCCTTCTGCTGCCCCTACAAGGGAGCACAGCCAGCCCTGTCCCCTGTGAGTTACAACAGTTCCCACCCTGGGGCCTCAGCCGTCTGGGTCTGACCTGATCACAGATATCTGAGCAGGAAAATCCCAAATGACAAGGGATAAAAACTGTTTTCCCAGTGAGCTCAGCCCTCAAAGGGCTTGGATCCAGAAAAGAGCCACACCCAAGCTGTGGGTCAGAAGGCTGGGTGGCAGAGTGTCTCCACAGTGCTAGGACTAAATTCTCTCTCCACCCAGGTAGCCCTGTGCTGGTGCCTTACCGGTCAGCACACTCTGGATGCGGTCATAATGCACAAAGTTGTACGAGCTGCCTGCAGAGCCAGCCTCGTCTCTCGGCAGTGTCTCCTTCAGGTGGACTTCCAGCCCATTCAGGGACGCCAGGCTGCTGTGGTACTGCAAAGGGGCACAGGGGCCAGGAGTGGGTCACAGATTGGCAAAATGAGCCATGGCAGGTCTCACAGAGCCTTCTCTCTGACCACAGACTCAGTTAAAAAGTAAGCACCAAGCAACCTCGGCAGCAAAGATGGCCTGTCGGTGTGTCCATGTGTCCCTAAGAAGCACAAGCTATACTTAAATGCTGTCTGTCTGTTTGTGTTCTGAGACAGGGCCGCCCTATGGAGCCCTAGATAGCCTGGAACTCCCTATGGAGACCAGGCTCACCTCAAACTTGTGGCAAGCCTCCTGCATCTGCCTTCTGAGTGTTGGGGTTATAGGTATACACTATGCCCAGCTCCTTATGTTCTAATTTCTCTTAAAGATTTTTATGAATACACATGCGTCTGTCTGTGTGTGCCATGTGTATGCAGGTGCCTGCAGAGCCCAGATGTCAGATCCCTGGAACCACAGTTACAGGTGGTTGTGAGCCACCTGACAAGGGTGCTGGGAACTAGACTAAGATCCTCTGGAAGCATGGCAATCACTTTTAACCACTAAGCCATCTCTCTAGTCCCATGTTCTGTTTTTAAATTAAGGGCTATATTGTAGAATAAGAAAATGACCAGAAAAGTACATTTTAAAAGAATAAAGCAAGAAGAGTAGTGCTCACCTATAATCCCAGCACTCAGGAGGCTGAGGCAGGAGGATTACAAGTTCAAGGCCATCTAGGTAGAAGGAGGCTAAAGGAAGAAGAGGAGGAGGAAGAAGAAAAAGCACGCATCACATCACTACTCAGTGGTGGCAGTTCTTCCCTCACGTGGCTTTCCCACAGCTCCTCCAGGACTGTTCATTCTAACAATATAGGTGCCTGGTATGTCCCTCGTGTTTCCCCTGGTCATTGTGATTTAGCATCTCCCTGATGCATGGAGAATGAGCTTCTAGAAGAACTGAGGAATACTGGTCCCGTAGCCTCCTGCTCTGCTCTCAGGGGCTCAGAGAGGGGACCTGGCTGAGGGTGGCTGTCTGGAATAAGTCTTAGAAGACCTCCCAGAAGATGGTGGTGTGCCAACAGATTCCTACTAATAAGCCAATGAGTGGACACAGCCCATGTGCTGGGCTGGTGAAACAGGTGTGCACAGAGCCACTTCACATCCCCAGGCTGCCAGGGCACTCTGACCAACACTGAGGTTAGCAGACACGAAAGAACCTCAGTTTAAATGACTATGTGTCCCATTTGATGGGAAGGACACTAGGCACCCATGAGCGCTCACTATGCAGCTATCCCACAATTCTGGGTGCTAGCAGTCATCTTTGTACAAGCTGCTGCCCAGAGAAAAGGATAGCTGGACCAGAGAGGGAACCAGGTGGAAATCTGTTCTCACTACAGGTACTAGGTTCTGCTTCCAGAATTTTCTGCCTAGCTTATGCTCAAGAGAAAAATCCCTTAACCATAAGAATCACTTAACCACAAGAAGTCACAAGATATTATGTTATCTACTACAAGGGCAACTTCTTACTGAAGACCCAGTGCTGTCGTAGACGAGGACTCAGCAGCGCTGGCCTGTTCTTTGTGGCCTAGTAACTGAGGACAGTTTTTGTATTTGTGTTCAGTTGGGGAAAAGATCATCATGATGAATAACATCATGATGTAAAAATTCTATGGAGTTCCAGTATCCATATTCATGAAGGGCCTGGTAAAAGCCATACTATCTACACCTTGGCTGTGGCTATTTTGAACCACACTGGGTGGGAGAGGTGTGCAAAGCTGAAAACTATTGTGTTCTGGTTCTCAGTAAAAAAACAGCAGCAAGATCCCAAATCAGCCAGAGGAGTTGCAGAGTTGGGCTAAGACTGGACGTTCTGACAGCAGTCCACCCTGCAGCAGAGGCTGAGCACAGCAGCTGTGTGGCATGGGGAAGCTGCAGGGAGCCCACACTCAGAAGGCACCAGCTTCATGGCTGGGGGAAAGGAGCTTTTCCAGGGTGTACCCCACCACTCTCCCACCATGTCTTCCAGCCTCATCTGCACACACACAAATACACACATGGCACATGGCTCAATGCAGCAGTGAATAATTTACAGGCTACTGCATCTGAAGGTCATGAGCATATTTTGGGTTCAGAGCAGGAAGCTATTCTTGGTGGCTGTAAACTGCCCCTGATGGTAGCCTACTCTGATCCCTGAGGACCACGCAGGCCCGGGCCCCTGCTGCCCCCTCCTATCCATGACATTGCCCTGCACCTCCTTCTCTGCAAACCCAGAGAAGTTCAAGTTGATCCCTGAAAGACAAGGTGGCAAAATGCCTAGCTGGGGCTCCTTCAAAAGGGTACGCCACCATGCCCCCTGGCTTGAAGACCAGCTACAGGGACTCTGACCTTCTAGAAACCTGAAGAGCTGTGGGGACATCAGGTCAAGCATTCTCTATGCAGGTCTGGGACAGAGAGGCAGTCGTGTCTCTCCCAATTACAAACCAGGCATGGACGCTGTCTGACTAACAAATTCATTCTCAAACCAGCGCACTGACCAGTTACGGACTCCTTACTCTTTAGAGAGTCTGGCTTTTCGCTTTTTGCCTTCCACAACCCTGCATTCTATCTCTTGGGCTTAACCAGCACCGGCTCTACTTTAGCAGCAAATTTTTGACAGCTGCTCTCATGACAACATGGTTGGTCTTGACAAACCAAGCAACATGGCCACACAGCAGGAATCACAGAGAGCAGAGCACACCTCCTCTCACCTTCCAACCTCTCAAAGCGAGGGCAGATGAGTCCGGGGACAAAGAGATGAAGACTGGGTCATAAGAATTCAGCAAGAACTCTGGCCCTACCACCAGCATGAGGTCTCCATCTTATCAAGACTGTTCCCCCCTGGCAGGACAGGAGCTGCAGTGCCTGCCTTCCAGAACCACTCCAGGCAAATACACAGCTGGTGCCAAGCACCCCTTCCTCTCAACAGTCTGGGCTAGTTCTTCTTTTGAGGGCTGGGAAAAAAAGAGGGGATTTTTATCTGCCCCACTGCATCCAACACTGTGCCTTCAAGACACCACTCCTGAGACACTGCTAGAACATGGGAAAACCAAAGCAGGGCCGCCCTGTTTGAAGTCCCAGCCCTTTGCCATGCTAAGCTACATCCAGCCATCCACAGCTATGCTGAAGGACACAGGAAACAAACAAGTCACAACTTGGGGCTGCACATAGGGTCTAGAAAGAGTTTTATGGATACCAGACAGCTCGAGAGAGGAGCTGGCTCTCCCTGGCTGCTCCAGACAGCAAGCTGCTCCAAAGCCTGTCCTCCTCTGTGCTCCAAGGTGACTTGTTCCTCTGTGGAAAGCTGCAAGTTCTGCATGCTAATAAGACCAGCTTAGAATAATATGGGTTTAAGTAGAAAAACAAGGCAAGCCCCAGAACACCATTTGCCCTGCAGCAGTACAGCCTGCTGCTCCTCCTGCTACCATGCTCCTTGCCAGCTGAAGCAAGGCTGTTGCTATAGCAACTCAATCTCCAGTGTGGGCCCAGGCCCTGGAGGTCAATTCACTGTTCTAAGAGAAGATGTTGTTCAAAAGGAGCCATCTATAGCCAGTTTGGATTTCAGATGTCCTCTGGGAAGGAGGGCAAGTCATCGCTGTGCAAAGCTGGGGTTCCAGAGGAAATGCGGGATTTGGGGGAACCCCCACCCCAGGCTGTGACACACTTCTGAAGACAAGATACCAGGCAACAGCGAGGCCAGGACTGGCCAGGCTAGGAGCTGGGCCAGGAGCAGGATGTCTGACGACTATGCCTGCAGTCTGGGCCCACATGACCTCACTACTTCAGAACAGGAGGCTGAGCACCACTATGGGCTACTAAAAAGGAAGCAAGAGGGGTAGGGGGGTCTGTGTGCAAGCCACACCCCAGCCGGTTTTCCTTCCTCCCAAGCCTGTTCTCACAGACTGCAGGAAGGAGAAAAGGGCTGGATATCTTTGCCTTTCACCAGTTCTACCACAAATGTGTGTCTCATTCCTACATTCTACAAAGCCCTCCATCTCACTATGCAAACGAAGGTTCTGCCCAGTTCATGCAGCAGGAAGGTGACTGGTCCCCATTTCTAGGAGGCAGATGAGGCTACAGAGGAAGCTGGGAACACTTACCACCTCTTCAATGGCTGTGGTGTCACCAAGAAGCGACTCCTCCGCCAGCAGAGACAGCACCAGCCCTTTCACACTGTGAGTATAGAGATTCATGCGCACAAGGCCTACATGGGGCCCAGTTGGAGCTGGCTCAGAGTCACTGCCATCTGCAGAGGGGTTGGGGACCCAAGAGTAGGCTGAGTGGAAAGCATGTGCCAGAGTCGGGGCTGCATGATTTTCATGGCCTCTACCCGCTTCCAGAAGCTCACATTCTCTTGATCTGGGATCTGGAGGAGGCAGTGGCCCAGATCTGCTGCTCCCCCTGGGGTCTACTACACCAGGTCCTTGGGCTTGGCCACTGGTGCTAGGAAGGTCTGCATGCTGTTCTAGGGCTCCACTCTCAGGGAGTCTCTCAGAAGAGGAGGTAGCCAGGCAGCTGCCAACAGTTTTGTCTGCAGGCAGAGAGGAGGCCCAGTGGCTGGTGAGGACAGCTTCCTCAGAGCAAGGGCCTTTGCTGTCTGAGGCACATACAGCTGGAAAGGCTTCCTGAACTTCGGGAATGTGGATTTCAGACAAGTCCAGCTTCTCTTCGGGGAAGGCCAGCTCATGCAGCTGGCAGCTCTGGCCAGACCCCCAGCCACAGGCAGTAGTACACAGTCCTGTGGGCTCCACCCAATTTTGCTCATGCCCAGGCAAGTGTCCATTACTTCCCCTGCCATCTGACCATGCTCCATCTGGGATGGTGGGTTCTAGGGTGGTTGCTGATGTCCAGGCTGCAGATGCCATGTGTATGGTGACATTTTCTGCCAGGGCAGAAGGGCTCTGACCTTGGGGTGGGCATTGAGATGAGTTGTGCTGGAGCCTGGCAAACAAGACAGATGTCACGTCAACAGAGTGTAGGACAGGAGCCTCCATGGGGACACTGAAGTACCAATCCTCTGAAAGGCACAGGCATGAGTGACACATGGGTTTCTACAGTTATAAGACCCAAGATGGTCAAACTATAGAAGTAAATAAAGGTGATGACCAGTCCCTCTTGGCTCCTCACAGTGAGGCCAGGATCACTGACCCAAGGTGGCCAAACTCACCAGTGCTAGAGGGTCTCCTGAGAGTGAGGATCCATACTAGGTGTCACAATGTACACATGGCATTCCCAAGGCCTGGGCACCTCTGACTAACATCCTTACAAGGCAGAGGGGAGGAGACAGTCTGAGGAACACACACCCTGCAAGGGGTCCTAAGCTTCCTACCTACCTCATCCCCTGCTCCACCGGGAACTCATGAAGGTTATCGGCTTCCTCCTTACTCAGGAAAACAGGGATGATCCGCACATTTGAGGGCAATGCTGCTCCTGCAGTGCATAACAACACGGGCAGGACACCACAAGCTAGAGGCAGGACGAGGTCTGCCTTCAGCCTGAACATGTGCCAGAACTGGCTCAGACAGCAGCACTGGGGTGCTCCCACAGCCCAAAGTCCCAGGGCCACAGTCCAGCTTCCGTGAGCATTGAGGACAGAGCCATGTGACTCCAAGCGTGGACAGGGAGACATGGACAAAGTGAGCTGGAAGAAGGCTTCCAGCTGGTCAAGAGCTCAGCCCTAACTCAGGCTTCAGAATGACGACAGAGCCTCTTGAGAACACTACCAGTTTTTTGCCCCCATGACCACAGCCTGGATATTGTCTGAGCAGTGTGACCATGCAGAGTAAAGGGAAGGTTTGCCCCAAATCATGAGTCTGGAATTGAGGTGCCAAAGGGCAGCTGTTTCACAGATGTAGAGGAAATAGCCTAGAATCATTTCTCAACCTATGAGCAGAGAAAATCCACACAGAGACCAGTTGTTCTCTGCCTGGCTCATCCCAACATGAAGACAGCACAGAAGTGAAACCACTGCTCTCCAAATCACTTACCTCTTTTCTGTGGGGTGTCTCCTGCCACTAGCAGTCTCTGTAACAAACACACATACATTGGCACCAGGCACCACATTTTCCTCTTAACCCAACCACCAGGAATTCATGGCACCATCTGCTCACAAGACTCAGTCAAGCCCAGAGAGCTTGTTCAAACTCTGGGCCAAGAACCTGGCAGATGGAGCAGAGGCTCCCCCAAATAACTTGCTCCCCAGGAGGACCAGCATAAGCCAGGTTTTCAAAGCAGTGGTCTCAGAGCCCATGTTCCACTTTAAGCTCTGACTTGGTCAGTGATCCCCCTACCCAGAAGATTGAAAGTGAGGATTTCTCTCCTCTAGTCCATCGAGGGAACTCAGTCTGGAACATAGTTACAGAGGCTGTGCTCAAGGCTCTGGGCTCCATTTACAGCAATAATAATAATAATAATAATGAACAAGCAAACAAATAAAGGGCTGGGGATGGAGAGTTTATGCCTAGCACATGTGAGGACCTGGGTTCCTACCAAGACAGAGCACAGCCGTATCTGCCCACTACTGGCATACACTCACAGAGAGGTTATTATAATAAGACTGTGGAGGCCCTGGGACCCTTGTTTAACTGGATTTGACCTGAAAACCCTGTGGCACTGGACCTCACCTATTCTGGTTCACAGTCAAAAGCAGAAACGAGGATCTTTCTCAAGAGAAAACAAAACCTTCACTTAAACCTGAAGGCTCAGAAAGAACCAAAATGTAGAGACTCAGACACAAACTGTTCCTCCAGCAATACTGGGCACTTGAGCCTTTTTTGGTTGTGCTTTATATTACTAAGCCACAGGGAAGTTTACTCAG
The DNA here is from genome assembly GCA_035773235.1 of Eospalax fontanierii. NCBI lineage: Eukaryota > Metazoa > Chordata > Mammalia > Rodentia > Spalacidae > Eospalax > Eospalax fontanierii. Next base: position 69,949,257 of record CM069529.1, on the reverse strand, counting down.
GTAAAAAAATTTTAAATAAAACCATATGTAACCTCTCACTCTAAAGCTAATAATCCTGTTAATATCTGGGCATGTCTTCTGTGAGTATATGCACTTTTTTCTACTTTGGGGACATATAAAATTCCATTTTTCCAATCAAAACAGTAATATGTAATTGCACTGTTGGGTTGGGGGATGACAGAGTCACATTTCAGAGTCACATTTCCCACTATGTAGGTCTGGAACTCACTATGTAGACCAGGCTGACCTCAAAGTCAGACACCCACCTGTCTCTGCCTCTCAAGTGCTGGAATTAAAGGCATGCACCACCATGTCTGGCTTGCAATTACACTCTTTTTAAGCTGGCTAAGATATTTTGAGGTTTACAGCAGCCTGGGTAAATCAACGCATTCTCAGCAGTAACTGGTGGCTGGCAGTCCATTGGTAAAGGTTAGATAAGACTAGAAGTTTCTTTGTGACTTTAGAAGCCACACAGCCTCTGTCCCAACTACTGAGTTCAAACTATTCTGGGCAGCACTAGCAGGCTAGAGTCTACCCCATGCCCTTAGTTTCATGCGATTCTTTACAAGCCTGATGGTTTGAATACAAGTCACTCCAGCAGTTGTCTTTCCTTGGTGCAGAGTTCCAGAAGCTGAGTCATTAGGAATAGGCCAGGGCATCCTCAGAGCTTCTAGCAATTATCCAAAAAGGCTGCTCCCCAGACACACCCACCGAGGAGGACAGTCCAGCGAGCTTTGTTGACTCCCTCTCACAGTAGAAGAAAGCTTCACAACACATTTGAGATTGTGCATTCACACTCAGAAGCACACAAAACAAGTCAGGATGACAGCTCAGCCTGTCATCCCAGCACTGGGAGGCTGAGGCGGAGGATCAGGAATTCAAAGTCAGCCTAGGCTACATAGTGAAACCACCATATCCAAAATCAAAACAAAATACAATAAAACAAAAGCAAGAGAAAGTAGAAGGTAACCTGCTGGGCACAGTGACCCTGTGTGACACACTACACATTCAACCAAATGCACACCAAGTGGGAGGACTTCTAAACTGTTTTCCTCAGTCAGCCAGTGTGTCTTCTTGTCTTCCTGTCTTCCTTCTCTCCTTCCCTCCCTCCCTCTCTCTCTCTTTTGAGATAGAGTCTCACTATATAACCAGGCTAGCCTTGAACTCATGAACCTCCTACCTCAGCCTCCTCAGTGTTAGGATTAGACAGACGTTCACCACCACGTCCAACGGCGATCCTATCTTTCTAAGGACTCATCCTTTGCAGTGTGGCTGAAATACCCGTATCTCTTTGCCACCGAGTTTATCCTGATAGAAGTCAAGCGCAAGCCCAGGCCCACCAGGCAGCAGCAGAAAACATGGGCTTTAGACAGTGCTCTTACTCCTGACCACATAGCAGACGAGGGGCTGTTACAGAAACTCAGTGAGGGGAGTGTCCCAGCCTGTCCCATGTGCAGTGTATCTCACTGGGCTGTAGCTAGTGCCCAGGGGTTGCCACCCACCAGGTGCAGGCTGCACTGTACCTGGTCTTGACGTGCAGTCTGGTGAAGCAGGACCTTGGCAGTGAGGGAAGGCGGGAGCTGGGTGCTCACAATCCTGGGGGTCAGATACAGGAACAAGGACACCATGAGAAGCAGTGGGAGCCTCTCCACTTCAAAAATGCCAAGGTCCCTTGGGGCCAAGGATCTTGGGACATGGCTAACAGGAGTTTCACTGGCAGAGCCCTTGTGAAGGGTTCTCTGGCAGTTCCCACTGATGGAGGCCACAGCTACACAAAGCCAGACAACCCACCCCCTGCCACGATGCTCCTCTGCTGTCCCTGCACTGCTGCTGTCAGCCCGCCACATCCGAGCTGAAGTGGCTCCTTTGTTGTATTCAGGAAAGCAGCTCCAGGAAAAGGGACCATGTGCTTCCCAAGGACTCCTGAGCTCAGACTCCACAGCTGGGTGTGCTCTCTTAATTCTAACCCTATATAATCTATAGATATCCCCCTCCCTCAGCACAGTCTGCATTCCCATAGAAAGGCTGCTGCCACCTCGATGAATAAAAGCAGTTCAGTCTGCTGAAAGATCTAGCTCTGGTCATTTATCTAAACATTATTCTTTCTCTGCTCTTCTAAAGCTAACACCCACTGGCAGTCAAAATGTGCAACCCCTCGACCAGGCTGCACCAAGATGTCTTGAAGGTATTCACCACAGAAAATAGTAGACATGTTCAAAACACAAGTAAACTACCTATGTATCCACTGAAAAGAGAGTCACTCAGTAAACCACCCAGAGCTTAGCCCAAACACCAAAGATATACAGCCCTTCGAAGAACAAGAGGCCAGAAAGCTCCCCTAAAAGCTCCAGGCCAGTCAGGGGTGCTGTAAATACTAAACCGAGGAACCCCACATTCCACTTGTACAGAGAGCAGAAACAAAGTTGGCATCTGTGTTTATGTGCAGGTAAGGAAACAGACCAAAGAAGAGTCACTTGCCACATTGCTGACCATGATACGAGCTGAGAGGAAGGGAGGGGGGCTTCTACCCTCTGTGCATACAGTTTACAATGAGAGGGTGGATTAATTAGCCTTATCATTAAAAAGTACATAGGAAATATAAAAAGAGTAAGTAAACAGTATCTTATTAAAAGCATTTAGTGTGTGTGTATGTGTGTGTGTTGTGTGTGTATATGTGTGTGTGTGTGAAGGTCAGGGGAAAACTTGTGGGACTCTATCTCACATGGGTACCAGGAATCAAATTTAGGTCACTGGGCTTGGTGGCAAGCACCTTTACCCACAGAGTCACCTATTGGCCTACAAACTCCATCTCTGATGCTCTGTCAAGATGATGTGTAGAGCGACTGTGAGGACAGGAGAGCGGAAGGGAAAAACATGCATGGAGCACATCTGCCCACTCTTTCCACCCTCTAAGAAGGGTCTCTACCTCCCAGAAGACAACACTAGGGCTAAGCAACTTGCTCAAGAGTGCACAGCGGCAAGGAGGAGAAGCAGGGTCCGAAGATGGGTTCTCGAGGCTCTGATAGGAACATGCCTCTCAGCACGATTCTCTGGGCCCAAATCTGTCTGCCTGGGCAGTGAGCACAAACCCTCCACAAGGAGAGGCCCGGAAGATGCATGGAGTGGCTCTCAGGCACTTGGACTCTTGAAGAGGCCCTCCACCCGTGCGGAGTGCAGTGATAAGTCGGACTGAGGAGCCGGAAGGAGCTGCGTAGCATGTGGGGCACTGCACTGTAAAGCTGAACTGCGGCAGCCATGACTGCTGCTGATACTAGGGGTCTGTGCTGCCTTCTTCCCCTGTGACCCTGTGGCAGTACAGCCAAGCTAAGGGCCATGGGACCCCTTTATATCCTCAGCCTTTTCCTACACAGTTTCCAGTTGCGATTACGTGCACACGGATGTGCTCTAGATCAATGTAAATGACCTGGCCTTTGCCAAACCTGGGCAAAGATCCGCCCAACAACTGACATGGAACTGGAGTGGGGGCTGGGGTGAAGCAGAGCGTGGCTGAGGAAAGCACAGCGTTACTCACAGTCCTCTGTAGAGGACGCAGCCTGCTAGGACGTGCGGCGTGCGCTGGCAGGTCTGTAAGATGAGGGCTGCCTTCAGCAGCAGGAGGGGCTCCACCTGCAGAGGAGAGGACACACAGCCATGAGCAAGCTCACAGGCGCCCCTGGGAGAAGAGAGGTGAGCTTCCGAGAGTGGTGGGGTGGATTCGACCCAGAGCTTGAAACCAGGAGATGGCATCCACACAGAGACCTATGCTGGCACTTGGGTGATACTCACCAGTGTTGCCACAACATGCCCTATGTTCGGCACAAAAGACCTCTAGAAGCTGAAAGGTGAAGGTATCCTATGCTATTCCTGGGGCAAAGCAGATTACCAGACAGACCCTGACTATCAACCCTGAAACCAGGTGACAGGGCAAAGAGCATGTCCTTCAAATGCATATACTGGTGCCAGGTGACACCCACCTCCCTCTGCAACAGTCCCCAGAGACACAGCTGGCTGGCTGGTGTCCAAGCAGGTCTATAATGTAGTTCTGGACTGTAAAGGTCAAACATCATGGTCTAACACGTGGTTCTTATAGGATATCTTGCTCAAACCAAGCAAAGCACATGAGTCTGGCCAGGACACGTGTGTGGACCACGAGTGGCCAGGACTACGATAAGGGAGCCCAGTTGTGGTGAGGCACAACGTGTAGAGGGAGGACTACTTGACAGTGTGCAGTCCCATTTGCTTCCCCCTAGGTTTCCTGGCCAATGTCCCAAAGTTCCCCATGGAAGTAGGCAACCGGGCCCCTATTTGCACAAGTGGAACCCTGCCAGACCTGCCGTGTTTGAGCAGGGAGGTGAAAGACACAGACCCTCGACAAGCAGGCCCACAGTCCACATCCACGGCTCCGTGCCTCCGGCCTCCGTGCCCATGTAGACTAGCAGCAGCTTTACCTTGGTACGGTCCAGGCTCCACAGGGCACTGAAGACCCGGTGCAGCTCACTGGTGCTCCTCAGGACCTGTGCGACGAAGCTGTCCCACTGCAGGCGCAGTGCCTCCTGAGAATAACTCTGAGACAGAGGAGCCCAGGTCAGCACCTGAGATCAGGGACACAGGCTCTGGGGCAAGGGTCGCGAGTTCTTACAGGGATCTGCCCTGAGGGAAATCAGAGGGATGGGCAGGCCTGTCTCCATTCCCCACATACCTGTATCCCAGCGACACTCCCAAGACCAGCTCTGTCACAGAGCTAGGGAATTTGCTACGGAAGGCTGGGACCAGCCCAGAAGAGGGGAGGGGCAGACATGGGACACGCATATCCCAAAGGAGCTCTAGGGACTGCCATCATGCCACTTGGCACAATGTAATTATCAAGAGACAGGCCAAGCAGGGCTGGCTCTGAGACCCAGGGTCTCCCAGTGCTGCTCTCTCTCAGTGCTGCTCTCTCTCAGTGCTCTCTCCCTCAGTGCTGCTCTCTCTCAGTGCTCTCTCCCTCAGTGCTGCTCTCTCAGTGCTGCTCTCTCAGTGCTCTCTCTCTCTCAGTGCTCTCTCTCTCAGTGCTCTCTCTCTCAGTGCTGCTCTCTCTCCTCAGTGCTGTTCTCTCTCCTCAGTGCTGCTCTCTCTCCTCAGTGCTGCTCTCTCTCTCCTCAGTGCTGCTCTCTCTCTCCTCAGTGCTGCTCTCTCCCCTCAGTGCTGCTCTCTCTCTCAGTGCTGCTCTCTCTCTCCTCAGTGCTGCTCTCTCAGTGCTGCTCTCTCTCTCTCAGTGCTGCTCTCTCTCTCAGTGCTGCTCTCTCCCCTCAGTGCTGCTCTCTCTCTCAGTGCTGCTCTCTCCCCTCAGTCTTCACTCTTACCTCATAGGCTAGGGAGACTGGGCCATTGTAGAAATGAAAGAACCCAATGAGCTGGTCCAGAAAGCGCCTGCAGCTGATGTCAGACAGTTCCGCCGTACAGCCCAGGGCCTACAGAGGGAGGGTGGGAGGACAGGCCTGTCTTGAGGCCAAGCCCGGAATCCCATACCCAGAGGATGTCAAACCCATCTTCTGGCCAGATATGGTGGCTCATGCCTATAATCCCAGCACATATGAGGCTGATACAGGAGGATTGCTATGAATTTGAGCCAGGCCTGGACTAGGTACAGAGTGAGTTCCAGCCTGAACTAGATGTGAGACCATGAGGGATGGTATATGGCTCAGCAGTGGACCACTTGCCAAACATGAGCAAGTTTGATATCTGGCACTGAGAAAACACAGAGCAGTGGAGAATGCAAAGATGTGAACTTCTGAGTAAGATGGCGGAGGTTCCTCTGTGAGAGCAGGTGAAGGGTGTCAGGGTTAGGGACATCAAGAGGGGGATGGGGGAGAACTACAAAACCCACAAGGGAAAAGGACCCTGGAAGAGCCCAGAAGAGACTACACAACCCAGAGAAGCAGCAAACAGGCTGGGCTACACAGTGCATGGGGACAGAGGCCACTCTCAGACAAGAGCCAGGCCAAGCCCACAGCCCTCACCAGAATGCATTCCGTGGTAGAAAGAAACCCCGTCCTGTCACTGCGTGAGTGAGGAGGGCAGCACTGGAGCTCCCTTGTGAGAAATGGAGCTGCCCTGGGGCTGAGATCTGGGACCATCCACAGGGTGGGGAGCCTCAGCTGTCCATTATAGCCCCTGGCTGAGGGAAGGCCCAGAGAGGCAGCTGAGGAGAGCAGGAGGGCCAGCAGAGTCAAACTGAAGGGTCTGGTGGCAGGAGGTGGGCTCAGACTGAAAGTGTATTAAGAGATACAGCCCTACCAGGAGGGGCTGGAGATGACCTCATAATAATGAGAGCAAGGCCAGTAGGTGGATTAAATCTTGAAGCCATTTATCTCTCATGCAGGGACATCTAGCATATCTCCAGGGTGGACATGATGCCCAAGGAGACTTGAAAGTAAGATGTGTATACCCATCTCAGTTCTGTGGTGGCTCCCACACTCCCAACAAACCTGGGAGAAACCACTTTAGCTAGAATATTGGCCACTCAGGTGAGGGTGGGGGTGAAGTAGGAGGCTAGTGTACAATCCAGGGAAGGTGAGAGGATCCAGGGAGGGTGAGGGAACTGGCTCGGACTGCAGGCTGCAAAGGTGAGTGTAGCCAGCAGAGCTGACCAATACACAGGGAGGCCACTGACCACTACACAAGGTCATTGAGCACTAAATGGGAAGGCCACTGACCACCACACAGAAAGGCCAATGAAGCTCTGGTGGACACCACACGTCTAACACAGGCTGAGCAACAGCATGAGCCAAGGGACCAGAGTCCACAGTTGAGCTGTCGTCCCTGTCTTCCAGTTATATAATGGGCGGTCTCCATGTCTGAGGATCTAGAAGGAAATTGCTCCAACACCTCACAGGTTTGTCGTCTTTCATTCATTCTCTTTAGCCACGGGACCCCGGCCATCCATCATCTTCCTACTGAATTCCTGCTAGAATTTTCACTGAATCAGTTTTTCATATATTGCTCTTATTTCTCTACCTTGTACACAAGGTTTGGTGTGGTTGCTGCAGTGCTGTTTTCTCCTCCCTGAGCAGAACTGTGGGTTGAGTCTTTAGAACAGGTCCCTCAAGAATAGTCCCCTAAATTTCCTAAAGAGCTCTGCTAGCCAGGAGACATACAAAGAGACTCAATGACAAACAAGGCGCCGCAACTCCTCCTGAAGATCAGTGTCTCAGACACTCGGGAAAGGCAGGCAAAGACCATGAACTGGGGTCAAAATGACCAGTGACTTCCAAGGAAACACAAACAAACAGGTGGTTCAATCCAGACTCAGGACAGTCACCAAGGCAGGGGAAGTCGGCAAAGTGGCTGGGAAAATGGGCAACGCGGATGAAAAAAACAGCAACATGGAAGAAAAATCAGCAAGGAAATGGAGTCTCAAAGGAATCTCAATGGAAATGCCAAAAATTAAAAACCTTGAGGAAAGCGTTACCAGGAGACAGACCAAGAACAAAGGAGACAAAGGACAAAGCTGGCAGAACACTATAAGCAAACCTCAAAACGTGCAAGAACCCCAGGACACAACCAAGGGAGGAAACCTGAAAATCCCCGGCATCCAAGGAGCTGCAGAAAGCAGAGAGAATTTGCTCAATAGCAGAAAATACACCAAATCTAGAGAAACAGCCATCCAAACAGAGGGCATCTAGAACCCCAAGCAGACACCGCCAGAGAAGAGCCTGTCTGTGGCCATCACAGCCAAGACGCCACAGCACAAAGAAACAGCATTTAAACCCATGGTGGCTGCTCTGCCTCCTGCTGCCACACCGTCACAGTCGGATAGATGGCACCCCTGAGGACAGTACTCATGACATCATCCAACAGCATCTGGAGACTCATCAGAACTGACCAGTGTTGAATACACTGGTTTTCATAGAGACTTGTCAAGTATAATAATGGAGTCGTGATCATAATATGCTTATTTTATCTCATTGTAACTGATACTCTGTCCTCTCCTTCCAACATCACATAAACTCCATACCTTGGAAGATAACAAAATGTTAATGATAAGATAATATACCAATATTTATCAGACAACTGATCAGCCTAGAAGTAAAATGTTCACATGGAAGAAATGTTAGTTGATTAGTTTCATTTTTTAATCATATGAAATAATATGAAACTGCTTTATGAATCATAAAGCATATCACAGTCTCAATAAGGAGAACAATATTCCACAGAAAGAATTTTAGATATTCTTAATTTTGTTTTGCAGAATGGGTAGTTAAAATAAATTGCTCATACTTTAAACTGTGCCAGACTCTTTATAAAACAGGAGAGGTCTAGTCTCTATGAAGAGAAAATTCACATGTCTTTGGCATTTTTATTGTTTTTCAGACTAACATTAAATGCTTAGTCACAAGTCAGTACAGACCAGTATCACTTAAACACCTGTGTTCACTGGCACAATGCCTCACTTGATTACCTAAGTACCTTAATGTCTACAAGTTCTGCATTTTTGTTTGGGAGTTGATATTTTGGGTTATTAATTTGTTTTGGATCTCCCCACCTCTGCCTCCTGAATCATGAGGTTAAAGGTGTGCCACCACATCCAGCTCCTTCTGCATCTTTTAAAAAAGAAAACTATATTCTAAAGATGCGGACAAAAATAAATAAATGTGTTGGTTAACCCTGATGGCCAATTTGATGGGACTTGGAACCATCACAGAAACAAACTTCAGGCCTGAGAGGGACTCTGGGCAGTGCTAGTCCATGGTCAGAGTCCCAGTGTGTACACAGGAGAGAGCGAGCTGAGCACCACCCTTCATCTCTCTGCTTCCTGACTGTGGATGTAATGTGACTGGCTGTCTCAGGATCCTGCCACCAGAACTTCCTTGCTGCGATGACTCTGCCTTAAACTGTGAGTCAAAATAAGCACTTCCTTCTTTTCATGGCTTTTGTCAGGAATTTTGTCACAGCAACAGAAAACAGCTAAAACTGATGTCAAGGGGAAATGCCAACTCTCCTACAAATGCCAAGAAATCAGAATAATGCCTGACCTCCTTGGTAATTCCAGAAGCCAAGAGAGCATGAATAAGGGTGGATCTAACCCTCACAGCAGTAACCGCCAACTGGGCACTCTATGTCTCAGAGCTCCTACAGCTGACACAGAGATATGAACATTTTGGGGGCAGGGGGTGGGGGGAGGTTGAGACAGGGTCTCCTGTAGCCCCATCCTGGAACTGGCTATATAGACCAGGCTTGCCTCAGTCGCACAAGAGATCCACCTGCCTCTGCCTCCCAAGTGCTGGGACTAAAGGTGTGTGCCACCATGCCTGGCTATACAGACATTTTAAAACAAGTACAAATAAGGCAGTTCATGATCACCAGGATAACACTGCAGAAGATAGTTAAAGGAATATTATACACAGAGAAGGAAGAAAATCTGTCTCAAGAGCACAATAAGGAATAAGTTTAGTTAGAATACTAGATGAACACAAGAAAGCCAGGAAGAAACACATCATGCTCAACACGATAAACCAGCCAAGCCCTGTCACTAATAAGAGAGAAGTAAAGAATAAGCAATGATCCAAATGACAGGAAAACCACCAGCAAATCACAAGAATCGGCAAACATCTTTCAATAATAACCTTAAGTGAAAATGGCCTCAAGTCACCAGTGAGATCCAGACTGGCTAGCCAGATTAAAAACTAGATCAACCGTGATCTCAAAACAACATACCTCCCTGGCTGCTCTACTACTGTGATAAAACACTGACACAAAGCAGCTAAGGGGAGGAAAGAGTGCATCTGTCTTACACTTCCAGGTTGGAGTTCATCAACAGGGAAGTCAGAGCAGAAGCTCCAGCAGGAACCACAGAGCAACTCTGTCAGCTCGCATGCTCAGCTCAGCTAGTGTTCTTACACAGCCCAGGCCCACCCGCCTAGGGATGGTGCCATCCATAGTGATCTGAGCCTTCCTGCATCGGTAACAATGAAGACAGAGCCCACAGTCATCCCCACAGGCCAGTCTGCAATCCCTCAACGTGGCTTTCCACTGAGATGACTCTAGGCTGCATCAAGCTGACAAAGCTCACCGGGACACTGTGAAGACAGCCACCGGATGAGGGAAAACCTACCTATGAGTGGAAACCAAAACCAAGCTGCATGCCACCTGACGTCTCATAAAGCTGTCTTCAAACCTAATTACCCAGAAGAGATACAGACAAAAACTACGTATTAATATGGGGGCAATTTGAGAAGATTTAACCACTGCAAATATGGACCAACTGCTGCGGCTCCCAATTTCACAAAGAAAATGTTTAAAAAATGGACATAAAAAAGCTGAGTCCTGGGAGTGATAGCTACACAGTATGCTCATTTCTAGACAGGTCAAGAGGCATTGCAGCACTAAACTGCACCACCTGGGAAATGGACCTAACAGATGACACAGAAATGGCAGCTTCTTAGATGTCCAGGGAACGTTCTATGAGATGGAACATACCATAGGCAACAAGACAAGTATTACGACTGACAAAAGAATCAAAATAATCCCTCATATCTTATTAGATCATACAGTAATAAAACTGTAAAGTCACAGCAAGGCAAGCACACCAAGGACCAGTAAGTCACCAAGGACACAGGAGCTTAAAGCTGGAAGGCACAGCTTGCCTGAGTCTGGAAGAGCGAGGCAGGTCCTGAGAAGAGCTTACGCTAAAAATCAGGACAATCTTAAATAATTAATATAACTATGAACCTCAGAGCCCTAGAAAAACAAAAATTATCCAGTAACAGCAGAGGATGGCAAGAAAAGAGTAAAGATCAGAGCAGACCACGAATTAACGACACAAAGAGCAAGAGTCCTTGAAGGAACAAGACTGAGACACAGCTAGGTAAGCTGACTAAAACAACCAGGACTCAAATTAATAAAATTAGAGGTAAAAGTGGAAGGTTACTATAGACTCCAAAGAAATCCACAAGACTGGAAAAGTGGTATTCAAAAGAAAACTGGAAAATCCAGGAGAAAAATTCCTAGACATATGACCTACCAATATTAAACCAAGAATGAGTCTAGAAAGCTGGCCCAGCATTCAAGAGCATGCATTGCTCTTGCAGAGAACCTGAGTTTGATTCCCAGCACCCATGCTGGGTGGCTCGCAACCACCTGCAACTCCAGCTCTAATGGACGTGATGCCCTGGTCCCCTCTTCAGGGGATCTGTGCACACACAATTTTAGAAAATTTTAAAGACAAAGAAAATATAAACAAATAAATATACAACAATCAGGGAGATGGAAGCAGTAATAATGTCTCACAATGAAGTAGGGGCCCATGTGTATGTTCACCGCTGAAATCTACCAAACCCCTTGACCAAGAGCCAACACCAATATTGGAAGGCCACTACCAAACTCAGACCATGAAGAAAACCAATAAGGACACAACACATAAAAAAGATCGATTTTCCCAATGAACACACTCACAAAAATTCTCAATAAGTCTGGCAAACTAAATTCAAGAACACATTAAGATCACAAACCAGGACCAAGCTGGTTTCACTCCAGGAATACAAGGATGGCTCACCTTACACAGGGCAGCAAAAGTAATTTCATACAGAAGTAACAAAATCATATCAACTGGCACAGAAAAAGGCCTCCAATGAACTTAACATCGATAATAAAAGTGCCCAGTTAACAGGACTAAAAGGCATCTATCTCAACATAAGGGATACAGAAAAAAGTTATGACTGAGGGCAAACAAGTACTTCTTATAAAATATGAACGACATAAGACAAAGAGGCCCACTCTATGGATGTGTTTCCAGTAATGGGCTTGAACTCATAGCTATAGTAAGAAGGGACATAAATAGAAGTAGCCAAGTCAAGTTACCCCCGTTCAGTGAAGCGACCCCTATACTTCAATCTCCTGAAAGACATCCCACTCAGAAAGCTCTGAGCCCTGATAAACACTGTCAACAAAGCCGCAGGACACACATCAACATGTAAAAAGGAGTAGCTTTTCTATATACCAACAACAAATCTGAGAAAAAAGCAGAAGGGAAAAAAGTTACACGCACAATAGCTTTACAAAATACCTAGGAACAGGCCTAGTGCGGTGATGCACGCCCTTGATCCCAGCTCTCAAGAGGCAGAGGCAGGCAGATCTCTGTGAGTTCGGGCCACTCTGGTCTAGAGTTCCAGGCCAGCTGGGGCTACAAGGAGCCCCTGTCTCAAAAAAACTATAACAAAAGCAACTAAACGTAGAACTGCCATATGACACACTATAACATTCTTCACTGTAAGGACTTTTAGTCAGCCTGCCACCACACTGGTATATGAACCTCATGGTAATCACAAAGGAGATGGAATCAGCCTGCCTGTCTATCAATTCACAAACAGGTAAATCCATATTGGAGGGTATTTGTGGACACAATTTATACTTGCTAGGCCTTTCTATATGTATGTACATATACATATATACATACATACATGAGTGCAAGAAATCAGGTGCCGGGTAGTGAAGGGTGCAGGTACAGGGGTCTAAATATAATCAAAGTACACTGTATGGACTACAACATTGAATAAAAAAAATTTTTAATGCAATATACATTATACACACAGACACACACAATATGGAATTTTATTCAACTGTAAGAAAAAAATGAAATCATCGTATCTTCAGAATGGATGGAAATGGAAATTATGTTAAGCAAAATAAGCAAGATCCAGAAAGACAAGCATGTTTTACATGGAGACTCTCTAGATTTAAAGTTACAATGTGTGTGGCAGGCTATAAAACTAGAAAGGGGATCAGGAGGGGGCAGGATGAGATTGTCCATGTTGAGAGAGCAGGGCAAAAGCTGTCTGTGGGAAGAGGGCAGGGCGTGGGGGGGAGAGCAGGGTGTGTGTGGGGGAACAGGACGTTGAATGAGAACAAGCACAACTACACATAGATCTAGAGATGAGAAATGAAACCCACTAACACTGCATACTAATCAAAACTACTTTAAGATGAAAACACCTAAACACTTCATAAATAAGATGATGGGAAGTTTGAACCTCAATAGAGGACATCACTTGGCTAGGCCATACAGGAATCTGACCTGGGACTCCAAACTAGCCTGTCTGCCCTAGCCTGGCTCTGAGCCTCTACTTCACACCATATACCCAGAAAGGCACAGGGCTGCGTCTCCTGGGAGTGTGCCTGGCTAGATACTCTATCAGAAACTGAGAAGCAAACGGCGAGTCAGCAGGCCGGTCACTGCCTCTCAGACCTCCCACATTCCCACATCACCACGACGTGAATTCAATCTGACCTGCATTTCCAACCTCCCTTCATCCTTCAGTGCTGTCTCCTCTCTCCATGGCACCTGCCTGAGTTTGCCTCCCACACACCCTGTATCCCTTGATAAAAATTACCCTGTTCCATCTACTGATATTATGATTAATCAGGGTTAAACCTGCCACTTGACCTGGGTGGTTTGACTCAGTCATGGAAGCCATTTGTGTGATAGCTCTGGAAGTGTTTTAAAGGTTTTATTTTTATTTTATGTGTATGAGTGTTTTGCTTGCATGTATGTAAGTGTACCATATGTGCAATGCCTGGGGAGGGAAAAGATGGTATTGGATTCCCCGGGAACTGGAGTTACAAATAGTTGTTAGATGTCATGTGGTGCTGGGAGCTGAACCTGGATCCTCTGATGTCAGTGTCTTTAACCATTGAGCCACCTGGCTGGCCTGGAATTTGCTATGTAGACAAGGCTGACCTCAAACTCTCAGAGATCCTGCCTGCATCTTTGGAAGTATTTCACAAGAGTTCAGCAAGATGGTAGGAAAGCCATGGCAGCTTCCTACAGGGAAGGAAGATGGATGGGAGCAACTGCTGGCGAAAGGCAGAACAACCCTGAGGATGATCTGTTTGTGCCTCTGAACTCCGGATCATGAGTGCATAGCCTCTTCAACCAAAACACAAGCAGCCCCAGTGACCACCATGACAGCTGTAATTACTATGAGGGGAGATCAGGAGACAATGCAAACTTCCATCAGCCAGAACTTCCAGCCCTATTGTGAAGACATAGTCCTTTCCAGGGCCAGAAGGCAGGTGCCAGTTTCGTGCCTCAAGTCAGTCAGGATGCCCCTGTGGCTCAGATTCAGGCAAACAGAGGAGGGTGAACCATGAGCTTCCAACAAGACTTTGATCAATTTTTTCAGGAATATATAATTTTTTGAGATGTGGGATATGTCAGACCAGGCTAGGAAGCAGGGGTGGAGTGGACAGATCTTAAATGGGGCCAGGACATACTCCTGCCTCCCACAAACACAAATGGATTTGCAGATGGATGATTCTGATGAAATGACTCTCTCTGGGTCTTACTACACAGCCAATCATGTGTTGTAACAGGAGGGCTTCACAACAGCATTAACCACAGTATTTCTTGGGTGCAGTGGACTGCTGGACATGGCTACCCGCCTGGGCATGCAGCTATGTACTGGAGATGTAACATGTGTCTTTCGCTCTTCTTTGATACAGAAGACACTGAGCAAAGTTGGTGAGCTCATCTGGATGTTAGAGTGTTGTCCTGAAAATTCACTCTAACCACAACCTGCCTGTTCACAGAAGGAAAAATGGTCAGTTCACAATCAGCAGTGCTCACCGTGTGCGCAACCTCAGAAGGCACCTTGCCTGTGAACTGTGCTCAAGGTGCCACTGCACTGTGGGGTGCAAGGCCAAGCACAGGCAATGCCTGTCACTGGCACAGAGGACCTTCACGGATGGCGAATGAGCCGGAAGGCAGGGGGCGAAGACCAGACACCACGCTGAGGGCAGCACGGAGAGTCTCGGGTCTCCTTTCCGCTGCGTCACCTGCCTTACTCTGTCCTCTGCCCCTCCCACTCACACTTCCTGGGTACCAACCCTGTGCCAGCCATCTGCACAAAGGGCGGAAGGGGGACACTCAGAAGCCAGGAGCGGGGCAGGAGCTTCAGCCAGTATTGGTGCACAGGGAGGGGCATCAAACGCTGAGAGCTGACCAGAGGCCTCTCTGGAGGAGGTGAGGCTGGCTCCCCGGCCTCCGGAAAGTCACATGGCTCTCCCTGCTTCCTGGACGTCAAGGTAGGGCTGTGCTGCTCCCTGGGCCTCTAGGTCACGGCGGAATGAAAGTTTTAGGGGACAAACGACTCCTTCCTGCCCAGAAGCTCCCTGCTGGCTCTCCTTCACCACAAAGAGTGCAGAGACACGTGGCCGGCCATTCGGGTTGTTCATCCGCAGAGCCCTGCCTCCTCTTGGCTGTTTTCCTCTGCGCCCTTCTCTAAAGTAGAAAGTCCACAAAGACGGAGGTCTGGCTACAGCCCCAGTGCCAAGAGCGTGGTGGCTACACTAAGTCTAAGTCTTTAAAACATTATTTCTGCATTTGATGTTGTACGTGTCCTTTGCCTGCATGTATTTAAGCACACCTGTGTCGTGCAGTGCGTGTGGAGGCCAGAAGAGGGCCTCACAGCTCAACACCGTGGTGAAACGAGCATGCACCGAGGGTGAACAGAAGACAAGAGAGAACTGACTCAGATGAGCCCAATCTTGGCACAACCGACCCTGACGAAAGTGGATGGTGACGGTGACTGCAAGCCCTCCTGCACGCGGGATGGGGGCGGTGAAGCTGCACCCAAGCATCACGTGCACAAAGGTGGTCTCGCGGGATGCCGTTCCCAACAGCAACCGGTACTCAGTGGGTGGGAGAAAGCCAGAACCCCGCAGCCTGCAGGAGCCGCACTTTCTCCAAACCTTGCTATCTGTCCTTCTGTGCCCTCTCCCACGGCATGGACTCTGGGGATGGACCCTGGAGTCGACCCCAGGTGCTGCCCTTTCTCACTCAGCACCACACCCTCCCGCTCCAGGTCCCGCCTTCTTTTCACTAGCCCCACCCTCGTTCTTCCAGGACCCGCCTAACTCCTCCAGCCCCACCCCCCAAGCCACAGCATCACTTCAGGCAGACTTACCCCCAACAGTCCGCATTCTGAGCTACCTTCAGGTAGTCAGCCCCTCTAGAGCTGGGGCAGTGTAGAGTGCGGTTATGGAGGAAGCCAGGGGATGAATCTGGGACTACTGATGGTAGGGAAAAGGTGCTAAACATCCGGTAGCAGGATCTGGGAGGGCAAGGTCCTGACCCTCAGAAGGGCAGACGACAATGGAGTCCCACAGACAGAGTTATACCACCTGGGATGGCAGGGACAAGAGTGTCGCTAATGTCGACCACAGAGAGGAGGCCCCAGTGTCTGCACCGTCTGTGACTCCTACATGGTGGAATGAGGCTAGCTGGCTGGTGCTCCGTAAGTACAGACCTCCCCTGATCAGGAGGAGGGCCATGTGGGACTTACGGAGAAGGTGGCCAGAGCTGGTTTTACAGAACAAGAAGGAACCAATCCCGTGTAGACGCGGTTCCCAAGAATGGCTGCAGACTGCAAGCACATGCTCCTCAATGGTCAGCCTGAGTGTCACTGAACCAGACAGCTGCCCCAGTGAACCTCTGGAGTCCCATGAGGTCATTCCTCCCAGCACTCATGCCACAGGAGAGCCTCCATATATCACCATTCTCAACAGCTATCTGAAGCCAGAGTCACTGACACGGTTGGAGAGGAAAATGAGGAGGAAGACCCTGCAGGTGGTGACTCAGCTGGAGCAAGAGATGGAGGCAGTTAGGAATAGGCGGGACATGCTGCTCCAGGATGTCAAGGAGCTGCAGGAGGAAAAGTCACTAGAGGATGCGGATTCTCAGCCCTTCCTGGAGTACATGAGACAGAAGAAGGAAGAAAGCCAGCAGAAGTATGACGCCCTGTGGAGAGAGTACTTCAAGCAGTGCCAGGAGGTAGACAATAAGAGGGGCGAGCTGGTCTACACCTATGCCTCTCGCACGGCGGACCTCCAGAAGAAGCTGAAGGAGGGTGGGAAACTGTGGGCCAGCCTGAAGAAGCAGCTGCACACCCTGAAGCCCATTGCGGGGATCAAGGAGAGCCAGAAGAGGAAGCTGCAGGACTTGGAGCAGCAGCAGGCCAGCATCCCACTGGACACCCTGTCCATGGACCGAGAGGCTCACATCCAGTTCCTGCAGGAAAGGGATGCCCTGGAGAAGCAGGTGGAAGAGATGAACCTTCTGGAATCAGGAGAGAACATCACCAGGGAACTGAAGAAGAAGGCCAAGGCCTGGGAGGCCACAGCCAAGCAGGCTCACAGGGAGTTCTGCCGGGGCATCAATGTGGAGAACCAGAGAGTGCGGGAGGAGATGAGGAAGCTGAATCACCAGTGCTGCAAGCTGGAGGCCAGAAGGGAGCAGCTGGAGAAGAGGAAGCAGCAGTGGAAGGAGCAGCAGTGGTACCTGGAAGCCCTGATCCGGGGCAGGCAGCGCCTACAGGAGCAGCGAGAGCATCACCAGCCCAGGAAGGGCAGCTGCAGACCACAGGCCACTTCTCGCCCCACACGAGGCTGTCCCCTAGGCGGCAGGCCAAGGGCCAGCCCAAAGTAGTCCCCGTCCCAGCCGAGGAATTGGAACTGGAGCCGGGAGTCCCTGGCAGGGTGTAGAGGAGGGAGACACCGCTGGACCAATGAGGAAAGGAGGTCGAACTGCGGAGTTAAGGGCTGAGCTCCCCGGAGGAGCGGCACTGGGCTGTGGGTTCCAGGTCGGGACTAGGATTTGCACTCCAGGGATCACCGGCATCCCGGCTCCCGGGCAAGGACCCATGCAGCAGCCCCGAGGCTCTCCAATAACTGAAAACTATGAGAAAGCTTCCAAACATTTGGAAAACTCTGTTCTTTAGACTCCCGCACCCTCTGATTCCCCAGCAGCACCCAACACTCCAGAAACATGCTCCTCCCTGCAGTGCAGGCTATTGCTGTGCTCACTCATGTCCCAGTGTGCACTCTGTCATGCCCAGAGTGTGTTTGTAGTTAGCACCGTACAAACAGTCTCGCCCACTGCACAGTCGTAGGAATCCTGTTGTAGGCTGGTATTTAAGGAACTGCATTTTTACATCTGTGCCTGAGTCAGGCTGGACTGGTTGTTTGTAGATCTGTATGTCATGCTGTCAAGGTGGCCCTGTGATCAGGCTGTACTCCTGTGTGCCACAACACAGTTGGCTCACCCAATTCTAAGAACTGTTGTAAGTGAAAAATTTCAAAATAATAAAGAATTTTCAGTTTAACTTATCTGTAAAATGAGTTAAAGTTGTAAATTCATCTGGAAAATGAATTGTTGAATAGACTCAGTTTACAGAGTTAAACTTTCTTGTAAAGTATTTTGCTCTTAAACAATGCTGTTATTGAAAAACAAAAGCCTACCTGTGATTATTCAAAATAAAATTTAGAGTAATAGTCACCAAGCACAGAATCAGCAGGTGAGGGGAAGGCACAACATAAAGGAGAGGAAGCAAAGGGCACGCAGTTTCTGAAGGTCCTGCCTTGGTACCCTGTGTGTCTCTGGCGTGGCTATATAGTCAAGGAAACTGGAAGCAATAAGGGCTTAAGGGCCACTTTTCAGTGTCATCTGTCCATACTGCTGGGGACAGGACCTGTTTCAGGGTTAAGGAGAACATGGTACCTCTCTGTCAGAGAAGGTCCAGCAGGTGGCCCCCTTTGGGTGGGCAACTGTCCCTTCCTGCCATCTCCATCCAATTCTCGGTGCAGTGATGGCTGATCTGTGTGGGTGTCCCCTCCCTATGTGGGTGTTTGCACAGAACTGAGCAACAGAAAATGAAAGGACTCTGTTGAAGGGTTCTTCTGTTAGGTGGACGTGACAATCACCACAATACCTAACCTAGCACCTGTCACAGTGCCCCATGAAGTCTAGGCTCACTGTGGCATCCTAGGGAAATTTTAATAGGCTCTGGTCATCTCCCCATCAGTCTCTTAGGCTCAACCCTAAACCAATCTTGCATAATAGCAGCTGTCCGTCTGCTTTGCAAGTGTCGTCTCGGGATCAAGTCCTGAATCCCTGTCTTCTGTCAGTTTCCAAATAGGCAGGAGCCCCCAGAGTCCTACTCTGAAATTCTGGAGTTGCCACCTTCTCCTGCACACAGTAGGAATTCAGTAAGTGATAGGAAAGAACTAGTTAAGAAGCCTATTAGGCAGAGTCTCCTTAGTTCAAAGCACCTCAGGCTCTCCTTGACTCCCCAAAGTGCTGGGTGAGGCTGTGAGCAGGTGGATGGTGGGAACTCCAGCCTCAGTCTGAAGTAGAGAGCTGATTCAGGCTGTGTGCTGCTGGTTGCATCTACCATCCATTCTGTGACCGACTGTGAGAGTCAAGTCTTCCAGGATGTAAGTGGCTTTCAGTTTGGGTATACCTCCAGCTCTTAAACAGGAGTTGACATCTGAGCTTCAAACTGCTCCCAAAAAAGGAAAAGAAGGAACCCTGAGAGACTTACTCTACAAAGCCAGTATTACCTCAACACCAAAATGAGGTAAGGACACAATGAACAATACTACAGACCAAGCCTCCTCACCAACAGAGACACTAAGATTCCAGTACAAGTCTATAAACTGATTCAACATACACAAATCAGTCAGTGTAATTCCACACATTAATAGATTTAAGGACAGAAACCACATGGTCATCTCAATTGATACAAAAAGATCTCAACAAACTTCTCTATCTCTTCCCGATAACAGTGTTGAGAAAACAGAAGCAGAAGGAGCCACCTCGGCACCACAGGGGCTGTGCAGGACAAAACCACAGTGGCACTGTACTGAGTCAGGAAAACCACATTTCCTCTAGAACTGCACATGAAACACAGGGTCCAGCTCTCCATACTTATTCAACATCATCCAAGGTCAGCTGAGCACATGTGTAGCATCCGTGAGGCCCTGGGCTGGTTTGACCCTCACATCAAAGCAATGTTTAGAGGGCATTCAGGTACAAGGAACACTCACAGTCACAGGGGAACGTGGTGGGAGGAGGCGGGCTGGGGGCAGACTCTGGAGAGGTTACCCAACACCCAACACCCAACACCCACTCTGTCCCTTCAGACTTACCCACAGGTGATCCCCATCCACCTTTACGGCAAACTTAAGCTTCCGCAGACGGATGAGAGAGGGGGTAGAGCCAGAAAGGTCTGACACACAGCGCACAACCCCGGCAATCTGGCCGCAAAGCAGTTCCTGTTGGTCCAGCAGGGTCTGCAGGCAGGACAAGATGAAACTCTTGACCTTTAGTTGTTCTATGCAGACAAAAGCCTTCATGCCAAAGCCAGTGTCTGCCGTTTTCTCAGGGCCAAGAATAGTTTTTATGTATTTTTTTTTAATCTTTTAACATTACTAATGTGTAGCATACTAATGTATGCTTTGTGTGTCATGTATGCTTTGTGAGCACATGTGTGGCATAGCATTTGTGTGAAGGTCAGAGGACAATTTTCAGGAACTGATTCTCTCCCTCCACCATGGGTTCCAGAGATCAAACTCATTTCTTCAGGATTGGCTTGGAACCGCTGAGTCATCCTACCAACCCAGCTTGTATACTTAATGATCATAAAATCAACATCTGGGCTTGGTAACACAAGCCTGCAATCCCAGCCCTTGAGAGGCTGAGGCAGGAAAACCTAGAGTTGAAGAAGAGCCTGATCAATAGGGAATGATACTGTCTCAACTCCCCCACACACGACTGCTTCCACGCATATACAAGAAAAATAACAAAGGAGAGTATGTGGTGGAACCCTTGGGAGACTCCAAAACCTAAAATACTAGAAGGTCTTCCCAAAGTTGGCTGGCTTTGAGGACTGTGAGAACCCACAGAGAACACAGGGCAGGGCCTTACAGAGTTGCACCAGCATTTCCTGGAGTCCCAGGCGCAGCCTAGGCAGACACCCAAGCTTTATCCCACCCAAAGATGCGGCCCTTGGGCCTGTGCCTGGATTGATCCCAACCATCCAAGTCAGCTGTGACCACATGGGTGGGCACACATTCTCACAAGTGGTTTTCACCTTCCCTGAACCATGGTACAGCCACACAGGACAAATGAAAAGGGGACAATCATGTACCACCCATGAAGATACTCTACCAAATGGAATGAACCAAGAACCTAGTCAGGGATCTAGAACTTGCAAGAATGGTGAGGAAAATCTCACTGTGGAGAAGTGATCAGCTGATCCAGGTGTTGGACAGAAGGTTTGGCTCCTCAGTGATCTAATGAACAAGAGAATCCCAGATGGCTGGCTGAGTCAGCACTTTTTAATAAAAGGTAACTTAGTACAAAATGACCAAACCAACAACTGGCGTGTTGATAGAGGGTCCTGGTTGGGGAATGAGGGAGGGAAGCAAGGTCAGTCAACAGAGCGATACCTAAGAATTAGAGCAAAATTTAGAATCTAGTGTAGGTATTACTGATGTAAAGGAATTACCATTACTAACTTATAAAGTGTGACACACTTCAGCAGAAAACGTTACTTGATGCTCAGATGGGAGGTTCATAACATCCAGAATCTGCTTCAAGTTGCTTTAGAACAGCCTAAGTGGCACTAGGCCAGATGAACAATGCTGGACGGCGCTGACACTGCAATGGCGTGCAGGAGTGCCTAACTGTCAGTCAGGCAGGTGGCACACGACCCTAATCCCAGCACTTAGGAGGCAGGTTCCTGTCAGTCAGTCAGGTGGCACACGACCCTAATCCCAGCACTTGGGAGGCAGGTTCCTAACTGTCAGTCAGGCAGGTGGCACATGACCCTAATCCCAGCACTTGGGAGGCAGGTTCCTAACTGTCAGTCAGTCAGGTGGCACACGACCCTAATCCCAGCACTTAGGAGGCAGGTTCCTAACTGTCAGTCAGTCAGGTGGCACACGACCCTAATCCCAGCACTTGGGAGGCAGGTTCCTAACTGTCAGTCAGTCAGGTGGCACATGACCCTAATCCCAGCACTTGGGAGGCAGGTTCCTAACTGTCAGTCAGGCAGGTGGCACACGACCCTAATACCAGCACTTAGGAGGCAGGTTCCTAACTGTCAGTCAGTCAGGTGGCACATGACCCTAATCCCAGCACTTAGGAGGCAGTGGCGGGCGAATCCCTCTGAGCTCCAGGTCAGCCAGGGCGACATAAGGAGACCCTATCTTAATAAAAAAATAAAAAGGTTGGGCTTGGAGAGATGGCTCAATGGTTAAGAGCACGGGTTGCTCCTGCAGAAGACCTGGGTTTGAATCCCAGCACCCACACGGATGGCTCACAACCATCCCTAATTCAGTTCCTCATCAGACCTCTGAGGGCACTGTATGCTGAGTACATTTAGATACATGCAGGCTAAGCATTCATACACATAAATTTTATTTTCTAAAATATTTTTTGATTCTTTTTGTGTGTATGAATGTTTTGCCTGCTCTTACATAAGTGCACCCGTGTCATGCAGTACTCAAGGAGCTCAGAAAAGGGTGTGGGATCCCCTGTAACTGGAGTTATAGGCAATTGTTAGCCACCATAAGGGTGCTGGAATTCGAACTCAGGTCCTCTGCAAGAGCAGCCAGTGCTCTTAGCTGCGAGCCATCTCTCTAGCCCCCAATTTTTTCTCAAGTCAAAGAAAGGGCTGTGGATAGAGTTCAGAGGTGGAGTCCTTGCCTAGCAGGCTCATGGCTGGGCTTTATTCCCAGGACCATCCACAGCCCCACTGAGTAGTAAGATCTGTGTAGCTCACCTGGGAGGGGAAGAAGTAGCAAATACCAGCTCTGGTTGGATCCCCTTCTTCCTTCACCTTGGAAGCATCATACAGAAAAAAATAATTCCACCTGGCAAGAGAACAGAAATGAGCCACGTCCCCATCAGTGGCACAGGTCCACATGAATCTTCTTACTCTTGTCCCCAGCACTAAAGGGGATCAGTACTCTGCTGTGAGTCAGAACACAGCAGTCACAAACAGTATAACCATTCCAAAGTGTAGCACAGACAGAATAAAGATATGCCAGCATCCAGCCATCAGTCCATCTACCCGAGGAGGCAGGACTTCCTAGAGGAAATCGGCTCACCCCCAGGGAGCTCATGTTTGAAACCCTCAAACTTAACAGCACAACCATATGGCATGCTTTCCTGCTCTCTCCACAGTTCAGATAAGAAAGGAAGCTGCACTTCTGAGCCTGCTCAGCGCAACCGTCAGAAGCAGCTCTCACAGTGAACTCAGGTGCTCACTCAGCAGATGCCTATAGACAGCTTGCACGAAACAGGCACTCTGTAACTTCAGAAGCAGCCTCTGTACTGGGAACTGAGGAGCTCACTTAACAGATGCCTACAGGCAGCCTGCAGCAGGCATGGATATCTATAATAGGCAACACTGAGGACTTTGTAAGTTGACAAACACCAAACTCGTCTCTAACCCTCAAGCCCTGACTTGGCACTGAGCATCATTCAACCAAGCTTCCTTTTCCTTCCAGACTCTCCAGGCATAGAGGACTTTTTCTTGAGTGTCAAAAACCATCCTCCCCCAGACAAGCTCACTACAGCCCAAGCTAGCCTCAAATTCCCGATCCAAGTGCCGAGCCTTCGGTGTGAGTCACTAGGCCTGGCTTCCTGGTCATTTGACTGTCTCTTTATGACCACAAAGCAGACTTGGCAGAGGCCGGGACTTGCTTTTACTTCTCAAATTCAGAAAGCACTTTGGCGAAGCTAGAGCAGCGCATGGAGAGACTCACCTAAGCATTCCTGCAGGGTCTAGGTCTCCCTCGGCCTTTCACCTCACCTTCCTCACAACAGACACCAGCTGTTTCAGCATCAGCTGCTTTCACAAGCTCCAGGGTCTAATGTGCAACTGGCCAGAAGTCAAGTGCACCAAAACCCTCCAGAAAAGCCCACTGTGGACCCAAGCTGTCACAGTCCTGCTCTCTCACAATGTGAAGATGCCCTGCTCTTCCAGATACACCAAGGACAATGTGGGCATCCTGTGGAATGGTGCCACAGTTCTGTGCCAGGTTTAATCAACAGTCACAAAGCGCTGCTGAGTCTATTTAAACTACACCTTTCACTATCACCTCTCACGAACGTTCACCGAACCAGATTATGAAAAAGGATGAATCTACAAAGGGTAGAGAAGGAACCAAGTTTCAGGAAAACATTCTGCAACAGTCTTCAAGAGTTACACTGGCCAACTCTGACCTGTAACCATTACTGCCTCCCCACAGAGAGCAACCACATCTAGGCTGTCATGAAGGCTGACTGGACAATCTCACCTGTGAGGGTCTAGTCTACAATCATCTACCAGTGATGCCTCATGTATGCAGAGGCTGCACAAAAAAGATTTTGAGGTCTTTATTTTTCCTGTGCAAGAGACTGAACCCAGGGCCTCATGCTAGATGAACACTCTCCTACTAGACAATATCCCCAGTCCAAGGCTGGCAAGACTCAAACACATAAGCTCTGAAAATGGCTCCCATGTTCGATGGGGTTGCTCTAAGGAAAATGGCATTTTCTTCTTAACATAAGCAAGGAACTCCGGTTGAGGACTTTCAACCCATGGAAGCAGGAAGAGCATCAGGCAGGCCTTGCTACTCACCATGAGGCTAACTTTGCCTCTGAGAGGGTGGCGGTGGCCATTTACTCTTCAGCAGGCCTCATCATTTTCATGTGTTTTCTCTGTCCCCAGCTTTGTCTCCAATCCAGTGACTCCAGGTGTAGTTGGGTCAAGTGGTTTCTGTCACAACCACTACTTGCTGACTTTTCATTCAACATGAAAAAATGACTTCCCTTCCTGGCAGGTCCCGTTGCAGAATTCCAGGAGGAAACATACTGAAGTAGACTGATTAAATCTACAGGACAAGTCAGACCTGGTAGTCTGGTTTCAGGAACATCTGCATGGCTGTGTGCACAGGAACCAGTTCCTTTTTAGGGAGTGCACCACTGAGGAGATGCATGCTGGGCAGGCAGAGGCGGTTTCTGGTACAATTTCTGACTTTTCTAGTTCAAAGTCAATCAGAAGATTTCTTCAAAAGACTTAAGTTTCCAGTTCACATATCAGTGTCTCAGCCCTGAGTAAACACAAAGAATGAACTGTTTCAGAAACCCGTGAGAGTGCATGTGATCCGTAAGACTAGATGAATGGTGACTTCAAAAGAGCTTTCTATAATGATGAAGATTCTTTTTCACGACAAAAAGGAAACAGGATTTCTGAAGGGGGTGCCTTTATTATGTTGACAGTAAACCTCCAGGAAGAGAAAATTAAAGAACAAGTGTGAAGTGCTGGCTGTTTAAGGGTAGCCACACATACTGAGTGGCTGCTAAAATTAAGGAACTGTCACCTGGACAGCCGAATCTGTATGCATGTGGCTTCCAGAACTTTCATACATTTCCACCTCCCACTGGAAGACACACAGGTGCAGCATGCCATTTCCAGGTAGAAGGTCCCTGGCCTCACTTACTCCAATCCTTGACGCCTCTGTTCAGACACAGGTGGTCCAAAGCATTAAAATCATCGATCCATGAAGCTAAAACCTCCACCCAGGAGCCTCCTTTCACCGCTCTGGGAGAAAACACAAAACAAAGTTTAATCTTTTCACGCGACAACCCTTTGGTCACTCCCATTTTCAGTCCTAATGCCACTTTTCCCGAGATCGGTGTCCCCGGGGACACGGTCTCCAATGCCGGCCAGCATTCTGCAGTCCGTGTGCTCAAGTGTCTTAGGAGGAAGTGCCAGACGGGACCCGGAGCACCTGTGCCGGCCTACTGCGTCCCTCTTCCCACCTCCAGACGCCTCGGCCGTCAGCACCGCATCCTGCGCAGCGCAACCGGGCGGGCGGAGCGGTGTCTCAGATCTGGGGTGCCCAGCACCAGCGCTCAGCAGCGCCACAATCACGGGCCACCCCGACCCTCCTCCGCCACCAGGAGCCCCGCGAGTCCGCGCGCGGCGATGACGTAAGAGCGCGTGTGGAGGCGGAAATTTCAGAGACCTGGCGGCCGCGCTGCATTCCTGGCGCGCGGTGATGACGCAGGGTGGCGGAGACCTGGCGCACAGCGCTGACGTCAGCCACATGGCGGCGGTCGCGGAGGCGCTGGAGCCGTGGCGCGCGGCGGGACCGCGGAGGAGGCGTGCGACCGAGAGGCGGCCGCGGCGGGACGAGGCGCGTGTCCGCGGGCCTCAGGCGGAGCCAGAGACGGACGGCGCGGCTGTGCTGCGCCGCGTGCGGGAGGCCGAGTGAGTGCGGCGGCGGGAGGCCCGCTCCCCCGGCCGCCCGTGGGAGCGGGTACGGACCGAGCTGCGGAGGCTGACCGCGAGCACGCCCCGTAACTAGGGCGGCTGCCAGGCCCACTCTGCGGCTTCCGCTGCACGGCCTGGGCAGGCTGCCGTCTCGTGCCTACTGCCTCAGTGAAATGGCCCGAACCGTGGCGTAGGCTTGAGCTCAGGATTCGGTGATGTAGTAAAATAAACCCCTTCCTGGCACATGCTAAGCGTGGGGCCAGGATTTGCTGTTGTGATGCCCAAAGTTGGTTATTTGGTGTTTTCTTTGGTTGCTTCCTTTTGGCTCTATCACGTTTACTTATTTGGGGTGAGGGTGCGTGTCTCGGCGCTGCTTTCCTTCCACTTGAGTGGATGAGGGCTATCAAACTCGGGTTATCGAGCTCTTGCTAAGCAGGCCAACCCGCCCCCATTTGTTTTTTTTTTGTTTTTTTTTTTTTTTTTGAGAACAGGGTCTCAATCTGTAGCTCAGGGAGGCCTGGAACTCGGAATTTCCGTAGTCTCTCTCAGTGTGAGATTGCAGGTGTAAGCCACCTACACACACACCTTACGCTGTTATTGGCATTGTAAACATAGGTTGCCATGTGAACTTGTGGTTGTAACATCATCATGGTTGGTGGTTTATCAAGCAGTAGCCAGCCATGTGCCTAGCAATGGCTTAAGTGTCTTACGTCTGTGTTGAGCGTCTCAGCCCTTGGTGCCTTCAAACCCTGTGCTTCCAGGTTTCTCTACATCCATCTTCCCACGACTTGCCCTTTACAAGGCACACAGGCAATGCCTAGCACACCGGTGTTACTGAAAACTCAACCCTTTTTAGTTGCAATCCTGCAGTGCTTGCTAAGTTACAGGTAGCACTTCTTCAGATCAGGGTCTGGAGAGCCACAACAAGGGGCCAAGTTAGACTGTGTGGCCTCTTCTCCCCAAAAGTTAGGGTTCAGAGGCAATTGTGACCCAGAAGTTAACCTCTGAACAGAAAGAAATTACTGGCCACTTGGCTGAGTGTGAAGCAAGTTGTTATAGGTCTCTGAAGGTCAGGGAAATGAGGTGCCTGTGCTTGGAAAACTCTAGGCACTTCCCATGTCAGAAATACTGTTGTTTCCTCAGCTTCTTCAGAATTGTCTAGAGCTCCCTGAGCTGAGAAGGACCCAGTACTTCAAGTACTGATCCAGGAATAGAATTTACAAAGCACTTTTAGAGCTGGTCTTAACCCTCTGAAAACAAGGATCACCTCTAAGTGGGTATTCTGAATTCCACACACACCCAGCTCCCAGAACTCCTAAACCCTGCCTCTGGCATATTTTAAATCACTGTTGTCTTTGTTTTACCCTGGGGCTTGTGGAAACCAGTTAACTTGAATAAGGACCAGAGCCTTGGGTTTTCTTTTACTTTTCTCTTTAAGGCTATTGAGTCCCTGTTCTATAGCACTGTGCTAGTGAGTGTGAACTCATCAGTCACTCCCGTCTGGAAAAGAGGAATCTAAAGCTCAGAAAGACTAAGTCCAAAGACTTACCAGACTTTATTGAGCTGCAGCTGGGAGGATGTGCTATAGGCCAGGGATACAGAACACACCCACACCATCCCTGGGAATCTGGGCTCTGCTACTAGAAATCCTTTTATCACAGCAGTCCACCCTCTGGGCCATAGACATGTCACTGTGTAGCCCTCTCTTGTCACTCAGAGTGAGCTCTGCCTTGGAAGGCACCGCACCCTTCACACATAGGCTCCCAGTCAGAACTGTGGCCACCAGAAACAGAAGGGAGATGACCTTGCCATTTCTTCTCAACAGGGAAGACCTGCAAATCTCTGATTTCTGCAGTTCAGCACTGGGTAGGTACCACCTGGTGGAGACAGGGTGGCAGTGGGAGGAAGGCAGGAGAGGGGAGAAAGACATCCAGTCTTCACTACATGGGGCATTGTTCATGCTGGGTTCAAATGCTGACTTCCTTCTTAGAGCTGTATCTTTGGCACTTACTAAATCTAACAGTCAGTTTCTTGATCCACAAAATGGGGATGGTAGTGTCTACAGCTTGCAGTGTAGTCTGAGAGGTCAGTGAGGTGGCTAAGGCTTAGGACAAGGCTTGTCTTGTCTCCCAGGAGGAAATAGATACTAGTTGTTATGACTGTTACAACTTACATTCATCTTTTTCCTTGACAGCATAGTTTAGACCTTCCTGTGCAGTTATCCCTAGACAGGGTCCTAGTGTGTTGGTGTGGTGAATGAGTAAACCGCAGCTACCTTGTTGATCAGAGGTTCTTGACTTTCCCTGATTTAATTACACATGCCTTTGGGATGAACAGATTTCCAAAATGTTCTAGGATTCTCTTCCTAATAAAGACCTAACAGCCAGTTGGGTTTTTGTTTTTTATGTATATGAGTGTTTTACCTGCATGTATCTAAGTGTGCCCATGTCATACGGTACCTGTGGAGGTCAGATGAGGGTGTCTGATCCCTTGATACTGGAGTTATGGACAGTGGTTAGCCACCATGTGGATGTTGGGCATCAAACATAGGTCCTCTGCAAAAGCAACCTGTACTATATAGCCTTACCAGCCTTCAGACTCAGGTAAAGTTCTGGTACTGCCATCAGTGAAAATGGGTTAATGTTGGACAAAGGGCTTTTGATTATGTTACATCACTAAACAAAAAAGGACTGAGAGAACCACCTTATCACAAGAGTTCTTGACTTCCCGGCTTAGCTGCTCATACACTGTAATGTAGTCTTAAGGGCTAAGCTCCTGGGTTGTTATAAAAGCATCTTGCTTCACTGCTCAGGAACTTCCTCCTCAATTAGCACCTAATCCACATTCTCTTGGTTTTAGATGAAAGTATTTTTAATGTGCTGTTAGGTCTGGGGCAGTACAGTTCAGGATCCCATCTTTGGTGGCCCTAGTTGCACGGCCCAGGCAGCTTTTCTCTGCAGTGTTGAAAGCACCTGCCCTGCTACCCCAGTCTTTGCCATTCTGGGTCCTGGGGTCAGAGTGTAACTTCTAACTGTATTTGGGTGTTCGTTCTTTTAGAAACCATCACCCAGTGTCTTGGAGAGCAATTGGAGCAACTGCAGGCCCTGGTGGAGACCCCGGCAGAGGCCCTAGTAGAGCCCTTGAGAAGCCTGCATCTTGGCTCAGCCCCTTATAGGTCAGGAGAGCCCCTGGTCCCAGGCACCTGCCAGGTGAGGTGTGTGTGCTATGGTCTCGGGAACTTTGCCTCCTGTGCTACCGCAAGGATCCAGCTCGCCTTTCTGCTTCTCCTCCTAGAGAAGTGCCAGGTGAGTTTGCCTGCTTCTCCCAAGTCTCATAAGTCTGAGGACCAAGTCCCTGAAACAGCCCTCTTCCTGTCCAGATTCCCAGAAGTCATTGCTGTGTCTATGACCCTCTGTTCAACCACGTTGAAACTGCAGTGCTCACGGCACTTGGTGTGACAGTCCTCATTGAGAATGAGGTAGGGGCTTGGGGGAGTGGGATATGCATTTTCATGAGCCCATCTTTGCTGTAGGTAAGCCCCTCTCCTGGTGCCTTTGTAGCCCCCATTAGTCAGCTTTATTTGGGCCTCTTATGCCCACCATAAAAACATGAACCATACAAACGCTATGAACCAGTGTATTAAGTTTCGAAGAACTGGTTCAGAAAGAACACTAAGCTAGTGCCTGCTGCTTCTTAGAGATAAAGCCCATCTGTATGCCTCCAGTGCTCCTTCTGGCTGGAGGAGGCTTGGCCTGAGGATAGAATCTTTTAAGCCCTCTTTAATTTTTTTCTTTATTATTGGAGGCGGGTGGCATGTATCATGGCCCCTTGCAGAGTTGGTTTTACCTTTTATGTACTAGATAGTTCCTGAGGTTTGGCTCATCTTTCCACAGGCACCTTTACCTGCTGAGCTGTCTCACCATCTCTACCTGGGTTTGGGAAAGGGGTGTTTTCACTGACAGAGTTTCACTCTGACCCTGGCTGGCCTTAGCAGATGAGGCCCTAGGACACTCACTTCAGCTCACCCTTTTGAGTGCCAGCCCTGTCAGGATATCAAGCAAGACCTCAAGGCCTGTGACCCTAACCTGTAGATGCCAGACCTGTGTGCTAAGCTGCCACAGGAGCATGTGACAGTCCCCTGGGTCCAAGCTGCAAGAAACCATTTTGGACCTGTGCCTGATGGGAGGGAAGCTGTAGGGATGGGGAGCACTGCCAGGCAGCCCTTGGGAGAAATACCTGAAGATACCCTTCTGACAGGAGTCTGAAGGACCTGGAGACTGCCCACTGTTGTCCTGCCATCACCAACCCAAGAAGTTCCATTTGTGGATATTTCTGTGTTCATGGAACACACATTTATTCAGTCAACTTCAGGTCCTTATAGATATGACCCTTCTTTAGCCCCTCACAGTAACTAAGCTTTCTTTCAGACCTTGTATAAGCACATGTTGACATCCTCCCGACCCCTAATGTTCCCATAGGAGGGAAAGCACAGTGTGGGTGGCCAGCCCACGGTCTTCTACATGCCACACTGTGGGACGGCCCTGTACAACAACCTGCTGTGGAGCAACTGGTCCACAGCTGCTCTTTCCAGGACAGTCATCATTGGGAACAGTTTCAGAGGCCTAGAGGAAAGGTAAGCCTGAGCCCCAAGCTGTTTTGCTAGGCCGGGCTGGACCAACACAAGGGCAGCAAGGCTTTCCTGCAGGGAACTAGGTGAAGGGCAAACACCAGGCCTAGCTTGAATCTAGTGTGGAGAGTCACTCCTCTTCCAAGCAGAAGTATGTGCGCAGCCTCCTCTGTGCACACCATGGCTCTGCTTCCCAGTGCTGTCTGTACTGTCCTCTCACAACAAGCATGGTTACCATAGTACCCCACTTCCTGCCTAGCTCACACTGCATCCCTAAATTCTTACAAAGTTTAGGTCATCTGTCGTAAGTTGAATAAAATGATCCACATATTTCCTTTTTAAAAAAAATTTCTAGGTTGTTGACAAGGATTCTGCAGAAAAATTATCCCTACATTGCAAAGGTATGCATATACATTGGAGTGGAGGGGTGAATAGAGAGTGCACACCCACACAGCTGCTCCCTTGCCAAAATACTCCTTTGGCAGACCAGAGAACACAGGGACTCCTGTGCTGGCTTGGAGCTCTGGGGCCGGTTCCAGAAAGAGGGCTTGCCAGTGCCTGCTCATTACTTCTCTTTATCCCAGGATTGGGCTCCCACATTCCCATAGCCTAAATCAAAGACATAAAAATGCCAGGGGGTAGGGGGAATTTCCAAGACTGGAATGATGGTTCAGTGGTTAAGAGCACTGGCTGCTTTTGCAGAGGACCTGGGTTCAGGTCTCACTACTCAACATAACAGCTCCCAACCATCCTTAACCCCAGTTCTGAGGGATCGGATGCCCACTTCTGGCCTGTATGGGAATACAAGGCAAAACTCATACATATAAAATAAAAACAAATTTTAAATAGGACAACAGGGTAGCCAGCTGAATGGAAGGGGGCCAGGACAGCAGCCATGGTTGACCTGCTTTTGGACCTTTTGCTCAGATTTTGAAGGGCCTGGAGGAACTTGCACTGCCTCAGACTCCACAGTACATGGATACCTTTAACGACACCTCTGTCCACTGGTTCCCTGTATCAAAGCTGGAGAGACTCTCCAGGGATCTGTGGGCATCTTGGGAAGAGCCAAGTTATGAGGACTGTGAGGACCTCGAGATCATCAGGAAGCCAGCCAACTGTGCTCTCAGTCACCTGACTGGTGCCGCTGGGGTGGGAGCTGCCACCAGAGCAGGAGCACAGCAGAGACTGTCTTGTTCTGGGAATGCCATGCTGTAGACAAACCGACGTCAGAAGAGGCATCGTACTGTCATTTCCAAATAGATATTATTTCTAACCAAGGCGTAAAGCACTGTTTATTCGCGTCATGTCTGTTCTGTTGGATGCAGGGCTGAGCCTGAGAGCCCCACAGTCTACTTGGCCATATCGATGAGGCTCTGCAGGGAGGTGGGCACCCAGGTCTTCTCACCCTGCACAAACACCACACCCCGGTCAATGTAGATCACAATGCGGCCGAAGGTGTACAGCTGCTTGCCCTCATGCCGCTTGCCAATGACAGGCATGAAAACGATGTTGTGTTCCTCAGCCTTGGTCTCAATGAGGTCCTTAAAGTTCATGGGCACAGAGCTGGCGGCCACTCCAATGCCCCTCTGTGCCATGTTCTCAGCCTCACGGCGCTCCTGCATAGCCTCATACTGGAAGTCCTTCCTCCGTTCTGTGTGGGTGAGGTATGCAATGTTCTCCCTTGCACCTGGCTGCATGTAGGCACCTGAAAGAGGGCAATGAGCAGACATGACCCCAGGTACATGAAACCTGACGTGCAGCATGACTCGGTGCTCTGATCTGGTGATAAGGTACAGGTGACTGGAGGGGGTGTCCTGCTTTAAGACACAGATTAACAGGACCTAAGTGTGTCTGGGCATGGTATCACAAAACTGGACAAGGGTTGATGACCTATGGACAAGAGTTGGCCCTGCAGAACTTGCCACCTGCAGTCAAAACTGCCAGACCATCCAGTCCAATTCACAAGGCCTTCCCATGCCCTAGGTAGGTAGCACACCATACTGAGCAGAGCCAGACCTACACTATATTTTATCTTCACCTGTCCCATAGAGGCCCCTGCCCTGCAGAAACAGAACATGTATTTGAGAAAGCAGAGGGTGCCCCAAATGTTAAGTTCTGAAGGGCACAGAGGAAGCAGTTCTGGGAATACACAGCGTACAAGTGGCTGAGGTGGTGGGGACAGCGCTGAAAAAACCTGTTTGCTTCATTAAGCATGGTACATGGAGACAGCCTCTGATGCCATGTTACATATAACGGATTAAAGGAGAGAATCCCATCCCAGTTGGCACCTAAGGTCATGTGGCCCCAAGCAGCACCTGGGCCTCACCGAGCTCTGAAACTGCTAAGTAAGGCAGCCAAGCAGCTACAACAGCCTTTGCTCAGGAACAGCAATATGCTCAGCGCCTAAGTTGCAGGCTGACTGCACACATGAATCTCCTTAAGACATATATAGCCAAGCAGCTGCAGGCCTAGACACTCAGTGATGGTTCAAGAACACCAGCTACTAGATGCCATAGACACAGTTCAGCCCACAAAGCAGGTGTCACTGTGTCACAGGCACTGGGTGCCACTTGGGAAGCAACTACCCAGTGCTATAGTCTGCTGTCAGCAGGCCCAGTTCCTGCATGTCTGTCACACAGATGTAGCAAGACTCAGGTGCTCTTCAGTTAGCCTCCAATCACAGGACCAACACAGCTGAGGAGCAGCTGTGTAGTGAATGAAGTGACGTTAGGTGGCCCATGGGGACCAAAAACAGGCTGTCATTTACGTGTTTAGAAACATGGAACTCAGAGCCAGGAAATCCCAAACAGGAACCCTACTCACCAACATTGGAGGACACGGCCCTGTTCATGATGTCAAGTGCTTCATTAAACTTCTCTTTGACAGATGGGTGTGCCAGCACCTGGTCTGAGAACATAGACTTCCAGCCTAGGTACCACTTGGTGATCTCCTCATAATTGGGGCTGTTACTGAGCCAGGAGCACAGCACCTGCCAAACAGACAGAATGCTGGACCCTGGCAGCAACACAAGAGAGTACTGTCCCCAGGGGCCACTTGCTCCTCCCAGCAGCTGAAGCCATGTGCTAAGGAGCTCAGCATCCAGCACTGAGACAGAATCTGGAGCCAGCCTATGGCTGTGTTCTTGCAATGTGCCAAGCTGGATCACATCTCCATACAGGCTGTGTGAGGAGCAGAGACCATGCAGACACCCTGTCTAGACCGCAGCAAGCACTCAGGACCCTGGGACTCACCCTCACCCCACCCACTGCTCAACTCCCATACATACTGCATCTGCCACTGGTCAGGCCTTGGCAGAAATTCAGTGTCTCCTCTCCCCCAGACAGCCCCATAGTGTACCTGAAGCCACTTGGGGAAGAAGTGCTTCTCCAGGAGCCCCACCAGGCTGGAGACGGAGATCATCCCTTCCCAGTCCACCACCCAGTAGAAGGCGTCCATATGCTGCTGGTGGGGGTTGATGACCAGCTCAGCCAGGCACATGCCTACAGGGAACACAGGGCTCAGGTTCTGCAGCCAGAGACATACAAGAACATGCCACCCACCAGACCCTTTGGTCTCTGGTCTGCACTAGGTCAATTTTAAGCTCTTGGCTTGGCAAATCTTTTTTTTTTTTTTTAAATATAGTATATTTAACATATTACTACTTTTATGTGTATGCACGTGTCACCTGCATATATGTAAATGCATCCATGTTGTGCAATGCCCACAGAAGACAATGTAGGATCCCCCAGAACTGGAGTTACAAACAGTTGTTACTGCCATGTACGTGCTGGGATTCAAACCTGGGTCTTCTGCAAACAGTCAGTGCTCTTAAACTGCTGAGCCATCTCTCCAGCCCAGCTTGGCAATTGTTAATCACTGGTTCCTCCCACCCAGAAACAACTCCCCAATGAGTCACAATTTCAGAAACCATTGGATGTTGGGTCCAGAAACCCAAACCAGACCAGTAAGGAAAGCACAAGGCAGAGTGAGTCCAACGTCATAGCTCAGATCTGAGGGTTTTCCATGAGGGACCAGCAGCGAGGACCCTGGCTGTGCTCACAAAATGGAGCCCTTCTCTCAGGGAAACAACACCAAGCTCGGGGCTACTCTGCATGCTGCTGCACCTGGCCACAGGTATCCTTACCAAGCTTGGGCACAATGTTTTTGACCATGAAAGCCTCCCAGGAGCCTGGGGTAAAGACGTCCTTCCAGGGCTGCAGGATGAGTTTGGCTGAGGCATCGCTGGGATGCCACTTCTGCAGGGCACTGGACAGCTTGCTGCGGATGGGAGAGTAGAGCGGCTCCAGGCGCGCCTGCATGAGGGGCAGCCACGGGTGGATCCACGAGTGGATGGGGACAGTGTCTGTCAGAGGGTTCCAGCTGTCCACCTGCAAGAAGGGGGGGACTGAACCATGGAGTCATGGGGAATTTGTGACATGCCTGTCACTACAGGCCAGTGGCACCCTTGGGAAGGAGGCCAGTGTGTCCTGGCATGTGTGTAGAGGACAGACTCCACTATGGAGGAATGGCCATAGCTGCCCAGCTGCCTCAAAAGCACTCTGAAACCCACATCCCTCCACAGACAGATACCAAAGGCAACCATGACATCTCAAACTTCAGTTACACAAATCCCTCTTTGGGGGAAGGGAGCAGGGCTGGAGAAAAGGGCATTAGTCACCCTGACAGTTCTATAGTTCTAGGAGTCTAATGGCATGCAGCTACAAGACATGCTAGATGCCCTGCAATGAGCAGTCACTTTCCACTCTGCCCACCTCCTTCTGCAGTTTCGGGAAGATAAGCTGGTCCAGGATGTTGTCCAGGATCCACACGGGGAGGATGGGCACCCAGCTGTCCAGGAAGTCCACCATCGGGTCGCAGTTCCTGGGTTGCCACTGGGTGACAACATTCCTAACGAAGGGCATCCAGACCTCCCACATGAGCCTAAGAGAGAAACAAAGACAGCTAGTCAGCCACATCGCTTTCCACAGTGCACAAAGCATGCTACCCCACCTCTCTAAAACAGAAAAACAGGACCACATGGACCTCTGTACAGGAAACCACAGGTCAGGTCCCACAGCAGATC
The DNA here is from genome assembly GCA_035773235.1 of Eospalax fontanierii. Classification (NCBI taxonomy): domain Eukaryota; kingdom Metazoa; phylum Chordata; class Mammalia; order Rodentia; family Spalacidae; genus Eospalax; species Eospalax fontanierii. The sequence continues at coordinate 69,913,463 of CM069529.1, read as the reverse complement.
CCAGGTGTCCTCTTGGTCCTGGACCAGGGTGTCCTCAGAGGTGCTACCCACTGGCAGGGCTGTAGGACCATATGGGCCTCTCAGACTTGGGGATCTAGAATGAACATCCCTCCTGAGACACCACCACCCTCACTCTAATAGGTCCTGCCTCACTCTTGGTTCCCATTACCCAGAGTGCACCCTGATACTCGGTCACTTCCTTATCTGCCACCTGCCCTTTTCACTGGATTGAAAGTGAAAGCTGGTCCTCTTTTCAAAGGGTTAGCCCGGTTCCTGGAACACTCAGGACTCAAAAATGAGTGAGCATGAGCTTCAGCTCTCAGCGTATGGCAGGCGAGCAGCACAGGGTCAGAAAGGACCACAGTAAGGCCACGGCCTTCAATAGAACCCGCTTCCCTTTGTCCCTGGGCCTAGGCTGCACCTGTGGAAAGCGTCTGAGGACAGGTCCTGGCTGCTGTGGGACAGCAGCTGGTCATTCTCCAGGAGGATCTTCCATCTGGAGATGATCTGGGTGCCATAGGTGCCATCCTGCGGGGAACACGGGCATCATCAGTCCTGACCTCAGCATGACCACACATCCCAGCCCACACAGCAGGCTACACCCAGCTTACCTCGAGGGGGTCCCAGTCCTTGAAGTAGTCCTTCATGAGTGGATGGACGATGGCCACAGCCAGGTCAGCACGGTCAGCCAGGCGGTACTCCTCATAGTACTTGTCTTGCAAGGTCTCGAAGATGCGGGCACACTCGTCCAGGGTGAGGGGGTCAGCGCTGTGAGGCTGCATGCGCCGCTCGCACTCCTCCACCAGGGCCAGCACTTTGCTGAGGTTGGAGATGACACGCTCCTCACGGGCCAGGACCTCAGCAGTCTTCTCAAGCTCGTGCGACAGGCTGACCACCATGTCGCGCTCATACTGCAGCTGCCGATCACTCTGGATGATCTCCTGCTCTGTGCGCTCAATGAGCAGCTGCAGGTTGTGCTCCAGCTCAGGCAGTGCGAAGCCAGGCACCTTGGCCTCCTTACCTGGCACCGGTGGCTGCGACAGCAATGGCAGACCGTCGTCGGGCACGTTGTGCTTGTGACTGATCTGGCTGTAACTATAGTAGACCTTCTGCTCCCGGCCTGTCATGTCGATCACCTTGGAGAGAGGCAGAATGGGGTAGTCACACCTCTAACCAGCACTGAGCAGGGGAGCCACCACACTAGACAGGGTGGTGGGAGGGCAGCACTCTCTCCTGGGCCCCGTGTGCACCAGGCAAAAGGAGGCGAAGGGCTCCAAACAGCAGGAGCAGCTCTAAGCCGAGCTCTCTGGTCAAGGTTAGAAACAAAGACACAGAGAGGGGTGAGCTTCAGTGGCAGAAGAGCAGAAGCTGTGCTGATGGAGCCATAAAGTCACAGTCAAGACAAGGTACTCGGCCACCAACCACATAAGTCACCAACACGCGTGTTTAAACGGAGGACCCTGGGAGCAGAGATGATAACCTGTTCAAATGTGACCTTTGGTCTTAGTTTGGATTTTTTTTTCTCTTTTTCAGACAGGGTCTCCAGCAGCTCCAGCTGGTCTGGAACTCACTATGTAGACTAGGCTGGCCTAGCTCTCACAGAGATCTGCCTGCCTCTGTGTCTAAAGTGCTGGGATTAAAGGCGTGTGCCACCAGGTCCAGCTTCAATGTGTTCTTTGGAGCATGGGAAACCTTTTTTGTACTTCTGCATCTCTAGTTTTGATTCCTTAAAATGCCCTGTACACTACTCTTATAGTAAGAAATTTTTAAGTTTAGAAACAAAATACAATATACAGAAAACAACCATTCATAGTTATTGGACAAAGGTAGAGTGTGAATGAACTGATTGCAATATTTGTGGAAAATGAGCAATTCTAGGACAGCACCTGCAACAAATCAGCCCTGGGGCCCAGTCTACACCAGCTGGCTCAAAACCACTGACCACACTCATGTATCTCCCAGGAGGACAGGACCCGCTCCTGCCTCCGGCCAGCGGCCACCCTCCTCAGCTCCTCACCTGTCCTTACTCTACAAACAGCCACGGTGCAGCTCCCCAGTCCAGCACTGCACTCAACAATAGGCATGCGGGTCCTGTTGTTTAGCAGTCTGGGGTAGCACAGGCTGGGCAACTGGCTGAGTATAAGCTCCAAAAAGATGGGAACACTGCCTCACCCTGCTGTACCACCTGACAGAGTAAGAGCTGGACAATGGCCGGTAAGCACGTTGGTAAGACAAACGGGCTGCACTGCCAGGTCAGCAAAGGACAAAGCCCCGGGGAAGAGGACAGGGACACCTGAGATCCCAACTCCCAGGAGGCTAGGGCACAATTGTGTGATCAAGGTCAACCTAAGCTAAACAGTAAGTTGCAGGCCAGCTTGAGTTATATTGCAAAATTGTCTCAAAAACAAGGAAAGAGAAAAGGGGGACACACATGCACACAAGTAACCTAGTTATGAGACCAAAGAGCCTCAGAGAACGGCCACTGTTGATAGCTTTGAGGTTCTGGTTCTGCCTGCTGCAACACCCCCAGGTCTCATACCTTGACCTGAGATAGCTCCTTCTGAGGAGCCGTGAGCTTCTTGCTGATCCTGCCCTTGGCCTTCAGCTCTTCCACCGTCTTATAAGAGTACTTGGGCTTCTTCTTACTTCCACTGGGGTCTTTCCTCCACTGGCTCAGCTCCTTCTGAAACTCCTGGGAAAGGGACGACACAGTGAGTCTCCACAGGAGGTGCCAGTTCACACAGCAGCTGGGGCAGCCACCAAGAGCACTTCTCAACACCCTTGGACAGGTAGTGAGGTAGTAAAGGCAGGTGCCCTCCAGGAGAGAAGAGTCACTTCCTGCACTGCCCACAGGCAGGCCTGGCTAGACTTCAACCAACCTTGTGTAAAACTCAGGAAGGAAGCAAAAAGGATTAAGGCCACAACACCTTGCTTCTAATTTAAATTAGGATATCTATAGTCCTCAGGTGACCACAGCTGTTGTATGTACTGAGCACACAAAAGCTCTGCAGATGACTGAGCAGAGGGCTGCAAATGAGTCCCACCGCTGCCAGTTTGTTTTCAACTGTTTTCTCCAGTGTGTGGAGTTGAGGCTGCCCCGGAAGTCGGATCCAGCAGCAAGACACCAAGGTTGCACAGGGTAACCTTATGCAGAGTTCGCCCTGCAGCCATGAGACCAGGGCCTGCCTGCCACACTCCTTGCCTCACATACACATAAACTTGCAACAGGCCTGATGCCTGTCAGCTGTCCCCTCCTATCTAAAAGGTCAGTGCTAAGAATACTGACAGTTGTGTGTCCACTGTTCCTCATGGACACAAGGACTGAGTGAAGCTTCAATCAAAGCTGGCTAGCAGCTGAGGGCTCCCTGCAGCACCTGGGATGAAGCCCAGCCCCAGGACACTGCAGGAGGCTGGCCACCTCTGACCTCCTCTTACCGCCTGCTCCCTCCCCAGCTGTGTGCACCCTCCCCTCACACCCCAGACACGCTCCTCAGCCAGCGGCCACAGTGTCTGCACTGCGCCCACTCTTTCGCCTGCTCGTCACTACCTCACCTGAAAAGCTCCCAGCCTAACAGGTGCCCCTACTCACTAGCATAGTCCTTCCAGGAGCTTCCTACCATACACTGCCATTTCTAACCACATGGGGGTTGCCTATGATCCTGCCTCTGTCCAACAGGCTGACACAACACCAGAGGCTGGCACAGCAGTTGTGTGACACCTGAAGATGAACAGAATCCATTACCCACGAACAGACAGTTATCTAAGTGGCCCAGGATCCACCTGTCCGCCTCCCACCTTCCTGTTACCTCTTCAGCCTCCTCTTCTGAGTCCACCACAGGGAAGTCCTGCAGAGACTGGGTGGTCCGCTCTGAGCCATAGGCCCCCACGGCTCCTTTGCCCTTTCTCTGTTTGGCCTCGATTGGATTGATGATACCTGCCAAGGGTCAGTGAGACAGAACAGAGCCTTCAGATCCAAGCAACTTGTGAAAATTCTACTAGGCAGGAGTACCCTGCCTTATGCCCCAAGCCCCCCCACATCCAAAGGGGCTTGATGCTTAAGACCTCAGGTCATTTCTGTCCTAAGTGCAGACTGCCATTTCCACATGGTACGCTGATGGAAAACACATTTTTAACTGATTGCTCAGCCACACGGCACTGCCCACTCTGGGCATTCAGAGGCCTGTGCAGCCATGCAATAATTCAGGCAAACACTGATTGACTGAAAGACAAGCAGGCTAGCGCAGGGTTCAGCCTGTGCAGATCAGCCTATGCAGCATGGCTAGGCACAGGAAATAAACAGGAGACTTCCATGAGACTCCCTGCCTTTCCCCTGTCAGCACTATTGACATCTCATGGAGACATTCTCTTCCAGTCATGTTCAGCACATAGCATTTAACACGAACAGCTCCTCAAGTCTGCATGTGAATTCTTCTGGTTGGACCCAGTTCATGGCAGCAACACAGAGAGGAGAGTTCCTGCAGGAAGCAGCCAAGCGATCACTGTGCATGGCCGGAAGATGGAGGAGAGAGCCATGTGCCAGGGACAGGGGAATTCTGCCCATGAACGTGGGCCTAAACCACGGCTCAGCACAGATGCAGCCTTAACCAATGAGAAGCTGTCACAGAGCTTGATGATCTACCTGAAACCAAGCCCCTGACGGAGAACATACAGCCTTATAAGCAGGAACCGCAACACTGAGCTTCGGATCCATGCAGGCGTGCTCATGTAAATAAGCACAGGGTGCAGGTGGTGAGCCACTGGGACTGAGCCTGCTTCCAGGAGACCCTGCACAGCTCCGGGGATGGCTGTTAGGGCTAAACCACTGCCAGGCAAAACTGCTTGATTTTAATATTAGCAAGTAATTCAACTCTTTAGAAACACTAGCCAGGCGAAAAAGACACCTGTCTGCAGCCTTAGACCCTGAGGCCTTTCCTCCCACTCACATATCTTATAAAACTGCATTCTAACAGTCAGGGTAGCTGAGAAGTACAACTAGCCTGTGCTGCCAAAGTAGGCCGCAGAGCTGACAGGTATCTGTGTTTCTGAGTCTGAGAAGGCTTCCTAGAGCCTTGTGCCTGCTAACCGGTGGGAGACCACTGCACACTTAAAGCACTCATCAAAGGGAGGAGATAGATGAAGGGAGTCCTGGACGGCCTCTCTTCTTCCTGCCCAACCCCTGCCCACACTGCACTCTCCTTGGGCCACAGCCTCACCTTGTGCATTCTTGCCGAGGCCACGACCAGGGACATAGCCCATCTTCTGAAGTAGTTTCTGCCCGATCCCTTTCGTGTGTCTCTCCCAGCTGCCAAAGTCCATGAAGGACTTGGTCCCACCTGCAAAGCCTTTCTGGCTGGGCTTAAAATTGCCACCCTGTAAAGAAGGCAAGACAAGGCTTGGTGATAGAAAGACCAGAGGAAGCTCAGTCACTGAGAAAACAGCATAGTCGTTACAGCACACTGTGAAAAGCACATGAACCAAACCATGTCAGGGACACAGGTCAGTGAAGAGACTACAGGGTCCAGGCCTCTCTCTGAGAGAAGTCAGACCCACGGGAGCAGCCCACACAAGGGTATCAGTTAGGCTTCTCCGTGACTAGGAAGCATCTACACCATAGTGACTGACCCCTAAGGGGAACCACGAGGGGATGCCACAGAACTCTACCGTTTTTAATTTCTTTGGTCCAAAATCCTTTGGGAAGTCCTCCTGCTTAACAGGTTTCTCCTCCTCATCGGAATCCTCTGAATCCGCTTCTTCAGCTGCCCCTTTCTTGAGCCCAGCACTGATGAAGTTGACAGGTGCGGAGTAGTCTCGGGCCCTGCAGACAGACACAAAGCACTTGGCTCCGTAAAGAATTTCTCTGCAGCCTCAGGTCCTAGAAACTGCTTACTATGTGGGCGGTTTAATTCAAATCTGTAGCTGACTGTCAATACGGACTATCAATGAGAGTGATTATAAATGAAAACCGTATCTATCTCCCTTTGACACTTTTAAAATGGTACTTATCATGATCATGTGTTTGATGGAGGAGGTGCCCGCTCAAGGCAAGCATGTGGAGCCAGAGGACAACTTTGTGGAGGTGGCCTCTCCTTCTACCTTTTACAAGGGAACCAAGGCTCGCACTCAGGCTGTCAGGTCTGTGTGGCTCGCACTCAGGCTGTCAGGTCTGTGCAGCTCGCACTCAGGCTGTCAGGTCTGTGCGGCTCGCACTCAGGCTGTCAGGTCTGTGCGGCTCGCACTCAGGCTGTCAGGTCTGTGCGGCTCGCACTCAGGCTGTCAGGTCTGTGTGGCTCGCACTCAGGCTGTCAGGTCTGTGCAGCTCGCACTCAGGCTGTCAGGTCTGTGTGGCGAGCACCTTTACATGCTAAGCTGTCTCGCTGGACCCTATTTACAATTTAAGAGAATATTTGCCTGGAGCTGGGACTGAAGCTCAGTGGTGGAATACTTAACCTTCTGTGCATATAGCCCTAGGTTAATTCCAAGCACTCCCTAAAAGCATATGTTTTAGAAACTATTAAAGTGCAAAAATCAATCAGGAGTAGAAAAATTCAGAGAGAGATAAACCCCAAGTAAAATTAAATAAAATTATGAGTGTAGCTGACTATGGTGGCGCATGTTTTTAACAGCACTCGGGAGGCAGGGGCAGGCAGATCTCTGTAAGTTCCAAGCCAGCAGAGGTCTGTCTCAAACACAAACACACACACACACACACACACACACACACACGAGTGTAAAGCGTATGAACAATTATGTCAATCAAATTCAGAAAAAGCTCATTAAAGTTACAAAAACTGAACTATAAAACTCCAAATTAGCTGAAATGTTTTGATTTAAAATTCCGAGTGCTTTAAAAATTGGGGTGAGGTGGGCTGGGACGTGCAAGCAAGAGGCCCAGGGGCTGGAGGGATGGCCCACCAGTTAGAACATGGGCTGCTCCCGCAAAGGACTGGAGTTCAGTTCCCAGCACCACATCAGACAGCTCACAGCAGCCTGTTACGACAGCTTCTGGTGATCTGATGTCTCTGGCTTCCACAGGCACATAAACTCACCCAGGCACATAAATACACACATACACATAAATAAAAATAAAACAACAAGCTGAAGAACTATCAAGGAAGAGTCCCAACATCAGCCTTGTGCCTCCGCATCCATGCATTCACACCCAGACACACAAACAAGAAAAAAGAAAGAGCGGACCAATAACCCTAACCCTCAGGTCCCTTCTGTGGGTAAGGAAACACTGTGCCTGAAGAACACAGAGAAAAATTCCAGTGGAAAACCCTGGCCTTTCACAACACACCATGATGCTTGCTAAACCGACCAGCCTCCGGTTAGCCATGGCAACAGTAGGATACATGGAAAATTTTCCTAAAGGGTACAATATAATCTACGGTTAAAGTACCAAACGTGGATTCACAGGGGTCAAGGTTCAGATTTGAGCTCAGTCTCTGCCTGGCTATGCCACTTGATCCTCAGTCCCTAAAACTGGGGTGAAATGGCCTACTCACACAAGTGTATAGTCCTGACTTTTAAGAGACTGAGGTCAGAGCATCCCAAGCTGAAGGCCTATCTGGGCAACTTGGTGATATTCTATCTTATCACAGAATGTAACAAGATGAGGCTATAGCACAGTGACACAGCACTTGCCTAGGACACTGTGGCCATGGGTTCACTCCCTAGTGCCTCACCAAAAAAACATACAGAGAAGAGGTGGTAACAATGTGCTTCTCTCAGAGAGTTAGGACAGCAGCTCTCAAGAATCCAAAACAAGGAGGCACATTGGAATCCTGTTAATGTCACTGTAAACGAAGCTATGCTTGATCCCTGATCACATATCACAGGCTCTAGCCTTCCCAGCAGGTGAGAGGAAGCTGAGCCTACCCTCAAACTATCTCCCAGACTCCTTTGTGAGGCAGGACCATTCTCAATGGACAGGAGCAAAGGCCAAAAGGCAAGAGACAAACCCAGATCTGTCACACATGGGGTAAGAGCTGAGGCCACACATGGGGTAAGAGCTGAGGCCACACATTGAGCCCATTCTGGGCAGATACAGCCTTCCTCATCTCCCAGCCTAGCCTGGGTCTCACCACCTCTTAGGGAACCCAAGTCTGGTCTCTTCACCAAGCTCTGCCCCCGACTGTGGCTCTGTGTCCACTATGAACAAGAGCAATGGGTCTTCTAGAAACATAACCTGGGCAAATAATACCCTCTCTACCACAGACTTTCTCAAACTCAGTTCCCACCAAGTACCATCAGCGCCTCCCGAGTTTCTTCACACCCAACCTTGCCTTCTACTTTCTTCTACTTCTATTTTAGTTTCAGATTACAGAGCCCTTCTGCAAAGTGACCTTCCCTGACTTCCCAGAAGAAGTCCCTTGTCCTTTAGACATCAGGAAGCGCCCTCTTCTCCCAGATCACTGTTCCCAGGTTACTGTTCCATATTTGTACTGTGTGGCTGATCAGCGCTTTACCACCCACTGGGGATGGGTCTCGGAGGCCGGGGCTGGATGAGAGCAGTGAGACAGTACAGTACAAGGACAGTACATAACACAGTAACTAGTTCATAGACGACAAGCTGAGGGCCAGACTGGCGAAGCACCAGCTGGAATGGGAACCTGTCCGCTACCTCGCACCCCCACCCTCAGCAAGATGCTGTTGCTAAGCAGCTCAACAGGACCAGGAGAGGAGTCTTGTGGAGCTTTCTGCCCCACCCCTGGAGCAAGGACAAACAGCCAGGAGGGCAGTACCGTTTGCCTCCGAAGCTGGGCCTCTCCTCATCTGAGTCGCGCTCAGCCCACACTCCATAGGTGGCCTCTTCCTTGGTCTGCCAGTGGCGCTGTCGGTTGGGGTTGAACTCGTTCTGCAGATCCCAGTCAGTGATCTCAAAGTTCTCTCGCTCATCATCATCATCGTCATCTAGGTGGCCTTCCCCGTCCCGGTACAAGTGGGACAGCGACATCGTCAGTCACTAAAGGGACACAAAGGGCAGTGTGAGAAATTCTGGAGGCAACAGGAGGGTCCTGGAATCTCTGTTCCTCATCAACTCCACACCTTCCTGCACATCCCAAGTCCATTAACATCACACTGTTGTTCAATAAAGCAGCAACTGAAACACATTTGAGAAAACATTCCTGAAACATCAAAACCAAAGACTGGCCAGCAGTCCACAGGAGGCTAACAACCTGACTGCCTCAGCCTAGCCAGTCATAAACATAAACACAGAGAGAGAGAGAGAGAGAGAGAGAGAGAGAGAGAGAGAGAGAGAGAGAGAGAGAGAGACACCCCACAAGAAAAAAGCACACAGTTCTGTACATTACCGCCTCAGAAGCTGTGTGGGCACCTAACTTTTCCTATTAACCAGGAAAGAGTTCTTTCTAGCTCCATGGTAGTCCAAGAGAATTCTGACATAAAAAGCCACTTAGGTATGACACTCAGGTTTTCCTGTATAAACCTGAATTGGTGTGCTGGAAGGCATTGGGCATTATGAACACTACCTAATACTTATATCTGGACAGTGTGGCCTAAAACTATCTGTTCTGCCCAGGTAATGAAATCCAGCCATGTTATAAAACGTATCAGTGACCATGGTCAACTTAAGAAACAACTTGTAAGGACTGAATAAGGTGATGCATTAAAAAAACAGACCTTGATCTGGACAGAAGATTCCGCAGTTAAGAGCACTGGTGCTCTTGCAGAGGACCAGACATGGGTTCAGTTCTCAGCACCCACTTAGCGCTAACAACTGTTCCTAAATCCAGTTCCAGGGGATTCGAAGCCATCTTCTGACCCCCATGTGTACTGCAGGCCACGGGTGCATTTATATACATGCAGGCAATACACTCATGCACATAAGTAAATAAATCCAAAAACTGAACAACAAAACCAAAACCCTGAGCTCCCAATAGATGCCCCTGAACACTATTTCCTCTTCAGTCCGTTGGTTGGGGTCTCCATCAGTCCCATTCATGACCGGAGAGTGAATCCCCGAAAGAGACTGTGAAATCAAAGCACTAACTCCACAGCCTGAGTTCAAATCCCGCCGTCCTCTCCCGCGACAACGACGCCCGCTCACCTCTCCCAGGCGGTCGGGAGACCCAACAGCTCTCGCACAGCTCCAGAAAAACCACTAGTCCGCCAGCCAGCCAGAACCCGGATGTAGTGCTGCCGGCGCGCCGGAAGTGATGTATAGGCAGCGGAAATGACGCGCTGTCGCTCCGGCCGCAAATTAACCCAAAAGTGAGATTCCCGCCCCACCCTGCGTCCTGCGCTGCGCCCCGCCCCCCACCCTGCACCACGCCACGCCCCCCACGCTGCACCCCACCCCTCACGCCTCTCCTGGAAGGGCGCGGACGTCCGACTGTGAGGTCGCCTGACCTTGCCATTGTCAGGCGGAGCGTCAGATCTGAAATGGAGAGGGGTCCAGTCGACAGCCTGTGGACCTGACTCTCTGAACGCATGTCAGGGGACCCCGGATAATGGAAATCTGAGAACATCACGCAGAGGGAAGAGATCGCCTGAAGAGTTCACAGTCCTGACTCTGACATCACGCGTAATCTGTAGGCATGCTTCCTGGCCTTTGTCTCATCATTGTAAATAAGTAGAAATGTAACCCTGCTGCAAGATTCAAAGTGTGTTCCTCTCAGCAGCTCTGGCTAGGCAGTTGATAAATCCGTTTAACTTTATCAGTTTCTGTTCCTGATTTCTTTTGAAATGTAGTGAAACTAAGGCAGCTGCTTGTGAGGCTGAGTGCCTTGCAGCAGTTTGAAGGGGTGAATGGCAAACTAGATTAGCCAAGTATTCTCTCCAAGAAGCATTGTCATTGTTTTTCTTTCTGTCTTAATAACTTCTCTGTTGCTATGATAAAAGCAATTTAGAGGAGGAAAGGATCTGTTTCAGCCTACTTTTCCAGGTCACAGTCTCATGCCATCCAGGAGTATAGGAATGTTCATTTTCTCCAGATTAAAGAATTAAAAGGCAGGAAATAAATGTTACTGGAAATCTTGGGGTGTCCAGAGGGAGCCACCATAGGATACCAGGAAAATCAGGGTAGCCTTTTGGAGTTCTTCATCTCATTAATAGAAGAATTGGACTCAAAGCTTGGCATGATACCCCACACCTTTCAATCCCAGCACTTAGAAGGCAGAGGCAGATGGATCTCTGAGTTCGAGGCCAGCCTGTTCCAGGCCAGCAAGCACTACACAGTAAAAAGCCTGTCTGGAAAACAAAATCAAACAAAAAACTTACAAAAAAAAATCAACGAATTCAAGGAAGCTCAAGGACAGCGTATTAGAGTTTAAATGGATAACCCAAGTTGGGTGGTGCACGCCTTTAATCCCAGCACTCTGGAGGCAGAGGCAGGCCAACCTCTGTGAGATCCAGGCCAGTCTGGTCTACATAGGCCAGCGGAGACTACAGGGAGACCTGTCTCAAAAATGAAACAAACAAAAAAATAGCCCTGTAGGCTGGAGAGATGGCTCATCAGTTAAGAGCGCTGGCTGTTCTTCCAGAGGATCCAGATTTAGTGCCCAGCACCCACATGGCAGCTAACAACCATCTGACTCCAGTTACAGGAAATGTAACACCCTCATCTGGCCTCCATGGACATTGCACATATGTGGTGCACCTACATACATGTAGGCAAAAGACTCATACACATAAAAAATTTTTTTTAGTTTAAGAATAACCCCAAGGCTGGCAAGCTGTAAATCTCACAGCTGACCAGAGGAGAATGGTAGTCGGGGAGGGGGGCAAGTGGTGCTGTTTGAGATCTGCCAGCAAGGAGGTTAGCCAGAGATGCTGATGTTCTGCAGCCACAGGGCAGGGGAGGGGAGCTTTAGAGAAAGAGGAAGGAAGCCTAAAAGTATTAGGAAGTTTAAGAGAAAAACTCAACTCGAAGGCAGGCAAACTATAAATCTTGTCACTGCTCTGAAGGAGAATGGAATGGAGAAAAAAAGAAAAACAGATTTGCTGCCTGAGATAAGCCAACATGGAGGGCAGCCACAGGGCAGGGAGCTTTAGAGAACGAGGAAGGAGCCCAGCGCACCAAGAGTTTAGAAGCATTTCAGGCTCTGGGCAGAGTGGGAAAGAGAAAAGGCAGAGAAGAAAAAGGAATACTGGGCACGGTGCACACGCCTTTAACTCTAGCACTTGAGAGGCATAGGCAGGCAAATCTCTTGAGTTGAAAGCCAGTCTAGGCTACATAGCAAGTTCCAGGCCAGCCAGGTGTAGTGAGAACCTGTCTTTAAAAAAAATTTTTTTGTCAGTAGGAGACAGGTATTACTAAGAGAGAAATAGATAAAACTGGGGCATTTAAATGGGAGGGGGAGGGACAGTTATGAGGGGAACTACGGGGATAAAGGGAAAGAAGGAGCTCAAGAGAGATGGGGCATAGGAGACTGGTGTCAACAAGGGGGAGATGAGGAAAATGGGGACACTTTAATGGGGAAGATCTGGAGGGAGGGTTAGACGGGGGATTAGACTAGTACCTAGCTAGTATATAACACCAGAGTGAATTATATCCGTCTAACAACCTAAAGACAGATTCCACATACAGTATCTCTACATGAGTCCACGTGCATAACAAGAAACAGTGTCAGAAAGGAGAAACCTTCCTTTAAGTTGTTGGTCAGGGTGGTCTAAGAGACTCCCAAAATAACACAAGCCATTGCCACAGCTCTTGATTGCCTCTCAGAACTTCAAGGTGAGACCCTATTGCTGAAGACAGGACAGACTTCAGAGATCTGATTTGGAGCAGTGGAGCTGGAACTGATCTGAAAGCCCCTTCCCCTGAAGGCTAGCTCATAGTTCTGGAGAGCACTGCACAAGCTGCTATCTGAGAACATCAATCCATGGTCCAATACCAGCCCCATGACCAAATAACCACATCAATGACTGGCACAGCATACAACACTGGTGCAGAAGTGGCACTTTTATCCAATCAACAACTACCTTAATTGGACTTAAAGCCCATTCACTGGGAGGAAACTCATGTGTGGTACTATAATCATAGCCAAATACACATTGAAGAGATCTTAGAGAAATCCCCAAGGCTGTCACATCCCTAGGCTAATGTAACTTCTTAGTGCAAAGTATGTATCCTTATATTTACAGTCAAGTATCCCAGTCACCACTCATCAAAGCTTCTTTTGCACCAGATGAAGACTATTACAGACTGCCACAACTGGTCACACACAGACATTGTCTATGAATTGCCCAAGCCTAAGTGGCACATCTACAATGCAGCCTCTACACCTGAGGGTCACAGGACATAGAACAAGGGGTAAAGAGGACGCTAATGAATCTCTCAGATCTCATTAATGAAGCTCCCTCGTGCAACAAAGGTCCAGGAACAGAAAAGGTCACAAATGGCCAAAGAGTGAAGATTAGGTGTCTGCAGAGTGTGGGTCCCTGGACAGAACTCCAATATTAAGCTTCACTTATCTATGGCTCAGGGACCATTGCTAAAGGGGAGGGGGTGTTGGAAAGATTGTAAGAGCCATGAGGAGGTGTGTGACCAAATGGAAATAGGATCCTACAAGATCCTGGGACTCTGTTCATATGAACCTACAGCATGGTGTCGGCATGCTCAAGACCCATGCAGACTCAAGGACAAAAACCAAGCATAGAACTTAGGAAATGGGTAGAAGTCCCCAATGTTTACTGAAGAAATATTGGCAGCAGATTACTGTTGGGTGAGAAAGAGCTGATCTTCTTAAAGCAAGGGACTCTGGATAGGCTGACTGAACCTCAGTGGAGGAGCCTGTGCTGAGGAATGTCCAGGGACACTAACTTGACATAATAGGCCTTAACACAAATGACAGGAGGAGGGCTATGGGAGGGTGCCAGTGAGGAAGGGGGTGTAAAAGTGATTATAATTTGTTGAGATGTTCTGTATGAAATACACAAAAATTCATTAAAAGAAAAATTCAATATAATAAAATAATAAGAAAAAAGAAAAAGGACTAGCTAAGCCCTGAGTCAAGACTCAGCAAGGTGGAAAGACCCAGCTGAATCCCATGACAGCTCATAAGGACCACAGTAAGAATGGACATTTTGGGAAGGAAAAGAGCATTATCTTAAGGCGAACCTGTATTCCTAGGCGTGGTCTGTTAGCCAGGTCCTTGAGGAAAGTGAGAGCGGGAACCCAAGGTGGGAACCACTGCAGAACTGCTTGCTGGCTCATAGAGCCCAAGACCACCTGCCTAGAGATGGTGCTGCCCACAGTGAGCTGTGCCCTCCTGCATCAGTTAATAATCAAGACAGTCCCCCACAGACACGCCCACAAGCCAGTCTGATCTGGGAGACTCCTCAGTCCAGGTTTCCTTCTCATGATTCTAAGCTGAGCCAATGGGACAAAGTGGACTAGGATGCTTTCCAACCAGCTGGTAAACAAATTCATTTATTCAGCAATCCCACTTAAATGTACAGAGTACCCAGAAGTTGAACCCAAGCGGTATGATGACCAAAAGAAGTAAAAGGTTTAGGGTGCGGTGGGGGGTTCAAGAAGGACAGTGAAACAGATCACAGGGGCATAAGGAGATTGTTTTACAAGTTATTAACATTGTGGACAGACAGTGGGGGGCTCTGAGGAGAGTTTCAGGCTCAACAAAGAGACAGACAGCAAGCCTGGGGCTCTGAAGCAATGATCAGGTCCACACGGCAGAAGTGTGGTCTGGTTCATATCTTCTGAGGATGGAGGAGGTTTCACAGCCTGAAGCCAGGCTCTCTGACTCCCAGACAAGAGGTGGGGAAGGGGCGCGGAGAGAATGTGTGCCCACCCTACCACACTCCCTTCATGTTAATTCACTTTCCAAGTGAGAGATGCTGCACCAGGAAGTCTGTTGGCTAGGGTCTCCCAAGCACTGTCTCAGTAGGTGTTAGTAGGTGTTAGCCCCTGTCTGCGAGAGGAGAATACCACAGATGTGGCCTGAGAAGAACCTGGATGGCTGGGTTTTAATGTTACATTCTTTTTTTGTTGTTGTTGTTTTGTTGTTGTTGTTGTTGTTGTTGTTTTCAGTCTTCTTGAGACAAGGTCTCCCTGTAACCCCAGCTAACTTGGAACTCATTTTGTAGACCAGGCTGGCCTTGAACTCACAGAGATCCACCTGCCTCTGCCTCCCTAGTGCTGGGATTACAGGCGTGTGCCAGTACGCCCAACTTACTGTTACATTTTTATAAGAAAGCTCTCAATGGCCTACGTAGGTTCTGAAGTTTTCCAATCTTGGTTCTTCTGTGTGCTAGCTGGAGATCTGGAGCTAAGTGTTGTATTTTTTAAAAATATTTTATTTATTATTTTTATTTTATGTGTATGAGTGTATTGCCTGTGTGTGTAAGTGCACCTGTATCATACAATACAGAGGTCAGAAGAGGGCACGGAATTCCCTGGAACTGGTGTTACAGATGGTTGTGAGCTGACATGTGGGTTCTAGGAATCGAACCCCGGTCCTCTGCAATAGCAGTTAATACTCTTAACGGCTGAGCCATCTCTCCGGCCCCGTATTATGTTTTTCTAAGCCCAAGTTTTCTCTTCTGTAAAATGGGTGATTAAATCAACAAGATAGAAAGACTGACTATCACACAGTCAGTGCTTAGGAAGTGGTAGCTAAATTTCCTTCCATTTTCTCTCCCCATGATGAAAAGACTCAACAGGCAATTGTTTGAGAGTACAGAGAACATTAGACCTGAAATAAAAAGACTTAAATACACCATCTATGCTTTCGATGAATTAAGAACTGACATGGGGCCAACTTAGCAGGTTCTTAGGAATGAGGACTGTGGCTTAATGGTGTTTGTGTCCACAGAGACATGTGGGGTGTCTGTGCCTGACACACAGTGTGACCTCAGGAAAGAAACTCGATGCTGAGGTCTTAACAGAAGGGCAAGGGAGAGAGTCTCACCAGCTGCAGTGAACGTGAGGAGGACAGTGAGAGCAAAGCAGAGGAAGGCCTGAAACCTTGAGTCTAGTACATACTGTTTATATCCCAGAGGGTGTGTGTGTGTGTGTGTGTGTGACATGTAGACATGAAAGCCTTTTATATGTAGAGTGTGTTTTCATGTGGGTGCACATGTCTTTGTATGGGAGAGTATGTTCATTTGGGTGCACGTCTTTGTATGAGGGGTGTGTGCTCACGTGGGTGTCCATGTGCATTTCTGAGTGGTGGTCAGAGGATAACCACTATTTTGTCACTCCACAAGGACTATTCGCTTTGTTTTTTGAGAGGAGAGTCTCTCATTGGCCTGGAGGTTGCCACTTTGGCTAGCTAGGCTGGCTGGCTGAGTCCCAGGGATCTGCCTGTCTCCATTTTCCTGGCACTGGGATTATGAGCATGAACCAGTTCACTCAGCTCTTTTATATGAGTTCTGAGGCCTGAATTCAGATCCATGCATGCATTGCAAATCGTCTCCCCAACCTGGAAAGCCTGCCTTTTAGGTAACTATGGTTATGTCTTTCCCAGGCACTTGGAGCTGCAGGCACTGGGCACATGAGGGATGGATGTTAATGGTTGCTTCATCGTATTCACCTCACCACATGGCTAAAGAGAAGGAAGCATTGTGGACTGGCTAGGTAAGAGTGCTCCGGTCAGTTTCTTTGTTATTATTCGGGGGTGAGAGGTAATGAATATTTTCAGGTTGGTTTGGTTTGGTTTTTGGGACCATGTCTCGCTATGAAGTCCAAGATGGTCTTGAACACAAAATCTTCCTGCCTCTGCCTCTCACATTCTAGGGTTATAGGCATTGCATCATTGCACCCTGCTAAGAATACGAGCTCTCAATTGATCCGTATGTGTGCAAGTCTGGGTTCTCTAAAGACCCAGAACTGGGCCTGGTGTGGTGGTGCACACCTTTGATCCCACACTTGGGAGATAGAGGCAAATGAATCCTTGGGAGTTCAGGGTCAGCCTGGTCTAGATAGTAAGTTCCAGAGAGCTGGGGCTACAGGAAGATCCTTTCTCAAAAAGACAGACAGATAGACAGACAGAGAGGGAGAGAGAGAGAGAATGAGAATAGATTAGCTTGCAGAATAAAGAAAGTCCAAGTAGTTCAACAATGGTCGCACCAGCACCATACTGGAAAGGCTGAGAATCCAGTGGTTGCCCAGTCCACAAGGCTGGATATCTCAGTCATCCCAACCTGGTGATGAAGGCCTGGAGGATTCCTGGAGCACTGCTGGTCTTCAGTCTACATTGGACTCAGAAGATGTTGGCTGTGCTATCAGAGGAGGAATGTCACAAGATGAAATGCCAGTGAGAGAGAGGGCAAGCAGCAAGAAGCCCAGTGCTCCCTTCTGCTGTGGCCTTTTACGTGGGCTGCCACCAGGAGGGAACGCCCACATTTAGGGTGGGTCTTCCAGCTTCAAATAATCCAGTCAAGAAAGTCTCTCACATTTCAGTTAATTCCAGATGCAGTCAAGTTGACACCCAGGACTAGTTATCACAGTGTGCATTGGACCAAGAGGGAGAAATCACGTGAAATCACGTGCCACATGAGTGGATGATCCAAAAAGAACAGTGATGTTCCTGGTCCAAGCATATAGTCTGAACTGAATCATCAGGAAAAGAGCAGAGAAACCCAAGCCAAGGGGCCTTCTATGCAGCGAACCATCGTCCTCACAGGGTCACCAAGGTCAAAGAAAGACCTGGAACTGTTAGACTGAAGGAGACAGCAGCTAAACATGACATTGGCCACTGCTCTTTTTGCTCTAATGGAAATAATCAGGAGAACTGGAAGAGGGCTGATGGCTAGGCGTTAAGAACACTTGTTCCTCTTCCACAGCACCTGAGTTCGATTCCCAGTACCCATATGAGGCGGCTTACAACCATCTGTAATTCTAACTCCCTCTTCTGGCCTCTGAGGTCCACCCACATGCATGTGGTATTCATGCATTCATACATATATACACATAAATAATAGAAATCAATCTATAGAAAAATAATTGGAAATTACAGGCAGCCTGAGATTCCATGATAAGCTTGTGTTCATTTCCTGGACTCATACAGCACAGGCTGACCTTTCCCTCTCACTCCTCTTACTTGAGAGGATTTCTATCTTGCGCCGCCACACCAGCCTTATGTCCTGGTTTTAGTGGTTATCTGCTGGTTGTTTCTGTTTGCAGAGACACAGAAGCATTTAGTGGTGACACGACATTGACTTCATCTCAAATGACTGCAGGAAAGACATTTCTCTGTGTGCTTGGAACGCCTCGTGTTTTTTCAGAACAAAAGCTTGACTTTCCTGCTTCCTAGATGTGGGGCCTGCAAGGGATTTCTTTTCCTTCTTGCACCTCAGTTTTTCCATCTGTAAAGTGGGGGTGATGACAGCACTGCTCTAAGAGGGTGGCTTTAAAAACAGCAACCAATGGTGAGAGATGGCTCAGCAGTTAAGAGCACTGGTTGTTCTTGCAGAGGACCCAGGTTTGGTTCTCAGTACCCACACTGAGGCTAACAATTGTCCATAACTCCAGTTCTAGGGGATTTGATGTCCTCTTCTGACCTCTGTGGACATTACATGATGGGTGCAGGCAATATACCCATACACAGAAAAAAGTGTGAGTTAATGCATGGAAGACCTAAGCATATCGAGAGCTCATTAGATAGCTGTGGCCCAGCTCCACTTAAACCCCAGTGACGGTAGCTAGGCATAGCGGTGCCCACCTTTAATCCAGCACTCAGGAGGCAGAGGCAGGAGGATCTCTGTGAGATGGAGGCCAGCCTGGTCAACACAGTGAGTTCCAGACCAGGTGGAGCTACAGGGAGACCCTGTCTCAAAAAGACAAACAGTAAACAGCAAAAAACAATGATACAACTCAGAGATGATGGCTGCTGTTTCTTCTCTCATTAAGATTTCTCAGTTCAAGGGCCAGAAAGGTGGCTCAGTGGTTAAGAGCACTAGATGTTCTTGCAGAGGATCCAGGTTTGATTCTCGGCACCCACATGGCAGCTAACAACCATCTATAATTCCAGTTCCAGGGGATCCGAGGGCACTGTACAACTTACATATATGCAGGCAAGACACTCATACACTCATACATAAAATTTTAAAAATAAAGAAATAAAACGATTTCTCAGTTCAAACGCTCAGTCTTTGGAAAAGCAGGGAGAGAAGGAAGCCAGGGGCTTAGATTCAGGCCTCATCTCCATTCCTATCTCCCGTCACTTGTCAGAAAATCCTGGCTATGAGACTTAGGGATATCCAGGCCCCAGTCTAGATTCTCAGTGAGGTACTCAGACATGTGGCCTTCTTGGAAGGGGTTGCCAAGCAACAGGGCTCCTCAGCAGGAGTGTGGCAGGGCCCTCTGACACGCCTTGGTCCCTTCCACACCATCCAGAGATGAGAAGATGGAGGAGGGTGAATGACACACTGAGCTGAAGGGCAGGGCCGGTGTGAACCCCAGAAGTGCAGAGCTGAAGCGCAGAGCCTGTTTGAACTCCCCAAGTGCAGGCACACAGGCTCCAAGTCATCACGGCTCTCTTCTCTGAGCTAACAGAAGGGTTTCTGTGCATTCAGGGTCACAGTCAGCGCCCTCTGGAGACATCATCTCCTCAGCGCTCCACACCCCTGACCAGTCCCTGTGCAGTCCACGACATACAGCGACTTCCGCATCACCTCGAACGACTGTGCAGGGTGTGGGGAGCCTAGCTCAGTTACAACTTTAAATAGGCTGGTACCATAGAAACAACCCTTAGGTGGCATTTTCAAAGCTGATGTATTTAAAGTCTAGCACATGTACTTCTTCTAGGATGGTGACATTATGCTGTGGCACATGGCTGCTTCTTAGTTTGAAACCTGTCACAAAAATATATATGGTGTCCTGAAACCCCAGATTAGCACATTTGATCTCCCTCTAAATGCTTTGCACAGATGGTTTCTACATTACTTATCTCTCAAGAACTTTCTAAGCCCCTCCGTTGTAGAGAAAGCTGGAGTGGAAGTAGAAAGGCCTTGGGTAAGGTCTGTAACACCAGGATCCCCAGAAGGTGGGGCTAAGGAGGGCGGCTCTGTTGGTAAATTTTTTTACCTGGAAAGCACAAAGCCTGAGTTTGATCTCTACAACCACTTTAAAGAAGATGAGCATAGTGGGAAGCACTTTTAACTCCAGCCTGGCCTCCTCTGCCAATTCCAGACCAGTGAGAGACCCTGCCTCAAAATGGAGGCTGGTGCCTGAGGAACAACACATGCATACACATATGTACCCGCATGAACACATACACACACACACACACACACACACACACACACACACACAGGTATGATCAGGGATCACATCCTCCTTCATTCATTTATTTCTTCATGAACAAACACATTTTTAAAAGATTTATTTTTTTATTTTATGTGTATGAGTGTTTGCGTACATTTATGTAAGTGTGCCATTTGTGTGCCTGGTACCTGTAGAGGCCAGAAGAGGGCATCAGATCCCCAGGAATTGGAGTTATAGACAGTTGTTATCTGCCATGTGGGTGCTGGAAACTGAACCCGGGTCCTCTGCAAGAGCAGCCAGTGCTGTTAACCACTGAGCCATCTCTGTATCCCCTCTTAAGAAATATTTAACAAATGTAGATACTGTCTACTTCAGGGTTAGCATGCCCTGCAAATGTCTTAAAACAACAGCAAATACTGTCTCCCACAGCTTCCCTGGGTAGTGATGGGAGAGTGACTTGACTGGGTGGCTGACCCGGGGTCACAGTCACCAGAAGCTAATGCGGGGTGCTGGCAGGCCCCGGGTCCTTGTCACATGTGCCTCCACTAAACCCTGCCAAGCATCTCATGACAGAGTGGCTGGTTCCTTCAGACTAAGTGATCCAAGAGAGAGTAAGGAGGCTATGGGGTCTTCTAGGACTTTGAGTCAAAAGTCACATGCTGTCATTTGTGCCTCATCTTATTGGTTACACGTCAGTCCCTGCCAGGCTTGACAAAGAAAAGTATAAGACGCCCGAGTTGAGGTTAATTTCAGGGAAAATTAATATTGTTTTAGTATATGTGTGATGTAATATGGCAAAAAAACCCAACTATTCAGTCTTATCTGAAATTCGATTGAAGCATTGCCTTCCATGTTAGTAGGGTGCCCTAGTCCTGCCGAGCCTGGAAAGGAGCTACATAGAAACAGAGTCAGCAGCCTGATGGCCAGTTTCCCTGGGGCTGTGCCCCAGCCTGAGACAACTGGGTGTGGCTGACCTTTGTGGCTATGCTGCTGTGGCTCTAGTGCTGAAACCTCTTTCCTAGTTGGTGCTATTTATTTATTTATTTATTTGTTTAGGTCTTTTTGAGGTAGGGTTTCCCTGTAGCCCCAGTTGGCCTGGAAATAGCTATGTAGATCAGGCTGGCCTTAAACTTCGCCTGCCTCTGCCTCCCGAGTACTGAGATTAAAGGTGTGCCCACCATGCCCAACTATGGTGTTGCTGTTTTAGAAAGAGATGAAAATGTCGAAAAGCAGAGCCTGACTGGAGGTGGCAGACCACTAGGGATCCACTGATGGAATCTTGTCTCCCTGCTTCCTGGCTGCAGGGCCCCACCACCGTGTTCCTACTCTCCACAGTCTGGGAAGGACCTTGGAGTGAGACTTCTGACACAGCGAGTCAGATGAGCCCTCCCTCAAGTTGTTTCTCTCAGGTGTTTGTCATGGTGATGAGAAGCAGCCTGGAGGTAGAGGGGTGAGGAACAGAAAATGAGGGCTGCGGCATCCAGACGTTGCAGCACATGGAGATTCCTTCACTGTTCCACTGGGGCATGGAGCCCTCCTCACAGCAGTTGGGCTTCTTATTGTGTTTGTTTTTATTTTCACTTTTTGACCTATTTTATGTGTACTTAAGTACACCCATTGTAGTGCCTGTAGAGGCCAGAAGAGGGCATCAGACATCAGATCCCCTGGAACTGATGTTATGGACAGTTGTTAGCTGCCTTGTGGGTACTGGCAACTGACTGGGAACCAAACCCAGCTCCTGTGCAAGAGGAGCCAGTGTTCTTAACTGCTGAACCATCTCTCCAGTTCCTGTTTGTTTTTTAAAACAGGGTCTCAGCCCAGGCTATCCTCAAACTTGCTGTGGTAGTGCAGGATAACCTTCTGATCCGCCAATCTCTACCTCCCAGGTTTTTTGATCTTTTTGTGTCAGGGTCTCCCTGTAGCCCAGCTGGCCTGGAACTCACTATGTAGACCAGGCTAGCCTTGAACTCACAGAGATCCACCCCCACCCCCCACCTCCCAAGTGTTGGGATTAAAGGCATGTGCCACCCCACCTGGCTTGGAATCCAGGACTCTGTGCATGCTCGTCATTTGCTCTGACTGAGCCACATTCTCAGCTCAGTAGCTATTCTCATTCATTCTGTAGACTGAGCTTTGTCCACTGGCTTGACCTAGATGCATCCAGGTGTGTAAGGGGGGCACTTGCTTCAGTGGCTAAACAAAGGAACCCCCAAATGCTTGGTATGGACTTCACCGACATCTAGAAGCTTGCACAGACCAACCCATGCCAGCTGTGGTGGAAGCTAAGCAGATTTAGTTTGCTATGGGTTAGCAGTGCTCAAAGGCCAGCCTCGGGGCTTTGCTCTTACACTGAGGTTGTTCAAGATGGGAGTGCGCCTGGGAGTGGAGAGCTGGAAGCAACACCAGGGGATCGTTGTGTAACTTGTGTAACCTCCTAGTGTTGTGCCCAGGTTGTAGAACCCTCTCAGAAGACCACTGGGGAGGTCAAGTCTGATGCAAGCACAAAGGGTCTTTATTTACAAGCTCGAGCTCGGTCCACAGTCTGACACACCGACGCAGCAGGTGATAAGACAGTGGCCCTGAGTGGAGAGTAGGGTGATCTTTTCTAGGGTTAAAACAAAGAGAGGAGGGACAAGGGTTGGGATTGGTTAAGGAAGCCCACTGGCGCAAAAAGCATCTTACTCATATTGAGGTTACAGGGCCCACGGAATGTGCTGACCAAAGGATGTTACAAGGTCTTGTTTATGTCTCTGATTTAGCCTTGGTCAACCTGACCAGATTTCATGTAGTCCTAAGTAGGGTGTTTTTACAAAACCGTCTGGTATTTGAAGGCTACATCCTTGCAGGTGTTTTACTATGAGTGTGGGAAAGACTGCTTGTGGTCTTTCCTGGAGCTGGGAAATCAAGCTTACATAGCAGAGGTTTTTCTCTAACAAAATGGAGTCAGGTTTGCTGCAGCCTTCACTTTTCATTTCTGGGGGGTCCTTACACTAGGAGTCTATGATTTCAATGTAAGAAGCTAGCTAATCTGATGAGTGTTCCACGGAAAGGAGGCTCCATCAGTGATGGGCCTCGCGGTGAGAGGGCTCGCCCGAAGAACCTCTGTCTCATGATTCTTCATCCCATGCAGCGTTCAGCTACATGGGAGACTGAGGCAGGCTTCCGGGATGAGGTGAAGGATGCGTCTTCCTCGATCTGACCTAGGTCTGGCATTAAGAAGGCAGGGCCTGGCGGGTAGGAGTTGTCTCTGGCCCCAAGGGGTTTTATTGCTTTTGCATTTTGAGACATTATTCTGTTGCCTAGACCAGCTTCAAACTCCTAATCCTCCTGCCTCAGCCTCCTGAGTATTAGGATGACAGGCATCTGCTACCATGCCTAGCTTCAAAACTTGTGTGAGTTTTGTTATTGTTTTGAATATTTTATTTGGTGCTGGAGAGATGGATCTTTGATTAGAGCCCTGGCTGCTCTTGCAGAGGACCCAGGTTCAGTTTCTAGCACCCACATGGCAGCTAACAACCATCTGAAACTCCAGTTGCAGGGGATCTGACGTCCTCTTCGCCTCTGAGGGCACTGCCTGCACAAGGTGCACCTGTGTATATGCAGGCATACACATAATATATTTTGTCTGTGTGTATTTAAGTGCACCTGTACATGCAATGCCTGCCAGAGACCAGAAGATGATATTGGATCCTCTGGAACTGGAGTTAAGGATGGTTGTTAGCTGCCATATGGGTACTGGGAACCAAACCCAGGTCCTCTGCAAGAGCAGTCAGTGCCCTTAAATACTGAGCCATCTTCCTGTGGGGATCTGGGTATTGAGCAAGGCAAGCAACTCCGGATACCCTAAAGGGATGGCAGGTGTCTGACCTGCTCTGCTTGATGTGATATGAATCTTCCTTTCCCCCACCCCAGACCAGAACCAGGTTTTTGGGTTTCGTTTCCTCATTCCTGAACTTCCACAGCCTTCCCACCCTTTATTCCCAAACCCCACTCTAACTTTCCCACCTTCTGTAACGGTCAGGAAGGCCTCCCTATATAAACCCCTGCATTGGCTCTAATAACCGAACTACCCACCGACGTAGTCCCCCTGGGAGGGAACTCCTCCCGCCGCACTCTGAGCCACCTGAGGTCCCGTTCGATCGTCCTTCATTCTCTGGCATGGCTGGAGCACAACAGCCGTGCTGGAGATGGAGACGCACCCACATCTTCCCAGTCTTGAAACTTGTGTTTTTGATGGACTTGTCTTTAAAGATTTTGAAGACGGGGATTTAAAATGTACCTGAAGTGCCTTCTTACCGGGCACCCCAGCTGAGCAAGCATCCTAGTGACACCTGCATACATCCTGAAGCTGATGGTCACTAGATGACTTCTAGGCAATATTGCTGAATGTTTCTTATTGATAAGTGTGGCTGATGGTGTGTCCAGAGATGGCTGTGGCAGCAGTTCCTGCCACATGCTCAGGGTCCTTCTCAGGGGTAGACAAAGAACTAAACTCCTAGGAGGAATGCAGCAAAGATTCAGGAGGTGTGAAGGCAGGCTGTTACTGAGCAGAAGGCAAGCACTGCAGGTGCCCTGTCAGGTGGGGCCTCTAGCGCTGGTAGCCCGCCATGGGGCTTCTAGGTTGGTTCCTTTACAGGGTCCTGGGACTCTCTTCCCTTTGACCTTCTCTCCCCACACTCTTCGGCCCAGTCGGCCTTAGACAGGATAGAAAAGACTAAAATAGATGTCCTTGCCAGGCGACCATCTTACTTTTTGATACATGGTCTTGTTTTGACACGTTCCAGGAGTTAAGTGGGAATGTTTTTCCTTCCCGCCTTCTGACCTTTCCCCTAACTAACTTCACGTGGCGAACTCCTAACATACAAGGTGACTCGCTCCTCTGCCCTCGGTGTGGAAGGAGGACTCAGTGACAAACTGAGGCAGAAGCTTCCAGGCACATCCTGGAAATGACCATTTGCTCCACTACAGTGTTCTGTGCCCATCACCCCCAGCAGGGTCTGCTCAGGGAAGCCAGGACCCTGTCAGAAGCCTAATTCAGACTACCATGAGGTGGGGAAGTATGAGCTACGGGCAGAGGCCGCCAGGACGGATGCTCAGGAAGCCTCCAGCATCCCAGCCAGCCCAGCCCAGGAGGACATCTCCCTCAGGCTCACTGGTGCTGAACCCAGAATCTAGATTCCACAGCAATGGCACTCAGCCTCTGGTTACAGACGGAAGGAGGCAACCGAGGGAAGATGGATGTCCTCTGCTGCCCAGTCAGAGGACCATGAGACTCCTACACTCCTAACACAGACAGGGCCCCTCCCTGAAGGTAGGTGGCTTCCCCTTTAGGCAGACATAAGTGTCTGAAGTTGAACGTTTGGTAAGGCTAGCCAGCCACTTAGCTCTCAAGAGCTGCCTGCCTCTGCCCTTCAATGCCAGTCATGCCCAACTTTTTATGTGGGCGCCGGGAGATTATGTTCAAAAGACTGCTTCCCCTCCTACCTAGACTAAGGAACCCTATTCTGAAAAAATTACTGATCAGTCTCTCTTAAAGTATCTCATTTCTCCAACAAGGTCCAGGCTACAATCTAGTCTAAGGTCTGAGACATCTTCCTGGTTTCTCTGCTCTACACTCTAGTACTGTACCTGTTCTAAAAGGAAAGAGAGGCTGACAGGTCCTGGTACCATTGCTGGCTTGATTGGACTCATGGCTGACTACCTTGTTTCTAGGCCTAACAAGACCTGTTTTCCTCATGGGTCCAATGATTGGGCTTTGCTTAATTATCTGGTTGTTACCCTATTCTGAAAAAAATTATAGTCCATTAGCCTCCAATCAATGTACCTGAGAGCCCAGTACAATCCCCTGTCTCCTGAGGATTGTGAGTCAAGGCTTTGACTCTGTCTTAAGACCAGGAGGAATGAAACGGCAAAACTACCTCCACTTTGTTCTCGCTGACGTTTGCTGTACCCTGTGTTTTTGCCCATCCATTCCCCCTGCAGTTTGCCAGACAGAACATCCCACGCAGGTAGCTTCAGGGAGTGCATTGTTTCTACAACACTGGGACAATTACAAGTTCCCAGGCAGCATGTCCAGATCGCCCTCCCTCCCAGTGCACCTGCATCTCGTGGAGCCCTTTGTTTCTGTAGTCTGTGAAATTTTTTTCCTAACTGAAACTTTTTGTTAATTGAAAATCTGTTAACTGACCTGCTCCTAGTCTGATATAGCTATGGTTATTGGCTTTGACCCTGGCATGGTGTAACTATAGTTTTGAGTTTTATAAACCCAGCTCTGCATCTTCTCAGGATCAAGAGTTCTCTTGGGCACAAGCCCCCTCTCCGACCACTGCTTCACTAGCTAGCTAATGAAGGACTCCCAATTCAACCAATACTGCGTGGTGTTCCTCTGTGCAGTTTTACTTTGAATGACAGTCCTGGGGAGAGATTGCCCGAGTGCTCAGAAACTCCACCAAGTCCTGAGCTGGTCTCTGTCGTTTTCTTGCCTAGCCTTTTCATACCCCTCCAGCCCTTCCTGTGAGACTTAACTGTGACCTCCCACAGCGCCTCTGGTGGCCTGAGTGGCCCCAGGGGACTCGATCCCCACAGTTCAGTGGTACCTGTAACAGCAAGGGCACCCTCTCCAGCTTCTGCTGGCCACCCATTCAGGAAATAGAACAGGAGACAGAATTTTATACGGTGAAAAATAAAGAACCCTATTCACGCAGCGTGAAGTAAGGCACAGACGGTCAGCCTCTGTTTACTTTATTCAAATAAGTTCTTTTCTCTCTGAAACTGAGTAGGACTGAGGAATCAAAGAAAGCCCATATATTAAACTCTTAAATAGATCCTCTGAGTTCAAAGTCTAGGTCGAGGATAGGCACAGGTCATGGGGACATCCAAGGAATGAGCTGCTGAGGCAGCATGCCCCCTAGGGAAGATGGCAAATTCATTTCTTATAAAAGTTCTTGAGGGGAAAAAATAGAAAATTCCTAAGTTTCCAAAACTGAACCGCCTCACACTGTTCGCTGTCCTTCTGCAGCTTTGGAAGGCGGAGGTTTTAAGTCCATTTTCACCAAAATGAGCAAACGTGCTCCTTGCCAGCTTCGGCAATGGAGAGCAAGCAATATGCTTGGATTACAGCCTGATTTCCACAGACAAGCTTCTCTTCTCAGTGGCTGAGTCCCAGCAGAGATCTGAAACAGGAAGTCAGCATTGGAATGGGGGTGCAGATTCTGAAGTACAGCTTTTATATTTATTTTTAACTTTTTGGTTTTATTTATTTTTATTTTATGTGTATGAGTACTTTCCCTGCATGTAAGTGCACCACATGCACGCAATACCTGTGGAGGCCAGAAGAGGGCATTAGCTTCCCCAGAACTGGAGTTACGGATAGCTGTTAGAAAGCCTGTAGGTGCTAAGAACTGAACCTGGGTCTTCTTCAAGAGTAGTCTGTGGTTTTAACTGCTGACCCTTCTCTCCAGTTCCCTATTTATTTTAGTGATTGACTAAATTATTTATTTTGAGACAACGTATCCCTTGTAGCCCCAGGCGGCCTGGATCTCAGCTATGCAGACCAGGCTGGCCTTGTTCTAACAGAGATTCACATGCCTCTCTCTCCCAAAGTGCTGGGATTAAAGGGATGAAAGGTGTGTGCTACCACACCTGGCCCTTCTTTTTAAAAATTATTTATTTTATTTTTAATTATGTGTATGTGTGTGGCAGGTTGTGGTCAGATGAAGGCCTCAGATCCCCTGGAGCTGAAGTTACAAGCAGTTGTGAGACATCTGACATGGGTGCTGGGAACTGAATTCAGGTCCTCTGGAAGAGCAACAAACGCTCTTAACCACTGGGCATCTCTCCAGCCTGAGCATTGCTATTTATACATGTGGTGCTGAACGTACAGTTCTATTCATCCCACAAGCACCCAAGTTTTATATATACATTCCAGATGGCTAGAGAGATTTTAAATTTAAAATTAGTTTTTGGTCTTACCTACATCTCGACATGCATCCATCTGGCCTCAAAGATCCACTTCTATTCACAAAGAACCAATGAGGCCAGGTGGCACAGAGCTATCATTCCAGCAACTTGGGGGGCTGAGGCAGGAGGATCACAGACTGAAGGCCTTCTTGAGCTACAGAGCAAGTTCAGTGCTAGCCTGGGCAACTTAATGAGATCTTATTTTAAAATAGAAAGTAAAAAGAGGGCTAAGGACATAGCTCAGTGGTAGAGTGCCTGCCTGTTATATGCTAGGTCTGAGATTCAATGCATGAAGACTGGCTTCAATCTCCATGTACAATCAATCAGCCAATCAGTCAGTCAGCCAGCCAGCCAGCCAGTCAATAAGGGACAAATACCAAGGAGTTTCAGAGGAAAGGAAAGGACTGGCACCTGTTCCAAGCCAATTCCATCCTAGGGGATGCACCCAGTATACAGCATCTCTTAAATAAGTCAAGAAATAAGCTGGCTTTGGAAATGAGCTGGTCCAGGGTTCCACTAATGAGTCGCAGCAAGTGAGAGGGGTAGTAGAGGAGGGGCTGGCTCTTTCTGGTTCAAGGTTCTTTTCTATAAACTTAAACAGACCTCTGGGCTCTCAACATGGCTGCAGAAAACTCAAGAATCATTGAGACCAAGTGCCCAGCTCATAGTCTCTTTCCCACTCCTCAGGCCTCTCTGGCTTTGGTTCTCTCTGCAGGGGGATAAGACTGTGTCCTTTCCCTCCTAGGAATCTGATGGTGAAGTGAGGCACTCAGAGCAGTACCTGGCCCAATGCCTTGGGGTTATTCTTGGACCAGCACTATGACTATTATTAGAACGTTCATTGCTTTAGACCAAGGCTGAGGCTGTTAATAGAAGCAGGATTGACAGGCCCATTTGGGATAAAAATGGTTCAGAATCCCCATGTCCTTCCTGCCTTTCCCTGGGGTTGGACAAGCCTCCTCCTGCTTGGTCCACCACCTTCCCTACCCCTTCCCAAACCCCAGAGTTCAGACCGAGCCTCATTCTATAAATAGGTCCCTAGCCAGTCACTATGGAAACCTCAGATGAGGTGGGTCTGTCCACCGAAGAGGGCCCGTGGAGTGGGGTTGGAAGCACAAGCAATTCAGCCGTGAGGATCCGAGCAAGGCAGCGGGGAGGCTCACCTGGAAATCATGCACTCCCTAGGTGGGGGGAGCTGCTGTTCTGGTTCACCTGGAAAAGGACAGAGCACAGGGTTAGACCAGGTGGATGGGGAAGATTCCCCTTCCCCACCCAGGAGGTCCAGTCCTCAGCCTGCTGGGTCGCTCATGTGGAACTCACCCACCGAATCTCATTCTCAAGAAGTCGACTTGGGACCATCTGTTACATTCATGTGCATGCACACACACATATACATCTATACCCAGGACCACATCAGATCTGGGTCACCAAGGGATCACCTTGCTCAGCAAAGGACTCTGCAAGATGCCACTGATGCTGTGCAGGTGTGACTGTGTGTCTGTTCTTTGTATCTGCTCCTAGCAAACAGTCTTAGGGCTCTCCTGTGACAAGGGCATCTTTCATACGCTAACAGGTGGCTGGTGGCTGGGCCCAGGAGAAAGTGCAGGGCAGGACTAGGAAGCAGGATCACTCCTTCACATCCCTGAGCTCCCAGAAGGCAGGACTGGAGACCAAGCCCCTCCACAGTGACCACAATCCAGTGACATGTAATAGGCTGCAGAGGGTTAGCTGGCCAGGACATGCTGGCAGGTGTCCTGGGGCAGACTTGGAAGCTTGGTGCCTTTACCTCTCCCAAATGTCCCTTCCCAAGTTGTATCCGTTTTGATATCATACACAGAGCTTCCCTGGGTCATATGAGTTGTTATAACAAGCTACAAGCCAGCTGAGCACCCCAATGCGGCTGGCACTGAAGAATAATCTTGTGTGTGAGGCTGAGTTGTTTTTTTTTTTTTTTCTTTTTTTAATACCAGTGAGGCTGATGCTAATTCTGAGACTTAGTACCAGAATTGACCTGAACTGCACATCCTTCCAATGAGGACCTGGATAATGGGAGAACTGCTTGGTGATGGAAAATACTCAAAGCCAAGATGTGGAGGATAAAAACCAGGCCTGGAGGAAAAGCACCTAGGTGGGAGGACAAGCAGACCTGGCGATGCCGGGCGTGGTGCCGTGGTCGGGGTGGATTGGGGTTATGGCACAGCATGGTTTTGTTCTATGAACAGTGTCCTGTGTTTGGGTTTTGTGACTGGGCTCTGTATGGTTACCATGTTCTGTGGCAGGCATGGACCGCCACTAATCCAAGGGTCTTGCCGAGACCTTGCAGCATTTGTAACCCTGTGACATCCAATGAACACTGAAGGCGGGGGCGAGGAGAAAGGTGCAGGGCGGCTCACATCTGCACCGAGCAGGTCAGGGCTGGCCACCATGGGGCACAGGCCCTCCCCCACACTGGCTCCTGATAGCCAGCATGAGCCAGTTCCTAGTCAGCTCAAGTCTCAGACACCCCAGTGCTGCAGGTCATGGAAACTGGTACAGGCCCTTCCTGGAATTTCACCCCGATTTCTTCCTGCCTCAGACTCAGCTCCAAGTGCGGGGATGACTGAACACTCCAGTCTCAAAGCTGTATTCCAGGGAAACGCTTCTCCTCCCTACAGAAGACATTTTTCAAGACACTGCAAAAGCCAGAGCCTGTGGAAGGAGGTCATGAGCCAGTTTTGGCACACACACCACAGCAAACACAATGCAATCATCCAAAGTCACGGCCCCACCCAGCAGATGGGAAAACATTGGGAGTAGAACGCGCCAGTAAACACAAATAGCATAAAACCTGAAAGAAGGAAAAAAGCAAAGGCTAGCCCTGCACTTGCATGCAGTGACTCCATCATTAAAATGGGTGGCCACAGAGTGGTCCTCGCTTTATTTTTTCCAAGTGAAACACAGCTGGCGAGATGACTCCACTGGTAAAGTGTTTGCCATACAAGCGTGAGGACCTGAGTCTGAACCCTGAATTCAGGTAAAATAGCTGTTGTGGTGGTGCACAAGTGTAATCTCACTGCTAGGGAGGTGGAAACTGAAGGACCATGTAGCTTAAAACAGAAAGCAGAATTCCCTGTAGACTGACCTGAAAATACCCTTTCAGATTGGCTGGTGTTTTATAGTCTCCTTTCAAGACCTAGGAAAGAGAAAAGAAGTATCACCACGGGAAAGATGGGTGAGGACCGAAATCCAGTCACCCCTTACACATCTATCCATCCATTTGTCTATCAATCCACCCTCCACATCTCCATCCATCAATCCATCTTTTATCTGTCCAGCTCTTCATCTACCCACCCTTCAATTATTCTCTTCTCTCTCACATCTCTCCTTTCATCTGCCTATCCTACTAATCCACCCATCTATCCCTTCATCTTCCTATCTATATGCCTATCCATCTATCATCTATCACCTGTCATCCATCATCATCTATTCATCTACTCATCATCCACCAATGTATCCATCTATCATATCCATTCACCCATCCACTCACCTATCCATCCATGCATCTACCCACCTATTCATACATGCATGCAACCATCTATGCATCCATCCCGCTCACTTATCTACCCATCCACTCATCCACCTACCCACCCAACCATTCATCCATCCATCCATCCCTCTACCTACCCACCTGTCCACCCATCCAATCATTCATCCACCCACCGACAAACCCACCTACCCATCTACCCTTCCATGCATGCACCCATCCATCCCCACCCATCTCTCCATGTATCCACACATCCATCCATTTACCATCCATCCATCCATTCATCCTCCCTTCCCAACACTAACTGAGTATCTCTTATTCCATGCTCTTGGAACAGCTTGAACCAGAGTTCTTGTTCTCTTGGAACATCCATTCCAGACAGGGCACAAAAGACAGCAAATTATAGTACACACAAATCATCACGTGCATATGAAGCCAAAGCATGTGCCAGGAGGGGCAAAGGGGCGTGGTTAGGAGAGACCAGGGTTTTCGGTGACCAGCTGACTTTTGAGGTGAGACTAGAATGAAAAGGAAAACCAGCCAGACTAAGCGGGAAGGAAAAGCATTCAGGCAGAGGGTGAGGACAAGGACCTGAGGGTGTGGCAGATTATCGTGAGCCTTCCCACTGTGCCTTGGAATGGACAGCATCCTGCTGGTGTCTGTTGCCACCCAGCAGGAAGAGAACTAGAGGGAGCTGTGAACTTTCCCATGGCAACAGGGAATGCAGAAAGGGAGACAGGTAAAACCAATGTTCATTTCTTTTATCTAACCTGTTACGTAAGATCCCTGAGCCAATGAACACAGATTCTATGTACAAGTGACTGAGATACTTCACAAGCTTTTTTTGGTCCTAAGTCTTTAATGTGTGCATGTACTTCCACTTACAGCCTCAGTGTGACCTAGTGGCCAGTGACAGACCATGCCAGTATGACCTCATGAACAGTCACCTCAACTCAGGCCCCGCGACAGGGAAGCAGTGCCTGCAGCACCTAGGGCACCCGCCTGCCTCTGGTTCCCATGCGGAGGCTTTTCCTCAGGGGCCTCTCTTCCAGTAGAGGAAGACCACTATGAGACTAAGTTGGAGTAGGGCCCTGTCAAGACTTGACACCCAGGAGGAAACCTTTCTTGCTCTCTAGGAGAGCCCCAAACTCACAGAGATCCACCTGCCTCTGCAGTGCTGGGATTAAAGGTGTGCACCACCATGCCCAGCCCATCTTCTACTTCAAACAAACAGAAGAGCTGATCTAACCAAGATCATCTGCTAGAAGGATGTTTCCTGTGTAATACTGAGTTTGACCTTCCTCTGGGAGCTGTGCACCCTTGGTCAGGAGGCTGGGGCTCCTCTTACACAAACTCTAGTGGCAGCTGGGGATGCAGTTCGGTGCTAGGGTGCCTGCCTAGCATTTGAGAGGCCTTGGGTCCACCCTTAGTCCAGCGGAAAGAGGACAATCCAAAATGGACATGGTGGCTCATACCTAAGGAAGCTAAGGCGGGAGGATCACCTATGAGTGCTGGGCTAGCCTGGGCTCTAGAATGAGACCCTGTCTCAAAAAAGAAAAAGAAAAGAAAATGAAGAAAGAAAGAAAAGGAAAGCAAGGCTCAAAGGGTAAAAGTGTGTTTGCCATGAAAGCCTGCCGACCTGAGCTCGACCCCCAGAACCCACATAAGAAGCCCGTGCGGTGGTGCACACGGTGGTGCACATGGTGGTGCACATGTGTAGTCCCAGCACTTCTGTGAGAAGCAGGGTGGAGACAGTTCAGACACTGGAAGCTCACCAGCCTGGAGCACAGAGCACACAGCAGAAACAAAAGACCTTGTCTCAACGAGGTGGGAGGTGAGAGCTGGCTCCAGAGATCTGCCCTGACTGCCACAGGCAAGGGGGACTCGAGAACCAGCCCTCACTCCTTCTCTCTCACACACACTAAAGTGAAAGGAAAATGAAAGAAGGCCAAGCTTCTGTCCTGGCCCCTGCTGCTCCTCCTGGACTTCACAGTCACTGAATGGCTCTGGCTCTGCTTTTCAATCTAGTCTATTATTGTTAGGGCAAGATGGTACCTCGTTTTTAAAAAATGTGTTTCTTTTACATGTTTTTGCAGTGGTGGGGATGGAGCCTGCGCCCTTACGCACTCTAGACATCCACCATATCCCTAGCCTCGGATTTGTTTTGAACTGACACTTGCTAATAGTCCACGCTGATGCCCTATAGCTCAGTGATTACACAGGTGACTGTCGTGGTCAAGCAGAGCCTCTGTATAGAAAATAACATAAAATAAGGAAGTAGGGTTTAGAGAACAACATGTTTACAAACAATAATTAGTGATATTTGTAATGAAAATGAAAAGAAACCAGACTGGTGCTATGTCCTCACTGCCGGTGGAATCTCCATTTCTATAGGGATTTGCAACATTATACAACATAGGTAAAACACAGGAACCCCAAACAAGGGCTGTACTTCAACCCCAACAGTGGCAAGTTCTCTCTGTTAAGATGAAAGATCAGGGCTGGGAACCTGGCTCAGAGGAAGAGCATTTGCCTAGCACACAGAAGCCCAGGGTCCAGCCCCAGCACCACACACGACGAAAACTGGAGAGGGAGCAAAGACTGTACCTGGAGCCCTGACGTAAACCTGTGGTTGTGGTCATGCAGGAGGTTGAGGCAGGAGGACAGAGTGAGCCAAGAGCTGGGAGCTAGCCTGGACAACACTGCAAAAAAACAACAACCCCAAACCAAACAACAACAAAAACACTTTAAGGGTGGATGTGGTGGTACACACATGTAATCCCAGTAATTAAGGAGGCCCAGGTAAGGGGACCACAAGTTTGAGGCCAGTCTGCATTACATAAGGAGACCCTATTTGTAAAAGTAAATAAATATTTATTTAAAACTAAGAATTTGCCAGTGCTAAGTGGCTAAGTAGAGACTCTCCTTGGGAGTCTAGAGAGCTGAGGGAGATGGGGCTTTGCACAGGAAGCCTGCGAACACTAGGAGGAACCAGGCTAGAGCTTTGGATCTGAGTGGCTTCTGGCTGGGAGTGGTTCTCCGCAGCCCAACCCCCATACATAGTTACTTTTCTCCTGACGGGAATAATCTCAGAAACGTGTCCTCAGTGTCATCACTGCCACATGGGCATCAGAGTGCCTGATACACGTCACTCCACTTCTATAGAACTGGAAGCCAATGGATGTGACCATAGCAGTCGCCACAAAAACATGTATGGTCCACCATGCTTGGTCCTCGTGACTCGTCAGCTTTGTTATCATCTCATGGGACCAGACAGGAGTCTGTTACTGACCAAGGTTACATGACATATACCTAGATTGTGACCACCAGAGTACCTGTGAGGATATTTAAACAGTACCCAAAGCAAACTGGAAGTGGCCACAGCAACCAGTAAAATTGACTGTGAGCCTGTTCACTGTTCTCACAAGACACCTTGTCAAAGTCACTGCCCCTGGATGTTCTCTAAGGAGACGTAAACAGCAGCTTCAACAGCTCGAAGCTCACATCTGAGACATCAATGTTATGCTCATGGGGCCAGAAAGGGATTCACATTTTCTTCAGGTACCTCTGCTCTCAAAGACTCAAAGCCCAGCATGGTGGTGCACGCCTTTAATTCCAGCACTTGGGCAGGTGGCTCTCTGTGAGTTTGGGATCAGCCTGGTCGATATAGTAGGTTCCTAGGCCAGGTGGGGATACAGGGAGACCCTGTCTCAAACAACAACAAAAGACAGACTTGAAGGGCTAAAAGACAGACAGGGAAACAGGAAGGAAAAGTGAGTAAGAGGCCATAAGACACAAGTAGAAACAGGGAAGAGAACACACACACAGCTGTGCCACTGGATGCTATACTTGTGAGAGGTAGGCTACTGCTGGCCTTGAGCTTCCTTGCAGTCCAAGCAAAATTGGAACTATGCAGCCAGACTATACACTATGTCCATTAGAGAGAAACACACCAGCTGATCAAGAATCCCAAGACTGAATGCTTCCCCAGAAAACTGGGGCTCCATTTCCCACAAAGCCATGAGCACACCATTCCACGCACGTGCACACTCACCCTGTGTGTGTTGTTGATGACGATGGGGTCAGGCTTTCCATAGTTGGGTGGGTTTGCATACGGGTCATAGCCAAGCCGAGCCAGCATGGGGGCAATCTGTGCCATGTCCCTTACCACGTCCCCAGGGATGTGGCCAGTCCACTTGGAGAGTGCTTCCAAATTCACGGGCTTGATGACCTGGTCAGTGGACCGCTCGATCCTGGGGAGAGAGGACAGTCCTGTCAGGTCAGGGGAGGCTCCTGCTCAGTGACAGCAGGGGCAGCAAGAAAGATGGGGGGATCTGGGTTCTGACCAGCTGTGCCCCATCAGCTGAGAGCTTGGGCAGGGCACTATGCCTCACAGAAGCTCTGCACACACCAGGGAGGAGAGCAACAGTCAGCAGAAACACTTAGTACACACTGCTGAGGCAGAAAGTTGATTCTGTGTGTGCAAGTGCTCTAAGCCCATGTGTGTGTAGCATATGCATGTGTGCATTTGTGTGATATAGGCATGTGTGCGGAATACACATCGTGCAGGTGTGTGTGGTATATGTGTGCAGTGTATGCATGTGAGCATGTGCCATCTATGCATGTACATACGTAGAGCACATGTGTACATATGCCAGAGGGTGATGTCGTATGTCCTCAATCCCTTCCCCACTTTAGTTTTTGAGGCAGAGTCTCTCACTGATTTGTCCATGTTTTTCAGCCAGTGAGCTTCTAGGATCTGCCTGTCAGGCCTCTGGCACCAGGGTTACAAGTGCACACCGCCCTCTGGCTTTTATATTGGGCTGGAGATCTGAACTCTGCCCTCATGCTTGCATAGCAAACACTTCACTTCAGAGCTATCTTTTTTTTGCATGTATGTAAGTGCACTATACTCATGCAATGCATGTATGTGTGCACTATACTCATGCAATGCCCGTAGTAGCCAGAAGAGGGTGTCGTAATCCCTGGAACTGGAGTTACTTACAGTTGTTTCTTTCCATATGGGTGCTGGGAACTGAACACAGGTCCTCTGCAAGGACCTTAACCACTGAGCTATCTCTTTTGCTCCACTTTAAAAATTATTTTCAGAACTATTTGTTCATTGCATGTGTGTGTGTGTGTGTGTTTGTGTGTGTGTATGTGTGTGCATGGAAGTCAGAGGACAACTGTGGAGCTGGTTCTCTCCTTCTATGTTCTGGCTTTATGTGGGTTCTGGGATCCAACTCGGGCTGCCAGCACGTTTACTCACTAAGCCACCTCGCTAGACCAGCCCCCGATTTCTTTCCCTTTTGAGACAGGATTTCACTGTGTACCCCTGCCTAGCTTGAAACTCATTATATGTGGACCAGGCTGGCCTCCAACTCAGAGAGATCTGCCTGCTTCTGCCTCCTGTTAAAGGTATGAGCTACCACGCCTGGCTCCCTGATTTCTTAAAAATGATTATACATCTGACAGGATTAGTACACAGAGGGCAATTAACAAGGAGACTCACACTGGTCCATGTGCAGAAAACAAGAAACTGCAGAGTTTTCAGCCCTAAAGGACACCTGAACCACACCTCTCCTCCCCAGACTAAAGGGGACACCTGAACACACCTCTCCCCCGCAAAACTTGGATCCTTGCAAATGAAGCAGTGGAAAGACTGAAGAGTCAGAGGCAATAGGTGAACACAAAGAAACTGTCATCTGCACACCACCGGGCAGTTGTACATTTGAACCCACAGCGCTTGTGACATGCACAAGACCTGCAAAAACCACAACCAGACAAAAACCTAGCATGGAGTGGGGAGCGGGCAAGAAGGCCCAGTCTCAGCTGAGGATCTAATGGCAACTGGTAACTTCTGGGAAAAGGAGAGTCAGTTTTCTTTAAGAGTGAGACACATGGGAGGCTGACCAGACTCCAGGGGACAGACACACACCCATGGGCATTTGGGGAATACAGACCAGTCTATAGGACTTAAAAACAGCAATAGAGGACATGCAGCTGGGGGTTAGCAGGATGGTGGTGGAGATGAGGGAGAAGTTCTGGATATGATCAAAACATATCACATCAAATTCTCAAAGAATCAATAAAAATATTTTTAAAACTTTTTCTCATCTATGACTAACATGAATAGTTTGTGCTTGGAAAAACCCCAAATGCGAATGTGAAGGTTAAAGATCCCTGTGCCTCCCGCTTCCTTTAGGTGCCTGGTCTTCCCAGTTTGGAGCATTTACTTTTGATGCTTTCTCTGAGCTTTTCAATGGGAACAGCGAGTGTCCCTGGATGTCAGGCACAGGCTATATGTGGGGGGCGGGGGGGATTGGATATAGAATCTGATGCAAGGCTCTGCTGTCGATCTCTCAGTTCCCAAACTATTCCCCATTACAAAGAGGCTCAGAGAGGAACAGACATGTCTACGGCAGCACAGCTCAGGAAAAGCAGGCTTGATCTGCTGCCTGGCCGGGGAGCAGCTATGGGACCCTACTCACTTGGATAGAGAGACGCCCCCAGGCTTGCCGATGAGGTCCTCATGGTGCAGGACTGCATCACTCCAGGGGATGCCCAGGAAGTCCAAGATGCGCTTGAGTGAGTGCCTCGGGTGCAGCACCAGCTGCTCATAGTACACGGGGAGGCACTTGTCCCTGCCCACCTCCATGCACTGCGAGTACATCACCTCAATGGCCTTGTTCCACTTGGTGAGGCAGTCGCGGTAGCTGCTGAGGTCGAAGCCTGCAATGGTGACCTTGCGTGTGATCATAGAGTGTACGGAGGCCCGGCCATCGCGCACCATGAGCAGGAACTTGGAGTTGGGGAACAGGCGGGACAGGTAGACGGAGGACTTGAGTGTGAAGGGGTCCTTGTTGCACAGCACATGTGCCGGCTCCCCGTGCTTGGCGATCACCTCCAGGATAAAGGCCTGCATGGCGGCATCTAGCACCTCGTCTGTCACACCCGCCTCATCCAGTCGCAGTTTCTCACGGCCAGACTTGGACCAGGCCTGCCGCATGGCCAGCACTCGAGGGATGATGCGCGTCTCCTCCCCGCAGCGCACTTCCGGGTGTGCGTCCAGCATGGCACGCATAAGTGTGGTGCCGCTGCGGGGCACACCGCCCACAAAGATGAGTGGCATGGCCTTGCCATAGCGGTACTCCACATGGTCGGCGCCCAGCATCACCAGCTCCTCCTGCTCAGGCCGCATCCTCCGTGAGCTCCGCCGGC
This sequence comes from Eospalax fontanierii, assembly GCA_035773235.1. Lineage (NCBI taxonomy): Eukaryota > Metazoa > Chordata > Mammalia > Rodentia > Spalacidae > Eospalax > Eospalax fontanierii. The sequence goes on along the minus strand of CM069529.1, from coordinate 69,874,569 downwards.
CACCCAGCACCGCACGGCACTCCAACACCTGCTGTCCAAGCTGTGCAGCCAGCACCAGGGCCAGGACGCAGCCTGCGAACAGCAGCGCCCTGCGCACAGACAGGCGCATGCCCAGCCAGGGGCGTGGGCCCAGCCTGGGGGCCCGCCTCAGCGACGGGTCGGCTGGCCCACCCAGTGCACATCTGCAGAGAGAGAGGCGGTATCAGGCAGGTCTGCCACCTGCTGGCTCTTAGGACACAAACGAGAGGCTGGGCCAGTAGTGCAGGGTTTCAGGCACACCCACCCCACCCACGGTGGCCTGAAGCCTAAGGTGGACAGTCAGGTCCAATCCTGCACCACTGTGGCTGTGGCAGTTAAGACTGCATTACAGCTGCCTCCACGGGCTCATCTGTAGGAACGGCAGTCATGGGGTTTACTGTTAGTGTGGGAAACGCCAGCATAGGCCTATTATGGCAACTACTTGGGAGGCTGAGGCAGGATGATTACAAGTTCGAAGCCTATCCGGGGAACTTGGTATCAAAAATCACATATTGGGCTGGAGACAGGTCAGTGGTTAAAAGCACCAGTAGTTGCTCTTGCAGAGGACCAGGATTCAGTTCTTAGCACCCACATGGCAGCTAACAACTGTCTGTAACTCCAATTCCAGGAGATTTGATGTCCTCTTCTGACCTCCATGGGCACTGCACAACATGGGTGCACTTAAATGCATGTAGGTAATACACTCATACACATAAAATGAAAGTAACAAAATATCTTTAAAAAAACATATCAAATTGAAAAGCAAGGCTGACTATGCAGCTCAGTGGGTAGCATGCAGGGAGATGGATTTGATCCCCAGCACCACATAAACCATGCGTGTTAGTGCAAGCCTGTGATCCCAGCACTGGGGAGGTCGAGATAGGATTAGGGGTTTCAGGACAGCTTTGGCCTCATAGTGAGTAGGAGGCCAGCCTGGATACATAAGACCCTCACCCAAAGAAGTACAATAAAAATGTGGGCCTGTGTGCCCCTGTAGCTTATCTCATGGGGACGGGGGTCTCAGCTACCATATTCGAAGCACCTGCTGCTCCCTGTACAAGCCCTGCCTCTTGTTGCTCTGTCAGTAATAATGGAATAAGGGACTGCATGACCAGAGCCTGGAGCAGAGGATGAAACTGAGGCAGAGACACCCATACTGCCTAGTAGAGAAGCTGAGCAAGGGTCCAGAGTCAAACCCAAGCTGGTCCACTCTGTGCCTACCCTGAACCCTGCTCTGACTAGGCAGGAGATTGTTTCTTCCAGACCCCAACCCTTCCCCATCTGTACTCAGGACACATCCATCCAGTACTGACAGTGAAGGCCTGGCACCATGTTCCGGTCTGGAAGAAGACAGCCAGCAGAAGCTGTGGTCCACACAGCTCAGGCGCTGGTGGGAAAGTGGGGGATTCACAGGAGACAGAGACAGTGTGATAGTGAGCAGGAAGGGAGAGGTAGCATCCCAGAAGAGAGCTACAAGAGGAGGATCAAGTCAAGGATCATGGCCTAGATTTAAATCCTAATTCTACCATCTCAGCTGTGTGAGCTTGGGCAAGAGACTTAACTTCTCTGGGCCTGGTCTGTAGAAGAGGCTCCATGAAACTTAAAACACCTTCTGTGGGAAGCATCCTGTAGCAGCAGCAGCAGCAGCACTCAGAACACCTTGATCAGTATGCCCTCCTTTGTTCTAATAATGAATGTGTGTGCACGTGTATGCACGGTGTACATGCATGCGTGTGTCCCCAGAGATGAGAACCTAAGCCTTAGTCTCCCAACTTTGCTGGCACTCTGGATCCAACCTGGGAGGTGGCAGGTCCATAAGCAAGGTAGGGCAGGCCTTCTACTGGAGCTGGCCCTCATGATGAGAGCTGAACACTGGGGAGCCGGCAGATGGGGGCAGGGCAGGTGTTCCCAGGGGTTCCAGTCACTTCCGAGGCACCGAAGACCTCCATCAGGATGGTGGCTACAAGTGCCTTACCAAGCATGAGGGGGCAGTGAAAGGAAGGTCTGGAGGAGCAAGTAGGAGTGATGTCATCCTTTAGACATGAGGCTCAACAGTAATCACCAAAGGATCCGGTTAAAGCTAGGCCAATGCACCCACAGGGGGACAGTAAGTGGAAAATGGACACAGGCTGAGGAGCACAGTCTTAGGCCTAAATCCAGCTTGCTGAGGTGGCTCTTGCTGGCCACAGGCTCTGGAGAAGTCAAGCCTCCATCTTGTCCCCACAGTCGAAATGGGAACAGCCCAGTGGGTTCAAGAGCTGCAGGGTCTAGATGTGCCAGATAGGGCAGACGGACCTCACTCCCAGGCTCGCAGTCTCTCCAGCATTAGAGTTCAGCTGGTCTTCTCTTTGGAAAACGAGGTTACCAGGTTCCACTGACTCTGCTGGGCAGCCTGGTGCTTCAAGTCTGGGCCCATGATGGGGAAAGCTAATGCCAAGGTTATTTTAGGGGGCAATGCATGCTGGCTTGGGCACAATGCCATGCAGACATCTGTTCTAAGGAGACCTTGGCTTCAAGTGTTTGTGAAGGTCTCCTAATGGACCCAAGGCTAACTCTGCCTCTTACTATGACTGCCTGGTCAAGACCTCTGGGAAGCTGTCAATCATACCTCAGCTGAATCATCACCCTTTGGGTGAAAAAGTAGAAGGAGAAGGATACTTTGGAAACTGAAAGGTGCTTACAGAATGGGTCAGTATAGTGTGTGTGTGTGTGTGTGTGTGTGTGTGTGTGTAGCTATGAGTGTACGTCTATATCTATGTGTGTGAGTGTGTATGTGTCTGCCTGGGGTGAGTGACTGCAGAGCAAATTGAAATGGAAGGAACAGGTCTGGGAGAAAGGCACACAGACAGGAAACAGGTTATCATTTGGTCAGATTTGCTCCCAGCAGTTCACAGACACAGCTTCAAAGATCCTGCCTGCGTCTTGTGTTCTTATAGTTCTAGAAGACTTGCTCTGCGGGCATCTTTTTTTAGACTTTATGTGTGCCAGAGATGAAGCAATGTGCCCAAGGTTATATAACCAGAACCACAGGCTTTGACCACACTGTTCCCAGATGAAAACCGCTCCTTACAGGCGGGTGTGACCGGAGGACAGCGTGTAGAACCACTGCTCCACTATGAAGAAAGCAGGCAGAAGCCTCACAGGCCCAGGTTCAAATCCCACTTCTGCTTGTTAGCTGGAAACATGGACTTTCCTCTCCAGTAAAAGAGGCAAGGGAAAATGAACAATAACCTTCCTCAAAGACCTAAACATGGGGCAGGGTGCCTGCATGACCACTCAGCAACGCTACAGAACTGCAGGCTAGCCCAGCAACCAGCACCCTCCTGCCTCAGTCTCCTGAGTGATAGGATTATAGGTGTGTACCACCACACCCAGCTCTGTTCCTGCTTTTTAACCAGACAGCTGAACACAGCCAACTCAGCTGCCCAATGCTGGGGGCGGGGACTCAAGAGGCACCTGTGCAAGGCTGTGTCAAGGGTGGCTGGGCTTCTGTGTGGACTCACCCCTGTGTACGCTCATCTCCAGATTCCAATCCTCGCACCTGCTCACCAGAGCTTCCTGCTCTCACAATCCTGTGGAGCAAAGGGGGTACTCTGTCAGGGAAGGCAGGAGGTGGAAGGGCTCTCAGGCTCCCTTTAAGTGAGGGGCTCTGCAGACCTCTGCTGCCACAGGGGTCCCAAGTTGTCTGTTCCTCTAGGAGTGAACGGGCTCACTTCATAGGCAGACAAGTCAAGAGGTACTGCTGGGTTCAGGAGCCCTGAATCTAACCGATAGGCCTCTTCCTCCTCTTGGAACTGTAGACTTCAGGAAAGCAAATACAACAGTAAGCAAGAACCACCAGTCCACCCTCATTACTACCTGGGACATGGCTAGACTGTACACTGTGCCAAACCATCAGGTACCATGTACCAGCCTGTGGCACACCTTAGAGGTAGGTCATACCCTGCACCAGCACAACACTGACCCAGTACCTGCTTATAAGGGCACCTAAGTCACTGACAGCCCAAAGGGGGTAGTACAATGTTCTCAACTTTACAGATGAGAAAACCTAACGGGGGAGGGGGCGGCAGTAATTGACCCAAGGAACTAACTGAACCTGTTCCCTGTTTAGGTCTATGAGACCCAAAGCCCAGCTCCAAACCACCATGTTCCAGGCAGGAGGCTGTATTCCCATGGGCCTGACATCCAACCACAGCCAGTCAACCTGCAATCAAGAGGGCCTTCGCAGCCTGGGGGAGGCAGAGCCATGTCACTCTTGTGGCCTTAACATCACTCCAGAAGGGACCACTGCTGTGGGGACAGGGGGCTCCCTTTACAGACACACTGTACACTGGGCACCCGAGCTTGCATGTCCCCCATGGTGTCTCAGGTATGGTGGGGCACCTGAATGTGGTTTTGGAGATGGATGGATCTCTAACCTTAGAGACTTCATCTGCAATCTCATTTTCCCTAGTCTGTCAATAAGAACGGCTGCTGGGAGGCTTGTACCAGACAGAACTAAGCACTCGGACAAGGTGATGACTGTCTTTCACGACACAATGGGAAGTGGCAGGCTGCATTGCCTGCATCTTTGTCCCTCTGTCCTTCGAGAGCCCACTCACCCCTCACCGTTATCATTTATCCTATTCTACAAATACAGCCCTTAGTGCACTGGGGCCAGGTGAGGACGTGGACCCAGCTGTAACCAAGGCAACTGCTCCACCTCACCTTCACAATGCCAGATACCCAGACCCCAGGCTCCTGGGCACCGTGGTGACTCCCCTCTTTGAAGAAAACAAGCAGTTTTGGCACTTGACATTCTGGGAGGCAGCTGGCAGCAACCCAGCTACCCTGAACAGCCTCTGGAATGCCAGTATGCCCTGGCCTGCCAGCCCCACAGTCTCAAAGAGGTTGTCAACTACCCTCCAAAGAACACAGCTCACAAAGATCCACACACCAGTTGACAGGATTCGCTCTCGAAGCATGGAGCCCAATATACTGCCTCCAAAGAACAGGTTTAAAATTCAAATCCAGCTAAACTGAATAAAATGCAAAATTCATTTTTGCTTTGCACTGGCCACATGCCAAGGTCCTGAAGTCACTGTGGCTGGTGGGGACCATACTGGATAGTCCCAATCTAGAAGAGGGTCAGTGAGGAAGAGCCAGCCTGTGTGCCCGGGAGGTAGGGATACATGCAGGCTACAGGTGCGCAGGCTCAGCTGAGTCTAATAAACCTGCCTGCACTGACCACATGTGACTTTCCTCTCTGCATTCCCTAGACAGTAGCATGGGACAGCTCCTCACACAGCATTTACACTGCACCAAGGGTCACAACAAAACTGGGGCCCATTTATAGTGGGACCAGCAAGGGGGCTCAGGGGGTAAAGGCACTTGCTGCACAAGCCTGCTGACCTGAGTTCAATCCCCAGACCCACATAAAGGTGGAAGGAGAGACTCCACAGCTGCCTCTGACCTCCACATTCATACTACAACATACATGTCCCCTATCCACACACCACACACAATAAAAAATAATAAAACCGTACACGGAGGAGGTTCTGTGCAAACACTGAGCCTTTCTGTATAAACGGCCCGAGTGTGGCAGATAATGACCAAGTGTGGGTTTTGTCAAGGAAAGGGTTAGGAAGGCACAGAGAAGGGAGCGGCATCTGCAGCAGTCACAGAAATCAAATCGCCAGCATGGTGCAAACCCCAAACAGCAGCCATGTGGATGGTTAGAAAATGTTCTGGCTCTAGTTATGGAACATTCTACCCACTTCAGAGTTCTACCACACAGTGCTGGCTCAGAGGACAGTGAGAGCAGAGGTGGGGTCCATTAACCCTCCTTTCTTAGTAGAGGAACACCAATAACGGGATGAGTGTTTATTAGGTGCCTTGTCCATCCTCCCATGAGCCCTATGTGCATCCACTGGGCTCTGCAACCTATGGACCAGCTAGGCCCCAGTTTGGAGTGAGAAGCACAGGCTGCATGGCCTTGGCCATTGCCTCACTTCTCTGAGCCTCCTCTGAAGAACAGGGATGATAACAGCTCCAGGTATTATTACACACAACACCACCAGTCCTCGAAACAGTAGTGAGAGCTGGAGAGGCCCTTTGGAGTGTTGGCCATCAGTGAGGCTGCACAGGGGCCTCTGCACGCGAAGTCCTGTCTGAGGCAGGAGCCCACCAGGGGAGTTTTGTCCCCCTTTGCTAATGGAGAAAGTTGTGGCTCTGGCAATGATGTGATTCAAAGAAGTCATAGCTAAGGAGGTGGAAAACCACTTTCCAAATCAGGATTTGTCCTGAGATCTCACCCCTTCCCCATGCAGTGCTCAAGACGGATCAGCAGGGAAAGACGGGGGATCTCTCAACTCACCCCAAGCTGCTCATAGGCAACAGGAAGGGAAGGCAGTAGGGCTGAGAACGGCGGGATCTGCAGGACCAGCTCACATCAGACCACAGCCCCAGATGGATACTGAGCACCTACTGTGTGCTCAAAGCACTCATGTTAGCAGGATTCACCAAGGTCAAAAAAAAAAAAAAGGTCACTGCTGGCACAGGCCTGTGGCTCCAGTGGAGGACAAAGAAACCAGCCCTGGAAGGGCAACGTAAGTAGCTTAACCAGTAGAGAGCCTGCTAGCATGCACAAAGCCCCAGGTTCGATCCCCAGCACCAGTAAACCTGGTGTGGTGGCCCGTGTGTGATCCCAGTACTTAGGAGATGGAGGCAGGTGGATCAGGAGTTTATCCTCAGCTACAGGCCAGCCTGGACAACATGAGCTGTTATTTCAAGACAAACAAAGGAACAATACAAACATAAAAAGAACCCAGCACTGGTGCCAAGTGCATGGAAGGAAATGCCCCGTCTGGGGACAGACGTCCCAAGGCTGACGGGGGAGGGGAAAGTTTAGCTCAAACGCATCTGCGCTTTCTAAACCATCACTTACTTCTCCACTCCCACAGATCAAGAGATCCCAAGTAAGGGATAGTTCTGTGCTGGCAGAACTGGTGAGGACGTGGTCACTGTACTTACAAGGTGGCCTTGGATGGGGGCCAGGTTCCCTATGTACAAGCCCAGTCTGGCTCTGCAGTCCACCCCCAGGGAGCCGGCTTTCAACATCCCACTGCAGGGGAGCGATGCCACCTCCCTCACCCACCTCTCCTACAAACAGCTGGAGGACTAGCGATGGCTTGGGGAGAGACCCTGGGTATCAGACTTCTGACCCACTCGAGGGGAACCACTTAAGAAAACAAGCAGCTAGAAGACAGAAACAGCTGAGGCCACGTGCACTGTCAGGCTCAGAGGGCAGACAGGGAGGAGGAGCCAGCAAATGCCAGCTGTGCCTACTGAGCACTAACTCTGCCTGGCACTGAGTTAAGGATTTTTTTTTTTTTTTTTTTTTTGAGGCAGGGTCTCACTGTATAACTCATGCTGGCCTTGAACTCACAATCCTCCCACCTCAGCCTGGGCTTTGGAATTATCACTGTATTTCCACCTAGTGGCACCCCTCTCCTGATTCCAACTCCTCTTTGAACCAATCATTTAAGAGGCTCCGAGCAGAGAAAACTGCCCAAGGTCAAAACTGGGGGCCAGAAGGAACGCCCATGTGCTCTTCAGGGCGGTACTTCCAAGCCCAAGATCCTGTCCTTGACTCACTGTGGTTTTTAGCTACAGCAATGGAGGCAGGGCCCTCATGCCATCCTGGCCTCCCCCAAACAAGCACCCTGAGAAACACAAGCTAGGAGTGAGGACTGACCTCCTCTGGCCTTCATCCCAAGGTTGGGTGTTCTGTGCGGGTCTGGGCCAGCTCTGTGAGGAATGGAACTTCTAGAGCAAACTGGGTCACAGGAGTAGATAGCTCCTGACAAGGCTGTTGTGCAGTCAGCACTCAACAGGCGCCAGTGTTTAAACGAGCACCACTGCATGACACCATGTGGGTGAAGACCCGAGGGGACGCAGGGACCAAGGCAGGTGTGGCCCTGCAATGCAGTGTTGGCAGTGACTTCCTGTCCCTGCGCCCTTTCTCAGCTTCTGTGGCCTTGTTTTATTGTCACCATCAGAGTTCACAAGTCACTTCATTGAAGGGCCCCTGAAGGGCTGGCTCTGTGGGCCTAACATTTACACCTCAGCACAAAAGTTGTGTCTCACACATGACTGCAGAGGGCTGTGTTCAGTTGGCCAGGCCCTGCGGCTCAGAGTGTCGACTCCCAGGTCTATCCCATGGAGGGCAGTGCCAAGAGAGCATGACACAGTAGGACTTGGGCAAACTCGCAGAGCACAAATTCAGGGACCAGGTTGGCTGGGAGGGTTCTGGTGGCCAGCTTGGGTGAAAATGAGAGAAAAGGGTAATTCTAGAAGGTCATGTTTGATCCTCTATAGAACCATGAACACAGAGAATACCCATCCTGTCTGAGCCTAGTAGGTCTCTGGCGGGGACCAGCATACACCAAGAAGACTGGTTTCTTCGTTTTTCTTGTTTGCTGTCTTTGAGATGGGGGCTTGTGAGGTAGCCTGGAGCTCCTGATCCTCCTACCTCAGCCTCCCCTGCACACAGTCCTGGGTGTGAGCCACTCCTTCCAGAGAGGCCTATAGGTTTTAGACACACTTCAGCCCTAACACCGGCCCCCATTTTACAGGAGAAACTTAGGCTCAGAGAAGCAAAGTACTGATGTCATATGCTCTGAGAGCCTCTCCAAGCCTCCACCCTGCCCAGTGCAGAGTTGGGGGTACCATTTGCCCAGAGCAGGCAGTGGTTCAGGCAGTGTGCCTGACTCAACTCCTAGCTTTGTCCTGGCCTCTAGCCCAGTGGTTCTCTGGGCCTCTGGTACTGGAAGACCCCGAGGCCTCTGCCTGGGACAGTGCAAACAGGAAAGGGCCAAGGCAGCCTCATAAGGGCCCAGCTTCCTGTGACCGCACTGCCTCCCACCACAGGATCCTGTCTACTCCTCCGCAGGAAGCTGGGGGTAGGGGCTGAGCCCTGGCCTGCAGGAATCCTGCACACCTGGCTGACACCCAGCTCTGCTGATGACAAGCAATGCAAGGCAAGGGATGGGAGGAAAACAGAATAAAGGAGCTGGTAGACTGCTCAGTACACGGCTTCCTACAGTGCTCAGAACATGGCTTCCTACAGTGCTCAGAACATGGCTTCCTACAGTGCTCAGAACATGGCTTCCTACAGTGCTCAGTACACAGCTTCTCATAGTGCTCAGAACACAGCTTCCTATAGTGTTCAGAGCATGACTTCCTATAAAGTGCTCTGAACATGGCTTCCTTGTGGAGACTTTTGTCACCTGCATGCAATAGCCAAGCTCAAATTTGCGCAACAAAGCATAAATTCAGAGGTTCCATAGAGTCCCACTGCCCACCAGTAGCCATGGTCACAGTGCATCATATCCTGTGCCTGCTGTGGGGATGCTATGTGCAAGCCAACCGGGGCCACTTGTACAAAAGTATAGTTCAGTATGCAGTGAATGATGCTTTTAATAAATGAGTGGCATTCACTGAGACAATCACGACAGAATGTACTTTACTATTCTGAGGTGGGGGCGCTGTTGAGACAGGGTCTCACTCTGTCACCCAGGCTGGCTTGTAACTCACAGTGATCCTCCGAACTGCAGGACTACAAGTGCACGCCACTGAGCCAAGCCTCCTATATCATTAAAGTGCACTCCTTCTACCCACTAGAAATCAAAGTCAACGTGATCCACACAGTGCCAGCCAGAGCAGCTCCTACATCTTGCAATCCCGTCGATTCTATCCGGAGGTGTCAATTGCAACCATGGTTATGCACATCTTTAACCCCAGCACTTGGGAGGCAGAAGTTGGCGGATCTCTGTGAGATCAGGGGCAGCCTAGTCTATGTAGTGAGTTCCAGGCCAGCCGGGGCTAGAGAGACCCTGTCTAAACTAACCCCAAAATATTTCATGACTGACCTATACCATGTAGGTCAGTGTGAGGCCCCTCTGTTCTAACAGCCTGCTTGTTCAGAATGCATCCTGTTAGCCACGTGTGTCTGTATTCTGACTGGGAAGACACAGGCATTTTAGCAAGTGCTGCCTCCTTCCCAACTCACTTTAAAATGAGCACCAAAGCCAGTGTTTAGTGCATTTTCCCTGTGGGCTGGCTACAGGAGAGCACGATGGCATGTCTTATGAGGGTGAGACCTTGTGCCCAAAGTTGGGCAAATGAAGGATGTGATGTCATCTCAGCCATGATTGGCTCATATCAGCTCTGAGACTATGACTCACTGACTTCCCTATGCCCAGACTGGATAATATGTTGGAAGATGACACCTGCTGGGTCAAGCTGCAGCAAGGTGGCACAGGGTGCAGGTTGTGCCAATGGCTACCACTGTGCTCATTACATAGGAGCAAGACATGGTCCTGCCCACAGGTGGTGTCCAGGCCACAGAGCAGAACAGCCCAAAGGGACAGAAGGCAAGATGTATGTGACACGTGGGCAGGGGCAAGGACACCACATGCAGGACAGCCTAAGTCAAGAGCTGCTCAGAATACCACACAAGACCCCAAAGCAAGCAGCAGCTGGCATCATGCTCCCCTCCTGACAACCCCGGGGGGCAGCAGCCTCTGAACAGACACAGAGATCAGGTGGGGCCTGCCGCTCACAGGACTGGCCCGACCTCCATGCTATTCCCCCCCAAGAATTCAGAATTCTGTCATGAGTGCACCTAAATGGAATCAAATAAACAGAGGGTCGAAGGAGGCCCACAGGAAGCCCGCTGGTGGCCACCCAGCAGCCAAATGACAAGACCCAAGTGCAGTGGAGTCTCACCCAGGATGTGCACGCTGGGTAAGCAGGGCAGTCACCAAGGATGTGACAGAACAACACACAGTTCTTCTTGGTGATCCACAGGTATTCCCTGGTACTTAGATTTGTCGCCCACACTGACAATATGGGAGAGATGTTAAATTAGGGTCATAGAGATAGAATTCTTTTTTAAAAAAATATTTTTATTTTGTGTGTATGAGTGTATTGCCTGCATGTAAGTGCATCCATGTCATGCAATACCCATGGAGGTCAGAAAAGGGTGTCAGATCCTCTGGAAATGGAGTTACAGATGGTTGCTAGTTGTCATGTGGGTGCCAGGAATTGAACCCAGGTCCTCTGCAAGAGCAATCAGTGTTCTTAACTGCTGAGCCATCATCTCTCCAGAGCCAAGATGGAATTCTTTTTCCATCTAAAGTCCTGGGACCCACATGCAGTCTGGAATCTTGATTGAGAACCCCCTCCAGAGCCAGGTGTGGGGATGCATATCTTAATCTCCACATGTGGGAGGCTGAGGCAGGAGAATCACTGAGCCCAGGACTCTGTCATCTCACTTCACAGAGCAAGAAGCCAAGGCCTAGATGAAAGGCTTCGGCTGGTAGGAGGGAGAAGTGGCCTCAGGGGGTGTCTCCACTAGCAGCACAGCCATTACTAACCTCCCACATCACGTGTGCCTGTTCGCCTAACCCAGTTCTCTCCATTTTCCCATTACCTAGTTACCAGGCAAATGCCAACCTCTTGTGCTAAAATATTTATCTTGATTACTTGGTCACCCAAATCCTTGCCCTTTGGCTGAGGGCCACTCCATATCAAACCCTGGTTTTGACAAAGCCCTAGTTGAAGGCATAGCTGTTTCCATCAGGAGCTAGGGGGCTGAGGTCCCAGTCCAGACAACAGGGGCTTCTGGGAGCCTCATGAGCAAATAAATCCACAGAGCTTCCTGGGAACCACCCCTTTCCAGAGCCATTCAGCCTCAACCACGACTTCCACTTCACATAAGGCATTTACTGAACACCAACTATATATGGCTATACATCACACACACACACACACACCTCACACACAGAGCCCAGTTTGTAGTACGATGAGGACAGCAGGCAGGGCCAAGCAGCTAGGCTTTGCTCTGTTGCTCTCTGGCTCTGCAGCTCAACTTCTCTGCGTGTTCTCATTTGTAAAATAGGTGCTATGGGACTACCTCTCAGGGACAGTGAATGTTGTCATTCATGTAACCAATGGTGACCACCAGGGGCACATTCAGCTTGCACAGAGTTGCGGTCACAAGCCTCATACCAGCTGACCCTTGCCCAGCCTCTGTGAGGTGAAGCCAGCATCACACAACAGTCAGGAGCAGAACAGGGTTAAAGTAAGGCTCAACTCAGCCGGGGCTGGGAGACTACATTGTCTCCAACTTTGCTCCATGCCAGACCTGACCCTGGCCCTGTGAGCTCAGGCGAGGTGGACACAGGAGGAGGAGCAACACCTCCAGAACACGCAGCTAATGGGAACATTTGTGGAAGAGTTAAGGAATTAAACATGGCACCCAGGAGAGTGGAAGAGCTCATGCATTTTCACATGCATGTGGTCCCAGAATGCACAACCAAATCTTTGAGAGGTTCTGGGCCCAGAGCAAAGTATGGGTGTGGCTGTGCAGGACTTTCCACATCATTATTTTATGGCTAGCACCTGGGCCCTATGGCTCTTTTCATGATGTGCCATGTTAGCTCAGGAAAATTCCTGAATTCACCAGGTAGTCACAGTTTACAAAGTAGACATCCCAGGCATGGGTCAGAACATCTGCTGCCTTCTGACCTACAGCTAGGCCAGGCTAATTGGGCCAAAAGTCAGTCAAATAAGTCATTGCGGCTTACAAAAAACAGCTCTCACAGGCAGAGGTTCAGACGTCTGCCACGTCTGATCTACACTCTTATCAGAGTAACTGGACCAGGTGTGTTATTAGACCACTTGGTAAACTCTCCATTTTCTTAGTTTCACAGCCTTATCAGCAGTGAGACATGTTAGCTGGAAGGTATCACAGAGCTTCAAGACATTACAGAGTAATAAAACCTGTCAGGGCAGTGAAGACACCACAAAGCAACGTATCAGCAGAAAGTAAAACATCGCAGGGCTACATTTCTATGTAGCAGGCCTGGAATGGTAGGAGGCAAAAGCTGGTGGATCTCTGTGAGATGGAGGCTAGCCTGGTCTATAGTAAGTTTCAGGCCAGCTGTGGCTACAGGGAGACCCTGTCTCAAAAGGACAAAAAAACAAACCAAACAAAAAACAAAAGATGTGTACCTAGTAAGTAAAACAAAAGGAAACTTCAAATGACCTAAGCACACAAGAACATTACATAATACTATTAGTTATAAGAATGGCTTCTCCTCATCACTGAGACATGGGAGCCACAGCTCAGTGTCTGAGTTATGAGTCTGTGGACTTTGGGGACAGCCAGGCCAGAAACCATGGGCCGAGAACATTCCACAGCCCTCGGTGGGCAGCGGCAGGCACAAACCCTGCTACCCCACTCAAACACAAGGTCTCTTCTCTCCCTGGAACTCAGTTCCTCATCAGACCTGTGTGGGGAGGCTGAACTCTTGTTTCCCACTCCTGGGCTGCAACAGGCTCGAGACCCTAATGTCAACTTTTTGTGGTGCTAGGGATAAACCTAGGGCCTGTGTACACTGATCAAGTATTCACCACTGAGTCCCACCCCAACCCTTGGATCACATTTGAAAAGCACAGAGGAATCCACCAGACATGGGTCTACTCTTAACAGCTCTGTCAGGCAGGCATTCCTCTTGAGAGGAGCTGCTCCCAGCAGGATGCCTACCCATTTTCTGCACAAGGGACTGTGTGTAGGCCATTCAGGTCTTTCCTTAGCCTGTGCCTTGGCTGGCTTGCTTCCCACAAGGTCACGTCATATTCGAAGAACCAGGAGCTGAGGCCCATGAGGCTTGGGGGCTAAGGCATTGCAGCTGAAGGCTCAGTAGGGGTTGGGATCCAGTGTGGGTCTGGCAAGGCCCAGCCCTGAGAGGCAGCTAACCACAGCAGCCTCAGTTTCCCCTTCAGTACACTGAAGCTAAGCTGTCTGCCTTGGAGGTTTGCTCTGATGACTAACCCACAGTAGAACATGGCAGCCGTCAACTTCCATCATCTCCAATTAGGGGCTGATTATCCCACATGGAATCCGATAAGCACTCAGACCTCTGGACCTGATGCCCGCTGGCACCCCACTGCACACTCACCATTCAGCACCCTCTCTACAGAGAGCTGCTAAACATACCAGGCATACTTCCCCCTCCACAGCCAACCAAGGTGAGGCAAGAGAAGGGAGGGTGGAGGATGCTGCTCAGCAGGCAGAGTGCTCTCCAAGCCCATGAAAAGCACTGGATTCCACCCCCAACACCACAGATACCAGGAGCGGCGGCCTTGGGAGATGGGAGGAAGATCAGAAGTACAAGGTCACCTTGGCTACACAGTGAGTTGGAGGTCAGCTTAGGCTATGTGAGACCCTCTATCAAAAATAAGTAAATAAATGAATAAATAACAGAATCAACGACTTCTGAATTTGTTGTGTAACCTTGAGACCCTGAGCTCTGAAACACAGCAGTGGCTAAGGAGAAAGCCCAAGCATGTCCAGAGAGCTGCACAGCCAACTGACCACATAGCCAGGCTCAACCTGACCACACTCAGGTCTGGGTCCTCGCAGACCCCTGCTTCTTGCTCGCCGGCTCAGCAAAGCCAAGTCAGAGGGCCTCCTGACCAGAGTGTGGCTTTCAACTCCACTGCAAATCCCAGCTGTACCACGTGACCTTGGATGTGCCCTGTCAATGTTGTGGGCTGCAGACTCTTCCTCTGAGAGTCAAAAATCGTTCAAGCAAAACAGCCAAATTGCTCCTAATCTGAAAATCCAAAACTTGAAACATTTTTTTCTTTTTCTTAAGACAAGGTCTCACTATGTAGTCCAGGCTGGCCTTGAATTGGAGAGTCTCCTGCCTCAGTCTCTCCCAAGTGCTAGGATGACAGGTGTGCTCTACCAAACAAAGCAAAATCTAAAGTCTAAGTAAAGTGCCAATGTGACATTTACAAACTTTAGATTTGGGGGTTAAAGCTGTTCAACTAGTTAAGTCTACAAACACTCCAAAACCTGAAAAGAAATGAAAAGTCAGAAATCTAAAGCACTTCTGGTCCCAAGCATTTTAGATGATGGAATCCTGCTACCCACGGAAGGTCCTTTGCAGGACACTGAACGGCAACTCAGCAGACTCAAAAAGGCAAATTGACACCTTCCTGGGAGGACATTCAAACTCCTTTTGTCTTTGACACAACAACCCAGAAGTCACAAAGGACCACACCTCTGTGCCTGGTGACGGGCAGGGTCACCCATGAGCCTACTGGTCCCATTCAGAGGTTACCGGATCTGCACGGAACAGCCCAGAGGCCACAGTGGGCTCACTCCTTGCTGCTGCAGGCGCTGCCATCACCCAACCCTCCTGCTACACCCCAGCTCTATTGGCACCAACCTTGGACTGCCCGGCACTGCCATCACTAAGGTGGTGGCTTCCCCTCCTTGCTAGATGCAGAGACTGGAGCTGGTGGCTTCTGAACAAGCCACTCGGTGTTGGTTACTTCCAAGGCCCCAGCTAGCCGTTTTGTGGATCTGGTTCCACAGATCCTAGGTTCCCTAGGCCACCTGCCTATACAGCGGCTCCAGCTGTCAGGGATACTTGGAACAAGAAGGCAGCTGGGGATCCAGCAAAGGATGAGAGTTCCTGAGGGAGGAGACAGCTTTGTGGGTTAGGCATCCGGGTGCCGCTGGCCAGGCTGCCCTGTGCCTGCTCCTGTCCAGTCATGCAGGACTGAGGACCAGTTAGGCACAGAGCAAGCCTGCCCACCATACCCGAGTTGACACTGCAGTGTGCGGGGAGGGAAAGGCCCAGTGAGACCCAGCTCTGCTCTCTGCAGTGTGGCACAGCCTGAGTTTCTTCCCCTGGTGGTTACGCTCACAGCACTCAGGGTCGGTCAACACTGGCTCTTCTGGGCTGGCAGTCCTCACTGGAGCACAGCAGTGCTGGGGTCGTCAGGAGGGTCCTCAGCTCAAGAGATGAGGAAACTAAGGGCCTTAGAAGCACACTGCCTGACAGAGGACAGAGAAATGGCAAGGACCTGACAGGTGGTGGCAGTCCGTCCTTTCATAAGTGAGCCCCAAACCTTGAGAGCAGCTTTTCTTTCCCTACCTGATCCACCTTTAACACAGAGCCAGAATCTGCTGTCGCCACACACCACACAAGGTGCGGCGTGCATTCTGGCAGCCTCTTCTTACCAACCACCTTGTGCCAGTATATCTCAGGACCCCTTGCTGGCTTCCAATTCTGCCCCAGCTGGTTTCCCAGGACAAGCCAGCATGACCTGATGGAGTCAGGCCAAAAAAGGGGAGATGGGAGAGAAAACAAACTAGGGAGGCGCTCAGTGGGTAGAATAGAATTTTCTGAACAGGCATGAAGACCTGAGTTCAAATCCCTAGCATCCACATAAAAAACCAGGCATCGTAGTATTTGTCTGTGACCTCAGCTCTAGAGAGATGAGGTAGTAGGATTCCCAAAGATCACCGATCGGTCTAGCCAAGTCTAGGTTCAATAAAAGATCCTGTCTCAGAAATAAATCCGGAGTGACTGAGGAAGACACCTGAAGTCAACCTTTGGCATCCACACATACATGTACAGGTGAACAAATACACACACACCTCTATCCAGGGCCCCTCCCTGTCATACACTCACACAAGTGGACTCCTCAGGCTTGTGTGTATTGCCTAGGTGTCTTCAAGTCTCCACTTGGCTGGCCCAGTGACCTTTCCTGTCCCTGATCACCTCTCACCTCCTTCCTGGGCTCATATTTTAAAAACTGTATTGGGGGGGCACGTGTGCCAAGGTACGTTTGTAGAGGTCAGAGAACAACTTCCAAGAGTGGGCTCTCTTCTTCTACCATGTGGATCTTAGGAGGACTGGCAGCAAGCATCTTTGCCTATTGAGCCATTTTGCCAGGCCCCGTAGGGCTCTTCTGATCACTGACCTACCACTGTAACCTGCTCCCACCCACTCCACTGCAGACGCCATGATCCTGCCAGTTCTGGGCTCCCCCAGCACCTGCCATCTCCTTGTATCACAGAGCAGCTTATGGGGATCCAAGTACCCTATCTGGGCCTCAGAACTTTCCTCAATAAATGGCTACTGAGCAGAGGTCTCACTCTGCACCCTGCAGCCCCACAACCAGGAAAAACTGCGCCCTATGTGTGGGCTGCTAGGTCTGTCCACAGTGCTTCAGCCCCCACAGTGACCAGGACAGACTCTGAATTTCATAACCCCTGATGTCCTGTGGGAGCAAGCTGGAGTCAGAGTTCCCATGCACAACATCCCCAGTGTGAGCCCAACCCAGGTACCCACTTCCTGCACACTACACACCCACCCTGCTCCCCCCACCAGCTTGGGACGCCACCCCAGTCCCTCCTCCTGTGTCCACACAGACGGCACAATGTGTGCTGAGGCTTCCTGTCTATTTTCAGACCCAATCCTTGTATGCTCCAGTCTAAGGACCCCTTTACCAGCCCTGGGGTGCTGTGTACTCTCCTCAGCCCACCCCAGGGGGTAGGCATATGACCCAGGCCTGGACAAAGTTCTCTATCTCCAGATCACAGAGGTGGCTCAGGATGGATACATGATCCATTTGGGTCAACGAAAGTAGGCTGAAAAGTTCCACAGGGTCTGCGGGAGGGTGAGGCTAAGCAAGGCACTGGGCTACAAGTACAGGGCCTCTGGAGGCAGCACTCAGAGTCTGAGCAGAATCAAGCCAGGAGGCAGACACAGGACAGAGACACAGGGCAGGAGGTTAGGCTTCTGGACCCAGACACGCCTGATACCATCCACTGTGGATACTTTAGTAAGTTGTGAGTTTACCTGTTTGATAAATTCTCCCATACTTGAGTTTCTATTAACTGAGAGTCCCAGTCATCCACATGCCCTTCCTAGTCTGACCTGGGCCTACTTTGTTACCACCCTAATTCAAATGGTGCCTTCTACAGGAAGCCAGGACATTCAGCCAGGATTAAGTCCAGTGCCCTGGGCCTGCCCTCATCACTTCCCATGGTGCCTGCTCTGCTCCCACACAGGGCTGAGCAGGGCTTTCCCTCCCTCCCTCCTCCCCACGCTCAACACAGAGCCCAGCACACATTTTATTTTCTGAGGCCACTTCACAGATGCCCAGGTTTCCTTAAGTATTAGGGACTTATGGGAAGAGAAGAGGTTTTAGGAGAAAACAGACCAGAATGAATTCCTCTCATCTGTGTGCCTGTATCCTTAGGCAAACCACCTCTCCGAGCCTCACTTCTCGTCTGTGAAAAAGGCGAGCTAAAATACATCTCTGCCTCAATACCAGAGCGAACAAGACGAGGACTTCACTCACAATGGGCATGCCTGAACCTTCTCTTCCAGAAAGAAATCCTGTCTTTGCCTTGTCTGGTCCCAGCCCGCAGTTCCAGAATGGTGAGCACTCTGGGACTCTGAGGACCTATTGGGGACCTGGCTCTGCTGTGAGATTGCTAAGCTGGCAGCAGGTTAGTGTAGAGCTGTTCCTGGGGAGAGTTTGGCCTAAGAAAGAGCGACAGAGACAGCCCTCTGTAGTAAGAGATGGAATGCATCGGAGTACCTGGGTGCGTCTGGACCTGAGGGCCACACACATCTGCACGTTCCACGTCCCCCAGCTGATACATAGCCCTCTCTTTTCCTCGAGTTATTCTTCATTCAGACATCTGTAATCACAGCTTGCTGGCTACAAGCACACAGCAGGTCTTACTGACCTTAGTTAGCCTGCCTATCACTCAGCCCCATACTCCCACCATGATTTTTTAGAGAAACTAAGCCAAATCTACTGCTCACGTGGAGACTCCAGGTGAGGGTTGGTGCTCCACTCACTTCTGCCTCAGGAGGTACATCTGGGTGTCCAAACAGGAAGTGGAGTCTAGAGTGTATTTACAAAAGGCCTGAGGTTACTTGGCAGGTTTTGCCTAGAAAGTCTCTGCTAGCTAACTTCCCCTTCCCAGTGGTTACAGCCTGGCCAGCCAGTGTCACTCTGCACGTTTCACTTTTGTTGTGGAGGAGCTGCAGTAACCCAAGGCCAAGAAGAGGACAGGCCTGACAGAACAAAGGCATTGAGGGGCACGTACTTGCTGGGGACAATGGTCCTGCCAGGATGACCTCAACTTCTTCGGTAGTTCAGTCAAGTGATGCTGGACTTCAATTCTGTGGAGTCTGGGGTTATGACAGAGTGGATGTGGGGTCTGAGAGGCTGTGAGGTCAGATATGGCTGGGTATGGTAATGTACACCTGTAATACCAGCACTGGGGAGGCTAAGGCAAGAGGATCAAGAGATCAAGACCAGCCTGGGCTACACAGCAAGTATGAGGCTACCCAGGGCCACATTTCAAATGCTGGAGAGGGAGACTGCAAAAAAGACTCACGTGTCGGCCCCGGTCTTGAGGTGGCCAGCACCTACTGACCCTAGTCTTGAGGTGGCCAGCACCTACTGACCCCGGTCTTGAGCTGTCCAGCACCTACTGACCCCAGTCTTGAGGTGGCCAGCACCTACTGACCCCAGTCTTGAGCTGTCCAGCACCTACTGAATCCAGTCTTGAGGTGGCCAGCACCTACTGACCCCAGTCTTGAGGTGGCCAGCACCTACTGACCCCAGTCTTGAGGTGGCCAGCACCTACTGACCCTAGTCTTGAGGTGGCCAGCACCTACTGACTCCAGTCTTGAGGTGGCCAGCACCTACTGAATCCAGTCTTGAGGTGGCCAGTACCTACTGAACCCAGTCTCATCTCCCTCTCTGACTGATCCCTCTTCCTCATCTACTCCTGATGAGGAGACAGATGGGTGAGAGGACCTCTCCAAGGCTCCAGGCAGTCAGGAGAAGAACCCTTAAGACCCAGGAAGTGGAGGGCGGATCTAGAGTGGACAAGGGGCTCTAAGGTGCCTGTGGGAAAGCACCACCATTTGTTGACTGCCAGGTATTCAAGTGCAGAGTCCCTTAGCACCTCCAAGCCTAGTCTCCATCTGTAGGAAAGGTGAAAAACCATCAAATCCTCAGGGGCCACAAGGCCATGATCTGTAATCCTTACACATGCCATGAGCCATCCCCACTCAGCCACCCTCTACCTGCGAATGTGGGTCCCCATAAAGTACAGTACTACACACTCATAAAAGGCAAGGCATTCCCCAAAGTCCCTGACCACTGGCAGGCCAGTGGACTGGACAGCCTGCTGGATACAGCTCTACCTGCTTCCCTGCTAGCTCTTCTCTTGGTGTCCCCTTGTCCCTAGAGCGAGGTAGACTCAGGTCCAGTCTGGAAGAAATCAGTGATGCCCTCCGGAATGTGTACTCCTAACAACCCGCAGCCCCATGGAAGGGCTTGCTAACAGAGGACGTAAGACAAGGGGCTGATAGCCCTCTGCATTTTGGCCTGAAGCTCAGCAAGAAGGTGGGCCATAGCTGCAGCCTCCCACCCTAGGCCAAGTGAAATTCTGGGTTTGACTCCTGCTCCCTCCACCTCCCCAGACCAGTGGCCCAAAGCCCTGCACCCTTCTCTGTAGAAGAGATGGTGACACCAGCGACGCTGCTGCATCCAGTGACAAGGCCTGTGACTCGGTCTTCCGGACCTTTCCAGGACAGGACACTTACACACACTCCTCACCCTTGTCCTGAATCACTGTGTCAGTTCCCAAGGGGAGGGGACAAGGTCTACTTGCTACTGCTGGAACCTGACACCCCACATGGGGTCAGTTGTATAAATGAAACCTCTGAGTCCTGACTAAGCCCACTGAGGCTGTGCTGCTCCAATGACAGTTAACTGTCAATTTGACAGAATCCAGAACCACAGACAAAAGTCAGGCCTGGCTAAGAGACAGTTTCTAGATCAGGCTGATTGAGGAGAAAGACGCACCTGAATGTGGGTAGCACCATCCCAGGGCTGAGTCCTGGACTGAACAGAAAGGGAGAGCGCCTGCGTTCACCTCTCTCTGCCTCCTGACTGCGGATGCTATATATTCAGCTGCCTCACATTCCTGCTGCCATGGCACCCCCTCCATGATGGGCTGTACCCTTAAACTGTGGACCAGAATAAAATCTTTTTTTCCTTAGGTTGCTTGGTGAGGCATTTTGTCACAACAAGGAAAGTAACTAAGACACCTTTCAAAATTAAGATGTAAAGGGAATTTTTTAAAAAATGACAAAGGCCACATCACATGAAATAGCAAAACCTAAACTTGGAGCTGAGGTCCTGGGACACACCTCCCAGGGCTGCTCTCACCACCACCTTCGGGGGGAGGGGGCTTCTCTGATGTCCTGAAGGGTGGTCAGTGTTTTGAGCTGGGAAACCAGACAGCAGTGAAGATGGCCAGAGCACAGTGGACTGCAAGCACATCGTCCTGGGCAGTGCTGCCTGGCCTGCTGACCCCGGTTCTTTGACAAGACCCAGGATCCCAGCAGGGGCCTACAGGGCTCTCCACCTCCCAGGACGCATTGCCCAGGCTGGCCTTGAGGCCCTCCGACCCCACCAGCCCAGCACTTTTGCTGCACAGCCTCTGACTCCAGACCCTATTCTTCACTCCAAAGCTGAGCAAGTCATCCACTCTCAGGCCTCAGTTTCCCTATTTGTGGCGAGAAGGGGTTAGATCCAAATTTTCACCTTATCTTTTTTCTCCACAAACTCTTCATCAATAAATATGTATTGTCGGCCTACTGTGAGCCCAGGTAGAGGATGAATGCAGTGTGGCACTATGATGGGAGTAGATTACAGGGCAAAAGTACCTACTGTGTGTAGTTGCCAGGGGTCTCTATAGTCCTCCCTCTGAGTCTGTGCTCTGGAGCCAGCTCAGACCAGAGTACTCTTCACAGGCTACTTGTCCTCCTGAGGCCACCCTGGGCTTCCTCTTCCTCCCACAGCCTGGGGTGGGGGTGGGGCAGGAAGGCAGGGGAGGGCTGGGAGCAGGGGGCAGAGGATCACAGCTGCAGCTGCACTTCAGCCAGGCAGGCCTCACCCTTCACCTGGTGGATGGCCGTCCCCCATGGCCTCAAAGGTTACACGGAGCCCAGGGCAGGATGTCACGGGAGCCAAAGGAAGTGAGACAGAGGTCTAGTTAAGTAGAGGAAGGCTGTGTGTGTGTGTGTTCACACTTGCAGGAAGGGTGGGGGGAGAAGCTGGAGACAGAGATGGAGATAGGAACAGAGAGCAACAAGGTACAAGCAACAAGGGATAAGAGAACAGAGACAGAAAGGGAGAGAGACAGACAGCAAAGACAGAGACCAGGGGAGATGGAGACTCCTGGTCATTCTTATTAACTGATCTTTAGAAAACACTCCATCTTTCCCTCCCTACTCCCTTTCTTCCCTGGTATTTTCAGATTGGTCTTGCTATATAGCACAGGCAAGCCTCAAGTTTGTGACCCTCTTGCCTCCAAAGTGCTGGGATGACAGGCAGGAGCCACCGTGCATGCTGTGAAAACATTTTCGGAGGAAACTATGATTCATTGGCTTATATGAAAAAAAACTCTTCACTTCATTTAAAGTCCTGTGAAAACTCACCAGAAGAGTGACTATAGTCTCCCAGTCCCCCGTGTGTGCGGGAGGGGCGAGCAGAGCCTAGTCTTTGTGAAACAAGAAGTGCTATTCATGCAAGAATACTGGGCCAAGTTCTCCCCAGAGTATAATCCAGGCTCTGGATATATAATGAGGCTCACTGGTGACTTAACTCAGGCTGCCTCCAACTTTAAAGCCCACCATCTGCCACACCTATAGACTAAGCTTGCTGCTGCAAGCTCTATTTACCAAACTGGCCAGGCCCTGGTCTCACACCTGAAAACTCACCTTTGGGTCTCACCCCTGGAAGACTGGTCCCCCCTCTGCCCAGCCATCTCCTCCCAGCACGGTTTGCCCTCCCCTTCCAGAAAGCCCCGTATTTTTATCACCCTCCCCCAGCAGGCCTGGCTCCCTGGGTGGCTTTGGGGTGGCCTCAGTACTCCCACTGCCACATGCAGGGTGGGTGGAGTATGGAAACAGCCCAACCCCACATCCTTTGAGACACGACACAAACCCAAAATCCCAGTGTGATCTGCACACATTTGTGGAGTGCACAGGAGAAGGGACAGAGGAATAAAGGCCTCTGTGTGACTCAGAGAGCAACAAGAAAGACCCCAGGCTCTGTAACTATGTGCCAGACTGACTGCCCTGGCCACTTCAAACCACCAACTTCCTCAACTTGGCCTCTCTCCAAGGACTCTGGCCAGTGCCCACTACAAGGAGAGAGCCCACAGCACCGCCCATGATGAGCTAAGGAGATCACTAGAGCTAAGCACCAGGAGGCGTACTAACAGGAAGTGCAGTTAGTAGTACTGTTTGTTAGAGACAGGGACTCTATGTAGCCCTGGCTGGCCTGGAACTCCCTATGTAGACCAGGCTGGCCTTGATCTCACAGAGATCTGCCTGCCTCTGCCTCCAGAGTGCTGGGATTAAAGGCGTGTGCCACCATGTCATTAGTATTTTTATTACAATTGAAAAGACAATCAAACTCCAGAACTTTATACCCTGAAGGAAGCCAAGCAATGTTGAAATCAGAGGTCTGCAGGCTCTTCTGTATAAGGTCTTTTCCAGGGGTCATCTCCACTTTGTGGCCCCATGGCCAGTCTCCTAACTATTCTAGTCCTCCTATATCCACAGGGATATGATACAGGATCCAGGCCATGACTGGACCATGCACAGCACCCTCACACATACTGAACTCTTTCACAGACCTATGTTAGGCCCAGTAGGAGATTAACAAGAACTGTAGTGAAAGAAAACTATTATAGCTGAAGCTGGAGAGAAGGCTCAGTGGTTAAGAGCACTGACTGCTCTTGCAGAAGACCCAGGTTCAGATCCCACATGGTGGCTAACAACCACCAGGGACTCTGATGACCTCTCCTGGCACCAGGCATGCACTTACATACAGCAAACACTCACAAGTATGTATGTGTGTGTGTGTGTATATATACACACACACACATATATACACACATATCAATAAATCTTTAACAACTATGATGTTACAATGATAGTTTGCACTTTGAGGAAATGACTAAGTAAAATAAGGGGACTTCAACCCACTGATGTTGACAGTCATGCTGGGAACAGGTATCAAGGAAGTGACTACTGGGGAGATATGCCTGTGGAGACACAGACAAGAGGAGTCAACTCCCAGAGCCTCATGTTTCCACCACACTGCTCAGAATGGCACACGGTTTAAACTTAACTGCTTATTTCTGGAAAATTCCATGTAATATTTTAAGGCCAGAGCTGACACAGAGTAACTGAAAATATGGGAAGAGAAAACTGCAGGTGGGGAACTACTATACTCAACTGTGCTGACACAGCATGAAAGCAGCCATTGATGAAGTGTTAGAACAAAACTTTATTCATAAAAACAAGCAGTATATGGTGGCCCACACCTTTAATCCCAGCCTCTGGAGGCAGAAGCTGAGGGATCTCTGTAAGATCAAGGCCAGCCTGGTCTACATAGTGACCTGGTCTACATAGGTGGGCTGGGGCTAGGGAGACCCTGTCAAACAACAACAGAAACCAGAAGCAGGCTAGATATGGAGTATGGGTGGGAACCTGCCCACTTTGTTGGGTCTAAGCCCTCAGTGTTTGTAATGTGGTCCTCCTCTCTCTAGGAAACAGGCTGTATGGTGCCCAGCTCCCCAAGTAGCTTCTGGTAACTCTGGAAGCTGACCAGTGCCAGCCTAACCACCTGAGAACGGGAGGTGCAGTTTTGTGCAGACAAGGGGGGGAGGGGAGGGCAGTGCCCCTGTGACTCAGACACACCCCTACTGGGATCACAGTAGAGGGCCTGGGCTGGCCCCAAATGTCTCACAGTGGCTCAGGCTACATCTGAACCCATTAAGAAGGTACTCTGTGACCCAAGGAGAGACAGGACAGGAACAGACACACAGGTGAGGAATGTTCAACGGCTAGGACGCCTCCACAGCCAAGGAAAGCAGAGGGACGCTCTTGGAGAACATCAAGAAATTTAAAGATTTTTTTAAAAAGTAACATTTTACAGCATAGAGTAGCTGGTTAAGTGACACCAGGAAGGTTCCACAAGTCCTCACAGTCCTGACACACTGTACCAGGTCAGAAGGTCTAGGACAGGTACCTTGTGTAACAATGGGGACAGGTGGGGACAGTGACCAGGACAGCCAGGGCAACTAAGGGAGTCTCAGGCTGCTCAGTCTGGCCTAAGCCTACAAGTTTCCCACAGAAGCAAGAACTAGTAGTTTTTCTCTGGCTCAATTAAAACCAGAAAAGCAGCCAGGTCTAGTGGTACAGCCTCCTATCACAGTTCCTGGGAAGCAGGGAGACGGCGAGTTCAAAGTCAGCCTGCGCTACACAGTGAATTCCAGACTAGCCCGAGCAACTCCAGTGAGACAATATCTCAAAATAAAAAGTCGCACTTGATGTGGTGGTGCATAACGGGGGAGATCACTCTGTGCGATCAAAGCCAGCCTGGTCTACATCGAAAGTTCCAGGCCAGCTGTGGTTACAGGGAGACCCTGTCTCAAACAAACACACAAAAAATAAAATAAAATAAATGAAAAGTCAAAAGAGGGCTGGGGCTACAGCTCAATACAGATTGTTTGCCTAGCATACCCAAACCCCTATCAATCCCCAGGATAACAGAACCAACCAACCTAGAAAAGCTGCCAGAGAAAACACCTTGCCCCAGGTCATACAGTCACCTGACTGGGGAGTTGGGACTTGGCAAGTTGGGACTTGGTGGCTTCCAAGTGCTTATTCAGGAGAGTCCAGAAGTGGAACACAGGACTTGACAAGCCACAAGTCCTAAGTGTCTGTCCACCCAGCCACCCTGGAAGGTGTAACAGAGAGAATGCGTGCACACATGAGGATAATACTTATAACTGCTGAGCCCAGAGGCTCACAGGCCAGGCCTCCCCGTGGCCAATGAGACAGTCAGCAGGGTACATTATGAGGACAGGCTCTGTCTCCCATTTGCCAGCTGTGTGACCCTGTAGCAGCCCCTCTGTGCCCCTCTACTCAGTTGCCTCCAATCACTCACAGCACTGATCCACAAGGAGAGGTTCACTAAGCCGTCAGCACCTAGGCCAGAGGCACCTGGCCAGCCCTGTGGGTGTCAGCAGGTGTAAAAATCACTGCCTCTGACAGAAGGGAAACTGAGACTGGCAAGGGCATTCTCACAATTCAAGCGTGACCTGGGCCCGGGCCTTGGCTTCTGCCAGGTCCAGTGTGAGTGCTCCACCACCACTCACTCCTCCCATACTCTGCAGCTGACAAGAGGCCAGCAATACCAGGTCAGGCTTCTAAGCAGCTGAACTGGCTGTTTGACCACAGTGCAGTCTGGGTAAAGAGTTTGGTGGATTTGAGAATCCACTTGTCTTCTGGATGGCCAGCTACCCCCTTTCCAGCAAGGCCACCCTCCCTGGTGCTCCCCTGCCATTTCTGGGGCTTGGTTCAACCCTCCAACTATTTCAAATGACTCATGCCCACAAATCCAGCCTACAGCCTGGGGTTGAGGAGACCAGAGAAGGGACCCCCTAGACCGCTGGTGCAGCTACACACCGTGTCACAGACAGCACAGTGCATCACAGGCAGCAGGAGTAGGTGGCCCAAGGCAGGCATGGCTCATGGGCTTCACTGAGTGCCCTTTGGAGAGGTTAGGTGTGGCTCCGCATGGCTTTGAGTTACCAGATGGCCTTGAGAAAGCACCAGCCACCACATAGAGCAAATGTCTATTCCCCAGCAGTGTGACCCAGAGAACCTCTGGTTTCCAGTTCCCTAGAATGCTCTCTTCACAGGTAGGAACATGTATGGAAAGGTGGTGCTACACACAGTGCCCGCCCAGGAGGCACAGCTCTCACAACTCCATCACCCAGCCACAACCAGATGAGACCAGGCTGGCAACTGGGGACTGGGACCTGCAGGTTGGAATGGTGTTTTTAACTTTCAGAACCAGTTGACTACTAGATGACTACATTTTGATGTCAGGGGAACAGACTCCCTTCAAGAATGTAGTTCAGGACTGTAGAAATGGCTCAGCGGATAAGAGAGCTTGTTGTTCAACAGTAAAAACCTGACACCTCCAGCTCCCAGGCAAAAGATGGGCGCAGGGCCAGGCATGGTGGTGCATGCCTTTAATCCTAGTGCTTGAGAGGCAGAGGCAGGAAGATCTCTGTGAATTGGAAGCCAGCCTGGCCTATATAGCCAATTCTAGGCCAGCTGGGGCTACAAGGGCAGCCTGTCTTTAAAAAAGGGGGAGGAGGGCTGGAGTGGCTCAGCAGTTAAGAACACTGGCTGTTCTTGCAGAGGACTTGGGTTTGATTCTCAGCACTCACATGGGGCTAACAATCATTCCTAACTCTAGGTCCAGGGGAACCAATGACCTGACTTCCCTAGGCACTGCATGACAGGGGTGCACTTACATCCATGCAGGCAATACACTCACACACACATAAAATTAAAATAATAAATAAAATATTGAAAAAAAGAGAGAAAAAGATGGAGCACACTACAGGGAAACACCCATCAACATCGGCCTGCACTGGCTCACACACAGACAAGTGCACCCTAAACACACACACAGACACACATAGTTCCTAAAAATAATGTAGCTCAGTTGGTAGTGTGTTTACCTAGCACGCAAGAAGCCCTGGGTTTGATCAACAGCACAGTACAAAAAGGGTGTCGTGGTGGGGACCTATAACCCCAGCATTTAGGAGACAGAGGCAGGAGGATCAGGAGTTAAAGGTCATCACTGGTTTCTGGTGAGCTCAAGGTCAGCCTGGGCTATATGAGATCCTACTGCAAAAAAACAAAAACAAGTGTAGTTGTTCGCCTCCCTTTAGTTCCAGCACTCCAGAGACAAAGGCAGGCAGATCTCTGTGACACTGAGGCCAGCCTGGTCTACATACAGAGTTCCAGGCCAGCTGGGAATATAAGGAGGCTCTGCGTAACATACGCCCCCCATACACACACTTTTTCTTTCTGTCGGAAAAGCAACCTGATTGTCCTCAGGTTCCTCCTGCAGCCTCACCTCACCCAGGACAGAGTGGAAGGAGTAGGTAGGTCCATGTTCACCCACAGAACCCCAGGGGTCCACCTTCCCTCCCCTCTATGATGCTGGATGCCAGGTTCTAGCATGGGCTGTGTAGGTCTCCTGCCTCATGGTGGCCCCCACACCAGCAGACCTTGGGTTCACCAGAAGGAATGCATGTGGGCATGAGCACACAGCCAAATCTCTGCTCTGTACATGCTAGTCCTAGGGATGGCCCTGGTAACATGAGGCCACTCAGTCCATTAGCAAGAAACTTAGTTTGGCAAGAACTAGAAAATCATTTATAACCAATGCATCAAAGCCAGCAGGACTCTGACTGCCCAGAAAGAGAGTACTGAAGATGATTGGAATCCCGCTCCTGTGTACCACTGGGAACTGTAAACATGTGTGTAAGGAAAGATGGTTGCGCTATGTTCCCACCACAGGCACTCAACACTGTCAACCTGTAAACAAACAAAATGTTGTATATCCACACCAGGAAACATTATTCAGCCATGAAAAAGGGAAAGTACTGATGAATACTACAATGAGCTGAATTCTGGAAACCACACTCACAAAAGGCCACAGAGCATACAGGTCCTGAGGAACCAAACACACAGAACAGACAAATCCACTGAGACACAGTAAGTATAGGAGAGGGTGGCCAGAGCCTGGGAAAGTGGGTTTGAGAAGTTGAGTGTTGACTGCTGCTTGGAGAGATGGTAAAATGTTCTAAGAGGGCAGCCGGGAGGGTTTCATAACTCCCTGTAGTTTTCACTTCCAAGGGTGAAGTGTTCAGGAAGTGCACTGGATCTCAGCAAAACATCTAGATGAGATTTTTTAAATAGAGTGAAACAAACAAAAACAAACAGAGAAACAAAGATAAGCACCGTGGCGCTGCCCGGCGGGAACAGGGGCTCACCAACTACGGGACATCTCTACCGCAGCCATGGAAACTGCTGCCGGGTGAGACAGGGGCCACCAGGTCCCATCCCGACAAACTCGTGCCTCCCACCCACAATCTGCCCCAGTTCAGAAGCCCGTCCTAACCGCTGGGGTGAAAGAAGGGGCCGAGGAAGGCTGCGGCGTCCCGGAGGCAGACTCCGCCACCAGAAAGGGTCAAAGACTCAGCTACCTGGGGAGGGTGGAGTTCAGACCCAGCACCAAGGCCTGCGCAGAGCGAGCGGAGGCTCCCAAGAGGGGGGCTGCTCGGAAGGTCCCGCAGGCTGCGTAGGAACACACCTGAACCCCGGCATCCCCAACACCAAGCCTGGTGCCCCGAGCTTCAGCCCGAGTCCCAGGCCCACAGGCATGTGGCCTCCCGGGACTCAGTTTCCCCGTCTGTAAAGCAGGAGGCGATAAACCGGGCGGCGATAAGGGCTAGCGTCTTAAGAGCCACCGGCCCTCGGCCTCCGTCCGCTCGGCCCGCGGCTCCGGGCTACGCCGGTCCCCGGGCGGTTCCCGTCCCCATCCCCGGCGCCTTCCGGCCCCGCCGCGGGCGAACTTCCCCCCCGGCCGCGGGCTCCAGGCCACGCGCGTCCCTTCCGCGGCGGCCCGGCCGACTCCACGGGGTCCACCAGCTCCGGGGCCGCGGGGTGAAGCTCTGACCGGCCGCCCGCGGCGGAGCCCGGAGTCCAGGTCGCCCGTCTGCCAGGAACACCTACCGGGCCGAGCTCCGCCGCGCCCGCGCGCACCGCGACTCCAGATCCCCCGCCGGCCGCCTGGGAGGCGCTGCGAGGGGCGTGGCCGCGTGCCTTGACGCCGCAGGGGCGGGGCCCTATGCCTCGCCCAGACACGCCCTCTCCCCGCCCGCCACGAGGCCACGCCCCTCGCGCACGGCCGCTCTCGGCTCGCAGTGACGTCTTGGCAGGCGGAGCTCTCAACAGAGCCGCCCGCGTACACGCCCACCGTAAGGCCACGCCCCTCCTGCAGCCTTCGCGCTCAATGGCTGATCAGAGAGGCCCCGCCCACTTCAGGCCCCGCCCCTCCCGCGAGCCCGCCGACCCCCAATTCCTGGCCGGCCTTGAGGGAGGCGCTTTGAGGGGCGGGGTCGCACGCCTCTTCGCCCTCGGAGCGAGGCCTTTAGAGACCCCGCCCACAAGCACGCCCGGCTCCGGCCACGCCCCCGCCGCCTGCTGAGCTTTGCCTGAACGTGGCCTCCGGGTTTCCAGCCGAGCCTGCGCTTGCCCGGCCAGGTGATCCGCAGCTCTTCTGTCGGGCCTCTCCCGCATCTTCCACCCACCCCAACAGGCTTTTCACATCTGGGGTGACACTGCTGCCTTTCAGGGAGCTGTGCACCAGACAGCTCCCCAAAGAGCTGTCCATCCTGAGAATGTCAGGGCTCATGGCTGGCTGTGCACGGTGGAAATTGACCTGGGCTGGAGCTAGCTAAGTGAAGTTCGCATCCTCTGTACCCACTGCCTCCTTCCTGAGACAGATAGCAGGACTGCGCTGAGACTGTGATGCACCGTACACCCACAGGAAAGGGAGAAAGGGGTGCAGGCTCGCTTACCACTACGCTTTTATCTTTTTATTAACTATATGTATGCGTGTGTGTTACCTGCTTAAAATAAATTTCTGGGGGCTGGAGGGATAGCTCAGCGCGTCGAGGCGCTTGCTTCTCCAGCCTGAAACCTATGTAGAGTTGGAAAGAGAGAACCGAGCCCATACAGTTGTCCTCTGACCGCTACACATGTGCCTATCCTCCACATCATGCTCCACACAATAAATTAACAATAGATAAATATTTAAAATAAGTTTCTGGGGCTGGCGAGATGATTTAGTGGGTAAAGGCACCTGCTACCGAGACTAAAGACCTGAGTTCGATCCCCAGGACTCATACCGTAGGAAAGAACCTTCTCTTGCAAGTTATCCTCTAACCTCCACAGGCATGCTGTGGAATGCATGTGCATACCCACACATAAATAATAAATGTATGTCATAAAATTTTTGTTTTAGTTTTTGAGACATGGTGTTCCTGCAGCCCCAGCTGGCCTGGGATCGCTATTTAGATCAGGCCATCCTTGATCTCAGAGAGATCTGCCCCTCTCTGCCTCCTGAGTGCTGGGATTAAAGGTACTGCACTTGGCTAGATGCCATAAAATTTTTAAAAATAAAAATCAATTTCTGTACTGGTTACAGCCTTAACTACAGATGTGCAAATGTTGCTGAAACCAGGACTCACAGATGTGTGTTCATATTCATCCATTCATTCATGTGTCAAGCTGGACTGGCAAAATGAAATCTCTGACTGGTTGAAGCCAGTTACCAACAATAAAAGCCAATGACACAATGTTTATGAGAGACTCTGAGTGCCTAACATGACACATCACAAATTAACAGTG
This sequence comes from Eospalax fontanierii, assembly GCA_035773235.1. Classification (NCBI taxonomy): domain Eukaryota; kingdom Metazoa; phylum Chordata; class Mammalia; order Rodentia; family Spalacidae; genus Eospalax; species Eospalax fontanierii. The sequence continues at coordinate 69,843,295 of CM069529.1, read as the reverse complement.
ACTGGATGCTTTATAGTGTCTCTTTGTGGGTAAGGAAAGTGAGCTCAAAGGTGGAGGTCTGAAGGGGGATATTTGTTTAGCTGCATTTGCAGAGAACTGAGCACTAGGATTTAGTGGGTGACCAGGAAGTCTAGGGCCCACATCCATATGGAGGAGGCTGGACCCCTAACAAGCCTACACAATACAGCGTCTGTAACCGGCCAGGCAGGAGCAGAGCGCTAAGCTGGTCCAGGGAGGGAGAGGGGCCTGCTCACACTACAACCTGAGGCACAGGCAGGATGGGGTGTGCTGCTGGTCAGGGGGAGGGAGAAGCTACAGGGGCAGCATCCAGCTGGGAGGAGGTAAAACGAGGAGCCTCACTCAAGCAGACCGCAGTGGACAGCGTGTGGAGGAGATGAGAAGAACTCCAGTGTGTTGGGGAAAGAGTCCTGGCTGGGTCTTGCTTAGATAGAGCTAGGGAGGATGTTCATAGGGGAAGGACACAGCTAGCTGTGTTTTCTGCAGAGATTCCTCTGGGCACTCTGAGGAGGGACAGGCAGGGAGAAGGGTAGACAGGCTATTGACATAGTTCAGGGGAGAGTAGGTATCTACAGACAGATGGGAGCAGAGAGGAAGGGTTCTGCCCACAGAGGTGAGTAGAAGACAGAAGTGGCTTCTGAGACTCTGGGCTGGAGTAGTCCTCTTAAAGTCATCCAGTTTAGCAGATCTCTACAGGTCTTGATCTGTCTGTCGCCTCCTGCAAGAAGCTTATTTGCCCCCATAATACTAGAGATCAGCTTGGGGATCCAATGTGACTTTGAAGGTGGGCGAATCAGCTCTTTCTTGACCTTGTCCCTGACCTGGGACCACCCAGGATGGGCTCTTCCTTAACCTGTTCCTGACCCATCTGTCTCTCCAGCAGTTCACAGACCAGGCACTAGGAAGCCTCCAGTGAATATCTGTTGAAAGCAGGGAGGGTTAAATGTGGTGTCAAGCACATCCAGGGCAAACTCTTCCAATGGCAGTTCTCAAGGTGTGGATTCTGTTGTTGGTGGCTATACTGTCTTCAGGCGCCCTCTTACCTGAAGCTTCTCAAAAGTGTACTCAAGGGCTGAGGGTGTGGCTGAGTGGTAGAGGGCTTATGCTCAAAGCCCTGGGTTCCATCCTCGGCACTACATTTTCTTTTAAAAGCATATTCCCACGGGTTGGAGAGATGGCTTAGCAGTTAAGAGCACTGGTTACTCTTAGAGAGGACCCAGGTTCAGTTCCCAACACCCACATGGCCACTACCAACTGTCTGTTAACTCCAGTTCCAGAGTATTGGATGCCCTTTTCTGGACCTTGTGGGCTTCACACACATGTGGTACACTTATATATATGCACAAAAAAGTCATACAAATAAAATGAAAATGAAAATAAATAAAACAGCCTGGAGAGATGGCTCAGTAGTTAAGAACACTGATTTGTCGGAGCCCGCTGGCAGAAATTGAACTGTACCTGAAGGGGCGGGGTGGATATAGATTCGGAAGGGCTGTCAGTTAATACTGAAGCAGCCTCAACTTTATTAGGTAACACCTATTTATACTCTATGAAATGAGGAACAAAATAACAGTTCAAAAGTTCAACACAAAAACAATGTTAACACAGGCAAAACAACTTAAGCCAATCACATCTTCCTTCAGGGATCTTCAGCCTTGGGCATAAGATAAACTTCCCTTCAGGTATAAATTGTTTGCATAGCAAAACATTCTGCTCCCACAGCACTTCTGTGCACAGGATTGACTTCTGCCTAACCCTAAACTAGGGCATAGTTCAAGGCAGGCAAATGGCTCCTGACACTGTTTGTTCTTGCAAAAGATGGGTCCAAATCCCAGCACCCACATCGTGATTAACAACCATTCTTAACTCGAGTTCCAGGGGATCCAACACCGTCTTCTGATATAAATATTTATAGTCACATATAAATATACATTTAAAAATTTTAATTTATTTTTATTTTTATGTGTATGAGTGTTATGTTTGCATGTATATAAGTGCACCCATGTCGTGCAGTGCCCTCAGAACTCAGTAGAGGCTGTTGAATCCTCTGGAACTGGACTTATGGATGGTTGTTAGCCACCATGTGGGTGCTAAGACCCGAACTTGGGTCCTGTGTAAGAGCAGCCAGTGCTCTTAACCGCTGAACCATCTCGCCCCCAAATTTAAATAAATAAATAAATAAATAACTTTAAAAATTGTTTTCCATTATTTCTATTTTATGTATATGAGTGTATTGTCTGCATGTGTGTAAGTACACCTGTTGTGCAGTGCCCTCAGAGATCAGAAGAGGGTGTAGGATCCTCTGGAACTGGAGTAACAGATGTTTGTTAGCCATTGTATGGGTTTTGGGAACTGAACCCAGGTCTTTTGCAAGAGCAGTCAGTGCTCTTAACCACTGAGCTTTCTCTTCAGCCCCCAAAAATCATTTAAAAAAATAAAAATAAAAAGTCTCTTCAGGGTTAGAGATATGCTCAGTGGTTAAGAGCACTTGTTGCTCTTCTAGAGGACCTGAGTTCAATTTCCAGCAGCCACCTCTGGCTACTCACAACTGCCTATAATTCCAACAACTGGGGTATTAGGATCTCTGGCCACCTGGGGCAACTGCACTCCTGTATACATACTCCCACAGACATACACATATACATATATTTTGCAAAAAAAAAGTAAAAGGATACAAAAGCATATCCCACCTGAGTTTCCATCCCCCGGCAGCCTTCTGAGGTTTCTCTCATCCCTACTACCCTACAGAGGAAGGAAGAGAGGCTTCATCTGGAATCGGCTTGACTAAGGATGGCGGCTGGCTTGTCAACCTTGCAAGCTTAGTTCTCTCACCTTCCCCCACCTTCCCTACCCTCTGGCAGTAAGTCCCTTCTTGGAAGGGAAGGATGTGGCGCTCTCATTTCTCTCTGGGTCACCACCAGGCTCGAAAAAAACGCTCTTTGATCTCTGACTCAGGTGGACTGGCTGCCATAGAAACATGAGAGATGTTCATCTTTTGTTGCTGTTGTGTCCTCTTTTAAATACATTATTGTTTGTGTGTGTGTAGGCCAGAGGACGACCTCTAGTATTGTCCTCACCCATACCAGCCACTTTTTTGAGACAGGGTCTCTCACTGGCCTGAAGTTCATCAATTAGGCCAGGCTTGCTAACGGCTGGGCAAGCTCCAGCCATCTTCGCATCATGGCCTCGAATTTATACATGAGTTCTGGGAATCAAACAGGTCCTTGTGCTTACAAGGCGAGTGCTTTACTAATTGAGGCCCCTCTTCTCTACCTGTTTGATTTTTTGAGACAAGGTCTCACTACATAGCACAGGTTGGCCTCTTGCTTCCACCTCCAGAGGGCTGGGATTACAGACATGACACCTGATTAGATGTCCACCTCTTTAGAATCTCCCCAGGACACCTGAAACCACATCTTTTCCTTCTAGGGAAACTTAGTTGTGTGTCTGTCAGTGTCTGATGCTGGCCTCAGAGCAGTGGGTATCCCTGAGTGCTCTGGGGGTGCTCCTCCTACCCTGTGTATGAACACTGCGGACCTGTGCTGTGCCCCCAATCTGAGAAATTTTGGAATGCCTCTTGTCACCATGGAGTTGATGTTCTACCCAGAGATCCTTTGTCCAAACAACTCAGAGATTCAAGATCTTGGATCTAGTCCTGAAACATCGTTAATCCCTAGCTTGTAAGGAGAGAATTCCAGGCTGAACCCAAAGCACCCTGGAGATGCCTCGGGAGGGTGGGCACTATGGCCAGCTGCTCTCTTCTCATCCAGTGTTATCCTTAAATCATGTTTTGAGTTGAGGTTAAAACTGGAAGTTTCAGTTTTGAAACAAAAATATGGTCTTTCACCTAGAAGCTCTGAAGCTCTGCATGTGGCCAGAGCCTCACATTTCCAGGGTGTGCTGGAACCTGACCCAAGGCAGGATCTCCAGGCTCCTGGTTCCCGAGTCACACTCGCCCCCCGGCCTTTTTACATGTTATCTGCTTTTGCTTGCTTCTTTTCATTGTCCGTGTTTATTTTGCTCAGAAGTTTTGTATGTTTTGTTTTGATTACGATGTGTTTTGTGTGCTTGTAAATTTGTTAGCAAAACAATAAATTAAAAAATAATGACTGTGTGTTTGTTTTGGTGTCTCTTGTCTCAAGATGCCAATCTGCCCACTTTCTTCCTCTGTTAGCACGTTCAAAAAAATACCTCAGAACTGAGACCAACCAGGAAGGAGCTTTAGAATTAATCAAACTGGTGAATTCCTAACCCCTCCCCCCTCTCTGTTTCTCTCTGTTTTAGACAGGGTCCCTAGTCCAGGACGGCCTTCGACTCCCACTGTAGCCAAGGATAACCTTGAACTTCCATTCCCATTGCTTCCCGCTCTCAGTACTGTGTTTGCAGGCGTGTGGAACTGTACTCGGTATTTCTGTGTCAGGGTTTCCTGAATGCTACACAAGCTCTCTCTACTGGGCTGCATCCCAAGCCCCTATTTTCTGTTTCTAAGTCTCATCAGATTGACACAGGTAAAAGAAAGCTGTCATCTAAACAAGATCAAAACAGTTCTTACAATAAACACACTATAAAAAGTCTGAGTGATCAGACAGCAGTTGAGTTGATTTCAATGGAAATTAACTTTCTCTTTTTCTTTCTGGCATGATGAGGTCACGGTGAATCTTACTGTCAGCAGGACCCTGGAGCTGGGCTGCTGTGATGGTTAAGTTCAGTTGGCTCCTATGACTGCAGGGCCCTGCTCTGCTACAGCAGATCTGTTACCCTAGGACTCAGGAGGTAGAGGCTGATGTATCAAAAGTTCAAGGTCATCCTTGGCTACATAGCAAATCCAAGGCTAGCCTGGACTCCAAGAGACCCTGCATCTTTTGACAAAACAGCTGTGCTCCCACTTCATAGGAACTTAGGGTTATGATATCCACCGTTTGACTTTAGAATTATAGAATCCTGGAACATTTGGAGATGGATTGCTGGGTGTTAGATTTGGAACCACAGACTTTCAGCTTCAGACTTGGGGCTGGAGGGACATGGGACTGCTGGCTGAGAGAGAGAAGAGTGAGCCTGGGAATAGATAGTTCACAAGCTGCTTCCCAGGGGTCAACAGAACAAGCCAAATACTGGTATCCCTAAGTCAGTCCAGGAGTCTTGGTCCACAAGCAAGCTTGTCTGTGTATCCTGGATTCTGGCCACATTGGCGGGTAGGACAGGGAAGAATCAGGGTAGGATGGAGCATCAGACGCCAGGAAGGCTAGATTAGATGGCACCTCTGCTTTGAAGACCAGAGAGACCAGTGGAAGAGGCCCCACTTCTCAGTTTCATCTCCTGCCACTCTCAGCCTCCCCACCAGCCCTGACTTCTGCCCACATAGCCACCAAGCTACAACTCCCACCTCAACATGCTTTGCTCAGTCTACTGCAAGTTCTCTGCACCTCAGACCTTCGCAAGGACATCACAGACTTCCATGACTACTTTCCGGCATGTGATAGAGTAAAAGCATCTGCAGGAAGAGGCATCTTTTTATCATCCGTACCCAAGTGCTGTCTGAGCTGGGCAGGGTCTCTGCTGTCTGTTCTGCCTGGAATATCCACTCCAGCTCCATCCTTCAAGGCTCCCTTAAACATTCTCCTTCCCAGGAAGATATCCATAGCAACACCCTTCTCTCCACAGGTGCCCTGCAGGGATTAACAGTTAACATTAGTCAATGCTAACTGCTGATACAGAAGTCAATAATGTCTTGGCAGAGATTTCCTGAAGAGATGGTTCCGGGTGGACCCCTGGACCCAGGATTTAATATTACCAGATCAGTTACTCAAAAACAACACTCATTTTAATCTTCATTGATCAAATCAGGAACAAAGAAAAGGAAATCTCACTGGTGCACACGTGTCTTGCCTGCTTTTCACCAATGCTTGCTATGGACCCACTGAGTCAGGAACAAACACTGTGGGTTCAGGGAGTGAAAGGAGAGAGCTTAAAAGCTTTGATGTTCAGGCTTTGGGCCAGACTGCGTTCAGATGCAGACTGGCTCAATGTGTGATTTGAACAAGTCACTTTACCTCTCTGGAACTTCTTCATATGTTCGACGGGAAGAATCATAACACTTACGTCCTAAAGTAACCTAGAAGAAGTGAGAGCCTATTGAAATGCCCAGACTGACTCCATTTTGTTCTAACTGACTTTTGCTTTACCCTGTGGTTCTAACCCTATTCCTATAACGACATTCAGCCAGGAAGGCTAGCCATGAAGGCTGCACCTGCATTGCAGGAAGGACATTATTTCTATAGCACTAGGAAAGGTACATTCAGTCAGGCTGCACTCGAAGCTCCCATGAGCCCATTGTTTCTACAATTCTGAGAAACTAATTTTAACAACTTTTTGTTAACTGAAACTTTTTGTTACCTGACCTGCCTCTGGTATGGTGTAACCATGGTTATTGGCTTTGCCTCTGGCAAATGAAATCAGGGTTTCAAGAGCAAGATAAACCTTGCTCTGCCTCTCCACAGGGTCAAGAGTTCTTTTGGGCATGAGCTCTCTCCCAACTGATGGCTAATTATTAAAGGACTCTTAATTCAACCATCACTATGTTCTGTTCCTCTATGCCTCGAGCTCGATATAACACTCTACAAAGACTCCAGTTAGCAGAGTTTCATACTTGTAATCCAGCACTCAGGAGGCTGAGGCAGGAAGATCCCCTGAGTTCAATGCCAACTGGGGATATAAGGCAAGATCTTGTATCAATAAACAAACAAATAAATAACTGAGCTGGAGATGTAGTTTTGTTGGTAGAGCATTTGCTAGCTTGCACAAAGCTCTGGGCTCGAGTCCTAACACTGAATAAACCCAGAGTGGTAACTCACACCTGTAATCTCCCACTTGGGAGGCTGAGGAAAGAGGACCCAAAATTTAAAGTCGTCTTCCACTATAGAGGGAGTTCAGAAGTTCAAGGTCATCCTTGACTACACAGGAAGTTCAAGGCTAGCTTGGGATACAGAGACCATATCCCCCGACCTCCGTGCCCCCCGAATAAAAGATTTTGTAGTGCTGTATTGACGATTGTTCTATTTACTACTAAGACCAGAGAGGAAGTCTCAGCCAGAAGATGTTCAGGGGAGGAGCACGCTATTTACAGAACCCACAGACATTTGGCTGTTGGAACTTTCATTTGCAGGGGCAGATGGGGCATCGAGGAGGGGCGGGCTGGAGCAGGGAAGGGGCTCACTTGGGAGGCTCAGCGGCCAGCACAGGGAAGCAGCCCTGGCAGTGCCACTGCCGATCTCGCAGACGACGCACGGCCTGCATCTGTGGCTGGAAGGCTCCCCACTCGTTCCAGTGCCGGAAGTCGCCAGGTTCCAGCAGGTACTGGTAACCACGGTAGCCAGGGTACTGGTAGCCAACCCAGCTGGGAAGAGAACAGAGCACTGTGCAGGAAGCAGGGTGCCCTCCTGGACCACCACCTCTTCATCTGCCCCCCAGTGTGTGATCAGCTGAGGCCACATAGGTTCGACCTCCCTGGCTTGCCCTGCATGCCCCTCAGAGTTTTCTTCTGGGAAGTGGGCATGGCCATGTGGAGCATGCCTGGAGGACCGGATGGAGCCAAGGCCTCCACAGTACTGAGCAGGCCTGCCGCCTGCCATGCTAGGAAGTCAGTCCACAGCCACTGGAGGTGGTGATGCTGGACTGGGGAGAGCTGAATTCAATGGAAGAGACTCCAGCTTGAAGACTATGAGCACTAGGCTATAGGGGCGGTGTCTGCAAACCTGGTTCCTTCTTATGCTGAGTAGCTCTCTCTTTGGCTTGTTTCAAGAATCTAAGCTCTCTTCTGTGGATGGGGCGGTGACCCACCCCTTTGAGGACTCCATCACAGTCACCCTGCACACCACCTCCACCCATGGCCTATACCAGGTCCCTCTCCACCACGCAGCTGGGAGCCCAGGCTAGACCATCTCTTACCCAGGCTAGGTTGGTGTCTCTAGTGTGTGTTGGAGGAAGCCCCTGAAGGCAGAGACCGGCCTCCTCGGTCTTTCCCTGGTGCGCCTGGTTCTCAGAGGACGAGAGGGACACAGGTTCCCCAGGAAGAAGGGAGACCAGCAAGGGGAGGGCAGGGTCGTGGAAGCCTCACAGGAGGGCAGGCAGGAGACACTGGCCCATGGGACAGGGCTGGGGCTGGGAGGCAGGAGGTGAATAGAGTGTCTCCTCTCAGCACCTGGGCCTCCCTGGGTTCTCATGGAAGTGGAGTTGTGCTTGGGAACCTCAAACCCTGGGAGTTAAGGTAAAAGGAAAGCCCCTTAGATAAGGGAGTCTTGCCTAGCCATTGTGCATCTGGCAGCACTGAGGTGCAGAGGGGCCTCAACTCACCAGGAACCTCAGCAGGTTAGAAGTAAGGTGGGGTCCTGTCCTACTGCATGGCTGCCTCAGTGGTCCCCCGACTTAGACCCTCCTGGGGCCTCTACTCACCTTGGAACAGATTCCTCTCCCACCCCAGACCTGGTTATTCTTTCAGTCCATCTGCTTTAGCATCTGTGATTCTTTCCATCTGGGAATTGGTTTTTAGATAGGACTGGAACTTGCCACGTGCCCCAGAGACACATGGCCTGTTGGCAGAACCCAAGGAACCAGCACTGAGACACTGAGGAGGGTGAGGCCTTCCCAAGAGGCCCATGGGACATGCCGTCTCTGGCAGCTTCTGACCCTGTCTGTATTTGCTGTAGGCCTGGATGCTTACGTTCCACCGGAGACAGACACGCTGCCCACACGACTGCAGAAGCCGTATACCCAGAGGCTGGGCACATCGTCCTCCCGGATCTCCATCGTGTTACCCTTGAAGTTGGCCCCTTCAAACAGGCAAATCTTGTGTTCTTGAGAATCCTGGGGAGGCAGATGGAGGAGAGTGGGGAATGGAAGTGGAGATAACAGAGAAAAGAGGGGTCCCCCAGGCCTCCCCCCAGGATTGCTTCTGCTTGCCCATGAGGACCCTCCCCATCTGGTAAGGGGAGATAATGGCCCCTATATCCTCAGTGGCCCACAATGGAATGAGCTGACCCCACAGGCACTGAGCTCACAAATAGAAAAATGAGTTATCACCGTATAGCAACACAGGGGTTCAGAGAGGGCAAGCTTCCTGAGTAATAGCACATAGCCAGCAAGAGGCAGCATCTGTCAGAGAAATGTTAATCTGAAGTCCCAGCAGTGTCCCCCAAGCTACTGGGAGCTCTGTTCAGTACCCTCTTATACACGCTTCTTTCACACCAAGTGCAAGTCACAAACAGACCATTTGGTTATGGAAGGACACGTGGAACACAAATCTGGGTTCAAATCCTGATTCTGACGTTATGTCTTAGTGGCACTGGGCATTACCCTGTCCTTCAAGCCTCAGTGCTTCACCAGTAGAATGGGGTCAAAACGGCCTCACCTATGGGCCGTTTCATGTCATTATTGAGTAATAGATCTGGAAGAGGCTGGTCCTTGGATGCCAGTATGGGACACAGTTCTGGCTGGCACTGATGTTTAATTGTTCAGTGTAAAGCCCAGCCCATAGCTGGCTGACAAGACTTTCGTGTTCCATGTCTGGTTTCACATTTCCTTGTCTAATGCAAATTGTGACAGCCTCTCCCAGTGGAAGACACTAAGTGAGGCAAGAGGCACTGGACTCCTGGGGGGGTCAGGGGGGTCATAGGAGAAGGGACATTTGAGGGGGCTTCGGAGGTCAAGTCGGAATGTGTAAGTCAGAGAAGGGAAGGAGGGCAGCAGAGCAGAAGGGAAAGGCTGGTGGCTGTGATCATCGGGTGCTGGAAAGATCCCTGTGTGCAGGAGGGGAATGCAAGGTTTGAGGCAGGGATGGGGACACAGGAGACCTTTGAGCTACTGTGTGGAAAACAGCTTTAGTGTGTTAGCACCAAGTTGCTGCTTAATCAGTGCTGAGGACAATCACTTAGAACTGTTGCTGTCTTGAGGACCTTTTGGGGAGGAGAAGCCAGTTCATGGCTCCCCATGGCAGTGGAAGTCAAGACCAAAGCCCTCTCTTTGCCCCATGAAGCCCTTCAGGAACCCAGCCTCTGCAGATAACCCCCTCCCCATCCACTCCCGTTGCCACAGCCACCTCTGGTCCACGCCCATGCCCACACCCACTCTCACCCCTGCCTGCCCTTAGTCTCCGCAGCCAGTCTGTCCCTCTGCCCTCCGCGGTCCCTGGATAGCCTTTCCACCCATTCCCCTCAGCCTGACCCTTCCGCACTCTCAGGTCTGGCTTCCCTGCCTCCTGCCCAACAACCCCACTTCCACTCTTCCACTTTCCTGGTCTGAGTGCCCACTCTGCATGGTGCCAACCACAATTTGTAATCATAGGTTGATTTTCAGAACCTGGGGCAGAGCGGTCGGAAGTAAATCAGCCCCAAGTTCAGTGGACAACTGCCAGGGCTGATTGTGGAATCTCTCTAATTTCCATGGAAAGCAGGTTGAAAGGGGGGGAACCCCAGTACCAAATGGGGGTGCTGCTCAGAAGGACTGGTGACCACAGGGGATGCAGAGGAAGGGTCAGCCTACTGGACTTCTCCCTGGGCACAGGAGACTATCTGGGAGTGAGGGGATGTCAGTGCCTCCAGCCCACCCCAGAGATTTGGAACTACTGATCTGGGGTAAAATGGGCTGTTAGAGTTTTAAACTTTTTCTAATATAATTTTATTTAAACATTGTGTCTAAAATATAATTATATTTAAAAACGGACTAACAGGATTGCAGTAACATACCATTTTACACTCCTGAGAAAGAGGCTATGTATTAGAGGCCAGGAGTGTATTTCTTACTTGCAGCACACCCCATTTAGACCGGCCATATTAAAAGTGTTCAGGTGCCAGGCGTGGTGCACACCTTTAATCCCAGCACTTGGAGGCAGAGGCAGGCGAACTGCCGTGAATTCAAGGCCAGCCTGGTCTACATAGTGAGTTCCAAGTCAGCTGGGGCTAGAGGGAGTCCAGAAAAAAAAGTGTTCAGTAGTTACCTAGGATGTGGTTGTGGTGGCACATATCTGTAACCTGGAGCAGAGGCAGGAAGATTTCCAACTTGAAGTCAGCCTGGGCTATGTAAGACCATGTCTCAAACACAAAAACAAAGCAAGACACACACACAAAGCACACACCATACATATACATATATCATACACACAGCACACATACCATACACACAGCACATATACACACACTCCACACATACCACACACACACATATAGACCACAAACATATAACATACACACCATACACAGCAGACAACACACACATAACACACATTACACACCATACATACCGTACACACAGCATATACATACACATACCACACACATACATATAGACCACAAACACACAACATACACACCATACACACAAAACACAACACACACAACACACAAATACATAAAACACACACCACACACATATACACACAAACACATGCCATAGACACATACATACATACACATACCACATACACACATATGCATACCATATCATGAATAGCTATTGCCTATTATACTGAACAGAAGTTACTGGAAGTTAGTAAAGACTCTGCCTCATCCTGCTTCCTATCAGCACCCATGACATACATGGACATACAGGGCCATTCCAGGTTTGCGTGACTCTGAGTTCTTACACAGCCACCTTTCAAGGCTGACAATCCAGCCTCAGATTCCAATCAGAGCGCTGTGCACTCAGACAGGCTAACCTCCTGATTACATTAAAAAATGCCTTAACATTCACGAGAGTGCTTCAGGAATATTCGACTGTAAGAGGGTACATGAGTCATGTACCGTTGGAGGCTGCCTTTGGTGAGTAAGAAGTTGTTGGCTGTGACTATTAATCCATTCATAATTCTGGAAAAATACGAGTCACGTGGGGCTATCTCTGATCTAGACTCCTCTCCTGTATGCTGGTTTAGTTAAATATTGTAAAGCTAATTTATGTTATTTATCAAGATGTTCTACCTACCCTCCCCAAAGTCCTCTTTTCAGCCACTATACAATTTTCTTTCTGAGACTCTCACTTGTAGCCCCAGCTGGATTTGAACTCATAATCCTCCGTCCTCTACTTCTCAGGTATCAGGATCACAGGCTGGTGCCAACGTGCCCAGTCATGGCGCTAATGACTGCTGAGTGCATGTTGAGTCCCTGGGTGGGATTTTAAAATCTCCCCAGGAGAAGGTACTGTACAGCTAGGAACTTGAACTTCCTACCAAGAGAACCAATAAAGGCACTGATATTTCCGGATCAAACACGGGAAGGTTGACTGCAAGCTCATAGACCCAGAGAAGGAAACACCCCTGTGTGTTTTTTTTCTAAGGGCTCAAAACACAGCTGGGCATTGACAGAATATGTCAGAGCACTTGGAGAATTGCAGAGCGAGAGGCCCCTGCTGGCCAACCAGAGGTCACCAGGCTTCCCTGCTCACCCTCAGACCTCAGGCCAACCCCTGCCCAGCTCCAATCCCTGACCACTCACCATCCTGACAGGCCGGAAGGACATGAGCCGGTCACTGCGATAGCTGCTGGACCAGGTGTCCCAGCGCGGGTACTCGCCTTTCTCTAGGACGAACATCTCTCCTCGGAAATTGGATTGCTCAAAGGCCACCCAGCTGGATACACGAAGGACCCAGAGGGGCAGAGCAGAGAAGAGAAAAACCATCAGCAGAGCCCTCTCTCCGAGCTTGCCCTCCCACCAGTTTACACAGCTGCCCAGGCACAACGGGAAAATCCAAAGTGGGCCCAATGGGGCTGGGGCCTGTTCCCTGCTATAACCTGCTGTGTGATTATGGAAAAGTGTCTTCACCTCTCTGAACCTTCATCACCTCATCTACACTAACGTGACTATTTTGGGGAGTTGGTGAAGGATTCATGAGATACTGTGTATACCAATCTGAGCAAATTATTTTAGTTAATACAATATTGACACATGCTTTAAGTACTGTGAGGACCTTGGCCTACAAACACATCAAGATGGATTTTCATCTAAGCTAACAGGTAGGTGGAAGTCTCTGCTTGGCTCTAATGTGTCTTTCTGATCTGTTCTTTGGGAACTCAGGAGGAGCAGACCGCTGCACCCGACACCTCACAGGCAGAGGTATAAGGTGCTGTTTGTGTTTAATGGCAGGAGTTTTTTATGGATATCTTTCACTTACACATGGTACTAGATTTTCGCTTGTCAGAGTGGTGCAAATTTGTGTTTACAAGGATCTTTAAAATAAAATACAGGAGCTGTGTATAGTGGAAGACTCCTATGACCCTAGCACTGAGGAAGTAGAAGCAACAAGATTCTGATGTCTCAGTCTAGCCTGGGCTACATGAGAGATCCTGTCTCAAAACAAGGAAACCAAATGAAATAAAAAGGAACGTTAATAGTCCCAGAGATTCAGATATAAGAGAAAAATTGACTTAAGTGTGGTGAAGACTGGTGGCCAGAAAAGCCTGTGGCTGGGACAGAGTGACAGGAGAGCAGCAGGCAAGCCTGACTCTTGCTGAAGTCCCATGACGTAATGAACAGTACACGGGAAGGGGTCAGCCTTCCCAAGGTGCAACTAGAAATTTGAAATCTAGCAACGATTTTTTTCAGGGTGGTCTGATTAAGGAGGTTAGGGCAGGGATTCTGGAGAGAGGATGAACCCCATTCTATGTGAACAAGGTCGAGTTTGCCTCGGCAGACTGAAGAACAAAGGATGGATGAATGGGTGGGTTGACAGATGTATGGATGTAAGGATGGGCAGGTGGGTAGGTGGGTGATGGATGAGTGGGTGAACGGATGGATGGGTAGATGAGTGGATGAACTGATGAGTGGATAGATAGATGAATGAGTAGGTGAATGGATAGATGGATGGATGGATGAGTTGATGAGTGGATGGATGGATAGATGGGCACATGGGTGGATGAATGGGTGGGTGGGTAGGTAGATGGGTGGATAAATGGATGGGTGCTGTGGATGGGTAGATGGGTGGATAGGTGGATGGATTGATGGGAGGATGAGAGAATGAATGGATTGGTATGTACATGGGAAGATGGATGAATGGGAAGGTAGGTGGATGGGTAGATGATGAATGGACAGTCAAGTGGATGGATGGATAAGTGAATGGATAGGTGGATAGGTGGGTGGGTGGGTGGATGGATGCACAGATGATTGTAGCAATGGATAGGAAGAAAGATGAAGGAAGACAGATGGACATTAGACTGATGGCCAGATGGACTGGTCTATGGATAGATGCGCGTGATGGACAGGTGATAAATGTGTGGATGCACAGAATGAGTAGATAGGGAAGGGCCTTGGCAGGTGGTGCCAGCTAAGTATAAAGAGAGCAGAGACTGGGAAAAGACAGACCTGAGTTCTAATCCCAGCCACCCATTGATTTATTCTCTGTGTGACTTGGGACAGTCACCGAAGTTGGTTCAGCAAAGAGAAGAAATGACTGAATCTACCTTATTGGGAGTTTTGAGATCCTAAACAGGAAATGCATGGCGCAGATTCAACACAGAATTCACACAGGAAGTGATCTAATTTATGACCAGAGACGGGGGAATCTGCTGCAGCTCTGAGCTTATGAAAAGACAGGCACAGGTGTGGTCTTGCCACTTGCTCCCCTCCCTCTCCATGCCTCTGTCTTCTCCAGGGGGCCCGTGAGGATCCAGTCAGCAGTGAGAAGTGTTCAGTGTGTGTGTGTCAATGCCTTCTCATTGCCTGTGGCTCATCTGAGCCCAGAAGTAAGAAGAAGAGGAGAGCAGGAGTCAGATGTGGACATCGAGCCTTTCCTGAGGGGTTGTACCCCAGCTTGGGCCATGCCATGGCGTCTGGGGTCAGGCTGAGGTCTCCTGGGTCTCAGGAATGCACAGTGTTCTTCTTCCCCTGCTCACCTCATTCTGAGCCTTTCTTCCCCCACACCTGTCAGCCCTGACACAGCTGCAGCTGCTGGAGCTCAGGCCCCTGTCTGTCCCTTTCAGAGCACAGAATGGGGCAGACACGTGCTCAGCTGCCCCTGTTGTGAAGGAGAATACTCTGACTTTGAGTCATCAGCACCCAAAACAGCCTGAAACCCCAAGCTGGCCACATCCGGTGGTTCCTGTCCCAGCTAGACTCGGGGGGATGGGTGGGGCTGAGTTAGGGTTGACCACACTAGGGATGGAATGGGTACAAAAACATAAGTGGCTCCTGGATGCAAAACTCACAAGCTAGTAGGGAGGGTGGACTGTCATCAGTGCCCCCTGCCATGCTTAGAGACCTACAATGTCAGCTCCACTGTGACTCTCCTTGTCCCAGAGAAGAGGAAACAGGCTGGGAGACTGAACAAGGCACTGGAGAAAGTCAGAACCCAAGCAGGTGGGATTCAGTCTGACCTTGAACCCAAGCTGGCTCTTCCCTTTGTACTGTAGACAGTCCTGGGCACACCTCTTGGAGGATTCATGGAGGGAAGAAAGAAGTCACAAGGACCTCAGCTCAGGGGACTGGCCCTGGAGAGCCAGCCTGCCTGAGGGACAACCATCTTTGCTTTCCCAGGCAGTCAGTCTCTAAGACCCAGAGGGGCACAGTCAAGGCCAGGCAGCGAAGTCTGGTCATTTGGAACACTGGGAGTGTTCTGAATCAAATAGCCTGCATCAGATACTGGCTTGGCTACTTGGTGTGGGTGAGGTTACCCATCGACTTAGCCCCTCAGAGCTTCATTCCTGTCTGTTGACTGAGAAGAAGGATAGACTGGCCTCATGTTGTCACAAGTGAAGTCCTTGTCCCATACCATGCATGCACCAGTTGCATACTTTATAGATGCTTAGGAGAGGGGACAGCTGAAGCCATGTGGTTCCTGCTCTTGGTAGTGGGCTGGCTTCCTCTCATAACAGAGCAGTATATTGCCTTACATGGTTCAGGCCACTGCTAGGGCTTAAGGGTACTCCCCATCTCCCAGATTTGCAGAGGGCAAAGAATCACCGGGGTTCTACTATCTGGTACCTGGCAAATGTGTTATTATTACTTATTATTAGAACCCTCCCCTGCCAACACTCACGGTCCGGAGATGACAATCAGGCTGCGCACTCGGTCAAAACCTCGGTCACCCAGGTTCAGACACTCCCCTGAGAATTCCACTCGACGGCCCTGGAAGTTTTCCTGCTCGAAGACCACCAGCTGCAGAGAGAAGCCCCCTGTACCTGAGACACAGAGTGAGAAGAAAGACGCCCCCATACCCAGAGGACAGAATGAAGGGTGGCCTGGCTCTGTGCACCTAACTCCAAAAGGAATCAAACCCAACAACAGAGAGGCTTCAGCTCAGCAACTCCTTGAAGGACATGTGTCAATCAAAGCAGGTGGGGCCTGGGTCACATCAGGATGTCATGAACCACAGTTTGTGATAAAACTGTTCTATTTCCCCACTACTGAACTCGAGATCAGTACTACTGTTGAGGGCGGGAAAGGGGACCAGTGTCTCCTTTTCAGGGTCTCCCTGTGAAGCCCAGGCTGACTTGGAATTTATTCTGTAACCCAGACTGGCCTTGGCCTTGTGATCCTCTTGCCTTAGCCTTCCAAGTGGTGGGATGAGATGTGCATGTCACTAGGCACAGCCCTTCTGGTTCCTTCCCTGTGCTGTTCCTCCAGCTGGCATGACCTCTGTCCAGGAATCCCTAGCTTGGACTTCCCATTGCCTGACTCATGTCCTGCCTCCATTCTAGGCTACCTTTTATAGGAAGCCTTCCTGGATTGCTCCTCCATCTTGGGCCGGGGCTGAGTGTCTGTCTCAAGCTGTTCTGGTCTCTTATCAACCAATGACATCGCAGGAAGTTACTGCTGCTTTGCTGACATCTCCTTTTCCTCCTCCTCTTCCTCCGCCCCCTCTTCTCCCAACTCTTCCCCCACAAAGGGTTCATTCAGGGCAGGGCCTGAGTCAACTGTTTCTTTATCTGTGGCTCCAGGTGCAGGAAGCACTGGCAGTCTATAACAGGGGCACACACAGTGGACTCCTCTCTGAGCCTCTCTTTGGGTTTCTACCCACTTTCTGTCCCATTGGTAACTCTGCCATTCAGTGGAACAAAGGCACCTGTCTAGCATGGGTACCAGTGGTAGATGCCTGGAGTTGGGGAGGTCAGGAGGGCTCTTCAGGGACACTTAGGGCAGGTAATGAGTTTTCTCTGAGTCCTGGCTTATGTACTGGTTGTTGGTTTGTAAGTAGGTGCTTGTAACCTTGTTAAAAATGAAATGTAAATTAATGACTAAATACAATGATGTAAACCAAAGCTAGTCACATCCAGACTCGGTGGCCAGGTTACTCCCTGAGGTGGAAGCCAAACCAAACCCCTGGCTCTCCAGGAGCCCTGCAGCCTGGACCTCCTGGGGGAATTTCTGGGAGTCAGAGGTCAGCCTGGTGCTCTGGGGACTTTCCTGGAACAGGTGGTGCCAGCCACCAAGACACACCCCTCTCCTGCTCCCGACTTTGCCACACTCTAAGGTTGGCCTGGCCACGGGTGACCCTGCAGCGGCGAGGGGTCCGCACACTGAGGTTCCCAGACTGTCTGCGACACATGTCTGTCTGAGAAGGAAGAGGCCGGGGAGGACAGAGCAGAGTCAGAGGAAAGAGAGCCTGGGGAGGTGGAGACGGAGAGAGAGTGGAAAGAGAGAAGATGGCCAAAGGGGTGACTGAGGACGAAGAAGAGAAAGAGAGAGGGAGGAGGGGCAGAGGGGAGCGAGAGACCCTTCCTCACCTTGCAGCTCCCAGGAGGCAGGTCCCCCACTCTGGCACTGGGCCTGGGAACAGAAGCTGGGGTCGGGGCAGGGCCCGGGGCGGGAGCTGGCCCTGTGGCTGGCGCCCCCTTTCCCTTGGCATCAGGCCCTGGTTTCACTGCTGTGGTGGCTGCAGCCTTGGCAGCCTGAGACATGGTTCCTGCTGCTGGGAGAAAAACAAAAACCTTTGGCCTAGACTTTGGGAGTGGCACCCTGGAGCTGGCCCCCTCCTGTGCCCCTTACCCTGTGTCTACAGGGTCCTTTGAAACCATTGGCGCTATCCTTTGAAAAACATAAACCTTGAAGCTTTTTGTTCCCCCTCAGTTTTTGTCTGGGGACAGTCGTTCCCTCTTCTGGATCTTTCCTGCAGGCTTTCGCCCTTGCTGTCTGTCCCTCCCTGGAGCTGTCCTTCCTTCGGGTCCCACTCTTGCCTTCTCTGCCCCCTGCACTTGTTCACACTTGTCACACATGTTTGTAGTATGGCTTTGCTTCACCGGGTGATAGTCACACTCAGAAGTGTTTCAAGCTCTCCAGGCACCATCAGGCCCCCACTGTGGGCTAGTGGGTCAGGATCCCTGAGCACACACAGGTGGGCGGGCACCTGCATTACTAGCTGCATGCTGTGCACACACTCCTGTCTATACAGTCACTATCTCCTTAGTACCTGGCTCTGTGTAGAGCACACAAGAGAGGCTCAACAAACATCTGTTCAGAGAGTGAGTGCACATGTGTGCATGTTCTGAACCCTCTCCCAACCTACTGCCTCTGGTGTCCGCTGGGGGCAGAGGTGGGTGTGCAAATACCAGCCCAGGGCTTGGGCAGGCTAGTGGTGCAGGAGGGTGAAATTAGTGCACGTAGAGTGCTCTAAATACGAGGACTGTGGCTATGTGGGCATTGGGTGGAGGGGACTTTGGTTAGCTCCACTGGTCCCTCAGGAGACATGGACTCCTCAAAGCTGGTCATACCTAACTTGACCATCTCCTGGGGAAAATGCCCCCACTAATTCTGCGGACAGTTTGCAGATGAGAGAGTCCCAGGGGCCCAGAGTGAAACCTCTGGTCCATTTAGGTCCTGGCCTCCTCGCTCTAGTTGGGGCAAGCACATACCTCCCAGCCTCCGGCGGAAGGAAGACTAGCTGCCCTGCTGCCACAGGCGGGCCACACATCTGGGTCACATCTGGGGTTTTCAACCACCCCCATGGCCATTACTGTTCTGGGAAACACTCCCTAAGAGCTGGGCTCCTTTCCAACCATGTGCTCCCTCTCCCTCTGCCCCCCTCCCTCCTCTTCACTGCCCGTCTGGATTGGGACCTTCTACCACTGCTTCCTCCCTCCCCGGTTTGGTTTGGTTTTTGGGACAGGGTCCAGCTCTGTAGTCAGGCTAACCCTCCAGTTCTCAGCAATCCTCCCATCTCAGCCTCCCGAGTGCGGGGGATGACAGGTGTGCACCACCATGCCCAGTTCTGTTCTTTCCGTTCCTTCTCAGTGTCTCCCACCTCCAGTCTCTGCCCAGCTCTTCTTGATCTCCACCTCTCCCTTCTATTTCACAACCGCCCTGTTCTCCATCTTCACCCAACTCTCTAGCAGTGTGGCGGTCCCCTCTTACCTGTGGACTTTGTACTTCCTGCTGGGTGACAGGCCGGTGCTGTGCGTGCCCCGGACTGACCCCCCATTTTATAACCTGGCAGACAGCAGGCTCTATAGTGTGCAGAACAAAGAGGCGGCTGGCTCAGCAGGCCTGAGCGGGGCCCTAGGCCTGGCTCTGCTCCGTTACTGCACAGGCCAACACTTTTCATTATGGACCCAGGTCACACAGAGGAACCATGGCCCCAACCCCACACCCCAACTCCTGTCTTTATCACCTCTGCTGGGATCAGGCCCCGGCCCTGCTGGCTGCCAGCCTGGACAACAGGAGACCTGGATCCCGACTGCCATAGGCATCGTGCACCGTGTGGCTTCAGAAGGTCTCTACCTGTCTACAGGTGACATTGACGGTAGTGGGGTGCTGCGTGGAACAGAAGGCGACACGGAGCACAAATGTGCTTTATAAAGACAGGAGCGAGGTTCTCAGTTCCCAGCCCCATTCCTGAGCGCTTCCTGTGTTTGCAGCCCGCAGGCTTCATGGTTGACATCGTTATGGCTCTGCAGCACACCTGTGCTTTTGCTGTACCACTCTTCAGATGATGAAAGCGGGATGCAGAGGTCAGTGATAGCCGGCTCAGTTGGGTAGGCTCTGGCCTGTATACTTCATTTTCATGCTGTCCAGCCTTGGCCCTGACTGGGGTCTGCCCGACTTCTCAGCTCTCAGATAACGGTGGTGGGGCTGGTCTCAGGCTCAGGTTTTTGAATATTTTCCCATATGGCACCATCCTACCTCGGTGCCCCACAGCCCCTGTTGTCTGACCCCAGGGGTGGTGCCCAGGTCAGGAGAATGACTGACAGCCTCTGAGCAGCCTCACGTCACACTGCATCTGAATCAGCACCAGCCGGGCACTTTGCCCAGCGCTTGAGCCCCCAATAAGCTCTTGTCAGTGTCAGGACAAAATGAGGTTCCAGCGGTTCATAGCAAAAGGTGGGCATATGGGGGGGAGGGGGCTTCAAGGTGAAGAAGGAGATTGTCAGCTTTTCTGGGAGGTAGAGGAGACAGGCAAATTGGAGGGACGGAGGGAGCCTGAGGGAGAAACTGAGGCTCACATAGAGTATGAGGCTTCAGCCCTGTCTACGCTCAAAGGGAGCTCAAAGGGGAGTGGGGCCAGAGGTGGCGGGAAAGGGGAGGAAGCAGACCCAGGCAGGCCACTGCAATCTGTGGGCTGTGTGCACTGTTTGAACAGCTCCAGCCTCTTTGGGGATCAGGACCTCCTTGAAGCCCAGCTCTGCCTGTGGTCATCCTGGCCTGGAGCCAGTGCTGGCTCTGCCCCTCTACCCACAAGCCCCTTTCTGCCCTTCATCCTGGGCCAAGGCCCTGAGGGTGAGGCTGAAACCTCAGGTTGGGGTAGACGCTGGAGCTCAGGCCAAGATGCCTGCGGTGGGGGCCACCCACAAGTCTGGACCTCAAAAGCAGCGTCTGGGGCAGTTCCATGCCTATCCTACCCCTTGGCAATGGGCTGCCTGCCAAAGTGTGGGGGAAGGAGGGGTCACCAGCCTTGCTGGGTGGCTGCGCTCCGAGTGTTTCACTAATGACCCCCTTGCAGGCTTCAGATCCACCCTGTTTATCACATCTTTCTTTTTGGCTTATTGAGACAGGATCTCCTAAAGCTCAGGCTGGCCTCCAGTTCCCTATGTAGCTGAGGGTGTCCCTAAACTTCTGACCTTCCTTCCTCCACATTCCAAGTGCTTGAATTACAGGTGTGAGTCACCACGTAGGGCTGGGGACTCAGCTCTTTCTACCTCCTAAGCCCAACCTCATAGAAGCTATGCATTCCTGCTCTTAGAGAAACAGAATTTCATAAGTAAGCAATTTTATTGTTAGCAAGAATGAGAGAACTGGCTGAAACTTGAATGCTTTCTGTGTTCCTAGAACTCATACAAATGCCATTCACATTTATCCTCAAAGCACTCCGATCTTTCAGAGTAGCACTTTAAACTTCCCTCATACATTTGTGTGTATCTGTGTGTGGAGGTCAGAGGACGACTTGTAGGAGTCAGTTCTCTCCTTCCACAAGTGATTGAACTCAGGTCTTTGGGGTTGGTGGCAGGTGCCTTTACACGCTGAGCCATCTCTTCAGCCCTCAATATACCTTTTAAATTTTTGTTTGTTTGTTTGAGACAGGACCTCTCTGTAGCCCCAGCTGGCCTGGAACTTGCTATACAAACTAGGCTAGCCTCGATCTCACAGAGATCCCCCTGCTTCTGCCCTCCCAGTGCTGGGATGAAAGTACCACCACATCTGACCTCGATGCACCTTTTTATACTTATTTTAAGCACAACATAACTGAGGCTTAGACACAGTAGGGATCTGCGCAGTCACCTAGTCCACAGGCATGGGGTGCAGACCCGGGCTGCTGGCTGTGGGGGCCGCATTCTGGCCGCGCTTCACTGACGTCCTGTCCATGTCAGATCTGCTTCAACTGTGTCAGGAAGGAGGGAGTGCTGTTGCTTCTCCCCTGGCCGTGAGAGGGACTCCCATGTTGTCCAGATCACCTGATGGCAGGGCTGGCTTCACCCTGTGTCCTGGTGCCCACCATGCCTTCCTGTGACAGGCCCCTCTCAGACCACTGCAGGGGCACGGTCTGGGGAGAAAGTGTACACAGGGGATTCCGTGGGCCTTGGGTGTTTGGTGCGTGTACTCTTCTTCAAGATGCTTCCTCAAGCCTTATAGATGTCACAGGCTCTGGCCGTGACCACCATGCTTACCCCTAGCAAGACTCCTGAACTCTAGCCCAAGTGGGCTAGCAGCTCCTCAGTACTGGAATCCGAAGTTCTTGCCCCTGTGCTCTGTAACTTTTTGTAAATCCCCTCCTGCCAAGTCACTGTACAAGCTTTCTTCACCCTCTGAAGTCAACGCCTGCCCTGATGTGTCAGCTGGAAGAGGCAGGGACACATGAGGGTGGGGGAGGAGGTCAGGCACAGTGGCTCTGTGGCTGGTTTATTTCTGTCCCATCTTACAGAAGGCCAAGGATAATGACAGGCTCAAGGTCACACTGCCTTTGGGATGTTGCCCTGCTCTAGTCAGGAGCCCCATGGAGTTGATGGAGATGTCCACTTCTCACCTTCTCCAGGGCTGAGCCTGGGGCAGTCCATTGCTTCCTCCCTCTAAAGCCAGAGCTGCTGACACATGCCCCCTGGGCCTTGGCCAGGGCTGACTTTTGTTTCTACCACTGGCTTGCTGAGTCTGCGTTTGTCCCTCGGGGCCCCTGCCCCTTCCCTGCCTATAAGAGCCTGACCTTGGTTGGTACTGATTCTGATATGTACTCTGGGTCCTTCTCGGTAAGTGTAGGTGGGAGATAGGGCTGGAACCAGCTCTATGGTGGCATCTTTGGAGATAGGGAGCCCAGGTCCTCGATCCCAGGGGTGTTCCTCGGTCATCCTGAACATCATTGTAGCCAAGGCAGGCCCCAAATGTCCAGACTGGTGCTTGTGACCCTTATTTAAATGCCAAGTTTTAAAAACTTATTTACTTGGTGTCCTTTTATGACTTGTATTTCCAGCCCGAGAGCCAGGGGTCTGGCTGGCGTGGTATCTGAAAGGCTCTCATTTGGAACACTTTGGCTCTTTGTGGGGTGATGCATCCACCTTACCCCACCCCTGTGGCCACAGTAGCCCACTGTGAGCTGGGGCTGGAGGCAGAGAGATCTAGATGGGCATTTCTGACACAGTGACAGGACCAAGGGTAATGTTGGTAACAAGTTGAAGGGAGGGGAGAGGGACCATCCCAGTGCAAGTACACCAGGAGACCTCATCTGGGTTCTGACCCTGCTCAAGCCAGCCTTCAGTGAAGGATGGAACTGGGAGTCCGATGGAAGGTGACCATCTTCTTCTCTTGTGTAGGAACAGGACAGCTGTGCATGACCCTGCAGTGCACCAAGTCAGCCGGACACTGGAGGGTAGGGAGTTTCCTGGGGAGCGGGTGCCTTGGAGCGATGGGAGGAAACCAGTCAAGACCCCCTCCCCTCCTAAGCCCTACCCTGGGAGAAGGTGCTGACTGAGCCTTGCATTGCCCATGCACTCAAGGCTCAAACTGGGGAGCAACCTGCCCAAGGTCACATAGAGCTTGAGCTTGGACTTGGGTCTTCTGGTTCCTGCCCTTGAACCACTGTACATAATCTTAGAAGCACTGTATGGGTGGTATATGCCTGTAATCCCAGCACGGAGGAGATGGAGGCAGGAGGATTGTGAGTTCAATGCCAGCCTGGGCTACATTTGATCCTGTCTTAAAATAAACAATGTAAAGGAGCCACACGAGTCTTTGAGAAGGCCTTGAGAGGCTGAGGCTCTGCCTGCATTACCATCAGCAGGGGCAGCACTGGACCTGTGCTGTCTAGGACCCCACGGCCCACTGTACTCACTCACCAGGCCCTGGAGGCACCTGAGTGTGCAGTCTTTCTTGGATCTACTTGATTCCACCGAGTCCAGGCTGAGCTCCCTTGCCCCTTGCGGGAGTCTGATACTCACAGACTGTTTCCTTCCTGCACAGATGGTGGTATGGGATGAAGTGGGCTTCCGAGGCCGGCGACGTGAATTCACAGCGGAGTGTCCCAGTGTGCTGGAGCTTGGCTTTGAGACAGTGAGATCCTTGAAAGTGCTAAGTGGAGCGTGAGTCTGGAGCAGGGGGAACCGGGAGGGACCGATAAATGTCCAAGCCCCATTTTTCTGGGCTTTCACTGTGTCTAGAGCCCCCTGAAGTACTGAGGAACATGAAGGATTGGTGAGTCAGGTTATGTAGGCTGTTCCCTGTCTACCTGTAAGGATCCCGTTCACACAGTCCCTGATGAATGAGGCACACCCAGTGTTGAACAGCCTCAGAATCCAGTGCTGGGTCTGAAATTACTCCTCTTAGACATAAACTGAAAGCCAGTCTTGCTCACACTGAGACCTTCTAGACACTTTGTGGGCTAGCATCCTTCATCAGTCTTTTAGGCAATGACGGGAAGTTCTGTAACATCTGCTTCATCTGATGCCGAGCACTGGTCGCATGTGACCTCAGAGGGAGGATTTGAAATGTACATTGTGTGACTAGAGAGATGAATTCTTTAGCCGCAAGATCAAATATAATTAGTTGCATGTGGCTGGTGGCTAACCCACTGGATAGAAGATTCTAGAAGGTCAGAAAGAAGACTAAAAGTAGAGCAATGCTCTCTCTTTGTCATCTAAAGCCTAGGCTTTGCCTGTGGGTGCCTCCCAAGGTCACCTGGGTGATCAGAATGTATCTCACCACTGTGATTGTTCTTTTAGCTTCTCTGTTCAGGAGGAGAGACAGCATTCAGAGGGACTGTCCAGCAGGCTGCCAGGTGAGGCTGGATAGGAGACCTTGAACCTGGATGGATTCAGAGTATTTGTTACTAATACAAATGGCACATGCAAGCTTCCTGGGTCCTTTGTCCCTTAGGGCAACACAAAACAAAAGGGACCAATGAGGGGACTAATGAAGGACTGATGAGGGACTACTTCAATGCTCAGGGCAGCAGTGTGGAAAACTCCTCACTTCACTGGAACTTGGAAAGGTGAGAGAAGCTTCCCCAGAAACAGTTCAGGACTCTCCTCATAAGTCTGCCAGCTCCTGTGCTTGGCAGGATCATGAGAGTTAAAAAAGAGACTGAGGTCAGCCCATCGCTGAGCCCTGTCTGTATTATGTGACCTTTGTGGCAATGCATATATGAGGACATCAGAGCCCCTGCCTGGGGCAGTGTCCTCCCTATGAAACAGCAAGTCAGCTTCCTACTCTGGGCCTGGTGAAAGTGTCCCATGTCAGGCGTAAGCATGGTTTCCCCCTCTGCGACCTAGGCATGGTTTTCCACTCTGGGCCTACACAGGGTTTCCCATTCTGAGGCCTAGGTGACAGAATTTCCCACACTTTACATTATCAAGGTATGAGCCTGGTTGTGCTGGTGTGTGTGTGTGTGTGTACCAGGTGCTGTACCAGTGCTGCTGGTTGTGAATGACCATTGCAATGTGTCCTCCAGTCTTGACAACCAAGATACTGCCAAATGTTTCTGGAGGCTCAGTCATTCCCATGAGAACCCTGACCTGGTCCTCAAGGCGACTGTTCTTCCCTCCGGCCCTCTCTGTCCTGTCTGTTCACAGGTGGGTGGGCTTTGAGCACGCTGGCTTCCAAGGACAGCAGTATGTGCTGGAGAGGGGTGAATACCCGGGCTGGGACGCCTGGAGCGGCAACACGGCCTATCCTGCTGAGAGGCTCACCTCCTTCCGGCCTGTGGCCTGCGCTGTGAGTCCTCCAGCTCACTCTGGGTGGCCAGAGTCCTCTAATGAACACTTGGGAATCTCTCCAAGTTCTTGTGCTCTCTTCAAGCAAATGACATGGGAAATCTCGCTCATCTGTGACCCTCAGTTTCTATAACCTGAAATGAGGTTCCAGTCCCTATGGTGTGAAGAAGGAGGACTGTGGCTAAACCCCACCATGAACTCTCCACCTGTTTCGGAGAACAGCTCCATTTGTTGTGGAGCCTGTGTGTGTTACGTCTCTTTTCTTGTGGTTCAGAAACTCTAGGAGAACTGGGTCCCAGGGAAGCAGGACTGGCTGGGAGGAATGGTTCTGGGTCCTATTTCCAACTGGTCATCTCTTCACTGTGTATATTGCTACTGGTGGTGGAGCACGGGCA
Source organism: Eospalax fontanierii (assembly GCA_035773235.1). Lineage (NCBI taxonomy): Eukaryota > Metazoa > Chordata > Mammalia > Rodentia > Spalacidae > Eospalax > Eospalax fontanierii. The sequence continues at coordinate 69,817,285 of CM069529.1, read as the reverse complement.
GAGGCAGGCATTGATACCCCATCAGATGGAAAGGAGATGGAGTCGACTCCATTTTATAGCTATGGAAAAACAGAGGTTCAGAAACGTCCTGTGACACATCTGAGCTCAACAAGCTCAGGCAGAATCAGGTTTAACCCAGGTAGTCAAACTGTTCTTATAGCATAGCACCCCATCTTCCTACCTGATCTCCCTATCTTAGGACATCAGGTCAGTTTATGTATTTATTTATTTTCAGTGGTTAGGGTGGACAACCTTATAGCCACTTGTTCCATAATTGTTATCTTTGTGGAATTTCTGGAAGGGCAAGTGATGACAAGTCTCCTAAAGCTTTGGTATCTGTTGTCCTTACCCAAGGTTTGGGAGGACTTGGGAGACAGAGGTGGGTTGTAGGCTGCAGGGGCTCCCACGTGTCTAGTGCCATGCCTGGTGGACTGACCCAGTTCTCTACTGCTTGCAGAACCACCGCGACTCCAGGTTGACCATCTTCGAGGAAGAGAACTTCCTGGGCAGGAAAGGCCAGCTGAGTGATGACTACCCCTCCCTGCAGGCCATGGGCTGGGACGGCACTGAAGTGGGCTCCTTTCATGTCCACTCTGGGGCATAAGTGGATTCACAGCTCTGCCTGGCAAAGAGAGGATGCTGAGAGGGCTGGGACATGTTCTGTGAAGAATGTGTGCCCACATGCTAGAACACGGAGGCACAGAGGGCAATAGACACAGCTTAATGGGACTGCCAGCGACAGACTTATAAGGGGCTTCAGGCCAAGGGATGTGTGGGGGACCCTATGATTAGCTTCAGGCACAGCGTGATCCAAAGGCTGCAGTGGGATCTGTCTTTCTCCTCTCCTTTCTCCCAATGGCTCTATTCTTAGACCACCTCTTCCCAGAAGGCAAAGATGGAGATAAGGAGAGTGAGGATCCAATCCTTAATAATTCCATCGAAGATTCCAGAAAAGGAGCTTATTGGTCCAACTTGGGTCTTATGATCCCTTCTGAACCAATCACTGTATCCCAAGGAATGGAAAGATCCAATGGGCTGGGATGGGTCACATCCTCTTTGAGAGTCTGAGTTTATTTCCCACCTTGACTGAGACTTGGAGGGAGATTGGGCCCCTAAGCCGAAGACCTTGTCTATCTGGGGTGCTTGGCTTCTGTCGTTAAGGACGAGGGCGGAAGGTGGAGTTTCTGTTTAGAGAATGAGGAACCAAAGGTTGAGGATGTTTCTCAACAAAACTGGCCCTGAGATTGTCCACTTCACCTCCCTGTTTCAGAGGAAGGGAGATGGAGGCTGAAAGTACTTGGCAGGAATCCTGGTCCAGAGCAGTTGGCTCGGCTTGGAAGTGAGGAAGGACAGAACAAAGCAAGACTTCCTGTCCAGTCCCCAAGTCCTTCACTTTTCCGTTGACTAATCACTGGCTCATCCTCTGTGCCTGTCATCCTGACACTGGAAAGACTGAGACAAACTCTGAGGATCTCTACACCAGGAGTTTACTCTTCTGGTGGAGGATGACAGTCCATAAAATAATCTTAAAATTATCCAGTTATAATGAAGGTTACAAAGGGTTAACCAGGGCCAAAGGCAGGTACAGTTCGGCCTGAAGAGTGGCTTAAAGGGTGTTTCTAATGGGAGGAACAGAAAGAGCAAAGGCCCTGTGGTAATGAGAAAGCAGGTTTGGCACACCTTGGCAATGGGGCCAGGTCAGGCTGGTTGAGCCTTTTGCTGCTCGAGGGTCTCAGTGCCTGGCCTGGTTCACCTCCCTGCTCCCGAACCTCTGAGGGGTAACTGTGTCCTCCTTCTTTCCAGATGGTTTGCTCCCAGTTTCCTGGATACCGAGGTTTCTAGTACGTACTGGAGAGTGACCGCCACTCCGGTGACTACAAGCACTTCAGGGAGTGGGGCTCCCATGCCCACACCTTCCAGGTGCAGAGCATCCGCAGAATCCAGCAGTGAGCAGGCTGGGGAGCAGCTGGACGCATGTGCGGGTGGCTGAGGAGCCACCAGGAGGCTGTGGCTGTTCTTGGTTCCTGCTGCAGTCATGTCCCTGGGAGCCCATGCCACATCAGCACGCAAAGCCCAAAGGAATAAAAACTTAAAAACAAAAGGCCCAATTCTAGCGACATTTTCAATTCTACCTAATTTCCCAAAGAACCAATTTGTAGCTTTATTAAGTCTTGTCATGTGTTTGCTTTATTTTTTAAAGATTTACTTTTATTATTTGTGTGTGTGTGTGTGTATGTGCTCTCCTGTGTGCATGTCTGTGGAGGCCAGAAGAGGGCATCTGATTCCTTGTGGTTGGAGTTGCAGGTTGTTGTCAGGTGCTGGACCTGAGTGCTGGGATTTGAACTCTGATCCTCATGATACAGCAGCAAATACGCTTAACTGCTGAGCAATCTCTCCAGCTCATTAATCTATTTTATGTCACTGGCTTTTGATTTTAACTTTAGTGTTTCCTTCCATTTACTCTAGTAAATGGCCCTGTTCTTAGTTTTCCTAGCATTTTAAGGAAGACCCTTGAGTCTCTAATATTAGACCTTCTTCTGTGTTTCTGTCTCTCTTCACTGTAGACATTTTTGGGGGCTATCATTTTCCCTCTGGGGACAGCAATAGCTGCTTCCTACAAGTTCTACTTTGATGTGCTTTATTGTTATTCAGTTTCATAATTTCTAGTTTCTCTTATGAGTTTTCTATTTTCCATTTTCATCTCTGTGTTGTGCACATGTATGTGTATGCTCATCTCAAACAGAATACATCCAAACGGAAGCTGCCTTTTCTCTAGTGTGAAAGCCGAACATTCAGGAAACCTCCTCTCACACACTGTAACTGAATCTAAAAATAAATGCTAATGGATCTGCTTTTAAAATGGGGTACCGCTCAGTCTAGCATGCTGGTGACCTTAGGAAGACAGATGAGAACAGAGATGAGGATGATGCGATTTAGCTAAAACCTGCAAGGTCCTGGCCCTTCTCTTCCGAGCCCCTGGGGCCCTGGATGGAGGGCCTTGATGACAGAGTCCAGAGGGACAGCTGTGTGCTGGTCCACTGCAGCCTGAGCCTTTGCAGCCTGGGCTCCCAATCTGCAGCCTCAGCTTCCCTTTCTGTGATAATCACTGGGGGGACAGGATGCAGGATGCTCTCTCGGCTGGCAGAAAAGCAAACTACAACAGACATAGCCTTTTAAGCCTGTCCAGGGCTGTGTGGAGGATGGTGCGTGTTCTGGGGTAGATCCACCTTCGCCTGCCCCTTGACCCTGCTCCTTTCTCTACCTCAGCACCTTTCCCCTGCCCATACTTCCTTGGCTCTACGCTCTGTCGGCCCCTTTACCATGCAAAATGATTTGAAGTGCACAGACTCCTCAACATCATTTAGGCCCTTAAAATTGATCAGAAATTTGAGGCTCAGAGAGATCAAACAACTTGCCTGAAGCCACCCAGCCCACAGGAGCATTCAGCCCACTGTGCATTATGCAAGATTTTGAAGGTCCTCATAAAGAGATAACAGGCACAAATGGGGCTTATAAACAATAAGTTTTCTGGATTCATGTCTTCCCTAAGAATTAAGAAAGTAGGCTCCTACAACTTTAGTGTGAATAACTGCATACATTAAAAAAAATTTTTTTTGAAACAAGGTCCCACTATGTAGTCCTGGTGGACCTGGAACTTGCTATGTAGATCAGGCTGGCCTCCAACTCACAGAGATCCACCTGAGTCTGTCTCCCGAGTGCTGGTTTATATATCATAGGAAAGCTTTAGGCTTCTGGGAGCAAAGCCAGAAATATTTGTGAAAGGAAGGAAAGGAAGGAAGGGAGAGGGCCAGTAGAGTTTGATGGCCTTCATGAAGACCCAGCCCAGCCGGAGCCAGGAATGGGGCAGGCAGCCATAACAAAGGAAGCTCCGGATGTGAGATGGAGCTGGATGAGAGGTGATCTGCCAGGGAGATCTTGGGAGGAAGCAGAGATGGTGAAGTTATTCTTCATATCTTGCCAGGAGACCAATCTTCTTAGGTTATAAAAGAATGGAGCTTAAATTATTGATGCTGTTGGGTCCAAAGTAAGTGCATGGCAGAGAATGTAGTCTCGGGAACACTGTACTTAGTCAAAGAGGGTTGACCACAGGGTCGGAATGGAGGACCCAAATCAGTGAGCTAGTGGTCCAGAGAAGGCAAGGCACTGACCACAGATCACACAGCAGCATCCACTCCATACAGCCCCCTTCCAGGTGTTCACAGCCCTGGAAGGTGGTCATACGTGGAGTGGATCTTGAACCCTGCTGACCAGACACAGTGGCCTCTGGGAGCTGCTCTGCTCTCCCAGCCTCCCTTTCCTTCCCCCTAAGAAACCACCCTTGAGGAGGTCAGGAAGTGGGTAAGCAGGAGAGAAAAAGCAGTGGAAAGGAGGCAGCCCCTGGCTCGCCCTTTCCTGCTCCCTCTCCCCACTGGGCTCATCCACTGACCCACAGAGAAAACGCCCGAGGCAGAGGCCCTGTTCAGGGCTCCAAAGACCAGCAGGGACAGGAACGGACCTCTATGAAGAAGGAAGTGGCGGTGGAAGGGAAGATCCTACAAAGCTTGAGCAAGAGAGGGGGCGGGAGAGAGGGGAGGAGCCGGAGGGAGTGGAGAAAGAAAGGGGAGGGGAGGAGGGGAGAGGGAGGAGAACGAGGGGGAGGAGAGGAGAGGGAGGGGAGGAGGGAGCCGGCCTTGCTTTGAATGCCCAGGTGCCATCTGTTTCTGAGCCGGAGCCTCCTGCACGGATGGCTCTGGGCATCTCCTGGGGGAGTAAACGGCCCGGGCGGCTGAGGGAAGAGGTGAGCTCTGACTCCTCTGAACGTGGGTGGAGAATCTGCCCCCTCCGCCCCGCCCCCGCCCCGTCCTTCCTGGGGCCTCTGTTTACCACGCGGTGATTACCGGAGGGGAACAGGGCAGGAGCTTCCTTTTCCTGCTCCGCGCAGCTCCATCTTCCCCTGAGCCCACCGACTTCAGCAGCTTTGAGGCTGCGCACAGGGAGGGGCGGCGTGCTCCGAGCCGGCCGGCCGCCTGCGTGCCCGAGCCGTGGGAAAATGAAGTCCTTGGTGGGAACAGTAGGGGGCAGCAGAGGGCAGCGGGGAGCAGCGGGGAGGGGGCAGGGGACAGTGGGGGGGGCAGCGGGGGATGGGGGGGCAGCGGGGGGAGTGCAGGGGACAGTGGGGGATGAGGGCAGCCGGGTGCGGCCCGTGTCCCCGTGTCTGAGGAGCGTCAACTCCTACGCAGCACACAGCCCCACACAGTGCCTGCTTTCTGTTGTTCTGTCCTGAGACATCTGAAGACAATGCTCCATCTTTGACGTTTGCCCAGTCCTGACTTTGCTTTCCCTGGAAGAAATAAAGATGCTCAGCCTCCCCACCACAAACAGGCCCCGGTGGTTTTCACTATGGGGAGGTGCTTGCTCCTCTTTTTCCCTGAGGTTCGGAAGCTCTGCAAACCCCCACCCCTCATTTTGACAGTCCAACCATGGTGACCATGATCCTCCATCCTGTCTCCTTGTCCCTCAGTAAACATCTCAAGTCACCCTGTGCTCAGATAGGAAGACCGAGGCTGGCAGAGACATGTTGGTGTGATAACTCCAGCACAGGGCAGAGCTGCGGTGCAAATCCTGGGCCCCTAATCTTCCAAGGCTCTTCTCTCCCCATGGGGGACGGGGGTGGAGAACACCTTTTATTTTTACATTTAAATATTTTTATTAATTTGTTGGGGCTGGAGAGATGGCTCAGCAGTTAAGAGCACTGGCTGCTTTTGCAGAGGATCTGGGTTCAATTCCCAGCACCCACATGATGGCTAAGAACTGTCTGTAACTCCAGTTCTAGGGGGTCTGACACCATCTTCTGAACTCCACCGGCACTGAGCGACACTGGAGCACTTACATCTATACAAGTGATACACTCATACACATAAAGTGAAATAATAAATAGACTTACTTTGTGTGTGTTGGGGGGCACATGTGTGCTTTTGGCCAGAAAAGAGAGGTCAGAGGAAACTCGTAGGGGGCAGTTTGTGCATTCCACCCTGTGAGTTGTGGGATCAAATCAGGTTGCCCGGCTTAGTGGCAAGAGCCTTTACCTGCTGAACCACTGAGGGGTCTGAGAGAGAGAGATCAGGGAGATCCTCTTGCCTCAGCCCCCCAAGTGTGGAGGTCACAGGCGTGAGCCTGCATGTCCCTGGGACTGGTAGCTTTACTGGGGTCTCTGGTGCCTCTCTGGGCTCCTCTGCACCGTGCAGATCCCTGAATGATTGGAACTTGCCCGGCACTGACCCCTGGTGGCCAGGCATTGAAAACACACACCCAGGCACCTCTGAAGTCCAGTGTGCTGGAGTGTGGGGTTGGAGCAGAGGGGAGGTGGGACTGAGAGCAGAGGCTTCTCTTGGCTGACCATGAACACCTTTGGCTTGTGATTGGCATTTAGATAATGAAACCTCTGATTCTGTATTCTCTTTGCTGGGTCTCATTCTTATTTTGTTTTGTTATTTTATTTTGGCTGTGGAGCCCAGGCTAGACTTGAACTGACTCTTTTGCTTCAGCTACCCAAGTGCTTAGACTACAGTAGATACCTCTGCACTCAGTTTCCTATATTTGTTATTCCTATTATTTATAGCGTGGGTGAATATGCTTGCGGAGTCCAGAGGACAGCCTTGGGTGTCATGCCTTAGAAGTTGCCTACCTCCTTTGAGACAGGGTCTCTCACTGGCCTGGAGCTTGTTGGTCTGGATGGCCAGTGAGACTCAGGGATCTTCTTGTCTTTGTCCACCCAATACTGGGATGACAAGCAAGTACTCCAGAGCCTACCTTGCTTATGTGGTGCTGGGGATCCGATGCAGGTCCTCGTGTAGCAAACACTGCCCACTGAGCTGTCTCCAGCCCTTATTTTATATTTAGCTTTGTGATTATATGAAAAACATCTCTCTCTCATCAAACCCAGAGACTCTTTCACTGAGCCCCTTCCCCAGTCTAACGGCATCATTTAAAAATGTTTAATTATGTATGGGTGTGTCTGTGTGTGTCTGTGCATGTGAGTGCAGGTGCCTGCCAATGCTCGACGTGTTGAATCTCTGAGGAGTCCTTGAGAATTGAGCAGTATGTGTTCTTCAGCGCTGAGCCTTCTCTAGCTGGCTGACAGTATCCTCAAGACCATCCGAACTCTGTTCTTTCTGGAGAGTGGGCACAAAGCCGAGCAGCTGGTTCAGAATGAGCACACCCGCTCCGCTTGCCTGTGCTTCTCTCCTGTGCATGAGCCTGGCCTGTCAGCTTGGACTCCTGAGTGGGTCAGCCACTCTGCTGTCCATCTGACCTCCTGCCTCCCCTCCAGAGCTCTCTGCAGCAGCCTAGAACAAGCTGGGGTGCAAAAGACTCCGGGAGCACCTGTCCCGAGACTCGTCATGTAGGCCCAGTGGTACCAGATCAGTGCCTACAAGCCCAGCCCTGCCCCCACCTGCTGGTTGCTCGGGCTACAGAGCCTTGGCTCGCTTCTCCTAAGTGGGACTGGTCTGCAGAGAACCTAGATGCATCTCATAAATAAAGAATTTGTTGGTCTGCAGAGGGCTGTGCTGTAGGGAGCATGAGGGCAGCATGGGCGGAGACAGCAACAGGGCCGACTGGGACGACCTCGAAGGGACCTGCTGGCTGGGTGTGGGATGGCGGGACAGACGAGAGGGGTGTGTGAGGGACGGATCTGAATGCAGAATGTGTTTGTTCAGCCTCAGTTTCTTTGTAGAGCGAGTCTGGTGCCAGTTCTTGGTGCATTGGCCTGCTGTATCTCCAGTGGCTACAGTACCGTGCTGGGAACAGGTGCTCCGTGTGTTGGTCACCCCCTCAGCGATCTGTCTTCGCATTTCCTGGAGAAGCCGGTGTGTGCACTATTGGGCACAGTGGGCCTTCCTAGTCTGTGTAGGGCAGGGGATGGGCTCAGGCTAGCCAAGCGAGAAGAGGTGTTTGGTGAGAGACATGAAGATGCGGCTCCAGCCTAGGCATTTTGGTTGCCCCTGGAGGCTACTTTCTGTCAGAGAGGGTTGTCTTTTGGGGCAGATGGAGCTAGGGCTGTTGGAGACCCAGGACTGCCCTGTGGAAGGCCACATGGGAGCAGACTTGGGCCCATACTCCTCTTCTAAATGGGCCTGCCCATCTGTATGATGGGTGCAGGAGCCATTTCAGAGTCTCCAGCTAGTCAGCCATTCTGCGGACACTTGAACAACAATGGCCTCCAGTGCCACAAACCCTTTACCAGGCTGCAAAGTAAGGGAGAGATAGGGCTGGTGTCTCCTTGAGGGTTTGACAGGCTAGCATGTGTGTGCACACAGGTGTATCTGTGCACAAATGCATGCATACATGTATACACACAGGCATGTATGTGTATGCAGTGTGCATATTTTATGTGTGTATGTGCTTGTATGCCTTTGTATTCATATATGCTTGCATATGTGTATGTTTATGCATGTGTGCATGTGCATACTTGTATGTGCGTGTATAACAAACAGACATATGATCCCACCTTCAAATCAGCCCTGAAGGAGGAACCCTGTCTACTTGGGGGACTTGTGTTTAAGGGTCCCCACAGACTGTGAGGCAAGGCTGAGTGGTGTCCAACTGGCCAGACCTGAGCTGGGTTGAGGGTTATGGGGTCAGCAGCAGCCAAGGCCAGTGTGGCAGGACTTTGCGGGCTTAAAGCTTGCCAGAAGGGCTGTGAGCAGAGGAGGGGTGAAGTCAGCCTGCATTTCCAGTCTTCTGGCTGGAGGGGCCCGGCAGGGGCTGGGGGGGGGCAGACAATGTATGTGATGGCTCAGTGGGATGGGGATTTATTGTTCGGTCAGGGTGGGTGTGGTGGGACATGTGGGTGTCTGTGAGTTCCCCACTCCGTTCCTTCTGCCCCCTCTCTGACTCCCTCAGCATCTGCTGGTTGGGGTGGGATGGGGAAGAGACTCCAGACCTGAGGCTTGAGAGGCAGAGAGAGCAGCTGTCTGTGGCCTGGCCTGTGCCTTTCTCTCTGCCGTGGAAGGATTGGCTGGGTGGCACCTGCTGGGCGGCTGGAGCCGGGGAGCAGGTGCAGGGCTGTTTGCAGATGGATAATGAGACACGGAGGAGGGCTGCTCTGGGGTCCAGACAAAGAGTGAGGACTGGGGGGAGGACGGGGACGGCGGGGAGGGGATGAGGGAGGCATGGGGACAGAAGGGCGGGGGGAGTAGGAGGGGTAGAGGAATAAGGAGACGGGATGGGGGCCAGGGAGGCAGGGGGACAGCCGGGGGGGAGGGGACAGTGGACAGGGTTACGTGGAGGCAGGGGCGAGGGGCAGGGGGTGGGAGATAGGGGTGGGGGCAGGGGGACAGGGCCTGCAGACAGGCGGTCCCAGGCACACAGAATCAAGTGGTGAGGGTTAACTCTGAACTAGAAGCCAAGCCTGGAGGCCTGGGGTGTGTCCTGGCCTCAGAGCCTTGCTGTAAAGGTGGGGTGAGCCCCGTGCAGCCTGGACTTTGCCAGGCTCTTATAGGTCAACTCCCAAGGCTGGGAGTCTTGCTTACAGAGGACCATCTCTTGTCTAATACACGTGGACAAGGCCTGGGTGCTGTGCTCTGCAGTCTGGGATCTGTTTGTTCCTAATCCTTTCTGCTATCTGCCTGGGAGTAAGCACTCAGGGGGTGGGGACAGTGGGGTAGTCCCAGGGAGGAAGAAAATTTAGATCAAAGTTATACTTTATAACAAGACATGCGCAGAGAGAAGCAGACAGAAAGAGAGAGACAGAGACAGACAGAGAGAGACAGAGACTGTATTTTCTTTTCTTTTATTGGAGAGAGGGTCTCCCTGTGACCCCAGCCGACCTGGAACTTACTGTGTAGACCAAGCTGGCCTTGAATTCACAGAGATCGGCCTGCCTCTGCTGAGAGTAGAGGTGTGTGCTACCACACCTGGCTCTAGAAATGTTTTATTATTGCCCAATCTTTTTCGACCTCCGCGTTCAGTTGCTGTGACCCAGTATGGGGTTGTTGTGACCGTCTGTTTCAGAAGCTGTGGTCAGACCAGAGAGATCTCAGTGGGTGAGAGTGCTTGCCGTGCTACTTTGAGGGTCTCAGTTTGGATCCAGCATCCAAGCAAGATGCCAGGTGTGACCACGTGCAGGCCTGTGGAGGCAGAGACGGAAGGATCACTGAGGCTTGCTGGCCACCAGCTTAGCTCCAGGCTCAGCGAGATACCCTGTCTTAAAGGAATAAGGCAGAGAGTGACAGAACAGGACACTGACATCCTCCTCTGACCTTCATACACTTGTATATTGACATGTGCACCTGCACACACAGGTGCATGCACCACACACGTGCACACATACCACACATGTCCACAAATACACCACACACACACACACACACACACACACACACATACACAGGGGAATCTAGGACCTACATAAACCATTTTTTCTTTGTACACTACTGGCCTCAGGCAGTGTTATGGCTACAGGAAACAAATCAATACAAACACCTGGATACAGTTGTGCCTGGAATGACATATAACCTTCAGGAGTTGTGCTATAGAATGATGGCAAGGTGGAGGGGGTCCACTGCCAGTCGTGGGTTCTCATTGCTTCCCAGGGGATGGATGCGCCGAGCATGAGTGCAGAGGCTTTCAGAGTGCTGTGCACCCCTCAGGACTTCTCTCCTTCTTGGCTGGCTGACCCTGAGTAAGCTGTTTGTCCTCTCTGGTCCTTCCAGACCTTATATGTCTGGTGAAGATCATATCAACAGCTTCTCAGAGGGTGTGAAAAGGGAATGAGGACAAAATACTTAACAGTGTCTCGAGAGAGAATGTGAGTGGGGGCAGGGACCCTCGGTAGCTGCGGAGACTTGTTGACAGGCGCATCTCTTCAGGGATGAAGGAAGGAAGGAGTCATTTTCTCTTTCCTAGACTTGTCACCAGTGTCAGGATTCCCCTCGGAGCTTGGGCTTCTGGGTAAGATGTGGCTTACAGGAGGATGCTGCCTTGTGGAAAGAGGGAGGGACCAGGTTCAGATCACCTGTGCAAGCTTCATTCTGAAGTGCATCTTTTGAAGCATCTGATGGTGTTTCTTTCCCGTTGCCCTGGCAGCCAGAGATGGTTTGGGTCATCTTCACAAAAGGCAGACAGGAGTGGGGACTGGTCGGGGTTCGGGGTGGAGTTCTTTATCTGCTCACAGGCTCCTGGGGCTCATGGTGGCTGCACTTCTAAATGTCTCCCACAAGGCTGTTGAGGAGACTGGGGGGTGCCAGTTCTCACCAGCAGGCTTGCTGGAAATCCCCATGAGAACAAGCCATCTAAAGACAATGAGGGTGTCCGACCCTCCTCAGGAGAGTGAGGGCACTAGTTTTGATTTTGCTTTCAGCAGATTTGGCAAAAGCAAGCCAAGGCTTCAAGCATACCCCCCACCCAGGAAGCCTAGACAAAGAATCACCATGGAGAACCCAGGACAGACGATGGCCGGGCAGGCCTATGCTGGTTTGGGAGTCTGCTGGACAAGGGAGTCTGTCCTTCCTTATATCCGTGTGCTGCTCAGCTCTGTCAGCTTGACTCAGCCCAGAATCACCTGGGAAGAGAGTCTCAATGGGGCGTGGACTACTCTGATTGGCCTGCCGGCCTGTCTGTATTAACAAATGTAGGGAAACTTGCCCACTGTGGGTGGTACCATGCCGTAGGCAGGGGGTCCTGAACTGTGAAAGAGAGGGGAAAGTGAACCGAGAGCAAGCAAGCCTGTGTTCCTTCTTTCTGCTCTTGATGCGTGTGATGTGACTAGCTGTTTTAAGTCTCTGTTGCCTTGACTTCTGTGCTATGATGGACTGTGGCCTGGACTTGTAAACTGAAATAAATCCCATTGTCCCTTAAGTTGCTTTTGTTAAGGTATTTTATCACAGCAACAGAAAAGCAACTCCCACACTCAGTTTTTGGCTTACCCTGAGACCATCTGACTAAAGCATAATCTATTTATATGGGCCCTAATGGTGTGTCTGATGGCTTGCAACTCTGTCCACTGTGTGCCTCGAAAAGATATCCCAGGTACAAAGAGGCTGGCGAACACAAGCAGGGGCACCACTGAACTCTGAGAAGCCCCAGGGGTCAGGAGGACTGAGACTGGGCAAAGGGGAAGTGCTTTGATTTTTGTTTTTTCCCCTAAATGCATGTTGTAAACAGTGGATGGACTGGTAGCTCAGGAACACAGCAGGGAAAGACTGCGATGGTCTATCTTCAACTTGGCTGAATGACAGTCACCCAGGAGACACACCTCTGGTGGTCTCTGTGAGGGAGTTTCCAAAGAGGTTTAACCAGGGAGGAAGATCCTTCTGAAGCGGGCAGCACCATCCCATGGGCTGGGGTCCAGAACTGAATAAAAAGGAGTGGGCGAGCAGAGTCCCAGCCTTCACCTCTGCTTCCTGACTGTGGATGCGATCTGAGCAGTCGCCTTACCTTCCCACCACCATGCCTTCCCCACCTGAAGAATACACCTCCGACCTGAGCCAAGAGAAACCTTCCTCCTTTAAGTTGCTCTTGTCAGGGGTTCGGTCACAGCAATGAGAAGAGCAATTAACAAAGACGGCTTAGGAAGGAAGAAGCCGCTCATCTGTGCCTTTTCCTACTCACTGCCAAGCCCTGTTTCACTTGTAGTCTGGGGTGAGAGGGGAAGTCTCAGTGGGGTGCTGCACTCTGGGAAATGTACCCACAGTCTAGCTGGTCTGTGCGAGTCCTGTGCCCCAGCCCCCAGGGCAGAGAGTACCCAAGGCCACTGGTGCCGTCAGACTTCCTGTTGGCCTCCAGTTGGAGGTCACACTGGCCCTGTAGGTTTGCAGAAGCAAGCGCACATATTCTAAAGACCAGGTTAGGGGCTGGGGTCCCAGTGAAAGGCATGCACTCGGATAACAGAGCCTGGAAGGATGTGATCGAATCCTGCATAGGGTCCCCTCAGAGGCAGCGGGCAGCCCTGCTGCCTCTCACAGCCTCTGCATCTGAGCTTTGAAGGTGATAAGTCAATGCCCAAGTGTGAAAACAGAAAGCAAAGTCAGGAGAGATGGCTCAGGAGGTAAGAATGCTTTCATCTAAGCCTGACCATAGGCATTCGCTCCACATGGTAGAAGGAGAGAACTGAGTCCTACAAGTTGTCCTCTGACATCACCTGTGCCATGTGGCAAGGGTGCTCACCCCCACTAAATAAATAAATGTAAAAAATATAATAAAAAGAAAATGAAAGGTGAGTTAGCTTAATCATGAGAGTTGGCTTGGAGCCCCGAGTGCTGGGCTGTGCAAGTGCCCTGTCCCCACTTAAACTCCAGGACGGTAACGTCACATCTGGTCATGGATGTGGGAGAGTTGAAACTTAAAACCAAGACTAGTTTGGGTTCTAGAAGCTGGTGGCATAGTCTAGCGCAGTGGTTCGTCAGCAGCAAGGGGCATTGATATATTACAGATCTCTGGGTCCCATTCCAGAAGTTTGTTTCACTGGCGCTGGGGTGGGGCCTGAAGGTGACCAAGCCATCTTGTTCTCAAAGGATGGGTGTGGACGGCACTAGCCCCAGACTGGGTGGAACCCGTTTGAAGGACAGTTAGAACAAAAGGCCAAACCCAGAGATGTCTGTCACGGGCTTGGGTTCGAATTTCACCGCCGCAGGTCCTTCCAACTGAGTTTTCTGGGAGTCGCACCCCAGCCTTGCGGGCTTAGCGCTTGGGTCCAGGTTTTCCCTTCGGTCATCTTAGGTGGCTTCTGCCTTCTGCGCGTCCGATCTGTGCTCACCTCTCCAGCCCCAAGCTTTCAGCCTGGTCCAGCCCGCAGGCGTTGCCATGGCAGCGCGGGGTGGGGATGCTGAGCAGCCGCCCCTTTGTGCAACCCCGCCAGGCAGAGATGCACCCCCAGCCCGGCTGTCCCCGCCTGGGGCCGGAGCTCTGGGCGGGTGTCAGGGCCGGGGCGGGGTGTTGGAGTATCTAGGGGGAGGGCAGCCCAGGCCTGGGTGCGGCGCCTCCGCCCGCCAGCCTCTCCCGCATTAAAATTTCATGGGCGCTGCAGCATCTACAAAGACGACGCCGGCTGCGCTCGGGACCGAGGGAGGGAGGCTGCGGACCGTGCGGGGAGGAGTTTGCGAGGGGAGGCGCTTGCAGGGGCTCCCTCAGTTCTGCGCTGGGAGCCGGGGCACAAAGAGCCCTCCGCACTCCAGACGCAGGAGCTAGGAGTCGGGTAAGTAGCGCGCGGATCCCCACAGGCCGGAACCCCCGCTTCTCCGCGGGGAGCAGCCTGACCCTCGAGGTGGGTTCCCCGTCCTCCCAGCGGTTCCAGCGCAGTGGTGACCCTGCGCTGAGTGGATGACTGGGCTCCCCAACCGCAAGTGCCAAACGTGCTACTCTAGTGTGGGCATGGGGAAGCCGAGGGTGCTCCGGGCGGGCCTCGAGTCGCAGACTGAGGCCGAACAAAGACCCTCCCTTCCCCCACGGCTGGATTGACTTGGGCGTGGGATCCCCAGGCCACTTCAGCGCACCAGGTTGGCTGGCAACTGGCCGGTCAGGACCCAGACGACGCTTGGGCGGTCTCAGCATGGAGGATGGGGTGGCGGGTGGGGTCCCTGACGTCCCTTCCCCTGCGGACAGCCCTCCCAGTCTTGCGCTGATGGGACTCCATCCCAGACGGGGGTGGGGGTGGGGGGGCCGAGCGCAGATCTGCACCTTTACTGCGACATTGCTGGCAATGAAGATTGCACATCACTTGGTGATTCGCCTGCTCTAAGCCCTGCCTAGTGCTAAGAATCTTATTTTAAAGATGATGCCAGGGAGACCCAGAGAGGATCAGCGACATGCCCAAGGTCACACAGCCAGTGATTTCTGAGCCCAGGCACATGAACCCTGAAACGCACGTGGCATCTCTAAAAGGGTCTGGGAGACTCGAGAAGCCATCATGTAGGTTCCCCAACTCTTCTGAGCTCTGGGACACTCGCTGCAGAAGCCGGGAATTTGAAAGGGAAGGGTCCAGACCCCTCTCCTCTTAGAGGGCACTAGGAGCGAGAGAGGTTCTTTCTTGGGCCTTGTGGGTCCTGGGGTTCCTCTATTCCCTACTGTGCACCCAAGGTTCCTGAGCGCAGGCCTTCAGGCGCCAGGGATTCCTGGCAGCACACCCACTGCGGAGCTGAAGCCACACGCCAGGAAAACACCCCCACCTGCTGCAGGGGGAGACGGGGAGAGGGAGAGAACTCGCCGAAGGCAGCTTTGTTTTTCTCTGTGTCAGAGATGCTTCGATTGCAGAGCTGAGCGCTGCCCGGAGCAGAACCTGGTGCTGGGCACTGAGCCTCGCTCGATCTCCAAAGCGCAGTTCCGGGTTCTTACAGCAGGGTGTGTAGAGATCTTGGGATGTGTGGGTAATCCCACTCCACAGGCGAGTGCCGCGCCCCGCCCTCCACACTCTGGGGACACAGACACGGCAAGTAAGCAGCTGTCAGGCCAAAGGGCACGGGTGGGGCTGCACATCTGGAGGCCCTCCGAGGACCACCCGCTGCCCTCACCCGGCACTGCGCACCTCAGAACCAAGGCTACTCTGCCACCACTGAACTCACCACACCCCAAGTCTGGTTGATTTCCTATAGAAGAGTTTTGTTAACTCCGTCCCATCCTCCACCCTGTGCATTTTATCCTTCTATGACTCCTGCCTTTGAGAACAGCTCTGAAGTCCACTTTGCTGAAAATGTAACCGGTCTGTCCACTCTCTAACATGGGACACATTTGAAGTTTTCAGAGTCCCAAAGAGGAACTGGAAGCCTCTCCCAGCAGGGTGAGGACGATATCTATTTACTTTCTATCAAAAATTAATGTTGCCCAGACATGGTGATCCCAGGGCTCCGGAGCCGTGCCATCTCCACTGCGCAAGCTCTCTATGCGCAAGGCCTTACAATGACACCAGAAATGATGGTGGGCATTATCACTCAGGGGGAGCCTGCCGGGCCCCTGCACCTCTTCCTGCTGCTGGGTCTCCCCGACATTCCCCTCACCTCCCCCATACATTTTGTTTCATGCTCCTTCCTCAGGTCCAGCACACACAACCCCTCCGTTTATTCCTCAGAGTTGTGGAGAGAGGAAGGACAGAGAGCTGAGATCTGTGTGTGCATCCTCCTCACCCTCCTCGCCCCCATCAAAGTCATGAGGGAGTTCCTTTTCCAGCCTCAGTCTCCTCATCTGTAAACCAGGGTTGTGATCTCAGTGAGAGGGCCTGTTGGTTGTGTACCATGTGTCAGGTGCTCATAATGAGAGATCTAGTGCGCCTGCTGGGTGCCAGCACAGCTCGCTCATGAGTGTCCGCCCGTCTTGCCTTGGTCTTTGGTTGTGGACATCTGGGGAGCAGGCTGCCCTCCTGGGCCACCTTTGGCTGTTGGAGCTGTGCGTTTCTGGGGCATTTAGTCTATTGTGTAAGTTCAGTGGACTGGTGAATAGCTCCAGGCTCGTCCTCTGTTCCCAGAACCCCCCTCCTCTCTGAGACCCGGCTCATTTGTCGCTCGAGGTCTGTGAAACAATAGTCAAGATGCTCAGAGGCAGAGGACAGAGTGGCGGAGGGTGACATCTGTTTCCCATCCCCTTCTGCTTTGGTTGGTTCACATGAGACAGGTGTCCTTTCTCCCTCTTGCTGCTGGGTGGCTCCTCTAGAAGCTTTCATAGGAGTCAAGAGGACTGAGGAGCTGGGCATCTGTGTCCCTGAGGGTGTGAGGAGACAGGTGAGAGCCAATCACAGGTATCTGAGCAGTCATCTGCTGGGTTCCCTCTGGACACACCTCTATGAACACTCAAAGATGAGGCACTTAGAAAGGTGGTGTATGCTAGTGATCCCAGCACTTGGGAGTTGGAGCCAGAAGAATGAGGAATTCAAAGTCATCTTTGGCTGCATAGCAAGGCTAGCCTGACCTACATGAGACCCTGTCTCAAAAACAAACAACAAAACTTGCACTTAGTCATTAGGGGATAAGAAGGAGAGAATCAGAGAGGTGAAGTGGCTAGCAGAAGACCACACAGCAGTTTCGAGTCAGGATTAGAACCAGGATCTAGCAAGTATTTGTGATGACTGCCCCGTTCACCTGTCACCTAAGTGGGAACTTAATGGATTATCCCGCTGAGAACACAGCAGCTGGCATAAACCGGCCCCATGGTCAGCAGCCTCTGCATTCCTGGCAGTAAATATGTTGATATCCGTGGTGTTACTGGGCTTTAAACCTTCCTTGGCTCCCTTCTCGTTCTTTCCACCATATTTGGAGCCAGACGTCCCCGCTCTGAATCCTGCCTGTGCTGTTGTCTCCTCAGTATAAAACGGGAGTAAAACCCAGCTCCGGGCCCAGTCTGTGCCTGTTCTTAACGAGGTGAAGCTCTGCCTTCTTTGTGGACGTGGTGCTCCGCCCTCCGCTGACAAGCAGGTCCCCGGGGAACTGCCGCTCGGCCGCTGACTCCTCAGGTCTTCCAGAGTCTGGGCACCTAAGCCTCCCAAGCAGTTTATGCCAGTGGCTCTCAAATGCCTCAGCAGCAGTTTCACCTCAGAGCTTGGAAAAAGACCAGCACTCCAGAGGGACCCTGGAGTGCAGCTCTCGGCTGTTTTCCTGGTCGCTGCTCACTGTGGCAGGCGCAGGAGCAGGGCACTTCTTAGGTGTGTGTCTGGTATGGGCACTGCTGGCTGGCGCTGTACAGATGGTGTGACGAGCTGGCAGCCGGTGCTGGAGCCTCACTTAATCCCACTGTGGTGCCCAGGTCACTGTGGACAGGGACACTGAGGTTCAGCTCAGCACTCTGGAGACTGAGATAGGAAGAGCTGGAGTTTGGGGCCACCCTGGGCTACGTGGCAAGACTCTGCCCCAGAGACGAACCCAAGCTCAGAGCGAGGATGGAGTGTTTTTCTCAAGGCACCGGGGCTCTGACTGCCAGCCCTCCCGAGGAGACCCAATGTGGTGGTGCTGCGGCATGGCCCGGTCTGGTGCCGTTGTCGTGTGTCCGGCCTGCCGTCCTCACTACTGTTTTTCTCTCTTTCTGACAGCTGGAGGCGTGTCTCGTCCCCTCCATATGGTTCCTGACGTGCTCACTGGCTGCCGCGTCTCTGGCACAGGGGGAGGAGGTGAGATGCGGCTTCTTTTCCCTGTGGACCCAGGGCAGGAGACATGCTCTTTGAGGGTGGCTCCACTCCAACACCCACAGGAGCCGAGACTCTGAAACTTGAGGTAGGAAACACCACCAGATCTGTGGGTTCCAGTCCCTCCTCAAACCCATTTTCTCAGGGCTTCTGGTGTGTGTGTGTGTGTGTGTGGTCTATTAGGGCAGAGCCATGAGCCTTGCCCATTCCCCCTACAAGCCTTTAACCATGAACTCAGTTTGGGTCCTTTCACCATAAATAAATACCTTTTGCAAAAAGAAAAAAAAAACCAATTCACAGAGGTATACTTTCCTTAGTTTTATTAGTTTTTTAAGTTAGTACACAAAATAATGGGTTTGGGGTAGGGCATGTGGCTCAGTTGGTCGGGTGCTACCCTAGCACGTGTGATGCCCCGGCTCTAAGCCCAAGCACAGTGTAAGCCAGCTGTGGTGGCACAAGCCTGCAATCTCAGCACTAGGGAGGTAGACAGTGGACAATCAGAAGTCCAGAGTTATTCCCGGCTACATAGAGAGCTCAGAGCGAGACAGGAGAAACCAAAACCAACACCAGAAACAGGTGTTCATTATGAGAAGGTCCACTTCACATACAAGAAAATACACCCATTCTAAGTCTCTGTTTGGTATTTGGACAGGTGTATACGGCAGGGTGGTCATCGTTACAGGCAGGACAGGAAGCCTGTTCATCACACTAAAATGTCTCCTGTGTCCCTTCCCTGTCCACCCACCTGGGGCTCAACCAAGAGGAGACTGGAGCCCCGCCACCCTGACCGCAGGTAGGTTTGTGTCTCTGCAGGTCACCTGTGGGCCTTCAGCAATGTGTCTGTGTCCCCCCCTGTCTCTTCCTGTCTTGGCAGTCCAGACTTTCTGTCTGGTTTTATTACTACATAGTCTTCAGGTCCCGTAGCATATGCATAAGAGCACAACATACTGCAGCCATATTGGATGACATTACTTTGTCTCCATGGCCTTAACAAGAAAAGATCCCACCCCAACCAGGCCACCGCAGGCCTGAGCCTCCTTCCACCTCTTTCCCTCCTACGGGCATGTTGTATAAATGCAACTGCACCTGGAACTTACTGTGGAGATTAGGATGCCTTCAAATTCAGGGAGATCTGCTTCGTTCTGCCTTGCGTGCTGAGATTAAAGGCTTGTATCACCACTCCTGACTTTACTTATTTATTTATTGAGAGAGAGGGTCTTACTCTGCGGCCCAAGCTGGCCTTGAATTCACAATCCTTCTGCCTCAGCCTTCTGAGTGCTAGGAGTCCAAGTAGGCACACTTGGACTGGCTCTGGACCTGTCTTTCTTTTAGCACTTTGGAGGTTTGTCCAGGGCACAGTATCAATGGTCAGCTCTTTTACTGGCTGGTAGATGTCACTTTGGGTCTGGACCATATCTTACCTACTCACTGGGGATTTCAAGATGACTGTGCTTTCTTTAAAAAAAAAAAAAGCCCGGTGTGGGGGCCCATGCCTTTAATCCCAGCACTCAGGAGACAGAGGCAGAGGGAGGAAGATCTCTGTGAGTTGCAAGGCCAGCCTGATCTACATAGCAAGTTCCAGGATATCTGGAGCTACAGGGAGATCCTGTCTCACCGCCCCCGACCCCATCGCCGCCCAAAATGTTATGTGTATGAGTATGCCTACATGTATGCAAGTGCACCTGTGTTGCGCAGTGCCCAAGGAGGATGGAAGAGGGTGTCGGATTCCAGGAACTGGAGTTAGGGACAATTGTTAGCCAGCATATGGGGGCTGGGATTTGAACCTAGGCCCTTTGCAAGAACAGTCAGTGCACTTAACCACTGAGCCATCTCTCCAGCTCCAGTTGTGCTTTCTAACTGGGGTATGTCCCCTCTATGGGTCATGTAATGCCCTAGGACACATACATCCTATGTGTCTACACTTGAACTAATCCACAAGGCTGAGGCTTGGTGGTCTGGATTTCTGAATTTAGGTGGTACCCGAAGATGGAAATCGGAGTTTAAGTCATTGATTGATGAAAATACCAGAACTCCCGTGTGTCAGGCCTGGCTAAGCTTCTGTAATAACTCTGAGCTGTTATTCAGTAGGTGGGGTTGGGGAATCGCAGTCTCATCCTGGTTTGTGTGATCCTTTCCTTTCCCACACTTCCTTTATTCTCTACGAGATAGTGTCGGCTTGACCCAGAGCTAGGGTTCCCTAGGGCCCTCCACAACTCTCACCATAACCAGAATTCTGGGTCCCCATCCTAGGGACATGGATGCTGTGGGTCTACTTGAAGAGCTCCTGACAATTCCCAAGATGCAGGAGAGAGAAGGGAATTGACCTTCTGGCCACGATGGACAGCAGCCGTGCAGATAAGTATCAGTGTCCCCTGCCTACAGTGCCAGCCTGCCCTCTGCTGGCATATGTGGAAAAGTGTCAGTCCTAGAGCCCAAGGACTGTGGAGAAGTTGGCCAGACAGCCATCTACTTTTCATAGACTTCTTTCTACTCCAAAACCAAAACTTGACCCCATTTTATAGGGGATCAAAAGAAGGGGCTTTTGCACCCTGTTTTTGGCAGCAGAGTTAGTATTTACTAAACTCCACTGCCTGGAGTTTTGTATAACTGAGTTCAATAACTTCATCTTGTTTCCCTGTAGATCTGGTCCTAGAGAGGGGTGAGGACGTGCTGGTGATTCAGAGCTGGCTATTTATTGCACTCTGGCCCTTGGAAATGGTGTTTATAAGTTTGATTAGGGCTCCTTGGTCTTAAAGATGCATGGGGATCTCACATCATCTATGCAGCTTCAGATTCCTGATCCAAGGGTGTGACAGCAAGCTCGGGTACCCTGACTCCCACTAACTTTGCACTATGGATGTCGTGTCACCAAGACCAAGGCTAGAGCCCTAGATTAGTCCTGAGCCAGGACTCTAGCCCATCCTTGGGTCTTCTCCAGCCTGGTGACTTTGGGTGCTGTTGGAGCCCTGCCCCACCTTATGGCCCCCGATGTCTTGCAGGAGTCAGGAAGATAAGCTAGGGGACTGAGGCCAGAAGGACTCTTGTTTTTCAGCAGTAAATTGTTATTATTGTGACTGTGTGTCCGGGCAGGACAGGTCCCACAACCCGGAGAGAGGTTTCCACAGGCTTCCAATAGTCCTAGCAGCTCTGAGTTCAGAATTTCAGATTCCCGCTCTGCCCAGGGCTCTCCTCAGTTGTACCCAAGCTCCCTAGTTTGCTCTGATTTCCTCTGGGTCATATGGGAAGCCCACCTATGCCCCATGTTCTCAAAGGATGCTGTGGGTGGCCAGGAGGGAGGAGGCAGGCTACTCTTGGGCCTTGTTCCGGCCAGGCCTGGGCTGGGGTGGAGGGGCCTGGGTTCCGTCCTCTCCTGTGCTAGGAGTCCATGTCCCCTGTGATGCCCATGTGGGGAAGGAGCTGGGAGCTGGGCCAGGGATGCTGCCAGGTAAGCGAGGGGAAGCATCTGATCCACCCTTACCCCCTTCCTCAGCCAGAGTACTCCCTCTCCGAAGAGGCTTGGGGGCCAGAGGGCAGAAGGCTTGCTGTGTGTGGCCTTGGTGGGGAGGGCAGGGGGTGTGATTCAAATCCCACACTAGAGCCTTGGGGGTTCTTCATTCTTCCACAGACATGAACCTGAGCTGTGAGATGATGCTGAGTGTCCAGTGGCGAATGCCAGAGACACAATCCCTCCCACCATGTCAGATCTTCAAGCAAAGGTGTCACGGCAGCTCAACTCAAGGGTGAGCTTCCATCTCGAGGCTTGGCTGTGGCCACATCCAGGGTGGTCATGAGGGTGTGTAGAGCGTGACCGCTCAGGCCACTGTGGACCTGGAGGTTTCTCCTCTCTTGTACTCTGTCCCCTCTGTGTGCCCAGCATTTTGGAGTTGCTCCCGGGCTCCCCACCACCGGCTTTCTGCTATCCCCTGAGAGAATCCCACCCTCTCCATTGCAAAATTTCTTTTAAAAGCTTTATGTCGCAAGCCCTCCCTTGTGCCCTGTGTGGGTATTGGTAGCACAGGACACAGACTTGGGTATCCGGGGTGCCCACAGATTGGGTGGGGAGATGTGGGGAGTCTGGGTGGTAGCTGTGGCTTTTACCTTCTTGCCGTGCCTCCTCCAAGGTGGTTCTGCAGGTCCCAGACTCCTGGCCTGCTTTGGAGCCCTGGGCAACCCCTGGATTCTGGCCTCGAGGAGCTGGGGAACGGCTGTGGCAGCCTGTCTCCCTGAAGACCTGGTCCTTTCCCGCACCTGAGATGAGTTCCTGGAGAAAAGCCTATCCTGGAATATGCACTATTGAGGATCCACCCAGCTCCGACTGACGGACAGCTCCGGGGCGGGAGAGGCTATGGTGCTCTGGCCCCTCCTGCTGGGCAGGCCCAACTCCTGGTGGGCTCCAGCCCTTCTCCAGTCTCTGTTGTGATTGGAGCTGGGCCAGGGCCAAGGCCTCTCCCCATAGACACAGCTTTTCCTCCAAGGACCTGTGGGTGGAGCAGAGAGGTGTGGCTGCCACAGGGAGGGCCTCTGCTGTGGAGGCTACAGTTGGTTGTTCTGTCTTGTGTCTGTTTTTCTTCTGCCTGTTTGGTGCTTGAGTGATGGTTCTCTTGGGGGCTTCTCTTCCTGCTGGCTGTGGGGAGAGGATAACCAGGGCTGGGAGGAGTCTGGCCATCCCTGTGAGACTTAAGACTCTGAGATCAGTCACTGCAGTGAGTTCACTGGCACAGACCCGCAGTTCCAGCTTCCTTTAGCCTCACCCAGCTTTCAGGGGCCTCACCCAGCCTTGTCCTGGACACAGGACTGCCCAGTCGGCACCCTGATCCTTGCTGGATAGCTGCTGTGGAGCAGAGGCTGGCAGACAGGCCCCACAACCCCTGCTCCAAGAGCACCCCTGGCTGTGCTCTGCTCACAATTCTCTCTAGAAAGGACATCCCAGAACCTTTAAGAGAACAGTGTGTGGCCTCCCTTGGGATGGGCTAGAAATGAGAAGTTCTTTCCTCAGATGAGAAGGGTTGTATGTTAACTTACCAGCTCAGGCTTTGGGGTTCAGCACCGGAGTCTCATGCTCTCTGGGGCTAGAGGCTGGCAGGGCATGATGGACGTGCCAGGAGCAGCTTTGGTGCATCTGGTGGATGGCACCTGCTCAGAGTCCTACTGTGGCCTTTCTCTGTCAGGAGCAAGTGGGCTCTGGGGTCTCATTATAAGGACAGTGGTCTGTTGTATTGTATCGGGGCCCAGTCTTATGACCCTGTTTGTGCTCAGGCACACCCCTGACAGTCCTGTCTCTCTGTGCCATCAAATAGCGGGCTAGGGTCTCAGCCTGTGCTTCTTAGCGGGGGACACAACTTAAATGATAATAGGGTACCCCCACAAACATGGACAGCCAAAGCCATCTCCCCTTCCGAACGCTTCTCCACAACCACAGGGAGGAGCGGGTGAATAGATCACAAGAGTCGTATCAGGTGCCCTGGAGATACACCTGCCCCAGGTGCAGAGACTGAGTCAGCCCAGGTCTCAGGGCTACCCTCGGCTGCACACTCACCTCCAGCCAGCCTTGATTTTCACTTGACATGGTACTGCATGCTCACCTGGCAGTGTTCATCATGTGACTGGCACAGCCCTGGCTTTTAGTAGCTACTCAGTAAACCCTTGTACACATGGGAGTTGAGGTTAAGGTGACCTAGTTTGGACACACTGGACTAGAAGGCTCGGCCTCATCTGATTCAGAGACGCCCCTGACTGGCCAGCCTTACCTGCTTTCCTGACAAGTTTGAGGCAGCGGCCATATGTTCTGGTCTCTTTGTAGCTTGCCACATTTCCCAGGGTGTTTAATCCTGTCAGCAATACTGAGCACTCCAGGACTCCTTCTGGTGAGCCACTTTGGGGGAGCATAGGTGAGGCCACGTTGGGCTCAGACCATTAGGATTTAACAACCAGGTGAAAGAAGGCAGCTTCCAGGGGAATTAGAGAACAGGTGATGTGTAAAGTAATCAATAGAGTGCTTGGGGGTCCCGAGTAGGAGGAAACCCTGGGGGGTTACCACAGACTAGAGAGGTTCCTAGTAAGGTAGATCAATCAGAGCCTTGGGAGCTGAGAAATGTGTGGTTTAGGTCAGATCGTCTAGAGAGAAATTCAGCAAAATTCTCATAGTAAGGTCTACAGGTTTCTGTAGTACAGGACTTATCAAAGGCTTGAAAATGCTAGTGAGCACTCTACATACTCAGGGACGAAGCATTTCCTGGCTATAGAATTGTTTTCCTAGACATTATCTAGAACTTGGAGGCATGTCGGGTGGGGTTCAGGGGTGCCGTGGACGGTAGGCGCTTGCAGTGATGCACATCAGGAATTTTAGGGTTGGCTGGACCGGGAGGGACTGGGGAGTCAGAACTCAGCTTCGGGGGGCCAGGCTAGCTCCATGAAGTCTTTGTAAGTGGGAGGCAGGTCTGGCTGGTGGTGGGAGCAGTCAGAGGCCTGGCAGTTGGAGACAGAAGAGATGTCTACTTCCAAACGTGGTGGTTTTGGGAGATGTTTTAAGGAAAGATGCTGGTGTGTATATATATGTGTGTGTGTGTGTGTGTGTGTGTGTGTGTGTGTGTGTGTCTGTGTGCGTATGTGTGTGAGTGTGCAAAGATCTAGTCTTCTGGGAAATGGCAGGCCACAACCAGGCAGGGGGGTCTCTACCCAGCTCAAGAAGGGTTTATTTTCAGGTAAAGTGAAGTGTTTACAGAGGTGGGGCTCCAAGAACCACAGCAGACAAACCAGGAATCTGTGTTTCCTGGACGGGTGTGCCAGGTCAGGCTTGATTCTGGAGGGTGCTGAGGGGTGCGGCAGCAGACCCCTCTGCCCTGGTCAGGCCCTCTGCCCAGGTTGGGGGGGCAGGAGGTCTGTGAAGTTGCAGCTGGGGATCAGGAGAGGGCTGCATGGTGTGATTAATCTACTAACCAACCCAGGGCTCGGCCAGGACACTGTGGCTCCACGACGTGATGCCTGGCCGTCTGTGAACCGACTAACCCACTAACCAGGCCCGAGCATGCCCTACTAACCTGCAGCTGCCAGATCCTACTAACCTGCAGCCCGTGGGCCTTCCCAGAGCCTAGGACGTGGGGGCAGACAGGGCTCGGGAAGGCTCTGCCTGGGTGCTGGATCTATGTGCAGACCCACCCTGCAGGACAGGGCAGGCCGACACTCACCAGCTCTGCCACTTGTGCTGGACTCCGAGCAAGCCACCTGTCCTCTCTGAGCGGCTTTCCTCAGATGGAAAGGAGGAAGGATGGAAAGCTGACTACTTCCCTTACCGCCTCTAGTGACTGATTCCCGTGAAGGTGTGGACACTCAGCAGGGACTTTAAAATGGAGAAAGCAGGGTGAGGGTGGGTGCCCCGGGGAACTCGGTGATGCAGCCATTCCCTGCTCCTGGGTGTTCTGCACACAGACCCTTCTGCCTGGGGCGGACACTTGCTTTGAAGCCCTAATGTTCTCTTCCCAAGTTCTTCCTTCTCTTCCCCAGCTTTCTTTTCCCTAGGCAGCTTTTGTTTACTAACTTGTCTAACCCAGGGGATGCCTCATCTATGCCCCACTGCCCCTTAACAAACTAATGGCCCTGCGAGCCTTATTCCTTTTCTCCTAGCGGCTCCTGTGTGTGTCTGCTGAGATGTCCCTGCCCGCTGATGCTGTGCTCTGACTTACTAACCCAGCCGTACTAACCGTTTTCTCTTCTTACTAACCCAGACCTGCCGAGCTCTGGGCCCCTTGGGGGCTGGTCCCTCCTTTTGGCAAACAGATGTCCCCCAACTGACCAGGCCAGGTCTGAGGCAGGGGACAACCCTATTAGTAATGCTCAGAGGAAGAGGAGGATGCCAGCCAGTGGATGTGGGAGGCTGGATTCGGAGCATGGCCTCTCTCCTCTGTGCACAGTCTGCTTGCCATGAGGAGTGGGTGGGACCAGAGGATCCTGCAGGTGTGAGTGTGGTGCCTGTGGGGCCTCAGTGGGCAGTGTTGGGCTCACCCTAGCCAGGGGAGCAGGGGTCAGGTCTGTGAGTCCTCTGGAAGGTAGGCCAGGTAGAAATCTCTCCAGGGAAAAGGGCACATTCAGCCGCCATCTTGTACAGGAGCTCAAGGGTGTGCGTCCCTGAACCAGAAGCCAACGGAGGGGCGTGGCCTACACAGGGAGTTGGAAGCCAAGACTCTGCTAAGCAACAGGTCAGTGAAGGGGCCTTCCCACCCTGAAAACTGCAGAAGTCAGGCAAAAAGGCACTTCCCATATTTGAAGGCTGAGAGAGGGGTGTTGTGAGACACAGGAAGCCAGTGAGATGGTCAAGAACCACAGGAGGTGGGCTAACGATGTGGGAATTTCAAACTGGAAGCCAATGTGGGACCGTGTTCCCACAGGCAGTCTCCGGAGAGGCGCTCCCCACACTAATGGGAGAACGCCGGTTGCCCGAGTGTACTGGCCACACTAAAGCACCTAGGCCGTGACTTGGGCTTGCAGGAAGGGGAAGTAGGAAGTGGGACAGGAATCCCAGGATCCCACAGGCTGCCAGGAAGTCACCCCCAGCTTCCTATTCTGTGTACACCCATGCCTCTGCCCCAGCCAGCCTCCCCCAGAGCCCGCCAGCTGCTAAGCCAGGGCCACACCTGGGGGTGATTTCATGCCTCACCTCCAGTAGGCTCCATGGTCTCTCTGGGCTAACCTCTGGCTCCTGCACTAACTCTTGCTCTCACCCAGCTAATCCTTGCCTCTCCCTGGCTGCCCCAGGGGCTGACTACTAACAGCCAACTGCTCCCATCTGGGGGCCCCAGACTCCCAGGCTTTGGTGGCTCTCATGGACCACTCCTCCCCTGGACTAACTCCTGAACTTCTGTCCTCTCAGCAGAAACTAACGGCTTCGGATTTCTCTCTGACTAACAGGTCTAACGCTCGTTTACTGTTACCGTTAACAGTTTGGATGGTGCATGGCTGGGAAGGACTGACATGGAGAAGGTAGCCTGCTCTACGTCAGAGCCACCAGATGTCAATGAAGGAGGTGCCAGGGCTGGAGTGTGGCTCAGGTCAGAGGAAAAGATACTGTCTGCTGGAGTAGGGCCGGAGCACAGTCAGCTTTCTAAAGGTGTGGCTACTGGGCCATCCTAGGAACTCATAGTCTCTGCAAGGGTTGTCAGCACCTTAAAAGGACAGTTACAGTTCTTACAAACGGAGGCAGCCATCTGGTTGGCTCAGAGGCTTTGTCCTTAAGTCTGGAATTGTCAGTTTTGAGGGACTTTAGAGTCCCTGTGACATCATGTTCTGGATAGAAATACAAAAGGTTGTAAATCTATCAGCCATTTGCATCTTAGTGTAAATAGCTCAGCTTCTGATCTCTAGCTCTTCTAAGTCTCTACAGAGGGTAGGTGCGCTAAGGCTGGGAGAAAGTTCTTTGGGAACAGAGACAAGTAGTCATGAGGCCAGGAAACCATGGGTAGGATTAAGAGGTGGCACTGGGTTGAGGTGGGCTTGAGAAGAGAGACTTGTTTCACTGACTTGGTCTGGTGGTCATTGCTCGTGGCCAGGATAGGTCATGGTCTGGAGTCCTGGAGGCTCAGGGACAGTGTCTGGCCTGTGGGGGTGGGAGTGGGGGCTCAGGGATAGATTGCTTGGGGCAGTGGATGATGTGAGAGCTGCTCTCCCATGGCCGTTGGCTCAGGGCTGATGTATGGAGCTGGTGGGGAGCCTGGGGCCTGAGCTGCAGAGGAAACAGGAGCCGTGTCTCGGGAAGGCACACTGACAGCCACTGTGTGCGGCAACCTGTTGTTGCTCTCTAGTGGCCATCGTGTTCCAGAGCAACAGAAATCCCCTGGAGAGAGCTTTTCCTGCTCCAGGCCTTTCCACGCAGGGGCTTGCGGCTGCCGAGGACCCAAGGGGTGCCAGGTACTGCTCTAGACTCTGGGACTGGAATGTGGGCTTGTGATCCTGGTCCTCTTGGTGTGGGACATGGGGGTCCCTAGCCTGGAACAGGAGTGGCATCTAGCAGCTTCAGTCCTTTGTGGTGGACACAGGGCAGAGTGGAAATCAGGAGGACTGCAGAGAAGGAGGCAGGGCTTTCTGAGGAGGGGTTGGGCAAGCTGAGCCCTGGCCAGCAGGACGCAGCTGGACAAGAACCCCACTCATTTTGGATGATAGATTCTGGAAGATTCTTGGGGGGCTATATCAGGCAAGGAACATGGCCTTCATACCTGAGAATGCTGAGTGTGGTGGCATATGCCTGTGACCCCAGTACTAGGAACCGAGTGAGGTAGAGCCTGGAGGCCAGAGCCTGTGCCTGGCACAGGTCATGGTCTGGAGTCCTGGAGGTTCATGAACAGTGTCTGCCCTGTGGGGGCAGCTCAGGGGTAGGTTGCTTGGGTCAGTGGGGGATGTGAGAGCCACAGGGCTGCTGGCCAGCCCACCCAGCTTGGCTTGTGTCTGGGAGGGTCAGGGGCTAGGGTTCTAGGCTGGCCTTCTGCTTGCTTCAGTCCAGGTGGGGTATCGAGGAGCTTACAGTGCACACTGGCTATGGTTTGGTAACTAGGAGGGTGCCTCGGTCCATCTGGAGACAGGCAGGATCCACAATTTGGCCCCAGCTGGGGTATGGGAGATGCCTGAAAAGCAGGGGTTTCGGTACGGGGAGACGGTGAGGACCTGGGAGGGGGAAGCTTGAAGATATGACAGGGCCTGGCAGTGAATGCCTTCTCCCGGAGACCTGGGAGTAGTGAATATTGACAGTAATGAGTGTGTGTGTGTGTGTGTGTGTGTGTGTGTGTGAGAGAGAGAGAGAGAGAGAGAGCACGAGCACTAAGTGAAAGAGAGAGAGCTGAGCCCACAGGGCACTTTCCTATCCCCGGTTCCTGAGCCATGTCTACTCTGGAGTTCACTGCACTTGCCTTGCTCTGACAGGACCTTGTGGGTGGAGGATGGGCCTCTTGACTAACAGGTGTCTGACCCCCTCAGAAACAACCTGGAGGGTACAGCTGCTGTGTGTCATAACCCACGGAGCCTGAGGATGCTCAGGGTCGGGCCTGGGTGCACTCTACTTAGGGACCACCCGTAAAGCCTGTGGGGATCTGTCCAGGAATCCGCCGTTTCCAGCTAGGCCAGCAGGTCTCTGTTGTTCTGTTGGGGGGATGCTGAACGTGGGCCCAGGAGGCATGCTCTGGGCTACAGCCCACGTGGATCCAACCACTCTGCTTTCTGTCCTTGCATGTCGCTGCTTCTCTGTAAGATGCTGTTTTGATATTAAAATCTACCCACATGAGAGCACAACTGTCTTATAACGGGGAAGGCATGTCTCAGGGGCAGGGCACTGGCAGGGGTGTCCGGGGCAGATGGGCTGCGTCAGAGAATCATAACTTTTAAAAGCCATACAATGGAATGTATATTTTTATTTTATTAAAAAATATGGCTGGTGAGCTAGCTCAGTGGGTGTAAGTACTCAGGTGTTCCACGGCCTTGACACCAGAGTTCTACCCCAGAACCTATGGTGGAAGGAAGATTAAAGCTCCTGGATATTGTTCTCTGACCTACACATGTGCATTTTGTGTTGTCCGCCCCCCCTCCCCATTATTGCTTTTGATTTTGGAGAGCCAAGGCTGGGCTTCAAACACTGATCCTCTTGCCTTAGACTCCCTAAGTGGTGGGATTACAATCAAGTACCATCGTAGCCAAGAGGATTTTTTTATCGTCAATTGTGAAATACACACAATGTGAATTTGACTGTCTTCATGTTTTAAGTGGAAAACTTTGTGCAGAGGAAAGAGAAGTTCTTTGTCTGGCTTTGAAGGACTGGTGAATATCTGACACACATTGTGATCCTCCCCATCAGCACCTGTGACAGACATTTCTAGTTGATCATCTATCTCTCTTTGGGAACCTGGGTGTGTCTTTATAGTCCTCAGAACAATACTCTGGGTGACTAGAGTGGATCTTCTGGGTTATTCTTAAGAACTTTGGAATCAGGATTTAGATGATGGTGAAGTCTGCTTTTCTGTTGCTGCGATAAAATAAACACCATGACCAAATGCAGCTTAGGGAGGAAGGAGAGTGTTTATTTCATCTTACAGGTCAGAGTCCATCATGGAGGGAAGTCGAGGCAGGAGCTTAAGGAAGCCAGACCAGAAACTGAAGCAGAGGCTGTGGAGGAACACCGTTTACTGGCTTGCTCAGCAACCTTTGTTTGTTAGAGACAAGGTCTCTCTGTAGCCCTAGCTGGCCTGGAATTTACTACGTAGACCAGGCTGGACTCAGTCTTACAGAGATTCGCCTGCCTTTACCTCCTGAGTGCTGAGATTAAAGGCGTGTACTGCCACATCCAACCCAGCTACCTTTCTTATACAGGCCGGGCCCACCTGCCCAGGGACCACACTACCCTGAGTGCGCTGGGCCACCCTGTATCATTTAGCAAGAAAAAGGAAAAAGCCTCAGAGACATGGCCACTGGCCAAACTGGTCTGATATTTCTTTAGCTGAGGTTTCCTCTTCCTAAGTTACTCTAGTTTGTGTCATGCAAACAAAAACCTACCAGCAGGGATGGTGTCTCCTGAGGAAATGGTTTGACTCCCAGCTTGGCCAGTTCCATGCAGTGTCCTCTGAGCCTCCACCTGCTCTGTGGAATGGAGACCACACTCTCGCCCAGTGGGGCACATGTGAGGGTAAACATATTCACACCGAGCTGAAGTAGGTCTGGGTCCCCAACAGCTCCTACTGTGTAAGCACTGGATGGTGAAGTGGAGGAGGCTGGGGCTGCGGCAGGGGGTGGGATGCAGGAGTGAGGACAGGGCAGGGCAGGAATCCCAGCCTCCTGGAAGAGGTGATGCTTGAAGAAAAACCTTGGAAGGGTGCGACCCGATTGGCTGAGAGGTTTGAAACAGCCGTGTTACAGAGGTAGCTGGGGCAGCTCCTTCAAGACTCATCAGGCCAGTTCTGGGGAGATGGGGACTCTGTGGACATTAGGGTAGGCAGGAGGCTTCCAGGGGAGGTCCAGCCTGAGCTGAGGGCTGGGGGCTGGCCCATGCAGCAGGTCTCAAGGGTGGTCAGAGCATAGGGTCTCTTAGGGTTGGCAGAAGCTGAGCCACCCACTTGGCAAGGGCAGGCAGGGGGGAGGCTGGCGGTCCTAAGGAGCCAAGTTTGCAGTGGGGAGCAGAGGCAGAGGCAGAACCCCGCAGGGCTGTCCTCGGAGGCACACATGTGGGTGTGTGAGTATTCATGGTGTTCCCAGCAGAGCCTGGGGCTCCCCCAGCCTGGGGACATTGGTCCTGGATGTGGCTCTGATCTACCCTGTCCTGCCAGATGACCTTGGGAGCCCCTTTCTGCCCCCCATCCTGGGCTTCTGTGGCCTTGGACAAGCAGTGGATCTCTGCAGCCTTCTGTCCTCACAGGCCTTGGAGACCTCGCTGGACCCCGGCTTCTGCTGTCCACGTGGCTCTTCACAGGGGCATCTCAGTTGCTCTCTCTTTCTCCTCCCAGGAGCTGTGCACTGAGTACTGTGTTTTGGGCACTGCCCAGCTGCTCGGGGTGGGAATGGCCTTCCTGTGAGCTGCTGCACCTGCTTGATCTGGCTAAAGGCTTGCTTTGTAGGGCTGGGTCTTCAACTTGCCACTGAGGTCCACCTGCTTGAAGAGACCACCTGCAGTCACTGTTTTTCTCATGGGTGTCACAAAATGCCGGTCAGAAACCATGTCATGGGAGGAAGTATTATTTAGCTTCTGGTTTCAGAGGGTTCAGTCCATGCTTGATCAGCCACTTGCACTTGGGCAGTGTCATGGTGACAGGAGTGTGTGGCTGAGGGCCTTCTCATGGTGGAGAGGAAACAGAGCGGATCAACAAGAAGGATACACCCCAGGTCACCCATCTCCCCACCAGGCAGGGAGGTCAACCTCCCAATAGTCTGCTCACATCTTGAATCCAGTCATTGTTGTCACTGGGTCACTGTCCCTGAGGTCAGAGCCCTTAGGAGCTGTTAGTGTGGGAACACCCTGACAGACATCCCGGTCCCCCAGGCGTCTCTTATCTAGAGCAGTTGACACTCAAGATTGCCACAGGTCCCTGAACACCCATCTGCAGGTGTCTCCCATTCTGGGTTAGCTTTTACCGTCAACTAGACACAATCTAGAATCCTAGGAAAAGAGAATCTCAGTGAAGGACTGTCTAGATCAGTTGGCCTGTGTCTTGATTGTTAATTGATATAAGAAGACCCAGCCCACCATGGGCAGCACTATTCCCTGAGTTTGGATTCTGAATTGTAAGAGAGTGCAGCTGAGCAGTACTCATGCGTGCGTTCATGTCTCTGTGTTTTCAGCTGGGATGTGATGTGACCAGCTGCTTTGAGTTCCTGCCTTATCCACCCCTCAGTGATGGGATGCTAGAATTTTAAGCAAAACCCTTTCTTCCTGAAGTTGCTTTTTGTTAGGATATTTCTAATCACAGTGATGGGAATGAAACCAGGGCAGACATCTGGATTTCTGGGGTTTTGGGTCCCTCTTTCCTCTTAGCATGGCCACATGCTTCCTCTCATGGATCCCACGCAATGTAGCCGGCCCCTGGCCTGCATAAACTAGGACTCACAGGACACAGGCACCATCTATGTGGGGATCATGGCTGGAGGGACGTCAAATGAGCAATCAGGTACAGTCTGGAGCTATGATTAGGGCGGAGAAGTTGACCCAGGAAAAGCAATAGCATTAAACAGTCTCTTGCATATTAACATAACTAGTCATATTTTATGAAAGCGATATTTTCAAGCAGACCAAGATGGGTGGAAAGATGGTGTTAGGAGCTCTTGAAAGGTCTCTCCGGATGACTTCCGTGGGAGTTGGCTGGACTCTGCGGGACTCTGCATCGGCCCCTTTCAATGTCTCCTAGTTGGGGCGGCTGTTCCAAAGGGTGGCCAGCAGATGGCGGTGTTGCACCAAAGCTGGGGCAGCTGTTCTGTTTTTCTGACCTTGGGTACTCTTGGGGCCTTTGTGGCTGCTCTCCCGGCAGGTGTGGGGTCCCAGGGTTTTAGGGATTTGGGTCGGGGTCTGGCATGGGTAGGTGAGAAAAGGGGCTGGAGCAAGTGTAGCTGAGGACACAAACTGCAGAATGCTCCTGTTCTTGCCTGCAATGGACTGCTCTCTGCCAGCCTTGGTGTTTCCCTCTGCAGAATGGGCACACGGTTTCTAAGCTCCATCCCTCAAGCTGCTCTTGGCAAGGGTCACTTTATCCTAATAACCCCAGCATTCCCTCCAAAATCCTCCGAGGCTTTGCACTTTTCTAGGAAATGCTGGTGCTGGGATTGCATCCACAGCTAAGACCCTTTTTCTCGATCCCATGTCCAGCCCTGCGACCCACCTGGGTTGACAGCAAGCCACTGGTACCAGATAGTGCTTCCTGGATGCTAGTCTCTGGCTGAATGTTGGACACACTGATTGAAGTCCTCACCATCATCTGAGGCTCACTTGTCATATTACAAAGGGTATATGTGTGGGAGGTGCTGATGCTCAGAGAGGATGAGAGAACACCCAGAGACATACAGTGTGTGGGGGTTGGGGGCGTGATGGCTGCCAAACACATAGGGTTCATATCCCCCTAATGCAGATTCCATCTTCTCAGTCTCAGTCGAAGCTGGCTGGAGTACTAAGTTCCATCCCCCGTTTCTCCTCCCCTCCCCCTCTAATTAACAAGAACAAGAGGACCAGATGGACAAACAGCTGTGAAAGGTGAGCCTGTGTGCTCTGGGTTGGCCCATCTCCGGGACTCCCTCTTCCTGGAAGGCAGCCATTGACCCAGGCCCAGGCCCAGGTGGTGGCTTGGATCTTTGATTTCAGTCTCTTGAGTCAGCCCAGCACCATGGTCACAGGCTAATCCTGTGCCGGGCACCAAAGCACAGGGCAAAATGTGCTCTACCCGAGACCCTGAGAACTGGTAAGTTGCAGTGCCCAGCCTGGGCTCAGGTGTGCTGTCATTGTGGACAAGCCACCTCACTTGGTAGAGCATCCCAGGTATAAAGTGAGGTGACAGGCGTTTCCTTCATGTAATGGTTGGCTGTGACTGTGTGGAGTACAGGTTGGAATCCTGGGTGGGAGAGGTCCAGGCCCAGGGCCAGGGGTGGGAGCTTCCATCTGTAAAATGCGAACAACCCAGAGTCCCTCTCAGAGTCTGTGAAGATCCCACAGAGGCGTCTGCAGCAGGCAGGTTGGGCACGGCAGGCAGGCAGGGGCAGGCAGGGCAGGGGCAGGCAGGGCAGGGGCAGGCTGGGCCCGGCTGGCCCTACTTCATCCCTTCCCAAGACTTTTGGCCTTGGACAGATTTCTCTTGGCAACAGAGCCCAGGGGGCGGTGGGAATGGCCAAGGATCAGACAGGGGTTCAGGGACCACATCACTGAGCAAGCTGGCATGCGGCCAGGGCCGTCTGTGTCCTGAGCCTGTCTGGCCATAAGCATGTGTGGAGCCAGATATGGGCCTGTTTGTGGCCCAGTGCCCATGGGCACCTGTCAGCTGATGACCAGACTCACCCGTGTAGGCGCCTTCTAGAGGCAAAGCCATCCAGTCAGGGGACAGAGACCTGGGACAGGCCTGGCTTCCTCATCTCCACACAAGAGGCCTCAGTGTGGGAATGAGATCCTTGCACAGAGGTCTTGGAATCTGAGGAATGTACTGGGACCAGCTGAGGGGCCCAGGACTGCAGACTGTGGAAGCTCAGGGCTGCTGCAGTATTTTCCCAGCGACCCAGGCTGCTTGACTGGCAGGGAGCTCATACCAGACCTCACCTTCCGGCTCAGGGTCAGGCCTCCACCGCCTTACAACTCTCCCAGGTTCTCAGGCTCCACCGGACAGAGTTCTGGATTCTCAGTCTGATTTTAGCCTTTCATTCTGTGCCAGCACCTTGGGGTTCTGTTGTGCCAGCGCCCTGGCATTCTGTGCCAGTTCTGTGCTGGCCCCCAAGGGGTAGGGAGAAGTGCAACCATCACCATACTGTGGGCCACACTTTCCACAGTGGCTGCAACAGTCTCTCCTCTCTCATCCTCCTTGAATGTGGACAGGAGTGGGCCTTCGAATATTTAAAGAAATTATATTTTTCCAATCCAGAGAGATGGCTCAGTGGTTAAGAGCACTGGCTACTCTTGCAGAGGACCTGGGTTCAGTTCCCAGCACCCACATGGTGGCTCACAACCATCTGTAACTCCAGTTCCAGGGGATCTGACGCCCTCTTCTGACCTCCACAGGTACTGTACTCATGTGCTCACACCCACACATATATGTACATAATTAAAAGTAAAATTAGTTTATTATTTCGCATATGCATGTGAGCATGTGCTTGCCATGGTGCACTGTGGAGGTCAGAGGACAACTTTGTGGAGTTGGCTCTCTCCTTCCACCCTGGGGGTCCTGAGGATCGAACTCAGGTCATCAGGCTTGGCAGCAAGTGCCTCTACCTGCTGAGCCATCTCAGCCTATATGACTTTTCTTTTTCTTTTTTTCTTTTTTTGAGGCAGGGTCTCATTCTATAGTCAAGGCTGGCCTAGAACACACAGTCCTCCTGGGATGACAGGTGTGTGCACTGACATCTGTCTGAATCTGTGGCTTCCAAGTGAGATCATAAAATTCCATACTCAGAGTACATAGTCCAGGGGCCGAGTACAGAGCGGGGGTGAGATGCCTAGTGGGCTGACCTCCCAGCCGGAGGCTGCCCAGACTTGACCATCCCACAGTCCTGACAGCTGCCTGTCCTGCAGTATATCCATCAGCTCTAGCAGTACCATGCCAGCCGATGCTGCATGAGACAGGGACAGCTGTCCCCGGTGAGTCCTGCCCAAGTGGCAGACCCATGAACAAAACAAACAGCGGTCACTTCAAACACTGAGGTCTTACAGAGATTAATGATGTAGCCATA
Source organism: Eospalax fontanierii (assembly GCA_035773235.1). Taxonomy (NCBI): domain Eukaryota; kingdom Metazoa; phylum Chordata; class Mammalia; order Rodentia; family Spalacidae; genus Eospalax; species Eospalax fontanierii. The sequence goes on along the minus strand of CM069529.1, from coordinate 69,781,314 downwards.
GAAGGTCAGAGCAGTGTCCTTGTCCAGCCTACCTCACCTCTGCTCTGGCCCCTCGGTTCCCATGCAGATGAGGAATCCTGCTGCAGGGTGGGGCCTCTGATGGGGACTTCCATCTCTCTTTCTGGCTGGCCTCTGTTCTCTGAGGAGCCTGGGAGAAGTCCTGGGGAACCCATCCTGTGTGTGCCAAATCTCTTGACTGAAGCTCGGATGCTGTCTGCTTTGGTCTCTAGGCACTTGGACCTCACCATCCTTGGATCTGGTAAGTTGAACCTATGTGTGTTGAGTGCCAACCATGTGCTGGGCACTGTGAAGAAAAGGACCTGTTGTGCCCAAGGGACTCAGGGCAAGTAGGGAGACAGATCATCAGTATGGGAGCCCACACTGAGCCAATGAGACAGTGCCGTGTAGCTCAGCCCAGCGGCAGTGTGGTCATGGGTGGGAAGAGGGCCAGAGTGACACTATGAGGACATGTGAGCTGGGGGTAGGCTGGGGGCCTCTTGGAGGAGCTGGCATGCCCACTGAGAGGCATCAGCCATGTGGCACTGTGGCTTAGCTCTGGAGCATCCCTCAAAGGTTCAATTCTTTTTTTAAACAAATAGTTTATTTATTATTTTTATTTTATGTGTGTATGTATTTTGCCTACAGGTATGTAAGTCACTTGTACAGTGCCTGTGGAAGACTGAGAGGGCATCATATCCCCCTGGGCCTGGAGTTAAGGATGGATGTTAGCCTCCATGGAGGTGCTGGAAGTTGAGCCAGGGTCTTCTGTGCTCTTAACTGCTGAGCCATCTCTCCAGCCCCTTCTTTTTTTAAATTTAAAGTTTTGAATTTTATGTGTATGGGTGTGTTGCCTGAATGTGTAAGTGCACCTGTGTCATGCAGTACCTGAGGGGGCCAGAAGAGGGCTTTGGATCCTGTGGAACTGCAGTTACAGACAGTTGTTAGCCACCATGTGGGTGCTGGGATTCAAACCTGGGTCATCTGCAAGAACAGCCAGTGCTCTTAATCTCTGACTCATCTCTCCAGCCCCTAAACTGTCTTTTCACCTGTGGGCAGAGGATCTCTCTTGCTCAACTTACTCCTGCATGCTCAGAATCCTCTAGAAAGCCCAACTTCCCTGTGCCTCTTAAAAGCTATGATTCAGCCACTGGTCACAGTGATGCCTACCTGCACATACCTGCCCCTTTGGAGGGCTGCACACTCCATGGGCTCCTGCAGCCCCACAGCCCACGAACATTGGGCTTGTTTCTCATCCAGGTGGCCTGATTCTGGCCACACCAAGTTGCTTTCCCTCAGCCTCAGTTTCCCCATCTGTGACATTTTCATGGAAGTGGTGTTTTGGCTTAGCACTGCGAGGAATGTCTGCCCTGGGAGGGGTGGTTGGATGGGGGAAGGGAACCAGCAGGTTGCTTGTGTCTGGAGGGGCAGAGAAGACACGCACTGTCACCCCGGTGGCGTGCCCATTAGCATGACTGTTGAGGGAACCTGCTGCCCAGGCCCCGCTGACCTTTCTCTTTGTCTCAGACTGTCATGTCTCATGTGTACTGACTCTTCCTCCCTGGCGAGACCTGTGGGTTTCAACTTGAGGGTGTGTGTTTCCCTGGGGAGAAGTAAGCAAACATCTGCTCACCCCAGGCAAGGCCTGATGATGGAGCAGAGAGCTGAGTCCACCCACATCTGGCTTAGTGACCTAGTGAGTTCACTGGGGTCACTTACAGGAGTGTGGGTGACTCAGAGTCAGCAGCATCACCGAAAGCTGACCACAGCTTGGTGGGGCTCAGCAGCACTAAAGTGTCCCTTTGGTGGGTTGCTCAAGTGTCTCCAGAGAGGATCACTTGACAGGGGGAGACTCGCCCTGACCATGGATGGCACTGTACCAAAGCTGTGTCCCAGACTCAAGAAAAAGGGAAAAAGCAGAAGCCAGTGGAGGGCCAGACTCCCCTCCCTCTGTCAGATGTGAAGGGGGAGGAGTCCCATCCCCGCAGAGCTGCGCTCATCCTCCCTGCCTTGATGGACCATGACCTGCAAGCTGTGAGCCAGGAAAACCCTCCACGCTCTTGACTATTCCATCACAGTGATGAGGAAAGCTGCTAACCTGAGTTTTGTTGAAGCCCTCCTCTTTGTGATTCTGCACCTGGGAGGGCCGGGGCTCCGCCTCTGTAGAGCGCCTGCACCTGGGAGGGCCGGGGCTCCGCCTCTGTAGAGCGCCTGCCAAGTGCCTGCCAAGCGTTCTGGGGCTCAGGTGTTCAGCGCCTTGCATTCTGGAGAGAGGGGCCCATCACTGTGTTCCCAGGTGCTCTGCTTGAAGTCAGTGGATGCGTGTTGAGTGACTACTTGAGGTTTCAAGTAGGATGTGGGGAGTAGGGCTCGCCCCCTTCAGCTCCTGACCAGCGTGGAGAGTCCCTACAGGAGACACTGGGCCTCAAGGCACTTCCCTGTCACTGGCCAACTTCTCCACCCCATGGCATTATCTGCTCATTAATACACAGCGCTGTGAAAGTCACCTATAATCAGTTGCTAACCGAGTTTGCAGGAGGACTGGGTGGGCCGGGTCATGGAGGTAAGCCGGAGCCAGCTGATGGTGATGATCGATCGATAACCTATTTATTTCCCACCATTTCTATTAACCTCTGCAAGCCGATCGTGGTTTCAATTTGGAAGGCTGGGGCCCAGCTCTGCTGACTGGGCCGGTCTGATTGAGAGCCGGCCCCTGATGTGACCCCAGGGGTGAAATTCAATTAAAATGATTTTCACTTGTAGATTAATATTTTTAGCATGTTCCACATCCTGGGATTTATCTCCCTGGCAGTAAGTAGTGTCTTGTGACAAGGGCTGGTGGATTGGCACTGACATCAATAATAATTGTGATTAATTAGCTCGTCAGGACCTGGGACAGCTTTGGGGTGGCCCGGGAGGGCACCAACACTGGTTATGTGCCTTCCCTGGGTCCCTTCAACACACGCTCGTTTCTGGAAGGTAGCTGGGTTTGTCTGTATGTGAGTCTGTGTTCCACTCACCTTGGCTAGGGCTCTGGGAGGGCCTGTGTGATGTCATGTGTACTCTCGAAAGTGCCAGTGGTCTGTCCTGTCCAGTGCCGATACCTGGGGATAGTCCTCACCATCCTCGTCCACATGGCCACAATCAAGACCACCATGTGGGTGCAGCATGACCCGCCCTGGAAGCTGCTGATTGGATCAGAGACAGAGCTCTGTTCAAGTAAGGCCAATGAAAGCCTCCTGGCGGGGGTGGGGGGTGGGGGTGGGGGGTCACCTGCTGATGCTGCTGATTGGTGGGCTGGACTCAAAGTGGGCCACAGTATCCAAGGGAGGTGTGGCTGGGGCTGGGAGGGGCTGGGGGGGGCTGGGAGGGGCTGAGGGGGGCTGGGAGGGGCTGAGGGGGGGCGGGTACTGGGCGGGCTGGGAGGGGGTGGGGCTGGGGCTGGGGAGGGAGGGGGAGCAGGCCGCTCTTTCCTCCTCCCCGTCGTCCCTGACAGCGATGCTGAGGAAGGAGAGTGGTGCAGAGGAGGAATGGGAGCCCTCTGGAACATCCCAGTCCCCACTCAGGTTCTTTCCCGCGGCCCGAGTGCGTCCTGGCTCCTGGGACTTTGCTTCCCTCTCGCTTTTTTTCCTGCAGCTCTTCTTGCTTCCATTGGCTGCTTCTTTCTTTTAACCTCAAACATCCCAAACATTTAGAGCCCAAGAGGTATCCAGAGCAGGCTGGTGGCAAGCCCACCACTGGCTCTCTAGTGACCCCAATGCAAGGCCCTTTGGGAAAGGGAAGGGGAAAGGAAGAGGGCATCATTCATGGCAGTTGAAGACCTGCTATGTGCTGTGTGCTTTGCAAACCCTCTGGTGGTTGCCAGCCTTTCTCCTTTTAAATTTTACATGCATTTGTGAGTATATGGACAGGTGTGTAGATGCCCTCAGATGCCAACAGAGGGGGTGGGATTCCCCCAGGGCTGGAGTTATAGGTGGTTGTGAGCTGTTCAACTTGGGTGCTAGGAACTGAACCCCAGTCCTCTGCAAGAGTAGCCAGTGCTTTTAACTGCTGAGCATCTCTCCAGCCCCTGTCTTCGTCATTCTAGAATGTCGATTTTATTTTATTTTCCTTATTTGCAGATAAAGAACCAGGCTCAGAAGTGTTGGATTATCCAGCTTCATGTTACTACAATGAAATGTCTGAGGCAGCTAACATTACAGATAGAAAAGGTATCTTTAGCTATGAGTTTTGGAGGCTTACAGTCCAGGTTCAACAAAGCTGTTGGTTTGGCTCTGATGAAGGCAGCGGACTGTTGTGCAACACAGAAGGAGCAAATACCCCGCCCGGAGTCCCCTTCCCCGGCTGGAGCAGAGGGCCAGCCTAGCCTCCTGTCAGAACTCTAGGGATTTCACAAGAATCAGCTCCAGGTCACATGTGAAACTCCACCCAAGGGCTTGTTCCCAACAATGGCCCTTCCTCCCTCAAATGCGGGGGAGACACTCAACATTCAGCCCACAGCATTGTCTAGAGACGGTTATCATGGAAATTATTTCAGCACAGCCCACACTGAGTCCTAGGAGGGTCACTGTGCTGCTGTGAGGCCAGGTGAACTGGTTCCCATAGAGGCCTCAGCGGATGATGAAGAGCAGGTGGCTGTCAGCCTTAGGGTTCTTAGTTCGTGCTTGGCTGGCCTCCTCCATCTCCTTTTAGAAGTCATTGTCCAAGACTTCAGAATGTCTCCCCGGGTCACTTGAACATCACGTCCACCATCTGCAGGACTGGGCTCTATAAGGCCACCCACCCTTGTCTTGACCTTGGGCTTTCCGAGAGCGGCTCTGTGAGGGGCAGCCCCCCGAGGCCAGCACACAGGGCACTCTGGGCCATCAGCAGGGTTCCCTTAAGGCATGGAGTGGGTAACAGCTGGGAGACACATGAATCAAGGGCCACGTATCCACTGAGGCCTGTGGAAGTTTCCATCCAGAGCCAATGGAGGATGAGGACTTCCTGCGCCACATTGGAGCAGCTGATCATCCACACTCAGCCCGAAGGCCTTCCACCTCCAGTGCCCGACCCCTGGGAATCCTGACTCTGTAGGTCTGTGGCGAATCTACCATTTAGAGATGCCGTCCATGGGGCCAAGGCAACTAGCCAGGCTGCAAGACACACCAGAAACACCACCATAAAGGCTCGGAGAAGTTCTGTAGCAAAGACGTGTCTTTCATGGAACTGGTTCATGAAAGTGATTCCTCCTTCTACCCTTCCTCCTCCTCCTCTGCCTCCCCATCCCAACACCTTTGCATAGTCCACTGCTCAGAGTCTGCCCACCTTCCTGGTCACAGTTCCACCCCCGTTCCTCAGGTCAGCCATCCTCTGCCTTCTTCCCTGCCCTTTACATGGCACGGGGACTGCTGCCCTGCTGAGGGTGGAGCAACCCCTTTGTGAGCAGCGTCTCCCACGGAGTCTGAGGATGCAGGGTCTCTAGAAGCTACTTCTAACCATGGACCTGTCCCCCCAGTGAGGTGGGCAGGAGGCGAAGCTGACTCCGAGCTGGTGTCTCCTCTTCTCCCAGCCCAGGTCTTCCGTGTCCCTCCTCTGAACTGCACCTCCATGACTCTGGGTTTGTTTCCTAATACACTCAGTGCCCAGACGGAGCTCCACAGAGTGATTTGATTTCTACAAAGCATTCACTACATCGCTGAGTCTTTTTCTTAGGAGTGTTCTGGGCAGTTCCAGAGCTCTGCCCAGAGAACTGGTGATGGAGGCAGAGATAAACTCAGCATGTGACCGTTAGGGTGACTCCTTAACACTCCAGGACTGCTGCAGATGGGGACTGCCCAGAGTCCCATGTCTCCTCCTTCAGAGAGAACACAGAGCCTGTGCAGGCGGGGGGCGGGGGGTGCCCTTGCTGAGTCATTCCTACACACCGAGAGGTCGTGTAATGCACCCACTGGGGCTCAGCCCAGCATCTGTGGCCTGGCCAGCCAGTTTTAACTGAGAATCTTTAAATGAGATAGTGTTCCACCTGAAGAGCGTGTGCACTTGGGTTCAGGGCCCCTCTATACGATCTCAGCCCAGTGCAGAGGTGATGGTCCAGATGGTCCAGATGTGTCCAAGGCCTCAGGAGTCCAGGAGTCCCTGTGGCTGGAATGTCACCAGCAGCACAGACCTCTCTTCCTGGCTCACAGTGTTGGCAGGATTCAGTTCCCTGTGGTTGTGGCACCAAAGTTCCCACAGACAGTACTCCGGTCTGGGGACCACACCAGGCCTGTGGGCTCCTCCCCAGGTCCCCTGTGTTTGCTCCTTCAAGGCCGGCAGGTGGCACTCCTTTTCAGCCCTCAAGTCTGACATCCTTAAGTGTCACCTGATTAGGCCAGGCCCACCCAGGATAGATTTCCCCCTCCTTTTGGCCAGCTCCAAGTCACATGATCTAATTACAGTGTGAAATCCCACCACATCCAGAAAGTCCAGATCACACGCAAGAACTTAGAATCTTGGGGGCCAACTTGCCTTGCAAAGGAGGAGAATAGGAAGACACCTCTCTCTCCACAAACACATGAGGTGCTAGGAGGCGGAGCAGGCTGGGTGGAAGAATTCCCTTCGTCCTCAGCAAAGAGGAAGACAGGCAGTGGATGTCAAGCTGGGGTCTCCTCTCCTCCACCCCTCTCCTGTTTGTGAGCCCTAGGACCGGGAATGGTGGGAGCTCTGCTCACTTGTGTCAAACAGCTCTCCCGGCAGGAAGGGACTGGTCTCCTAGGCTGCCCACGTGGTGACTATGGACGTGGGTACAGGTCCCACTGCCCGGGATGATGTCCGAGGCCTGCAGATTCCAGCTATGTGACTTTGGGCATGCTCTTCTTTATCATGGAGCCTCAGCTTCCACATCTGCAGGATGGGATTGTTATGGGGAGATGCTCCCTATAATTCCCTGTAATCCTGACTGTGGCAGCCATCTTCGGGTTCTTTATGCTCCTGAGGGTGGGAGGAAGGAAGAATTCACACTGGAGACAGGTCAGCAAACACTCTACATTTATTATTTTTATTTTTAACAGGGGAGAGAGTGAAAGCAAAAGTCCACCCTTCAGAAGGATGCTGAGCTGCCAGGGAATGTCTGGACGTGGGACAGGCCAGAGTGGTCTCCTTCCTGCACAGTAAGCTGTCCTTACCCACAATTCAGTCTGCTGTAATTAGATGCCCCAGTGTAGGAATGTATGTGAGGTGCAGCTGACCATAAACTTTACTTCCCTAGGGGGAAGACAGCAGTGTACTCAGGGAGAGACTCTGTGGGAGGCCACTGGAGCCGGCCTTGATCAGCCTTGTTTTGCTCAGAACAAGGTCCTTCTTACCCGGCCAGCCTGGCGGTCCTGTCCAGCCTCAAGCCCCCTTACTTGTCATCTCCTGTGTTCCTTGCCATGTTAATCCTAACAGGCACACAATACAACTTGCCCTTGGGGAGCACAGGCAAATCTGTACGTATAGGCGATGCTGTGTCACAATTCCAGTCTTCCCGCTTGACCCGCTGAATGTCTACTGTGTCCACGGGAGGGCCAGGGACATGCGGGGGCCGAGCCTGGCTAGTTTGGTTCTTAAAGTTTATACGTTGAAAAATGACTGTATAACAACAAGTCGGATGTGTGCAGAGGGGTGTGGAATGTGATGGTGGGACCGACTTTTTCGTTTTATTTTATTTAACTTCATTTGGCAGTGGTGGGGATCTGCACTCAGGACTCAGGCATGCCAGGTAAATGCTCCACGTCAAGCCCCACCCCAGCCTGTGCTTCGGCATCTTACCCAGGTGATGGTACGAGCGCTTAGATTTCAGACGCACCCTTGTGTAGACGCATGCATGGGGCAGTGTTGTGCTAGAGAGCACGTGTACTTTGCTTAGTCATTTTCTGACTTATTTGCTCTGGGGTGAGAATCTGTGCCTCTTTTCAAATTTTAAGTGTCAGGTACAACTGTGGGCTACAGGAACTTTGCTGCACGTTAGCATTCCAGAGTGCATGCAGCTGGTGTTATGGGAGGGTTGTGATCTTTGACGTCCCTACCCCACCCTTGTCCCAGGCCCCACCTTGTTCCTGCTCCTGAAATGAAAGTGCAGCTGTTAATTTCTTCTGTCTGGCAGATTCCCTTTGTAGAAGAAGAAATCAGGGCAGGCCTCTGTGAGGAGGTGACGTTTGGACAGAGGCTGTGTATTAGTTACCTGTGTCAAGTAACAAATGAGCACACGCATAGAGCAATGTGGGCATAGTTTCTCATGCGTCTGTGGGTCAGGAGCTCAGATACCACATTGCAGTTCCTGTTGGGGAGAGGGGTTTTCTTGGAAGCTGCAGGCACAGTGCTGCCTGGATCTCAGGTGCAGCAGGGAAGGACCCAAGTCTAAATCATGGCGGGGTTCAGTTCCCGTGGGTCCTGGACTCAGGGTGCCTGTTTCACTGTGGGTGTCTGGTGGGAGGCGCCCAGGGCCTCACTGAGTCTTGGCCAGAGGCCACTTTCGGTTCCTTGTCAGCAACGTGGCCACTCACTCATTAGAGTGAGCAAGCTGGGCCACTGACAGGATGGGCGTCCCAGCTTCTTCTCAGGAAGCCAGGAGAGGCCTCCTGTCACGCTTGCTGCATCTGTTTGGAGCAAGTGGCAGGTCCCGCCCATCCGGAGATGAAGCAAAGCGGAGGAGGTGAAGCTAGGTTCGCCTGTGCCTGTCTACACCATCCGCTGTGGCAGATGGAGTGGGCTGGGGTGGAGAGATGGCTGTCCTGCAGGGTGCAGTCGGCAAAGCCTCCCAAGGCAGGTTCCTGCCTGGTGCTTTCAAAGAGCAAGAGCAGCTAAGAGAGAGGAGAGATGGGAGGGCTGGGGCGTGTGTGTGGCGGGGGACAGGACGCCAGCTTCGAAGTTCAGACCATGGCTGGCCTCTTGGGTTTTATTCTAGATGTCAAAATTCTAAATGTGCTCACGTGTGTGCACGTGGAGGCCAGAGTCCAGGTCAGTGTCTCCCTCAATCACTCTGTTTAAAAACATGTTTAAAAAAAGATTTGTTTATTTTTATTTTATGTGTATGAATGTTTTGCTTAACTGTTTCTAAGTGCGTCACATGCGTGCAATGTCCATGGAGGCCAGAAGAGGGGGTTGGAGTCTCTGGAACTGGAGTTATGGATGGTTGTTAGCCACTATGTGAGTGCTAGGAACTGAACCCAGGTCCTCAGCAAGAGCAGCCAGTGCTCTTAACTGCTGAGCCATCTCTCCAGCCCTCAGCTTTCTATTTTTCTGAGACAGGGTCTCCCACTGAATCTGGAGTTTGCCTATTGGGCTAGTCTGGCTGGTCATTAGACCCCAGGGACCCTCTTGTCTCTGCCTCTCGGAAACTGGGGCTACAGGCATGCCAACCGCACCCTGCTTTTTATGTGGGTGGTGGAGATCTAAACTCGGGTCCTCATGCTCGCATGGCAAGTGCTTTACCAACTGAGCCATCTCTCAACACCCATTTTAACCATTTTAGGGTGGGTGGGTCAGTGTCTTTGGTATACTCAGCAGCTTGTATAACTAATCCCATGGGGGTTAGTTGCCAGACAAAAGCAGGTGACCCACCCCTGTCACCCAAAAGCCCATAGCTGCAGCCCATCCCTCTGTTGGTGGCATTTGACAAATGGTAGTGCCAGCTGATTTCTGCAGGTTCTGAGTGACTGGGGAGACCAGCTACAAATCTGAGCAGCTGGATGTAACTCCTGCCTCTGGGCACCTGTGTCTTGCAGGCGAGGGGAGCTGGAGAGATTTAGCTGTGGGACATGTGCTCTCCGCTTGGTTGCTGTCTCCCTGCTTTATGAGTGAGATCGGAGGAGGCTGGAGCTGATCCTTGCGGCCCCCTGCTCTCCCTTCGTGTCTCAGCAGGGTTGAGAAAGCCTGTTCTTAGTTTTGATGCATATACTATGGTGGCGCCCAGAGGCTTGTGCTGGGCTGTAGAGGTGAGGGGTCTCCAGGAGCTCTGCAGGATGTACCCATCCTCCCGTGACTCTAAGTTGATTTCTAAATAAAAAAGTAAACAAAAAACCAACTGCATATATAATGTGTGCCAAACCAAATGTCACTGCATGCTGGATTCTGCCTGAAACAGACAGACGGATGGACAGATCCCTCAGTCTCCCTCCTGGTTAGCGTTAATCATCAGCATGACATAGCCTAAAGGAAAGAAAGCCTCCACTGAGGGATTTCCCAGATCACACTGGCCTGTGGGATTTCTTTGGGGATTTTCCTGACGGTCATCTGAGGCAGGAAAGCTCAGGCCGCTGTGGACTGCACACCCCTGGCAGCCGGCCTGGGCTGTTTAAGAATGCTAGCTGAATTGAGCCAGCAAGCAGTGTTCCTCTGTGGTTCCTGCCGTGTGTGGTGGCTGTGGCTTCTCTCATTGATGGACTGTGACCTGTGAGCTGGAATAAATTCTTTCCTCCTCCAAGTTACTTTTGGTCAGAGTGTTTTATCAGAGCAACAGAAATCAAACTAGACATCTATCCTTCAAAAAGATCTGGAAAACCACCCACAGTGCCGAGACTCTGGGGTCCTTGTCCGGGAGGACATGGGGTGGCTGTCGTAGACTCATGCCCCAGAGTTTACCTGTTCCAGCTTTTGGATTTTTTGTTTGTTTTCTGTTTTTTAATTAATTAATTTATTTTTTTTGAGACAGGGTCTCCCTGTAGCCCTAGGTGGCCTGGAATTCACTATGTAGACCAGGCTAGTGTTGATCTCACAGAGGCCTGCCTGCCTCTGCCTCTGCCTCTGGAGTGTGGAGATTAAAGGTGTGTGTTGCCACATCTGGTAAACTTTTGGATTTTAATTAGTTTTTAATTAATTAGTTTTAATAAAAACTAAGTTCATTTTGTCAGTGCTGAGTTCCAAACTCCAGGCCCCACGCAGACCAGGCAAGTGCTTCCCGCTGAGCCCAACACCCCCTCCTACCAATTAACTGTACTCGGCACATCTGCCGTCACAGGATGAGCTGCTGGGATAAGAGGGTTACTTATGCAGGTGGATGACTGCAGCTTAACATATGCGGAAGAGAAAAACTTCAATAGAAATATATTTAAAAGATTCATTTCTATTTTTAATATCTGTGTGTGTGTGTGCGTGCGTGCGTGTGTGCATGTGTGTGTGTGTGTGTGTGTGCACAAGTACAGGTGATCACACAGGCCAGAAGAGGGTGCTCAGTTCCCTGGAGTTGAAGTTATAGCTGCCTGATGTGGGTGCTGGGAGCTGAGTGCTGGTTCTCTGGAAGCCTGATGTGGGTGCTGCATGCTGAGTGCTGGTCCTCTAGAAGAGCAGCAAGTGCTCTTAACTACTGGGCCAGCTTAAGTCCTTCTATGGGAACATTTTATTCGGCTTTTAAAAATTTTTTGGACAGAGTGAACATGGGTTCAAAGTGATATTGCTGCTGTTGGGTGTATTGGTGTTCCTGTTTGTATTAGGCATAGATGGTGATTTCATTAACATCCTCCAAGTCTCTTTTCCCAGTGTACAGACCGAGAGTCACTTGCTCCAGGTACCATGTAGAAAGTGGCAGGGCTCGAACTGGGGCCAGGTGGCCTCGCTGTCATCTCGCTCTGCCATCTTGCTCTGCCATCTGGGACACCTTTTTTTTTTCTTTTTAAAGGCAGGGTCTCATGTAGCACAGGCTTGCCTCCAATTTGATACCATGTGGAGCCAAGGATGACTCTGAACTCCTGGTCCTCCTGCCTCCACCTCTCAAGTGCTGGGATTCCAGGCATGCACTAGCCTCGCTCACCTAAACTTTTAAGTCACTCTGTGTTCTGGGAGAATGAGACGCACTCAGGAGATCAGCATGCCTGTGGCGGAGGCCTCTGTGTGACTCGCAGCTGCCTTACTTCCCATGCATCTATGTTATGTTTCCTTTCAGGGGGTGTTCTCCCAGACCCCTCCTCTTGGGGTGACTGTGTGGTGCATACTCCTTGCCAGGAAGGTGAAGACAGACTCCACCACTAGGTTTGTATGTTTAAAACAAAGGCTATTTTACTGTGGGTGCGTCTCCATCTCCAGTGTGGCTGTTGTGCTCCAGGCGTCCCAGAGAATGGAGGACGATTGAACAGGTCCTCAGGTGGCTCAGAGTGCGATGGGAATAAATTTCCCTGGAGACTGCATTAGTGGGCAGTTCATTTATTGAAACCAAGGCAGGGGTTTATATAGGGAGGCCTTTTTGGTTGTTATAGAAGGCGGGAAAGTTAAGGTAGTGTCTTTAGGTAAAGGCGGGAAGATCTTGGCTGTGGAAATTAGGAACAAGGAAACGACATCCCAAAACCTGGTTCTGGTCTGGGGTGATCTTTGTCGGGGGGGAAAAGATGAAGCAACTGCTGAGGCCAGACTCATACCGTCCCGTCCCTTCAGGGTATCCAGGGCTGCTTGGCTTGCTCAATACCTTTTGCAATAGACCCAGACCCTACACTTTACAGGTAGTGAAACATGCAGACTCACGTATTCAGCTGGTCAGTCTGATGCAGGGCAAAGCTCAGGAAACCCAGGTTCCCACTAGGAGAGAGGGGTCTGGATTGCCCAGAGAGTCACCCTGCTCCTCTCTGCAGGCAAACTCCACCCTCAGAAACAGAGACTAGACCCGACCCCACCCCAAAGGTTGTTCCCTCCCACTTCAGAACTTCTCATGCTGGACTGACTGGCCTGGGGGCCTTGGGAGCCCAGTGCCTTGGGGGGTGGAGCCAGGCACAGGCACTGGATCCTTTCTGAGGCTGAGCTGGGTGAGAGGCCCCAGCCTCTCAGTGCCTTCTGCTACGGATGCGTGAGCTATGCCTGCCTTTGTCCTTTGTGAACGAATCAGCTACCACCATTCTTGCACAAAGATCTGTGTGTATGTATGTGTGTGCATATGTACATTGTGCGCATACCCGTGGAGGCCAGAGGTCAACCTCGGGTGTCATTCCTTAGGTGCTGTCCACCGTGTTTCTTGAGACAAGGTCTCTCATTGATCTGGAACTCACTTATTGGCTAGACTGGCTGACTGGTGAGCCTCAGGCATCCTCCCATCTCTGCCTCCTCAGCACTGGGATTACCAGCATGTGCCATCATGCCTGGTTTGTCAGAGTGCCCTGTGTGCCCCGGTATCCTGCCAGGGTCCTCTGCTTGCAGGATAGGCACTTTGCCAACCAAACCATCTCCTTGGCTCTGCGTGAGGCATTTTTAGGCCGTGTGTGGTTGTTTTTTTTTTTTTAGGCCAGTTCCTTGGAACACAGTTGTTGGGTCACCTGACAAGTATGCGCTTCATGTTTAAGAAAATGTTCCTCAGTTTTCATGGGGCTGGAGAGATGGCTCGGTGGTTAAGAGCACTGGCTGCTCTTGCTGAGGACCTGGGTTCAGTTCCCAGCACATACATGGTGACTAATCCACAGCACCAATTCCGGGGGATCTGACGCCCTCTTCTGAGCTCTGTGGGCACACGTGTGTGCTTATGTTCATGCAGGCACCAACTCAGACAAATAAAATAAAAACACCAACGAAGACATTAAGAAAGAAATGCTCCCCAGCTGTCAACAGCAGTTGTACTGCTTGGTGCTTCCCCTGTAGAGCAGGACGCTCCGGGCCCTCCGTCTCTGACACCTGGAGCTGTCTCTGGCATTTTGCCCTTTTAGCTGAACATGTGACAGAATGGGATTTGAAGGGTGGGAGCCAATGACCCTGGGAGAGGAAGGGGGTCACACCACACCAGAGAGGGAGGGCTGTTCCCATTGGGATTGCTTCCAGGGCTCTGGGGACTGTGCTGCCCCCCAGTGGAGAACCAGCTCTAAGCATACTTTCCCAGCCCACGTGGACGACAGGCTCCTGGAAGGAGGAAAGCAACTTGCTGTGTCTATGCCTCTCAAGGGAAGGCTGGTAAAGTTTTTGCTTTGTTTTGGCCTGGAAAATTCTCCTTCCACTCCCATTAGACCACAGGAATCAGATTATTTGCAGAGAGCTGGAGGCTTTGTGGAAGTTTGAAAGCAAATTTATCTGGGCCGATGGGCATAGACCTCATGATTTCTGCAGAATCTGGAGCTGTCACCACAGTTGCCCATCCCTTACGCTGATGGTCCAGCAAGGCCACTTTCCAAGTCTGTGTGGAAAGCTTAGCCCTAGCCTGAAGCATGTCAGGGACACCTGGGAATGATGTGGGCATTCCATGTGGTCTTGAGTGCCGACACCACGGACCTGGCAGGCTCGTTTCCACCTCCACTGATTCCTTGGGACTCAGATTTACCAAGCTCACTCACCTCTGCCTCAGGGTCTTTGTACCTGCTGTTCCATCCATTCTTATTGCCCAACCTTTAATCACTGGCCTCAGATTTTTGGCATTTTACATGCACATACATACTTGCTCACATATGTACACCCCCCACTCACACACATGCACACACATACAGAAAACACACATATACATATGCACATATATACACATGCACATACACATACCCATGCTCTAGCACACTGAGCCATTTCCCTTCCTACCCACACTTCAAGAAATCTTAAATTTATTCCTCCAGAGCTTTCTCCTCCCCCATCTGCACCGCCTGGTGCCGAGGTTAAACTCCTGGCTTCACACACACTAGGCAAGTGCCTGAGGCTTCACTGAGCCACAACCTCAGACCTATTTTTATAATTAAAAATTTGGAGGCTGTGTGGCCTTGAACTCACTCTCTAGTCCAGGCAGATTTGGAACCTGCCATCCTCCTGCCTCAGCCTCTGGAGTAGGGACAACTGGCTTGTGCCACCGAGCCCTGCTGCCATAGACCTTCTCTGCCTGTCTGCTAACTCCAAAGCTGGCCAAGGGCTGAAGCTTACTCCATTTCCCAGCATGCCTCTCTCCTTAATATACTGTGTCTACTGTGACCCATTTGTCCCTGGTCCAAATCTTTGTTCTGGGACACAAAACCCGGGAATCTCAGCAGCCGCCCTCTGGACCGACTCTTGCTTCTGATGGGGTCTTTGCCAGGCACCCTTGAAAAAGGCAAGGTCTTGTCAGCCCCATGCTCCACTTCGGGAGACAGGGCCAGAGAAGGCTGAGCCAGCAGCCCACGGTCTCTGCCGAGCATGGCCTCTGTGGACTTGAGACCCAGAGTTCCTGGGTTTTAACCACTTGTCTTCACTGCCTCAGTTTCCCTCCTGACCCGCTTGATTTTCATAGCCTCCGTGGGGGGCAGGGTTGCCGCCAACAAAGGGAAAGGGCAGATTAGTGTTCTAGTCTCCTTGCTGAGGCTGTGATAAAATATTCCGACACAACGCAGCTTAGGGGAGGAAGGGTTTATTTGAGCTGAGGCTTCTAGGTCACAGCTGTCACTGTGGGAAGTCACGGGGATGGGAACTTGAAGTGGCTGGTCCTATCACACCCGAAGTCCAGAGCAGAGGGATGAAGACGCCCTCAGTGTCCAGCTCGCCTTCTCCATTCTCTACAGCACAGGGCTGAAGCCCAGAGAATGGTGCCTCCTGCAGTGCGCAGGGTCTTCCCACACCATGAATGTGTAATGGAGACCATCCCCACAGACAAGCCCACAGCTCCTGATCTAGAATCTCGAAGATTCTTCCCAGGTATTCTGGGTTGGGTCAGGCTGGTGGTTAGCCAGCACAGCCATTCTGGCAGGCTCCTTCAGCAGCTGGCTGCCAGGCTGTCTACTAGGCTCCCTTTCCATCCCGCTACTCAAAACTTCCCAAGCTCATTAGACATGCAGACTCCTAGTCAGCTGCTCTGATCTCAAGAATTGGACCGTGAGTCCGGTAGAACTCAGTGCTGGAGAGTGAGCAGCCCCAAGGCAGCCAGCCATACCTTCAGCACTAACTCTGTGGTTAGCACTTGGGGTGTTCACACAGGAGTGAGTCCAGTAGCCTTATGGCAGTGTGGTGGGGACCACCAAACCCACAGCCTTTGATAGATGGGCAGGAGGCCCAAGAAGCTGGTACCTGCCACTGGGCCCAGGTCATCCCCCTTCTGGGCCAAGAGTGCTGATCAGCAGTGTGCAGATGGGTGCCGCTCTATTCCTCTGAGAGCACAGAAGCGCCCCTTTCCACGGCACGGCCCATCTTTATCTTGTCGTAGCTCTTCCTGTTTCTCATGTTCTCTGGTACTCCAGGTCAGCCTAGTCCTGTCTCAGTTTCAGTTCCCCAGGAGCAAAGCTGGAGTTGGGAGGGACTGGGGGAGGAGGGGAGGGAGGGAGGGAGGGGGGGGCGGGGAGGAAGGCCAGAGCCATTGGAGGTAGGTAGGGCATGGTCTGCCATCCTAGGGTTCTTTGGACTTGGTCATTAATGGGAGTGACTTTTTTTTTTTCTTCTTCATTGTTTTGGAGACAGGATCTTGCTGAGAAGCCCAGGCTAGCCTGGAGCTCAAAATTCTCCTGGCCCAGCCTCTCAAGCTTAGTCCATCACAGTGGGTAGAAATGGGCTTTGAGTCTTTGAGATGCCCTCAGAGGAGCTGGGGAGATGGGCCTTGCCTGTGGTTTGAATGTGTCCCGAACATTCATGTGTCTGACCAGGCTGGGGGTGCAGAGAAGGAACAGTGGGCAGAGGATTCTTCCCTCTTCTATAACCGCAGAGGCCCAGCCCCTGGGGGAAGAGGAGGAAGCTCTCCCCCACAGAGGACTGTGGCACAGACACCCAGGAGAAAGGTTGTTTAGCAAGAATCAGGCCGGGGGTGAAGGGGCAATGTCCTCTGCTCCCCGTTCTTCCACTGTGCCTGGACACACCTTCGACTTGAGGAGACCCAGGCTTTAACAGTGCAGCAGGTCCCCAGCCCGGTCTCCAGAGGGCACGCTGCCAGTATGTGGAGCTGTCAGTCCTCTGATGGTTCCTGAGAGTGCTCCAGAGGTCGTGGGCTAGACACAGCCTCCTGTCAGTCACAAACACTTAGAATGTCCTATAGACTGACTGTGGGGTCAAGGTCAGGAGCAGGTGGAGCCTGGCTACCTGGGAGTGAATTCCAGCCTTGATCTGTGGTTTGAGGGCTGTTCTTCAGCCTCTCTGGACCTCAATTTCTTTTTCTGTGGGATGGGAACACTGAGGTACCTTTGTCTCAGAGATGATATGGCTGGAGTCAGACATGGGTGTTCTTAGAAGGTGTTCCCTGAAGTCCGTCCTGTCCTCTCGGGGAGAGGAGTCGGGCGTGGAGGTTTCTTACCCCAGCACTCAGGATGCACTTGGAAGCTTAAGGATCAAAGGGCTCAAGGTGAAGAGCGATGGGATCACGGCCAAATGGATCAGGAGGACGTGGCATGCTGCAGGTCCCTTTCCAGCTCCCACCGCTGACCCT
Source organism: Eospalax fontanierii (assembly GCA_035773235.1). Lineage (NCBI taxonomy): Eukaryota > Metazoa > Chordata > Mammalia > Rodentia > Spalacidae > Eospalax > Eospalax fontanierii. Next base: position 69,764,060 of record CM069529.1, on the reverse strand, counting down.
CCCTCTGACTGCCTCTCCCCTCCCTAAGTGCTCACCTCTCCCTGCCCAACCCTGTGCCCCAGCCCATGCCTCTCACTCACTCTAAGCACAAATCCTCTTATCTCTTCCTCTCCCTCCTGGGTCTTAGATTTACACCGTGCTCATGTCCCTGCTTCCCCAGCCCCGGACACTCCTGTCGTACATCTTTCCAGTATCTACCTCCCGTGCCTCTCACTCTCCAGGCAGATCGATCCGTGCTCGGGGGAGATGGCAGATCAGAGCTGCTCTTCCTCGGGAGCCGGGCTGTATTTCTTGCTGAGCTTCTGCAGCCGGCTGGATTTCTCATTAGCTTTCTGTCCTGCCCTGGTGGTATTTCTTGTGCCTCCGCTGCAAGCCCGGAGCTGCTGGTGATTCTTAACCAGCAGGTTCCCGGCATCCTCAGAGCACACCCCGGCTTGGTGAAAGAAGCACTGGCTCCCACAGGTGGTCCTGGTGGGTCCCTGGGTCATTTGGGACTTAGTTCTGTGACTTGGTGCCGTCATCTTGGCCCATGGGTCTACGTGACTGAGTCATTGCACCTGGTGTACACCTAGGCCAGGTCCCTTCCCAGGTCTGTCACTCGAAAGGCCAGAATAAGAACTAGGTCTCTGATAACTCAGATGCTGGCCTGCCTCGGTTTCCCCACTGTGTAATGCGACCATCTCTTTCCTGTTGACTTACTTATTTAACAAACATGAAACAATTCTTATTGAAAAATCTTTTTGAGACAGGATCTTTCTGTAGCCGCAGCTACCCTGGAACTCTCTATGTAGACCAGGCTGACCTCAAACTCACCGAGATCCACCTGCCTCTGCCTCCCAAGTACTGGGACTAAAGGTGTGTGCTACCACACCTGACAAATAATTCTTTTCAAAAAATATTTAATTTGCTATTTTTACTTTATGTGTATGAATGTATTGCCAGCATGTAAGTGCACCCATGTCGTACCATGCCCGAGAAGGTCAGAAGAGGGCACCAGATCCCCTGGAACTGGAGTTACAGATGGTTGTTAGCTGCCATGTGGGTGCTGGGAATCAAATCCAGGTCCTCTGCAAGAGCAGTCAGTGCTCTTAAATGCTGAGTCAACTCTCTGCCTCCCCTCGCCAAATAATTCTTAATACACATAAGGAAATATTCTAAATATATAGTAAACTTGAACACGTTTAACCTCTCTTACCCACTTTATGCCTAACATACAGTGATTGTCTCTGATATATGAATGAGAAACTGTGGCCCAGAGAGGCTGACCAACTTGCCTAAGTCTACACAGCTAGGAAGTAGAAGAGCCAGACTTTGAACCCAAGGAGCCTTAGTTGAGAGCATATGGTCCAAGCAATGGTTAATTGTTCCACCTGTTGGCTACACTGTCCCCCTGCAGCTCTGAGTGGTTGGTACAGTTTTCCCCTAACCATGCTGAGTATATTCTACAAAGCTGTTGGAGACTCTGAGGGGTGACAGAGGCTCTGTGCTCCCAGGGGAGTGAGGTTTCGGCTCTGGGAACTTCTGGTCTTAGCACTCACATGGTTACTGGCAACCATCTGTAACTCCAGTTCCAGGGGATCAGACTCCCTCTTCTAACCTCCGCACATTATGTGGTGCAATTACATATATGCAGGCAAAACATTCCTACACGGGAAAAATAAATTAAAAAAATAGAGAGTGCCTGAGACAATAGAGTTGTGGACTTCCCTGCTCCCAAAGGGCCCCATGGGGAAGCATTTTTCCAGACGTGGCCACCCAGACTCTCAGAGGCAACAGCAGCCGTGGTGGAAAGGGATCCCAGCCACTTCTGAGGCTGACAGCTCTGAGGTTCCAGAAGAGTCACGAGTCTAGGAAATGTGTAATAGCCAGATTCCCTGCTGGACGACATTGAGAAGTCACTGTGGGAAGTGGTCAGTGTGAACCCTCAGTTCACTAGAGATCCCAGGATATTGGAGATGTTGGGAATGTGAAAACTTTGTGGAGGAAAGCTTCAGGCAATGTGTGGAGCTGCCCCGAGAAAGCCCATGTGTATAACAGGCACCAAGGCCTTCGGGGTAGGACTCCCAAAACCCATCGGAGCCCATGTCCTCCCCTCTTGGAAGGGGCTCTTTAATCTGTGCCAGGATATACTAGAAATATGCTGTTTTGCAGAGACTCACAGGTAAGAACTTGCCTGGACCTTCAGAGACACTTTGGCCTTTTTATGGACTGTGAGGACTCTTGAGGTTAGATTAGTGTTTGTATTATGAGATACCTGTGAACCTGGCAGGGCGGGGGGCGCCCAGGGAAGACTCTATGCTTTGAACCTGGAGTGCCTCCCATATACTGGTGTTTGAACACTCGGCCCCCAGCTTCCCGCAGGATTTGAAAGCTGTGGAGCCTTTAGGAGGAGGGGTCTGGCTGAAGGAGGTCCGTAAGGGTGGAAGGTTGTCTTCTGGCCTGAGCGCTTTACCTTTGGGACCCAGCTTAAATGATATCACACTTTGTGCTCCTATCACCATGGGCAGAGCTGTTCCTGCTGCCCAGGGCTTCCCGTTGCAGTGGGCTGAAATCTCTCTGAAACTGTGAGTCAAACAATCCTGTCTTCCAGGAGGCTGTTCCTGACAGGTGTTTTGCTCCCCAGTGATGAGAGCAGTAGCTCATACGCTAGGAACGTCTTTGAAGGTGTATTTCTCTTCAGCTTCCTCCTTTTCTACCATAGATGGTGAGAGGCCGGGGACTTGATTCCAGACTCCAGATCCAGTCCAGCTCTGGTTCTTGTTTACTGGGTCACGTGTCTCTATGCCGGCTTTGTGTATGAAGGGGTGATGATGGTTGCGCCTTCCCTTGGGGAGGTGTGAGGGATTAAAACCTGGACCAGATGCAGCCTAAGGTCTGGTCTGTGGTGACAACGTGTGCAACACAAACTATTACTGTAAATATGAAGAGGCAGCATTCCATGTGTAGAATCTTCTTCCAGCAAGGCTTATGGCCTTAAGTACTTGATTGGTCTCTTTTCCCATCTGGAAAATGGGGGTGAGGCAGATTCAACCAGGCCACAGGTATTGGTATTGTATTCTGTGACTATTAAGAGTTTGTGAAAGAGCTTAGGCTGCCACTGGTCCCACCTGGACACACTTGGAAGGAGGCTCATTCCAGCCAGCAAGGACCTCCTCGCTCCTCCCAAGTTATTCCTATCCCCTGGCCCATGGTTTCTGTCTGACACAGAATGGGAAGATTAGGTGATGGATGGATTCAGGAGCAACCTCAGGTCTGTTTATTTGGAGGGTTTTTGTGGATGATTTATGCAGTGTATCTTTGGTCAGGCTTGGTGTGAGACACAGGCATAGCTGAGATGATTGCTTTTGTGGCTGCGCTGGGCCTTGTGTATGCTAGGCACACATTCTGCCTCTAAACTACACCCCAGACTATAGATTGGGACAATTTGGGAATAGTTTACACAAGGAATTATGTATCTGTCAGCTTTCTTGCCACTGTTACAAAATGCCTGACAGAAGAATTTAAAAGGAAGAAAGGTTTGTTCCTCTTGGCTCAGGTTTCAGGGCTTCAGTCCTGGTTGATGCACTGTGTATTTTTAGGCAGGGCTGTGTAGGTCATGGCAGTGGGAGTGTATGACAAAGACAAATGCTTACTTCACAGTCAATCGGGAAGCAGAGAGCGTGACAGGAAGTGGCCAAGGATAAAATATGCTCCAAGACCCGCCCCCAGCAACCTACTTCCTCCAGTTGGATCCCAGCCTCCCCAAACCACCATTAATAGACCAAGCCTTCAGACATAGAAGCCACAGGGGAGGGATTTCATATAGAAATAATGAAAACCTGTTACATCAGGACATGGTGGTGCAGGCCTTTAATCCCAGCACTTGGGAGGCAGAGACAGGTAGATCTCTGTGAGTTCCAGGCCAGCCTTGTCTACATAGGAGTTCCAGGCTATCTGGGTCTACATAGTGAAACCCCATTTCAAAACAAACAAATAAACAAACATTGTTACAAAGGTATGGGCCAAGTGCAGGAAGCCATGCCAGAGAGTGCAGTGCCCATGGTCCATCACTGAGGGGTGCCATCCTCACCCCCGGAAGGAGAGTTAAGGGTTAAAGACTAAGTGGGACCCAGTTGCAGGGCAGGGGTAGGTGACTACTCTGACCGCTTCTTCTTTTGACTCCAACTTCCTCCCAGGAAGAGAGACCTAATCAGGGCAGCACCCAACCAGAGGGCAGAGGGTATGGCAGCCCCAAGGATGGGGCAGAGGTGGAGGGCAGTGGGGGTAGAGAGGCAGGTGGGAGGTGCAGGGGAAGACGCTGCCTTCCCTCAGCCCCTTTACCTGCCCCTAACACCGTGTCAGTGAGTCCTTCCTCATCTGAAGCTCATGGATTCTTGGATTTTTGCAGAAAGGCTAAAATAGGTTGAGACTTGCCAAGGCCTGTGGATGGTGCTATATCCCAGCACTGCTTGAGCCTCTCTCTCTCTCTCTCTCTCTCTCTCTCATCTTTCTCATCTCTGTCTGTCTCTCGCTTTGACTCTGTGTCTGTCTGCCCCTCTCTCTCTCCCCGTCTCTATCTCTGTCTGTCTCTCTTCTTCCTTCTCTCAATCTCTCTGTCTACTGTCTGTTTTCTCTGTCTGTCTCTACCTTCTCTTCTTCTTCCCAACCTCCCCTCCCCCATTTCTGCCCCTGTGAGACACTGACAGCAGGAGCAGACAGACAATATTTCTGCCGTGATCTAAGGGCTGCGACATGCGGCTGTCTCCCACGGAAGCTCTGTGGGATGTAAAAATTCTCTCCTTGCTGTCAGCGCTGGTCTTCTGGACATTTGTTGTGGCTTTTACAGAAGTTCTTGCAGAGCAATGATTCCCAAACGAGGGTGATGATTGTCCCCCTTCCCCTGGACATTTGTCATTATCTGGATCTGTGCTTGGTTGTCAACAGTTGGGGGAGCTGCACGTGTGGATGGAGGCCCAGCCCTGTATGGGGAGACCTCACAGTCCTGAGTGTCAAGTCCACAGTCTCCATGGAGCCAAGACCTGGAACCCCACTGCAGAGGGAGTGGACTCAGAGGTTTGAGTTGCCCAGTTCCCAAATCCAAGGACTCCTCCTACAGCGTGATGGCTCAGACCTTTGTATACCAGCAGCTGTGGGGAACTCACCACCTGTCTCAAGCCAGGGGCGTCTAGGATCAATTTATGCTCTGCTGACCTCTCTGTTGTGGCCTTGAGGTCCCCTGGTCCCAGTGACTCTCTTTTCTGTGTTTCTGCTTCCTCCTGGGCCATGAGATAAGCAGAGGCCCTGTGGGGATGGGCTGAGATGTCCTAGAGGCACCTGTCAGCTCAGGACGTGTGCCCAGAGAGTGCTTGGTGGAGATTCCCTGCCATGTATGCCTGCCCTGCCCCCGCCCTCATCTGGGGTAGTAGCAGGTGCCGGATGGCCCTGCAGCATGCATATGCTAGAAACTGCTCTAGAAAATCTTTCCCATGTGCCTGGTTCACCCTAAGTGCTCAAAATGGACAGCTATGGTCCTCCAGAAAGTTTGACATAGCTTTATCATAAATTTTAGTTTCTTTTTATAAAAATCTTTCATTTATTGTTTTTATGTGCATGAGTATGTTTGCCTACATGTGCACCCATATGCTGCAGTGCCCAAAGAGGTCAGAGGAGGGTGTCAGATCCCCTGAGACTGGAGTTACGGATGGTTGTTAGCTGCCAGGAGGGTGCTGGTAACCTAACTCAGTTCTCTGCAACAGCAGCCAGTGCTCTTAATCGCTGAACAAACTCCAGCCTTTAGTTCCTTGTATCATTGCTGTGACAAAGCAGCAGACAAAATGGACTTAAGGAAGGGTTATTTTGACTCAGGCTGAGGCATGGTCTGCCATGTGGGAAGCACTAGAAGCAGCTGGTTGCATAGCATCTAAGGTCAGGAGGCAGAGATGAGTGCTGTTGCTCAGCTGGCTGTCTCCTCTCCAGGCAGCCTGCGACCCCAGGCCAGGGAGTGGTGCCATCCACTTTTAGGGTGGGTCTTCTAACCTTAGTCCAGTTAACCCCTCACAAGGCATGCCCAGAGATTTGTTTTATAGGTGATTCTAGATGTGTTCAAGTCAATAATCAATATTAACCATCATAACTGTGCTACCTGGCAACCAGACACATAGTTTTTAAGCCACAACCTTCCACTCCATAGCCACCTTATAATACAAAATTCAGTCCAGCTTCAAAAGTTCCCACAGTCTAAGAATTCCAACACTGTTTAAAAGGCCAAAGTCCAAGTCTGTGACTCAAGGCAATGTCTTAAGTGTGAGTTGTGTTAAATAAAAACTAAGTCACGTATTTCCAATGTGCAATGACACAGAATAAACATTTTCACAGAAAGGGATATGTTTTAAAGAGTCGAGGACCTGAACCCAGAGAATAGTGCTGTGCATTTTGAAGGAGGGTCTTCCCACCTCAATTAACTGAATCCAGATAATCCTCATAGATGTGCCAGAAATCTGTCTCCTAGGTAATTCTAGACCCTGTCAAGTTGATAATCAGTGTTAACCATCACATCAGCTAGAAAAAGATCTTTTAAAAGTTGGAGGCAGAATCTGGAGCAGAAGCTTCAACACACTGTTACAGCATTTTCTCTTGCTTTGTTGGACCATTGTGTACAGATATAACTGAACAACGGAGGCTGGGAGGTTTGTAAAGAATTGAGGTACTTTTCTATAATGCTGCTTTCTTATTCCTTGTGTATGGTTCTGATGCCCATGAGGCCCTTCAGAGTGTGTTGGGTTTCCACAGCCTGGTTACTGAGTTTACTCCTTAACATACTCCGGGATTCCAGGGGTGAGAACAGCAAGAGGTTCTGCGACAATCTGTGTTCTCCACGGAGATAGGACCAGCAGGCCGTTCACAAAGATATGCAAGGGGATTTCCGGGGAGCTGGCTCGTGTGGTTATAACAGTTGAGAAGCCCCTAGGTTGTCTGTGGGGTATAGATCCCGGGGTGTTAGCATGGGGCTCAAGCCCAAGTCCAGAGGCCCCAAGACCTGAAAAACCAAGTCTGGGGGACCGGAGGTGGGGAGGGCAGCAAGGCTAAGTCCTGGAGTGGGAGGCTGGGGCGCCTAGTCCCTTGTTCTTGTTTTGTATTGGGCCGCAAGGCCACTGTCCTTCTCGTATATACTGTGCTGTAATTCCCCTTCTTCCTCTCCTTTTTTCTCACACTCTCTTTGTCCCCTTTGTCCCCGTGCTGGTTCATTTTTGACACAAACTAGATTCACCTGGGAAAAGAAAATCTTAACTGTGGAATTTCCTCTGTCAGCCTGACCTGTGGGAGTGTCTGTGGGGGAATTGTCTTGACTGATGATTGATGTATGAGGACCCAGTCCACTGTGGATGGTGCCGTCACTGGTCTGGGGTAGGGCGTGGGGTAGGGGCTCTGGGCTGTGTAAGAAAGGTAGCTGAGCAAGCCAGAGGACGTAAGCCAGTCCGTACCAGTCCTGCAGGGTCTCTGCCTCAGTTCCTGCCTCGGGTTCCTGCCCCGTTGTTTTCCTCTTTGGCCTCTGGCTCCAAGATGGCTGTATGCTGTCACTGATCCAATCTTTATGTATAGTTTTGAGATTTTTGTCCCTAAGGAGTTACTTGGTATTCACGGTGGTTTTCGTTCTTAAATATTTAGTGCACTGAAACACCACATCTTCAGTGCTGTGCTTTGTGGGCCCCTGAAATTTTCTCTTTTCAAAAATATTATATTTTATTTTATTGTTTTGTATGTATGAGTGGTTTACCTGCATGGTATAAATGTACCCATCTTGTGTAATGCCCATGGAGGTCAGAAGAATTACAGAGTTTCAGATGGTTGTTACCACCATGTGGATGCTGGGTACTGAACCTGGGTCCTCTGCAAGAGCAGCCAGTGCTCTTAACTGCTGAGCCATTTCTCCAGCCCCTGAAGTTTTCTTTCAAGGAAACTGTCTTGTGTACTCTTCCTAGTCCACACTATAGGGCTTGCTAGCAGATGATCCCCGACAAATGTTCATCTGACTGTTTTTCAGAGGGGGAAATTTAAGGACCACCCTGGTAGGTAAAGCAACTCATGGGAGACCCAGAAGCAGGACTGGGATTCAGCCCACTTTTTATTCTGTGCACAGCCTGGGCACTGTGTCCAGCTGCCTTGGAGCAGCACTCCCCAGGCTGATCCTCCCAGGGCAGAGGAGGCCAGTGGTGGAGGAGAGAAACGTCTGGGCCTAGAGAGGACATGACACGTATTCTAGGTACCTGGCTGGAGAAACAGTGCCCAGATATGCACATTCCAGGGAGACAGGCCTTTGTTGCTTACTGTAAATTGTCCTCCAATCACAGGGCTGACAGAGATGAATGCCCAGTCTTGTCGCACAATTAAGCATTCCCAAGCGTCTCGAGGGGGAAGGAGGCTGCGGGCTTACTCAAAAATGCTTGGGGGTAATTTCCTAATGTCCCCTCACCCCAACGGAGGCTCTGCTCCAATTTCTTATATGTAATTCCTAATGATTCTTCTGTTATGTCCTGTTTTATTAAAGCGTCATTGAACTATACCCTATTGATTTAGATTTCACAGACAATTGAAATTTAAATTGACTCCAAATTGAATGTCTCCATGTAATCTCTGTTCTGCAATAAAGACAGATAAAATGCTTCTATTTTTGATAACAAGTTATACTGGAGGCACATTTTAATTTTGGGAAGAGAAGAAAAAAAAAACTGTGACAGTCCTGACTTTCTTTGAAAAGTGGCTGATGGTTCGGGGCACAAAAAGCTGTTTTCTTGTTTTCTCTGGGGCATGATGCCCAAGCTAGGAATTCTGGGATGCCTGGCTGGCTCTCAGATGGGAACGGAAGATGATGAGTCTGGACCATTCATAAAGTTGTTCTTGTTCTGAGAGTGGACATTTGTCACAGGCATGTGACTCCAGACCCTTGTGACCTGAGAGTTGTACCTGCCCCTGCATAGATGAGAAACATCATTATAACATTGGTGACGTCATTACAGGCAGCCCAAGATGCTGCCACGTGATGTCTGTCCTCACCAACCCACAACCTTCCTGGTCCTGGTCAGCTGTGGGGTGGTTGAGTGTCAGCCTGACAGGACTGTGAGCTGCCTGGGACACTGAAATGTGCCTCTGGGGGTATCTAGGGGAAGATCTGTCTATGGTCTGTGGGGAACATATCGGGAGGGTATGTGTCTGTGGAGGCATTAGTGGGGTGTGTCTGTAGGAAGCTTGTCTGTGGGGTGTGTCAGTGCGGAGCATGTTTATGGGGGGATGTGTCCCTGAGGATGGGGGACAGTGATGGGCAGGGAAAGAAAGATTCACCCTTGACGTGGACAGAGTCTTCCAGTCAGCTGTGGCCCACATGGAATAGGAAGTGCCTGAACTGAGGCCAGCCAGGCCCATACTCTACACCTTTCATGCAGGCATAGCTGTTGTCATGGCCGTTGCCCACAGACATTGCCCTCAGCTTCTCCACCCTTCCAGCGTGGGGTCATACCACATCAACCAGTCTCCAGGGTGTGGCCAGGCCTTCAACCTCACACCGACTTGTGTTCTGGGTTCCCCTGGTTCAAGTGCACCCATTTTCTTGGACTGAGCAGCCAGCGGGGTCTCTGGTTCTCCAGCCTACCTGTGGCCATGATTGCACCACATAGCCTCCCTCTGTGTAAACCAGTCAAAGAGCCTTTATCACACACAAGCTTTATTGGTTCTCTTCTTGAGAACCATATAGTACCCATGTAGTTCCTTCCTTGTCCCTCTGTTGATGAGATCAGGCTGGAGTAGGGAGAGAAAAGCCTGTGTCAGCCGTGAATTCTCTGAGACACCCATCTAGGAAGGAGGAACCAATTCAGCAGGTGTCCTGAGTTGGGAGATTGAAGCCCAGATCCTGTCAGGTCATCTCTGTGCGAACTGTCTTTTGCCTGCAGAGGGTTCGAGCTCTTCTGTCAGATCAGCTGCTCCTGCACCCTGGTCTTTAGGGAGACTGTAGAAAGGAAGGATGCATCATCTCACATGGCTGCCATGGGTACCAGAGCTTGCTGCCTTCAACAAGGCTGTTTCACAGTCCTGCTGGTTAAAAAAGGGCAGCTGTGACCCGCCCCCCTGTAGCAGGACTGTGCTCCCCCTGTAGCAGGGCTGTGCTCCCCCTGTAGCAGGGCTGTGCTCCCTAGGGCTCTTGGAGTCAATGTTTCCTCCTATCAACATAAAAGTATAGCCCTCACCTCAAAGTGGATAAGAGATAGATTGTTTTGGAGCCAAATATGAGTGACCCTGGCCTGGGAACACAGATTTAGGTTACCCCAAATTCCATGTTCCAATGTGGTAACAGTTTCATGAAATTTTTATAATAACAGAACAAAGAAAACTGTAAGTCAAAACCCTTCAAATACATTGGTGGAGACATCAGAGAGGCAGGTTATAGCCAAGTGGGAAGAATTCCGCTACAGGCCTTAGATACTATTTGACAGGCTTCTTAGCCCTCAGTTAGTGGAGGCTAGGATTTGGTTGTTAATGCAGCCCAAAGGCTTTAAATTATTATTTTTTATCTGTTAGACACAGGATGTTAGATTAGATACAGAAATGAGCAAAGAATGGCTGTTTAGGGGACTGAAGATAGCCCAAGATAAATTGCAAACAGGCTCTAGACCTGCAACATTCCAAATTGTGCACAGTCATTGAAGTGCTAAACAGAGCCTGGTGGAGATTCACACCCCCCTTCTCCAGCGTCTGGAAGCTGCCATGGTCTCTGGGCTCAAGGCTGCTCCCTCCACCTTCAAGGCCAGTGGGGACATCATGCTGAGCTCTGGGCTGACCTCTCCATCCCTGCCTTTGGTTCTTCCTTCTGGTGGTTACTTTGGGCCCCTGGGCAAATTAATGCAGAATATTCTTCCCTCCCTTCTTTGACCAAGTGCTTGAGGGAGAAGGAAGGGCGGGCTGACTCTGGCTCACAACTCAAGGGCACAGTCAGCATGGCCAGGGAGTCATGGCTGCAGAGCTTGAGGTAACTGATCACTTTGTGTCCACGGGCAGGAGGCAGAGAGATGAAGGCTGAGTCACAGCTTGCTTTCTCCTTTTCATACAGTCCGGAGTCCCCGGATCAGGGAGTGGCGTGCCAGAAGTGGGTGGCCTTTCCACTGTGGCGAGCAAGGTTAAGATAATCCTCCACTGCCTGCTCAGAGGCCTGTTTCCCAGGTGACTGTAGACCGCATTAAGTTGACAGCGGAGATTAGCCATCACACGGTGGAATGTGAGATGACTGTCCACAGAATCTGGGGAGTAGGATTTGGACAGCTCTTAGGGGACCTAACTTGTTCTACCGTGTCTTTCTCCACAATGCCTGACTGAAACAGCTTAAGGGAGGAGAGACTTATTCTGGCTCAGGGTTTTGGAGGGTTCAGCCTTCCAGGGCAGGGAAGGAAGCTCAGGTTGTGGTGATGGGAGCTTGTGGAGGAGACTGGAAAGCAGAGCTAACAGTGTTCAAAATAGGAGCCCATGGGGGACATTTTAAATCAAAACACGACTTTCTACAGGGGCTAGCTCCCAGCCCTGTTCCCAGCTCCACAGCAGTGGGGTTCACTTTGGGCACCTCACTGGATATTAGACACCTATTCAACTCTCTTTGGATTTCTCCCTGCTATGACAAGGTCTTGTAGTCTGAAAAATAAAATAGAAAGGCCTCGAGGATCTAGGGTCTGTCATCAGTGAAGGGGACTGAAAAACAGATGGGGGGAGACTCAAGATTCAATAAAAACTTAGTGACACCACAGTTAAATGCAAAAATGCAGGCTCCATCCAATAGGTTTGTGCCTTCTTGGTTAAACAGGTATGTGTGAGCGTGTGTGTGTGTGTGTGTGTGTGTGTGTGTGTGTGTGTGTGTATGTGTGTGTGAGAGAGAGAGAGACAAAAAGAGAGAGAGAGAGAGAGTGAGAGAGAGAGCACGCTCCAGGCCCATAATGGGGACATCAGGTATGGTTTCCAGAATAAAGTGACCTCTCTAAGCTGACACATGGGCCAAGGAGAGTTAACCAGGAAAGGAGGGTAAAATACGAACTTTGTGGGGAAGGGAAGAGCAGGTTGGGAAGGTCCTGAGGTGTGTGTGTATGTGTGGGGGGTGCTCTTTCAGGGAGCTGAGGGAATCCAGGTTGACAAGGTCAGGGTTTCACTGGAAGGCCAGTCAGGAGACTGAGGTTTCCTGATTTTTCTTCACAGAACTTTGTGGTTCCTGAGGCTTTACTCAGTTGCCCTGTGAACTGTGAGCTCATTGTAGCTGTGTCTTTCTAAGCCATAGCTGAATCCTGGGACCCAGGATGGTGCCGATGTGAAAAATGAATGAATGAATTAATGAGTATAGAGAGGCATGTGTGAGCCCAGGGGTGTGAACATCGTGATGGAATGCCCAGCCTGTGTCCAGTGTGGTGACAGGCTGGGTTCTGTCTCAGACTGTGGAGGAGTTAGAGGAGGTGAAGATTCAGGGCTGGGCCTTGGTCTGAACCCCTCTTTCTGCCAGGTGGGCACCATATCAGGAGCCCTACATTTACAACTTAAATAATGGTGACTGACTGATTTCTGCCTTGGTGTCTGTGGGTGCTGGTTCCTCCATGGCCATGATGCTGGAGCCCATCCTGACCCCGAGGTGCCCAGGTGTATCTTTGATGTTAGACAGATTGCTTGCTGGGGGCAGAGCCCATGAGTTTTGTCTTGAACTTCAAAACCTTCTGATCTCTGAGCTGAGTTAAACCCTCTGAAGATCGCCAACTTCATGCTCGTCAGTAGAGCCTCCTTCTCCTCCCCGTTCCTTTCAGCTCACTCTGGCTGGTCAGTCTGTTTCCCTCCTCTGGGTCCTGCATCCCCTCTCCCCATCTCCCCGACACACGTGTGCACCTAACTCTCCACTGCACATCACGCCACCATCCTACCCGCCTCCCCTGTCTACCCTGCTGTCTTCTGGCCACATCCCATCCTAGGTGCCCTGGCGCCAGCCCACACTAGCCTGGTGCCTCAAAGGTATCTTATCCTCAATTTGTCAGACAAGGGAACTCTGGCTCCTGACTTTGGAGGCAGGGAACACACGTGGGTTGACCAGGGTCGGTCCCCTCTCCATGGGTTAGCCATAAGCAGAACCCAGCTTCCTTCCCATCTGGGTCTGATTTAGGGTGCACTTCAGTGATACTCAGCAGAAGAGGGGGACCCCTCACTCATCAGGCCCTTCCTGACTACACCTGCCAGCAGAGCTGTGCCCAGAGCACCTCACTCACAGGCAGCTGGCTCTCCCATGCATGAGGGCTACACGAACGAGAGACCCCGAGAGCCAATGGACTCTGGGCCTCCTCCACTTCTGCCTCCCCCCGTTTTTGTTTACTCAGGATGTCATCAGCCATCACCAGGAGGGAGCAGTCTCCCAGGAGCCTGGCCCAACTCCAGGTCGCTCAGCCTTCTTAACCGGGGGATGTGCACCTAAGCTGGGAGTCCCTGGGAACCGCTGGGGGGACCACCTGAGACCCCTTGCCAGACCCTCCTTTCTGCAGCCCCTTGGCTGGGACTCCTTCTTGGGCATGTCCTGCTTGACCTTGAGTCTCCCGGGCTCTGGGAGTGGGAAGCACCTGGCACATAATTGCCGCTTAATAAATGAATCAATCCTCATTAGGGTTTGATTGGCCATTAGCCTCATTATCCTGCAAGCCGAGGCTTGGGGAGGTTTCCAGAATGCCGATGCAGACAGAGACCCACGGGAGCCGGTACTCCAGCACCAGCTTGTGGATCAGATGACATCCAGAGGTGTCCAAACAGAGATGACCTTGACCAACAGTCCTCAGCCCTTGGTGCCCCTCATTAGGGGATTCATTAGGGAACCTGAAAACTCAGCACTCAGCACCACCAAGAACATGAGGCAGACTGCAGGGAGGAGCCGTTAGGGTTACAAGCTCCTTTGGGGGGTGCTGAGAATGTATGAGGCACAGGGTGCCATCCCAGGGGGACAGCATTTCCTTCTTAACCTTTATAGCACAGCCAGAGTCCGAAATCTGCCCACCACAGCCTTGTCATGCTTGGATCATCAAGCACAAATTACTGTAACCCTAGAACCAGCTGCCTGAGCCCCCCTATTCCTGAGGGTACACAGGGTCTCCTTTCCCCTGAGGATACATGGGGTCTCTCTGCCCCTGAGGAGACACAGGCCTCCCTACCCCTGAGGATACACCGGGTTTCCCCTATTCTGGAGGATACACTAGATCTTCCTTTCCCCGAGGATACACAGGGTCTCCTTATACCTAGGAATACATGGAGTCTTCCCTACCCCTGAGGATACATGGGGTCTCCCTTCCCTCTGAGGATGCACAGGGTCTCCCCACACCTGATGACACAGGGGCCCCTCTACTCTCATACCCAGTAACAGCTGTACTGTGGGCCGCTGGGTTCTTCTCTGCTTAGTATCTATCTTTGCACTGAGTTCTAATCCACTTCCTTTACTCTCAAACTCTAACTTCTCAGAAGTATAGGCTTGATAAACTGCTTGTATTTGATAATCTACTTGTATATTTTTTAAACACACAAAATACAGATAGCACTGAAAGTTCAACACATGTTCACACCCATGACGACTCATGCCTATAATCACAGCTACTCCAGAGGTGGAGGCAGGAGGATTGGGAGTTAGAGGCTAGCCTGGGCTATATAGCATGACACTCTCTCAAAACAAAATAATCCAAAAAACCCAAAACAAAACAAAATAAAAACTCAGCCATGTTCATGTCACTACCGTCAAAAGTTACATGAGACTAGGGAGGTGACTTAGTCAAATGCTTGCTTTGCATACCTGAGTTCAGTGCCCTAAAGAATACTCATTAGAGGTTAAAAGAACTTTTATGAGGGTGTTCTTGTTCTGTGGGTGCAGCTCAGATGGGGTGCTCACTCAGTGTGAGCAAGGCTCAGGCTCCTTCCCCAGCACTGAAGAAAACAGGAGCGTATAATCATGGTATGCAAACTAAGGTGGAAAACTGCTTATGAATTGCACGGGAAGGAGGGCAGTGTGGAGCCCAAAGTATCGAGATGAGGCGCCTCGTGAGACTCCTCTGGAGCACAGTCCCATGGCAGCCTGGCCACAGGACCACACCTGCCAGTGATATGCCTGAGGGTAGAAGAAGCTGGAGAGTTCGGGATGGGGAGCAGCTTGGAGCTGTGCCTAGTGGTGGTGCTTCTGCTTTGAGATGGCACTCTTGGGCTCTGTCCCCAGCACTGCAAAAAACTGCGTGTGAACCCCACATAAGAAGGGTGGGACAATCCACACACCATGAAATTCCCACTTGTCTGTGTATATGGCGTGTAAGGTTGTGGGTGTGTATATCACAGCATGTAAGTGCTCTAATTGTCATACAGGTGCAGCCATGTATTAATTTTATAATGTTGGCAAATAGCACAAATGTGTTTAGGTATTGTGTTATATATATTTAACATTAAATGTGTTTTAATTTATTGTGTATACTTGTTCGTACGTTATTTTAATGTTTATACCTGTATGTGTAAATGTATGTGTATGTTGTGTATGCATGTGAATAGTGTGTACATATGTGTATTGAACATGCATATCTATATATAACAAGACAGACCCACACAGCTGACGGGGAATCTTCCAGAATCTTCACTGTTGCTTTGGCTGATGGGACTAGAATAGCTTTTCCTTCCATCTTCATTCTGCCTTTTGCCACTTCCACATTTTCTCCCTCAGTGAGCACATGTTTCTCTTACCATCAAGACATAAGAATGAAGCTTACTGAAGTGAGCATAGGATTCGCAGGGCCAGGAGAGGCTGCAGCCTGGAGGGAGGCTGAGGCAGAGGCCGGTCATGTCGCATCAGCCATGGCCGGTGATGAGGGTCCAGGGTCTTCTTTGCTGGAAGCCCCGCAGGGTTGGCTGCACTTGGGTGGCTGTGGGGACAGTGTGAGCTGCAGCCACCTCCCCAGGGTCCTACTGAGCTCTCGCAGAGAGAGAGTGCTATGTGTTATTCCCCTCCCTGGCGGGATCCCTGCAGTTGCTAAGAATGATGGACAGTAATTAAAACTTAGCTAACAGCCTCCTCGCTCTGGCCATTTCTAGGGGGTTTTGTTCTCCATTATCTACATATAGATTAAAAATTGTAACTGGGCAGGCGACCGGGTTAGGAAAACCACCACATCAAACTCGTAGGCTGAGACTGACACTTTGAAATTTTATTTAATCTGAGAAAATTGAGTTGAACTCTAACAACTTGGGAGGGGGGTAAAAAACAGCATTTATCCTCTAGGGCCACGTCCAGAAAATCTTCACGCTGCTGGCATGAGGTGCAGGGCTCCACATGCTCTAGTGAGATGCCGGGCACTGGACTTGCCAGAGTCAAGTGTTTGCGGAGGGGAAAAGAGTTCTTGAGCAGCTTGGGGAGACACAGAACCCTCTCAAGACATTTTTTGTTTCTTTGTTTGAGACAAGTCTCCCTGTAGCCCCACCTGACCTGGAACCCACTATGTAGACCAGGCTGGTCTCAGTCTCCCATAGATCCACCTGCCTCTGCTTTCTGAGTGCTGAGATTAAAGGTGCTACCTCGCTTGGCCTAAGACATTCTTTTCTAAAAATGAATTGTGTGTATGTGTGTGTGTTTGTGCATACTTGCGTGTGTCTGTGTATACTTTGTGTGTGTGTCTGTGTATAATAGTGTGTATACTTTGTGTGCCTGTGTATGTGTTTGTATATACATGTGTGTGTATGTGTGTGTGTCTGTGCATACTTGTGTTGTAGAGTGATAGGGAACTCTCTGCAGATTTTGTTTCTTATTGGTTCATTCTGTGGCAAGTCCCGTCCTCTGACCAATGAGGAAGGAGGGAGGTGGGAGAGTAGGAGGAAGGAACATGGCCGCAAGCTGGGGAGAGAAGCAGAGGTTGCTAAGATCCACGTGGGAAGAGAAACGCCCAGGTCCCAGGCCCACGAACCCAGGAGGCAGCGTGCCACGCCCTGCCATCCCATGGATCTCGTGAGCGAAATGAACTGAGAGACCTGTGCCCGGCGCGCAGCGGTTGCAAACTTTGTTGGGCCAGCCACCGGCAGTAACAAACTTTCGCGGGCAAGCAGGATGCACGTCCCCAGAAACTTTGTAACTTTGTAGATAAATGAATCCTTCTAAATGGAAGATCAGTTTCTGTTTTATCCAACTGGATTAACCAGATCCCACCTGCTAAGGTGTGGAGAATAAATTTATGCAACAATTGGCATAGTCGGCAGGATATCGAGCTGGCACAAATGGGAAAGCAGCTCAGTGACTGAGTAAGCAAACTGCGCTTACAGCAGACTGGCAGGAGGGAAGGCAGACAAACGGAGCTCTGGCATGGTTGTTACGGTGAATCCTCAAGTGGCTAATTAATTTAATATTGCCAGCAATGTCTGGGGAAGGAATCCCAGGATGGAAGCCCTCTGGTGGCTGGCATGTGGTGGCACACTTACTGAACTTGTGGGCTGAACATCAGGACTACGGAGCTAATCTAAAAACAACAGAGAGACTGAAGCAGACCTTGGAAACACTGCTGGATGGCAAAGAGCCAAGGCTCCAGCAGGCGGTGGCTGAGGCAGCATGGCCTCTGCTATGTGTGATAAAAGATTTATCTAAAGAGACTAAAGAGTTAAGAGAAAAATTCAAGCAAAAGACCTTTTCTGCATCAGCCACGGACCTTGCTAATAATTCGAATAAAAAGGAAGAAAAAGCCCAGAGTACACCAGTTGACCACTCACCCGAGAAAGCAGGCAGGAGACAGGATAAAGGGTTTTCAGCCCTAGAGCTGCTGGACATAGGGAGGTCATTCAAACAAGCTGCAAAAAAGCCTGTCATCACCTGGCTCCCAAGGATATGGGACAGAGGGGCAGATGACATTGTTTGCAATGCTGCAGAAGCAAGACAGCTGAGCAACATAACCACTCGTCCCTCATTGAGATTTAAGCTGCATGACCTGGCACACAATACAAGGGAAAGCAGTCTCTGATGAACTGGCTTGTGCAGGCTACAGGAGACACTTGGTCATCACCAGTGGAGATCCCCATGAATTCCAAGAGCTGGAGGACGACCCAAAAAGGACAGGTGCTCTTAAGAGGACTGGCATGAGGGAAGAAGCATACAGTAGACCTTTCACCGGGCCGGACAGAGCTGTGCTCACTAGAGATCTTATGACAGATTTCATTGAACATGGACCTCGACATTGGTATATAAAAGTTTATTGTCCTCACTAGAACCCCTAGTGGGGCAGGGGCTTTACAAGGCTGGAGAGGCTTTGACAGGTTTAAACAATGTAGACCAGCATGTGAAGTATGTCTGTAGAAAAATAGAGAGACCCAAAAGATATGTAAGGGAAACAAAACAAAAAGGGAGGTCTGCTTGGGTTACTCGCAGACAAATGTGGAGAGACTTGTGTTTAGCCCAAGTTCCTAAAGAAAAGATTGATTAAAAGCCAAATTCTGTGCTAAAGCAGCTCTGGGAGGCTTTGAGCCCCGATAAATGGTTCACAAAGGTACCCAGAGGATGAGGCTTATCCCAGGGGTGGATACTAACCTCCCTAGTGTAGAAGAAGGACATTTCTCCCCTGTGACTGGCTGTTCGAGGGGTGGAGACAATTTGCCTGGCTAGGGCCTCTCCCACCAGCCAGGTGTGGGCAATGGAGAGACCACAGGTGTGGCTAGGGTCAGGAATCAGATCCAGGTCTCCCTGGCCCTAGGAATCAACAGGTACGACAGGGGCAAGGAAATCCTTATTCCTCCTAGGCCCTATGTAGGATCAGGAAGTTTGGGCCAACCTCAACCAGGCTGGCAAGGACATGAAGATACATAGAGGCTCCATGTGATGACTCTGGGATACTAAATGGGTTTCTGACAATAACTAGAGACAGTAAAGAACTGGCTAATTTTCCATGCTATGTTAGACCTTGTATGTGTATGTAATGTTAAGTTTTGAGTATTTTACAGATATGAAACTGGGTTGAGAGGTGTCAAGTAAAGAACAAGAATAAAATGTAACTCATACAAAGTACCAGGCATGGGTTGACCCCTCCCTATGAGCTGTTGGCCAATGGGGACTTGAAGGTCCCCTCTACCAAACAAGAGGCAGTTGCCCCATTATAGGGCTGGTCACGCACTGAAAATGGATGATAAGATCCCATTACTGAAAATGTGACATGGCTTGAGCATGGAGAAAGAGATCTAGCTGGGACTGAGCTAAAGACTCCCTACAAATGGATGGCTGACCTTCATAGTGCTAGAGGGTGCTACGCAGACTGCCGTGGGAGAATGGTCCTGAGAAAGCTACAGATCTTGTGTGCTTCCCTGTCAGATGCTCTGCAGGGTGGTGGAGGCTTGCCTGGTAAGCGCAACCCCAGCCTATTCATGATTGGCTTTAAAGCCCGCTCTTTAGGGATGGAACACATGCCTGATATGGAAAGGAAAAGGGGTTGACTCCCAATAGTGTTAAAGGAAGTTATAGGCCCCAGCAGAGAAACTGTGATTGTTTGTGAGGTGGATATAACTGTCTAAACAGTTGTGTTTATAATGGTCTATGTGAATGTTACTGTTTTCCTTTATGGCTGTTGCTATATTCTTATGTTTGTTTTCCAGAGAGAAGGGTGGATTATAGAGTGATAGGGAACTGTCTCTCTGCAGTTTTTGTTTCTTATTGGTTCATTCTGTGGCAAGTCCCGCCCTCTGACCAATGAGGGAGGAGGGAGGTGGGAGAGTAGGAGGAAGGAACATGGCTGTGAGCTGGGGAGAGAAGCGGAGGTTGCTAAGATCCACGTGGGAAGAGAAATGTGTGGGTCCCGGGCCCACGAACCCAGGAGCCAGCATGCCACGCCCCCACCATCCCATGGATCTCATGAGTGAAATGAACTGAGAGACCTGCACCTGGCGCACAGTGGTTGCAAATTTTATTGGGCTGGCCGCCGGCAGTAACAAACTTTCGCGGGCAAGCGGGATGCGCGTCCCCAGAAACTTTGTAACTTTGTAGATAAATGAATCCTTCTAAATGGAAGATCAGTTTCTGTTTTATCCAGCTGGATTAACCAGATCCCACCCGCTAAGGCATGGAGAATAAATTCATGCAACACGTGTGAATGTGTGTGTATGTGCAAGTATCTGTGTGTGTGGAAGCCAGAGGACAGTCTCTGGGGTTATCCTCAGGAATGCCATCCACCTCCTTTGAGGCGAGACTTTTCAAGGCCAGGAGCTTACCAATTTGCCTGAACTGGCCATTCAGTTCCAGGGATTCCCTTGCTTCTACCTCCCCAGTGCCAGTATTAAAGTGGTACCACCGTGGCCAGCTTTTATGTGGTGTCTGGGGAAGGAACTCAGCTTCTCCTGTTTGGGTGGCAAGCACTTTAGTGACTAAGCTCAGCCCTGCCAAGACCTTCTTGGATCTTGAGTAAGGGCTGGGCTACCTAACCCCAAGGGGTTGCCCGTGCTGGCACTGTGGTTGCTGGGTCACAGCTCTGTGCCCCAGCCTCTGTAGCACTATGCTACAGACTGCTATGCTTCTCTCTCTCTGAGTCTATGAAGCAGACTTTTCTCTTTCTAGGATCTATGAGATAAAGGGAAAAAGCTGAAATGCCAGCCCCCAGTGCCCAAAGAGTCATCCATCTGTCTGCACTGGACCCTACAGTGGAAAGCAGTTCTTCACTCGTGTCCCCAGGCTATGGGTTAACAGCAGAAGAAAAAGATTACTATTTATTTATTTGTTTGTTTATTTTTTAATTTATTTATGTAGGTGTATGCTGACTTCCGTGCTTGTGGAGGTTGGAGTTCAACTTTCAGGAGTCGGTTCTCTCCTGCCACCCGGTTGATGAGGGTTGTTCTCTTGCTGTTTCTGCTGCCACGCTGTGTACTCTAGCTGCCTTCCCCTACCCGCCAGGCGGTTCTTCAGTCTCCACCTCCCGTCTCGCTGTAGGACTACTGGGATTATAGCTGTGTGCCACCACATTGGACTTCTTACGTGGGTTCCAGGGATTGAAATCAGGTCATCAGTGTTGTGTGACCAGCACTCTTACCTGTTGAGTGGTCTTTCATGCCCTGAAGATTTCTTCCCAGTACAAAATATGGCCGTGGCAATGCCTTGCTTTCCGGACTTTAGTGGGGTCTTGTGGTCTCATTTGGATCAAGGTCATCCTTGAGATGCCATCAGAGCTGCCCTAAATCCCTTCTCCTGAATGCCAGTCATGTCTCCACATGAATGAGCTCACTCTGTCAGTTAGCTTCTTGCCACTATAACACACGCAGAAGAGAAATTGACGTGTAAAGAGAAAAGGTCTGTTCTGGCTCACAGAGTTGGAGGGCCTGGTCCACCACTGACTAATCCTGTTGCTTTTTGGCCTGAGGCGAGGTGGTGGATTGTGTTGGAGGAGCCTAGCTCACAAAACCATGACTCTTATGAAGGGAAGGAAGGAGCCAGAGCCTACAGTGCTCTTTAAGGGCACAACCCAAATTTTCTGAAGTCCCCCACTAGGCCCCACCGTCACTTCTTAAAGGTTCTCTGTCTCTGTATTAGTTACTGTTGCTATGACCAGAGGAGCAGACAGACGTGGTGTAAGGGAGGGTGGATTCCTTCTGCTCATGGTTTCAGAGGGTTTGATTCCAGCATGCTGGGATAGGGCAGGAAGGCAGTGGAGTAACACAGTTCCTGTCCTAGTGGGTCTGAGAGTCTGAAAGTGACCAGCAATGTTACCCCAAGGATCCAGCCCCAGGACCAACTTCCTCTAGGCAGGCCTCACCTGCTAACCACCCCCAGAACCTCTCAAAATAATGCCACCATCTGAGAACCAAACATTCAAAACACAAGACTGAGGGCGACATTTCAGGATCAGAACAGAATTCAGCTCCTGTGCCCCAAAGGCTCATGGTTACCTTATAATGCAAATGCATTTAATGCGACCTCAAGACTCATCAAAGTTGCAGCCTAAGTTCAGGGTTCCTTGTGTACCGAGATTTGAGGCAGTCTCTTAGCTGTCAGACTGTAAAAGAAAAAAGAAAATTCCATTTTCCAACCTGACTGCACAGACTAAATCCACGGCTTCGTGTCAAGGATATGTGATGCTCTGTAGTGACTGTCAATGGGCTTGGGCAGTCCCAGACCCTTGGCCTGGCCATTGCAGCCCCTGAGCTGACTCCACTTGCTCTCGGTAGCCCTCCTTGCTGGATATCCCGTGGTCCTGGCATCTCCCTCATTCTGGAGTTTCTACTCTGCTACACATTGCCTGACCATCCTGGCCTTCCTGGCCTTCCTTAAAAATCCGGGTAAAGGCCTTCACCCCATGCACTCTTACATTCTGCTCCCAAACCCAGAACCATAGGAAGGCGGCAGGTCCGCCACCCGCTTGAGTGGTAGCCAGGCCCACTTGGACCGTAGCTGCAGTGGCCCTCGAGTGCCTGTCTGCCTGGCCCTGGGTGGTCACTGACCCATGCTGCCCTGTGCAAGCAAGGTGCCTGAGGACAGCTCTTTTCATGGGAAAGTCTTTCAGATGCATTTAAAGTTTGACCCCTGGAACCTACAGCAGATAGCAGGGTCTGGCCAATTTTTTCGACACTCTTGTGGTAACTCTAATATTATCCTAGGGCAGCAAGTCACTTCTTTTTTAATGGCATATAAGATCTTTTTCATTTTTTAAAAAATTTTTTGTGTATGGGTGTTATGCCGGCACGTATGTAAATGCACCCATGTTGTGCGGTGCCTGCGGAGGACAGAATAGGGCATAGGATCCCCTGGAACTGAAGTTATGGATGGTTGTTAGCTGCCGTGTGGGTGCTGAGATTCAAATCCTGATCTTCTGCAAGAGTGCCAGCGCTCTTAGCTGCTGAGCCATCGCTTCAGCCCCCTGGTGTAAATCTCTTGAGCAACCACTCTTACTTGAAAACTTTCAGCTTCCTTTTTTCTGGCCAGACACATTTCCCCATAATTTCCACTTCACCTTTTGTACTTGAACCCCAATATAAATCTGGCTAAAAGCAGCCAACAATAACCACACTATAACTTGGAATGTATTCACCAAACTAATTAGTCCCTCTCCTTTAAACTCAGCCTTTTACAAAGTTTCAGAACATGGATAAAATACAGACATTATTTGTCAGACTCCTGGTCCTTGTTCCCATCTGAAACCTCACAGACAGTGGGTTCACTGCATTCATGGACTTCTGAGACCCCAGGATGACCCATTCAGCTCTGCTTACACCTTCTCAGGGCTTCTTTAACCCATCTGCAAGCTCTTCCAAATTCTCCCATGAACCAGTTCTAAGGGTCAGTCACAGCAGCAAACCCGATTTTTGGTTCTCATGTTTCTGTTTTGGTTAACTTCCTTCACACTGTGACCAAATATCCGCTAGGAATGACTTAGAGGAGGAAAGACTGATTTTGATTTTCAGTTTCAGAGGTGTCTTTCCATCACAGCTGGAAGGTGCGGCAGAGCTGAGCAGATCACATCACTGCAGCCGGGAAGCAGAGGGAAGGGGACCGCAGAGGGCTGTGCTGCTCTCTCTTCTGTTCAGGTCTCTGGCCCTCAGGACAGCTCTGTCTACACTCAGGGTGGGGTTTTCCTTCCCAGTTTGTGCTCCCTGGAAATACCCTGCACCCACAGGTAACCTGTGTTATGCCAAGCATGAGCCTTGTTTATACCAATTATACCAAGTAAAACAGGCCAGATACAAGAGGCCAGACACGGCATGTGTCTGCGCACTGTGTTCCCTGGAGCAACCACAACCCTAAAGATGGGATGTGCGAGGCTGGTGGCCAGGTGCTGCCGAGAGAAGGGTGGGCAGCTAGGGGTCAAAGGTTTTAGTTTTTCAAGATGAGAGAGTTCTGACACTAGATGTGGGGAGCTGCTGGACCACACAGCTGTGGTTTACATGTGACATGTCCCCACAGGCTGAAGGAAGTGAGTCACAGGCGGCCGGTCTTGAGGCCAGGTCCCATCTCCTGTCCTCTGTCTGCTTCCTGAGTGGGGATGCAGTATGACCGGCCACTACACCCTCCCTGCCTTGATAGCACATCTCGCCTTTGTGTGGGTGCTGGGAATTCGAACTCAGGGCTCCACACTGTGCAGCAAGCGCTTTCCCCACTGGGCTGTCTCCTCAGCACCCTTCAGTTGATCATTTTCAGGGTCTTTAGTCACAACAACTAGAAAAGTAAGTCAGACAGATGTGAATGCACTGAGCACAGGAACACACATGCCACACCTCTAAGACGGGAGACTGAATTTTATGTATTTTATCAGATGTGGTGAGTGAACAGTAAAGCAGCGTCCAGGCTTCACAGATCCCCTTTAATGGAAAGGAGTGAACACTTGTTCCTGTATTTGGGCAGAACAGGTATTGCTCAGAAACAGTGACACCGGGACAGATGCAGTGATGAGGGCTGGCTTGGTGAGCTGCCTCTCCATGATAGGGGCTGAAACAAAGCACTTATCACTAGTGACCACTTTTCAGTCCACTTGGGGGGGTATGTCATAACCTCCCTGCAAATGTGGAGACAGGACTCGGAGAGGCTCACGGCTACCCGAAGCCACACAGAAACACAACTTCTCGCCACATTGTTGTCTTTTAAAAAAATTAGTTCTTTGAGAATTTCATACAATTTATCTTGATCGTATAACCCCCTCCCCCAAAACTGTCTGAGGCCTGTTCCCCTCCTACCCACTCAACTTTGTGTCTCTTTTATTATTTATTTAAAGTATTTATTTATTTGTTTTGTGTATATGAGTGTTTTGCCTGCATGTATGTAAGTGTACCTGTATTGTGCAATGTCCACAGAGACCAGAAAAAGACCTGGAACTGTAGTTACAGAGGATTATTAGCCATGTGGGTTCTGGAACTGAACCCAGGTCCTCTGTAAGAGCAGCCGGTGCTCTTTACCCCTGAGCCATCTCTCCAGCCTCTTCTGTGAGTTAAAAAAAAAAACAAAATGCTGGAATCCAATTTATACAGCCCATAATACTCTGCCATATATGACCAAGGCCACATTCTTAAAGAAAGCCTCCTTTCCTTCCCCCAGCGATTGCCAATATCTTCTCTGCTGGAGGCAGGACTTCCTGCCCACCTCCTCTCTCTGTGCTGGGATTTTGTCCGGCTTGTACTTGTGCTGTCACAACCAATGTGAGTTATCCGTGAACATGCCCCGTTGTGTCCAGAAATCACCATTTCCTTGCATTCATCTGACACCCTGGGTTATTACAATCTTTATCCTCTTTGTCTGCAATGATCCTTAAGCCTTGGGAGGAGAGGTACAATATAGGTGTCCTATTCAGGGTAGAGCACTCCACAGTCTCTTATTCTCTGCTCCTTGACCTGTTGTGAGTCTCTGTGTTAATCACCATCTACTGTCAAAAGAAGTTTCTCTGATGAGAGCTGAGAGATGCACTAATCTATGGATATAATGATAAGTCATTAGGAGTTGAGTCAATACTCTGTCCATTTAGCAGAATAATAGTAGTAGATTCTCTTCTAGGGCCTATCTAGCCACAGGTCCTTGGCCCTGATATCGATGCCAGGCATGGGCTCTGTCTTGTGGAGGGGCCTTAAATCCAAGCAGAAAATGGTTGGTTACCACCACGACATGTGTGTCACTGTTGCACCCGTGGCATATCTTGCCAGGCTGCTCATTGCAAGTCACAGAGTTCACAGCTGGGTAACACTGGTGATTCCTTTTCTCCTCTGGCAGCAAGCGCAGCACCTTCCAGCACTACGAAAGCTGGGCAGCAGGGAGGAAGCTGCCTGGTCATTGTCTGCTTGACTTCTTGTTCTGTGACTCAAATATGTATTGTCTTATTGTCTTCAGTAATAGGGTCTCACTGTCAAGTTCTGGAGCAATGACAATAGCCTGTAATGATGGGGGGGGCGTCTATGGGATCCACTGACCAGCAACTCCAAAAGAGGTAACTCATTCCTGGCCCTGGGTGTTTTATTAGCTAGCTTGTAGTGTCTAGTAGAGGCACATTGCAGGGTAACTTCATCTAAAGTCTAGTCTTTTTTTTTTTGAGACAGGATCTCTCTATAGTCTGTAGTCCCAGCTGGCCTGGAACTTGCTATGTAGACCAGGCTCCCACAGAGATCTGCCTGCCTCTACCTCCTCAGTGCTGGGACTAAATGTGTGTGCCACCATGCCCGGTCATTTAAATTCTTTTTATCTTGTATGTGTTTACATTTTAGGAAGCGTCCTCAGTAGTAGGTTTCCATACGGATTTTTCAGAAGGCCTCTAGTGTCAGTTATTCATCCCGATTCTCCCACCTGCACTCAGCTAGCTCCCTCTCTGTCATTCCCTCCGCCTTTGTGTTGATACATTCTCTCTCTCTTTCCTTCACTCCCCCTGCCATGGCCTCTTACTAGTTTCCTGACCTCTGGGTTCTTCAAATGACACACACGGTGTGTTCAGGGAGGGACCTTAGGCTGACAAGCCTTATTCATTTTTCTCCCAGGGTCACCTTCTAGCTTGAGTACAGAGCCC
Source organism: Eospalax fontanierii (assembly GCA_035773235.1). Taxonomy (NCBI): domain Eukaryota; kingdom Metazoa; phylum Chordata; class Mammalia; order Rodentia; family Spalacidae; genus Eospalax; species Eospalax fontanierii. Next base: position 69,737,592 of record CM069529.1, on the reverse strand, counting down.
TTCCCCCCTGCCTCTCGCCTTCACAGAGCTTGGTCACCTCAGCTCAGACTGAGTTGTCAAGCAGGAGATAGAAAAGAAGAAAAAGCAATTTCTTCCATTTCTTGGCTCGATCCTATGCAGTCAATAGTGTTAACAGTAAATCAAATATCAAGACCACATGACCCAGGAAAAGGCCAAGGAGAAAAAAACCCCAGCAGAATCCGAAAAGCAGAAAATGAGTCCAGCCCCAACCGTAAATCACACCTGCGGACAGAGCCTGCCCAGCAGCTGTGGCCACAGCCAGAGTCGCCCAGCAAAGTAGGTGCACAGGGCTTTGAACTGGTGAGTGTCTGCGCTGCTGGTGAGTTGGGGGACAGGAGGCCTCCAGAGGTTGTTCCGTCACCCTACCACCCTGGGCTGAGCTGAGAAGGGGCCTCAGGGACTGGTAGCAGGTGGGCAGGACCCCGGGTTCTCTGTTCCTTGCTTAGAGCTTTCTCCATTTTCTGCTGCTGCGTGTTGACATTGCAGAGTAGAAAGCTCAAATGGTCTTAAAAACTCAGAGCTGAATGTGGTCGCAACTGCCTGTAATCTTAGCACTCAGGAGGCGGAGGCAGGATTGCAAGTTGGGGGCCATCCTGGAGTACAGAGTTCTAGGCCAGCGTGGGTAATTTATTGAGACTCTGTCTCAAAAAACATTAGGTCTTGGAGGGGGCTCAGTCAGTAAAGCACTTACTATCAAAGTATGAAGGTGTGAGATGGAGTCTCAGAACCCACATCACGGTGGTGGCGCTTGTAATTCCAGTGCTGGCAGTCCAGACGGGAGGATTCCTGGGCACTGGTCAGCCAGCCTAGCCTAGATGGTGAGCTCCAGAGCAGTGAGAGGTTGTGTCTTAGCAGACAAGGTGCATGGCTCCTGAGGAACAAACTCCAGGTTGACTTCTGGCCTTCACATGCACATACAGACGTATACATTTTACACACACACACACACACACACACACACACACACACACACACACACACACAAATAATACAAAATAAGTAAGTAAAGATCACAACCCCAAACAAAATATCAGGCACATCTTTGTCATGTGGTTGGCTGCCCAGTTGTAGCCCTTATTTGTCAACGTACACTTAACAAACTTTTTCAGCTCACCACAGGCTGGGCATTGTTTTAAGGCCTCAGGGATGTAACTGTGAACAAATTTGCATAGTCTTGACTTAACTGAGGGTGAGCTGTCATGAGTGGGGGATGATGGGAGGTAATTACGATCCTGCAGCGTAGATGCTGTGAGGAAAAACAAAGAAGGTAAAACGATGGGGACCATCGAGGTGTCAAGTTGAATGAAAAGAGACTTTTGATCAAAGACAGTGCTGTCAGGGCTGGGCTGTGGCTCCAAGGGAGAGGGTTTGCCTGGCATGCAGAAGGCCTTGGGTTCAATTCTCAGCGCCATAAAGACTCAGAGTAGGTGAGGACGTGACTTGTTGAGAACCACAGAACTCCGTGGAATCTTCCAGGCAAAATTCAGGTATGTGAAAGCTCCTTGGCTGAGGTGTGTGGGACTCGAGGCCTACTCAGAACCTGACCCTGCTGCCCAGTCTCACTGTGAGGCCCCAAGGGATGCCTGCTGCTCTGCCTTTCTGGCTGCTGTTGTCTTTCAGTCTTCCCTGCTCCCTCTGCTGTGTCCTGTCCCCAGCATGAGCTGCAGACTCCCCGCCTCCACCTCCTGGAGGAAGGTGCCTGTGCCCCAGGCTAGAGCCAATCAGGGCCTTTTCCCTTTCTCTGTCTTCAGTGATTGGCTCAGTGATGGCAGTCAAGACTTAAGCTTACCAATGAGAGTCCACCCCCAGGGCGCTGGCTTCCAATGTGTGTGCAACAGTCAGCTTGAGCCAGGAGCTGCTGCAGTAACAAGTAGTGCTGAAATTTCAACGAGGAGGCGTAAGCTGTCTTGGGAGCAGGCACACCTCCTAGGAATTGGGGGCTCCTCTGCTGTTCCCCTGTTCTCTTGTTCAAGGACAAGGGACCCCACCATCTGGAGTGATGTCAGACTCCAGGGACAAGAATGTGCTGTCACTGAAGTGTGGCTTTGCTCTGCTGGCCTAGCTGCTCAGAGCAAGTCTCATCATAATGATTGGCTCAGTCCCTGTTCTCTCTGAGGATATCACTTTCCTGAGTCCTCAGTTTCCCCAGCCTCTATTTCTTGTGCATCTGATTTGTATTTCCAAGGTTTGACTCAAACACCTGTCTTTCTGAATGCCTTCTCAGACCCCTTCCTCACCAGCACATAATCCTCGTGCATCGTAGGGGCATCTGTAGGACCGTGGAGGTGCTCAGTGGGTAGAGTGCTTACTGAGCAAGCATGAGGATCTGAGTTCAAATCGCTGGAACCCATGTAAGAGCCAGGCAGGGTGGTGCACCTGTGATCCCAGCACTATGCAGGCAGATAGGATTCCTGGGGCCGAAGCCCTAAGCCCTTAGGACACACTAGTGTCAGCGCCTGAGGTTGCGTAAGGGGCCCTGATGGTGGAGCATTCCCAACCACTCAGTCAGATTCTGCCCAGTGAGCTCAGCTGCTTTTGGGGTGCACTGTGACAGAGGGTGAGGGGCTGGGGGTCGTGGTGCCTACCGCCCCTCCCTCAGGGTCACCAGGGGTCAGTGAGCAGGGCCTCGGACAAAGGGAACAGGGTCAGCGAAGTGGTCCCCTTGGCAACCCTTTGTGCTAGAGAGTTGGGGAGAGGGGCAGGGGCAGTGGGGGGTGTGCTGCAGGGAGGAGGGGGCGGGAGGGAAATCTGCCTCCAGAAGGGGATGAATGACCTCGGTGTTTTGCTGATCTGGAGTCCTTCCAGCACTGTGAGCACCTGGAGAGCTTGGTGTGAGTCCAGACACGTCCAGCTTCCTGTGTGATCTATTATGAGGACTTACCCTCTTGAACCTGTTTTCTTCCAGAGGGTGATGAAGGGATGAGGTGAGCCCTTTGGTGGAGTGCGGTCAGGGCTGCCTGAGGCCACCCTCAGCCAGCTCTCATCTGACCCCTCCCACTGTGGGTCCTGAGGTCACTGAGATCCACAGATGGGTCGGGTGGGACAGGGGGCATTTAGGGAGTCTGGCTGTGGGTGCTGCATCCTTCCCACTGGCATGTGTGCATGTGTGTGCATGTGTGTTCATGAGTGTATGAGTATGCACATATTTAAGTGTTCTTGTGTTTATGAATACACATGTGTATATGAGTGTGTATGTGTGTTCCTGCGTTCCTGTACATGTGTTGCTGTGTGTATAAGTGTTTCTATATGTGTGTGTGCATACGTATGAGTGTTCAGGTGTGTTACTGTATGCATGAATGTACATGAATGCTATTGTGTGCCTACGTGCATTCATGTGTGTATGAGTGTGCATATGTTCTAGAGTAAACATGTATGTGCTCATGTTCATTTGTGCACACATGCATGCATGCAAAAGTATGTTGGGTTTATTCATGTTCATGTATTTATGTGATATATGTATGTTCATTCTTATAGCTCCTCTGTGCACATGCATGCTTGCATGTTATATTCCTTGAGTATATATATATGTGTTCATATGTATATACGTGAGTGGTTGTGCATGTGAACAGGCACATAGTCATGTATATGTGTGTTCCTGTGTGCATGCATGTTTATGTGCTTGCATGTGTTTGTGTGTGTTTGTGTGCTTGTGTATTTTTGTTTATTTGTACATGTGTCCATGTGCTTGTGCATGTATATTTATGTTTGTGTGTTTGTGTATATTCATGTGAGTATGTGGTATGCATATGTGTTATGTGCATGAAATGTGTGTGTCTCTGTGTGCATGTGAACAGGAATATGTTCACTGCTGCATTCCCAGTGCTGTGACCAACCTGGTGCAGATAACTAGACCAGGTTCAGAGCTTGGTGGCCCTGGAGGAAGGACAGGCACCATGACAGTCTTGTTCTGTCCCCCGTCTTCCCCCTGACCCCACTCCACGAGTGCTTCCTTCCTGGCCTGACCACGGCCCTGTAGAAAGGTGAGCGGGAGGCCCATACGGGGAAGGGTGGGGCCAGGCTTCTTGGAGCAGACAGGGAACCTGTGCTGCAGGGGTGTGGTGCACACCTGTCATGAAGTCTGGTTGCTTTGGCTGCCTGCTGAACAATGTCATCACCCAAGGGTCAGGCCCCAAACACCTGGGCTGCGGGTTTCTTGGTGCAGCTGGTGCAGAAGTGGACCATGGTTGCAAGGCTCTCCTGGGCTGTGCAGATTGCCACTCTGCTGTGTCTGTTCTGTGTCCATTGCTGTCCCTAGCCCCAGATTTTGGGCTCCACAAAGGGTGGGATTGTGTCTGTCCTCACTAACTCGTTAGTGCTGGGAGCAGGTGGGACCAGCACACAGCTGGTGCTGATAAAATCATGCAGCTTGAAGAAAGGATGGAGCAGGTGAGCCTGGGGTGCTTCTGGTTAGATTGGCTGACTTTGGCATCGGAGAGTTCCCTATCCCGCAGGAGGAGGCCCTGCAGGCTTCAGAGCCCTGGCCATCTTGCCCCATCCTCTGCCCTGTTTGGAGTCCTGCCCTATGCTGTCTTCTATCCCAAGACTCCCTTTGTCAACTGGGGCTTCAGGCACCCTGGGTGCCCCTCCCTGGGCCTTCCATGTGTCACAGGAGCAGAAAGATATCAGTTCATGTCCAGAGTCACCCTGTATAGGTTTCACAAAAATAAGACAATCAGGGTGCTCTGCTGAAAGTCAATGCCATATAGCATGTGAGTTCTATAGAGGATGGGTGGATCTGTGTTTTGGGCATATATTTATAAAAAAATTATTTGCTGTCTAGTTTTCTGGCAATCTTATCCAACTTGTTAATTTAATTTATATTTTTAAAGATGTGTATGAGTGCTTTGGTCAGATATATGTAAGCAAAAGAGTGTTTTGGTTAGATATATGTAAGTACAACCATGCAGGCAATGCTTTTGGATACCTAAAGAGGATGTTAGACCCTTGGGACTGGAGTTATGGATGGTTGTTAGCCACCATATGGGTGTTGAGAATTGAACCTAGGTCCACTGTAAGAGCAGCCAATGCTCTTAACTGCTGAGTCCCTGTTTACTATTTTTGAGACAAGGTCTTGCTATGTAGGCCAGGTTGGTCTCGTATTTATGGTATTCCTGCCTCAGCCTCCCGAGTGTTGGGATTTCAGGCTTACAGAATCATACATACCCAACACCTCTTTTCACTTTCAACTTCTGGGCACTGGGGATGGAACCCAGAGTCTCTTGCATGCTGGGATGGCCCAATACTTCTAAACTGAAGTCTCAACCCTGCACCCAGGATTTGAACCTCATCGCACCTGCTCTAATCCTGCGTTCCCCAGGCCCCAGAAGGCCCAGGGAGCAAGTGCGAAGCAAGGTGTCTTCCCTTCAGCCTACGGCTTGAAGTTCCTCAGGCAGCCACTAGGTGTCGCCGTCGGCCCGCCGTACCCAGACACAGCTGGCTCAGCCGCCCATCCATCACCAGAGCCAGCACACAATGCGGGGAGCGGCCCTGCCTGGCGCTGTTGGTACAAAGGATGTGCTGTTAACACGTGTTCAGTGATGGGCTCCCACGTCCTCTTCCCCGGTCGCCCGCTCCCAGTCCGATGGATGGCCGGAGCCATCCATCTAAATTATGTCTCCTGGCTGGGAGCTGACCAGGCTGCCCAGGCCAACTGCCAAGTGCCTAGGAACCTCGCCTGGACCATAAGTGAGCACCTACTGTGTGCTAGGCCTCAGTCACAAGGAGCTGTGACTTACTAGTTTATTTTACTAGGGAGAAACCAAGGCCAAGAGCTGGGAAGGCTTTATTCTGCAGTCACATGGCCCCGGTGTGCGCCAGAGCTGCCTTTTCCTGTAAAGAAAAAGTAAAACAAAACAGATTTATTGACATTCTAATTCTCACACCATAAAATGCATACATTTAAAGTGTACATTTTGGGGCTGGGAAGATGGCTCAGTTGGTTAAGTCTTGCTGCAGCAAGTGTGAGAGTCTGAGTTCCACCCCCAGCACCCCTGGGTGGGGTGGGGTGTGCCTGTAGTCCCAGAGCTGGGTGGTGGTTGACGGAGACAAGAGGGGCCTGGGTCTGCTGGCCAGCTAGTCTGGCTGAATCAGTGGCCGCCAGCCCCACTGAAAGGTCCTGTCTCAGAAAACAAGGTTGACGCTATCAGAGGATACACTTGTGATTGACCTCTGGCCTCCACACACATTTGCACACGTGTGTATGCACCCCGTACACATCTGGACACACATGCATTGGCATATACCTGAACACACATCTGTATACACACATGCATGGATCCTATACACACACACCTATACACAGCATTATACACCTGCACACAGCTGTACACACACCTGCACATCCCCACACCTATACACACCTTTATACATACCTGTACACTCCCCCCACACCTGTATGCAACTGTGCACATGCTCACATACTCCCCCACTCATTACACACACCTGCACACACTGCTGCACACCTCACACACCTGCAACTCCACCACAAGTGCGCATTTCAGAGCTACCGTTCAGAGGCACTCCACCACCACCAATTCTAGAACATTGTAACCACATGCAAAGAACTGCCTCTGGCGGCAGCCTGTTGTATGGGGCTTTGGCTTATTTCACTTAACATCATGTTGCTATGGTTCATTCATGAGGTTGTACGTGCCAGTGCTCCTTTCCTTTTTAACTGCCAAATAACATTCCAATGTATAGATGCCTCATGCTTTGTTTTCCTCTTTAAGGAGTTCTGCCTTTTGGCTATTATGAATAATACTTGAAAACCTTTTGTGTGGATGTGTGTTTTCAATTCCCTTGGGGAAATACCGTTCGCTGGAAAATTCTGGGCAAATAGTGCTGTGTATGGTGATCTCAGGGGCCGCCTGCCTGTCTTCAGAGTGGCTGAATCACTTTCCATTCTCAGCAGCAGCACGCCGTGGCTCCCATTTCTCTGCATCCTCACCGATGCTTGTTACTCTCTGGTTTTCTATTCTGGTTGTCCCAGGGTCTGGGGTCTCTAACTATAGCCTCCAATTGCACCTCTCTGCTGATTAAAGACCTCAAATATCTTTTCCTATGCTTTTTGGACATTCGTACCACTTTGTAGGAACGTCCATTTGTATCATTTGCTTATTATAATACACAGTGAGTTCAAGACCAGCCTGGGCTGTGGGAGATCCTGTGTCAACAACCACTAAAACCCCAAACCCCACCAAGCTCTCATACAAGAATGTGGGCTGGGGACCTACCCACCAAGATGCAGGGACTGTGGTCAGGCTCCTGCTCACCCACAGACCCAGGCCTCAAAGCAGTATTTTCAGGACTTTGGGAAAAAGCCCAGAGTACTGTGCACTCCCGAGGCAGATGGAGAAAAATTGATTTGGCCCTCAGGCTGCAGGTGGCAGGACAATTACCCAGAATGCACTGTGGTAAATGAGACGTTCTGGGGTCAGGGCCCACTGATCCCATTCTGAGCATCCATCCTCCTGGTCATATGCTCTGAACCAGTCAGATGTGGGTCACCAACAATGCACAAGGGTCCTCACACAGGATGCCGCCTTCCACCCCTTCAGTGTCTTTCCAGAAATTTCTTCTCCTGGCCCACTCTCTGGGTTCTTTGCTCTCTGCACAGTTTTGTTAAAAGCCTGGCTTTTCCATCTCCTGGGTGTGGCAGGAGGGCGTCGTCTCCCTTGGTTTCCCTTCAGTGCAATGGGGTCAGTCCAGGTGTCAACTTGGTGGGACTTGGAGAAGTCAAAGATGAAGCTCTGAGCATGGCCAGGAGGTGTGGTTGGTAAACAGCCTGCCTCGGCGGAGAAGATTGGGAGGGAAGGCACAGCTCTGGCTGGTTCTTTTGGTGACCTCATAGATGGCCCTGGGCATGCCGCTCCGCCTCAGCTTCCATGTGGAGAGAGGACTGGAGCCCTGGACTTCAGGCTCTACAGAGAGGATGGGTGTCCTCACTCAGGCTGGGCAGGGCCAGGACAAGACCACAGGCCTGGCTGAGTCACTTGCACTTGGGCCAAGACAAAGCGGTGACTGGTGGTGAAGGAGTGCTTGGCCCCTGTGGTGGGGACTGGGGAGAGAGGGCCCGCTTACTCAGCCTTGGGCCGGACCAGGCCTGGTGTATCCTGGGGCTCTTGCACGCTAATGCCCACATCGTGTGCCCCAGCCCCAGCACGCAGGAATAGCATCAGAGCCTCCTTCCAGCAGAGGAGACCGACACCCTGCTCGGAGCAGCAGTGGGCTGGCTTCCAGCCTCAGTGCTGGCTCTTTTTTGGTGTTGCGGATCACACTCAGCACCTTGCATATGCTAAGCACGAGCTCTGTCACTGAGCCTCATCCAGCCTATCTGAGGTCTAGAATCTTCCCTGCCAGCTCACGTGCCTCGTTCAGAGAGCATCAGCTCCCAGTCATCCGGCTGCCCTGCTCTGTTTGTCTGTTTGTCTGGAGTCCCGAGGCTAAGGCAGGCCCAGTGCTCGTGCTGGGGAGCTGGGACTGCGCCCGCCGCTCCCCTGTGATGGGAGGCTTACCCCCCCACCCGCCGCTGCTCCCCCGTGATGGGAGGCTTACCCCCCCACCCGCCACTCCCCTGTGATGGGAGGCTTACACCTCCGAGCTCCCTTAGTGCCGGCCTGGCCTGTGATTAGGGCGGCCGTAGGTCCCGGGGCTAGTAGCTGGCCTGACTCCTATGTCTTTGTACCATGCTTGCTCTGTACCAGTCTTGGTCCAAACTCCCCTTGATGGAGGACACAGTCCTTGGACCCCAGTGACCTCGTCTCCAGCATATCAAAAACCCCATTTCCAAATGGAGCCCAGCTCACAGGATGTGGGGGTTTTGATTTCAGCATCCTCAAGTGTGTGTGTGCATGTGCCTGTGTATGCTGTGTTCATATTCATGTGTGTTGTGTGTTATGTGTGTACACGTGGCCATCAGGGGACACCTTACAGGAGTCAGTTCTGTCTTCTTCCCAGTGGCTGTCAGGCTTGGTAGCAAGCACTTTTACCTTCTAAGCCATTTCTCTAGCCCTTCAGACTCTCTGAGACAGGGTCTCTCAGTGAACCTGGAGCTCGCCTACTAAGCTAGACTGATTGGTCAGGCATTTTCCTGGCTCTACCTCATAAGTGCTGGATTGCAGGGATCCAACTTTTTGCCCATCTTTTTACATGGGAGTTGGGGATCCAAACCCAGGTCCTCACGTCACTGTGAGCCACCTCTTCAGCCCCCAGGACTTCAACATCTTTGGGGCGGGAAACACCTAAGCTATCACCGCTCCCCAATGACATATAACTGTGTGGTGTTTGGTGAGCATCGACTGTGTATGTGGCACTGGGCCAGGCTCAGTATTCTTTGAGCAAATGTGGCCTTCCTGTTACCAAGACAGAAAAGAGGGGAGCAGATTCAACAGCAAAGGTGGGGTGCAGGCAGTGTGGACAGAGCCGACGGTGTGGACAGAGCGGGGTATGAGACGGCCAACTCTGGCCTGTGGTGACTGCTGAGAACTACAGGAGGGGCGTGGGGTTGGCATGGTGCTGAGGCAGGGGAAGTGTCAACAGATAGGGAATGGCCAATCATGGACGGCTCACCACAGTCTCTGCCATTTTGCTGTTTTTGCTTAATTTTTTTTAAAATTTATTTTTATTTTATGTATATGTGTTTTGCCTAAATGTGCACCGTGTTGTGCAATGTCTGCATGTGCACCGTGTTGTGCAATGCACATGGAAGTAAGAAGAGTGTGTCGGATCCCCTGGAACTGGAGTTATGGATGGTTGTTAGCCATCATGCAGGTCCTCTGCAAGAGTGGCCAGTGCTCTTGCCTGCTGAGCCATCTCTCCAGCCCATTTCTTTTCTAGCTCTGCCTGTCTCCAGCCCTCATTCAGCAGAGGAGCAGCCCAGGGCTGAGTGGGAAGTGACTCTCTTAGGGTCTCATGGCTAGCAGGGCAGCAGCCCCGTCTGCAGTCACAGACTCACTCAGTCTGAACCCTGCAGCTGCTTCTGAGAAACAGTCCCTGGGTTTCTGCACACCTGCTCTCTGTGGTTAGTGAATTTGCAGCTGGTTTTCAGGGTTCCAGATGGAGTTTCTAGGTAGGCTCCACTGTGACTCAGGGAATGGTTCCTGGTTTTCAATGTGTGTTCTCCAAAGTCAAATGTTCTGTCCTCCAGCAAGGGTCCAGTGAGCACCCACCACGGGTGAGGAACCAAGGCTTGGCGAGGCACCTCAGAGATCTAAGGAGAAAATCTCAGTTGGAATCCAAAGGTGCCCTTGCTGACTCTGGCTCACAGGACTCCACGTGTAATCGGGAAGGAATCGGGAAGGCTTCTAGGAAGCGGCAGTGCCAGAAACCCAAGAAAGAAACTGGGGTTTGCTCTCCGAGAGAGAGGGGTACAAGAGTGTTTCAGAAGGGTGTGTAAACACTTAGAGAAGTGAGGTTTTTATGGGAAGAGATTAAATGGGACTGCCATGAGGCTGGGAGTGTGGAGGAGAGCATCAAATGCCAGTGGAGTCATGGGAAGGAGCGTGGGCTTTACCCAGAGCTATGTAAGGATGCAGAGTATAGGTGCCTGAGTTCTCTCTCTCTCTCTCTCTCTCTCTCTCTCTCTCTCTCTCTCTCTGTGTGTGTGGTGCACAAGTGTGCAGGAGTGTGTGCTTTGTGTCACTCCTCAGGCACCATCCAACTTGTCTCTTGCTGGCCTGGAACTCCCCAGTTGTTCTGGTCTGGCTGGCCACTGAGCCCCAGGGATCTGCCTATCTCTGCTTCTCTGTCCCTGGGATTACATTTGCCACCAGGCCTGGCTTTTTTTCTGTGAGCGCTGGGGCTTGAACCCTGGTCCTCGCTTTACGTTCTGAGTCATCTCTCCAGCCCCACAGTTTCCTTTTTCTGAGAGCCCCGGCTATCACGACAGGATGCAGAAGCGCAAGGCCAGCCAGGGAGGTCCTGCAGCTGTACAAGTGGAATGCATTTGTATTGATAGTGATTATTGCAATAATGACCTTATGGTGCCCTGGGCACAGTTTGTAGTGTCTCCTGCCGCAGTTTGTGGGCTCTCTAGAATCAGCCTGTGGCCAAGGCTCTGACCCTGGACGTGGTGTGCAGTGAGTGTCCTCTGGAGTAGAGGGACATTGTGGGTCACCGCTCTGCCTCCATTCCATTCTGCAGCTGAGGTGGAGGTTGGAGAGCTTGAGGTGTGGGCTGAAGCTGCCATGCACAGGGCACATCTGTCTGATGCTGGACTGTGCTGCACAGCACAGAGAGTCTGCTTCCCTTTGTGGTTGCCCCAGGTGGGGAAAGCCGCCGCCTCCTCAGGCTACTCCTCCTGACAGCAGCCCACATCCAACAACCAATAGGTGGTGGAGGACACAGGTGTACTCCTGGCCCTGGCCCTGGCTCATGGCTGTTCTGCAGGCCTGTCCTGGCTCCAGTCTGGTCCCCTGTGGCTGGACATTCATCACGTGCTTCCCCCTCTGCCTGGCTCCACTTCTTTCTTGTCTCTTTGCTCAGACATTAAACCTAAGGTCCCCTCCTTCTCAGTGTCCTACACATTCAACTCAGCCTCAGGGTAGAGCCTCCTGTTCTGTGTCCAGAACAGTCTGTGACACTTGGAAGTAGATCCACTTGCAAGGTAGGTAGCCAGGATGCAGACCTAGGCTGAGATTTTGAAATCTCTATCTTCTCTCTGTACTCACTCTGCCTTGATGAACACTCTCGACTCTCAGGACTTTTGTTTCCTGTTTGTAAACTGAGACTGTATCAGTTAACACCATCCTGGTTATGCTTTGGCAACAAACATCTCCAAAGAAATCCGGGGGTTCCCAAGACAAACTGAACAGAAGCTATTTTGTTTGCCTGGGACTTTCTTAGTTTTGGCAAAGAAAATCTCACATCCTAGGAAAAATCCCTTCAGTCTCAGACAAACCAAAGCAACTTGCCTGGGACTGTCCTTGTTTTAGAACTAGAAGTCATGCAGGCCTTTGAAACCGGGATGGTTAGTCACACCACAGAAAGCAATCTCAGTGTTCACGTCCTCCTGTGTGTTAGTCTTTCTCACATCCACAATGCAGGGCTGTGCCTTGTTCCTGGGGAGGGGCTCAGGACCCTGGAGGGCATCACAATGCTCTAGTCTCTGACATCAAAGAGCATTGCAGATGGGTAGAACCTGGTCACATGTTCTTGTATGTCATAAGTATCTAGATCATGGCTCCTGTGTGTGCACACATACACATGTATGCAGGTGCATGTGGAGGTCAGAGGTCAGCATCAGGCATCTTCCTCACTCACTTTCCACCTTATTTTTTTGAGACATGGTCTCACTTAACCTGGAGCTCACTGATTAGCTAGACTGGCCATTGAGGCCCAAGCATTCTCCGGTCTCTTCCTCCCCGGCGTGGGGATTACAACCATGTACAGTGGCTTTTACATGGGTGCTGAGCATCCAGACTCAGGTTCTCGTGCTAGTGTGGCATGCACTTCATCCACTGAGCCAGCTCTCCAGCCCTGAGGTTACCCAATCCTTAATGTAGTGTGTGGGTTAGGTAGTGGTGGAGCTTGGAGTGTCTCTGTGTGTTCAGTATGATGCGGTCTTGATCCTTGATCTGTCTCATCCTCAGACCTGAAACCTGTAGAGACTGAGGACTGGCTGCCTCACAGCACTCAGTGACTTGTGTACCTGAAGTAAGTTTTGCCCATGTCTCGGGAAGAGAGAGCAGAGTCCTTTTAGGACAGTAGTCGGGAGGCTCAGAGGCGTCTCCAGGACTCTGGACATGATGGTGGTTGGTGCTGTCGCTGTCGTGGGTTGGATGTGAAATTCCTCCCATAGGCTCACATGTTTGAACACTTGGTCCCTTTCCCTATTTGGGAGGGCTGTGGAGCCTTTAAGAGATGGAGCCTCCCTGCAGGAAGTGGGTCACTTCCTGAGAACCTGCGCTGTGTGATGGTCAGCCTAGGGGTTCTGCTGCTCCAGCTGAGAGACTGTGTCCCTCTGGACTGTGAGTGGGAACAAACCCTTTCCCATTAAGTTCCTTTGGTCAAGGGATTTTTATCACAGTACAGAGAAAGAATTAAGACAAACTTCATGGATCAGAACAGGCCAGTTGACCAAGTCCCCCAGGGATGGAGTCGGGGAGTGGTGTGCTGAAGCCCTCTGCTGGGAGGGAACGGGAGGTGGGGGCATCCAGGTGCTGCCTGCAGGAGGCGTCTTAGGCAGTGACTGGGGGGCTTCTTTTGGGTGCTGGGCCCCTCACAGAGTGCTACCTAATGCTGGGCCTCAGTGGCTGATCTGACAAGCCAATCAGCTTCCCCGTGATTGCATTTGACTCTGACTAATGACAAGTGATGAACTCCATCTTCTCAGCGTGGCTTACAGTTAGATTGCCTTGGGCCATCACAGGAGCCCCATGTTCAAAAGCTGTTGTGTAGATCGTCTAACAGAGCAATAAAGAGAGGGGCTTGTTAAATGATTTGTCTTTTAACCATTGTAATGGGAGTTTTTATAACATTGTTTTATGTGAAGATGCAAAAATTATCACGTGTAATTAGCATCATTTCCATCTCTGCTAGGCCCCTGACATGTTCAGCACCCTGTACCACGTCGAGCAAATCAGCTCATAAAAGCTCATCAAATAAGATTTTTAAATGCAGACATATTGGAGTTGCTTCACGAAGATGGGCTGCCGTAGCCAGCTCTGCCTTGGAGGGAGAGGAAGGGAGAGGACGAAGTGGAGACAGGCCTGGCTCCTTAGCATTACCAGGCTCAGAGGGAGGGCATGAGGCCTCAGACCCAACTGGCCCCAGCCAGTCCAGAACACCAGCAAGGTCCCCTTTAGCCGGCTTGGATCTGACCTTTGTGCTCTGGGTTCTGTCTCATTCCAGTGACCCTCCCTTGCCTGAGATCTTGATGTTGAGCCCCAGACCTTCAGACACACCTGACCCTGTGCATCTGCAAAAGGTGGCAGAGGAATTTATCCAGAGAAGCCCACATAGCACCCCACAAAAGAAAGAAACTGACTGACAAGCCTTTTCGGAAGTACAGAGGGATGATTCCCCTGAGTCCCAAAAGGTCCAGGCCAGATCGTGGTATAAACGGGGTGGGGTGGGGTGAAGGGAGGTTGTTCAACTGCTACTCATTTATTTTTATGTATTTTTACTTATGAGTATGTGTGTGGTGTGTGTAGGCCTGAAGTTGACTTGGAGTGTCTTCCTCCCGCCGTTCCCCATGTTATTTTTGAAGCATGGTCTCTCCATGAACCTGCAGCTTTGGAGTTCCGGTTGGTCCAGCAATCAGCTTGCTTTGGGGAGGGCCTGCCTCTGCCTCTGCCTCTGCTGTGCTGGGATTACACACAGCCACCACATCGCTTGCTTGGCTTTTATGTGAACTCTGGGTGTCTGAACTCTGGTCCACACACATGCCTGTGTGTCAAGCACTGTATCTGCTGAGCCATCTCCCAGGCACCCAAACGGTTGCTCTGGGAACTTGGCCCTCTGAGCACTTCACACAGCCCTGGTGCTGCGGCCTGGATCCAGCAGGAGGATGAGCCAGCCGAGGCTCCTGCTGAGACATGTAGGCAGCATCAGCATTGGAGATGAGCCGGAGGGAGTGACTTGCTGAAGGTGAGCCATGCCGTGGGGGCTGCTGTGGCTTGTGAACATTCTGGGCACCGGTTCCTGCAGCCAGTGCGGACTTAGGTCCTGATTCATCGATGTTGCAGATAAGAGGCAGCAAGCTGGCTCCTGCACCTTCCATCTTTGCCCCAAATCCAAGCTGTTGCAATGGAGGAATTTTGTAGGGCCACCCTTCAGGAGACAGGACGGCACCTCCTTCTACAGAGACTTGGGATGGGCCTGGGCATGTTGAGATGGAGACTCAGGTGTCCTCTGTGAGGCCTGAGTCCTACAAGCAGGCAGAGGAGAGCCAGCGTTCTGTCTCCCAGGACAGCGCAGGGCCAGGGCCAGCGAGGAGCTGTGGCCTGGTGTGAGTCACAGGCAGCAACACGCAGTTTAAGGGTAGAGGTGAGAATAAAAGAGAGGTGTGGCTCGTCTGGAAGGTTCTCTGGTCTTCAGGGAAAGAGCATGGCACCCCAGGTAAAAGTCTCTGCTGCCAGTGGTAGGGCTGTCACGTCGACCCGTCACCCACTTCAGTGTACGTCCGCAGCGGACACAAGGTGAAGAGGCACAGCTTTAAACTTGCCACCTGTCCACCTTGTGTACAGAACACCTTCTGCCTGAGGCTCTGCAGCTTGGCCGTGGACAGGCCACACTGACAGTCACGATTGAAGGTCTGCAGCAGATGAAGGCCACTGCACAGAGGAGCTGCAGTGACAAAGGAAGCTCAGGGCTGGCTTCCTCTGGGGCATCCTACACAATCAGGAGGATACAGATTCCATCCCCAGCACCACGTGGAAAGCAGAATGTGGCACACACGCATCAGTTCAGCGCTGGGGACCCAGACAGGAGGAGACTCAGGGCTCACTGGCCAGCTAGCCGGTCAGCGAAATGCAGGCCAGTGAAGGACCCCGTTTCACATGGCCGACCTCTCCTGAGGAATGACGCCTGAGACCTCTGGTTTCCACACTCACAGGGACACATGTACACACAGGCATATGCACACACGAACACATTGCACATACAGAACTACACACACAAATACACCTCACACATATACATACACCACACACAAATACACACATGCATACACACATCACATACAACAAATACACACACACACACTCAGCACACAAATGAATACCCACACAGGAACACAAAACATACATGAATACACCTCACACACATGAACATGCACATATGAACACATCTTGCACAGACTAATACACCCCATATACATGAGCATACCAAACACACGTGATTATGCATATAAGAACACACTACATACATGAATACATGCCCATGATGCACCCCATGAGCACCACGCAGTGCACACTGTGGGTGTTGTGCAGTGCACACTGCTTCCCGCAAAGGTTTCCTGGCTCTCTTTGGGTCCTGTGGGTCAGGGAGTACTATGGGGTCCACATGCATAGCACAAAGCGTTCACGCTGGCTTCCTGCTTTTAGTATGAGCAATTCCACCCATGTCTCCCACTGAGTTAAAGTGTTAAAGACTCACACTGAAGCCTGTGAGAGCCAGAGGGAGGCTGAGCTGCTGGATGGATGTCGGGGACTGTGGTCACAAGGGAGAGAGCTCGGCCTGACTTTGGTAATAGACAGGAGACTCTAAGTGGAAGCTTGCGTTGGGGGTGTTGGGAGGGTTCAGGGCAGAGACCTACCTCTGGCTGAAGGCAGGCTGCAAGTCTAAAATGTCAAGGTAGGAAACACACCTGGAACACAGACAGCCATGAGGACCCAAGTGTCCTGGGCTGGTCAGCATCGTCCCTCTGAGGCCACCCATTCCCCCGAGGGCCAAGGCCAAGGTCTGGAGAAGGACAAAGAGGACCCTGCCTTCAAGGAGGGGACTGTCCAGACTCAGGTGCATCTTTTGAATAAGCAGATGGAGTTGGAGGCATTGCCCTTGTCTCCTCTCCTGAAGGACCTGGTGCTCATGACCTGTGCGATGGAATCACAGAAGGCCCCGAACACCAAGTCAGCACTCAGGTCAGCTGGGATCTACTGTTCTGGGGTTCTAGTTTTCTGTGTGTGGTCTGAGTTTTCTTTGATTCTCTGGTATTCTACCCTCAATCTCCACACGTGGTGATAGCTTTGATCCTGCATCTCTTTCACTCTATGATCTGACAACACTTGGCCATGGATCAGTTATTCTAGCGAAAAGCTCTTTTCTGGGTCCACATGTCATTGCTCTTCTGGGCTAACCCCGTCGTGAGGCACCGGAAGGGAGGGTGACTGGAGGAAAGGCCGACTTCTTCCTGGCTGTCCAAGGGTTAGCCTACAGCACCCACAGCTGCTGTCAGGTATGAAGGGCAAGTGTGTGGGTAATGGGAGTGTTCTATGCCAGGGAATGCCAGGTAGAGGATGTGGAGAGAGACAGGAAGCTGGGCTGTAGACACCCTTTTCCTCGGTGTGGGCAAGGGTAACCCTTCTTTAACTTGGGAGCTCAGCAGGGGTCCATGCACTCCATGTTGGTCAGTTAGTCAATAGTCTTAGGAAACTATTTGAGCTTAGATAGGAACTTTCTAGATGTAACACAGGAGAAGTCAAGAAATGATTACTAGGTGGGTCAGCATAGGTTGCTGGAACAGAAATCTAGCAATCAAACTTTATCTTTTGACTTAGAGTCCTCCACGCAGCTGGGATCCAGAGAGTGACTCGGGATCCAGGCTCCTCGAAGGATCCAGGCCCCTCTTGAGATGCAGGCTTTTTACAGCCCTCACTTTTTCCTTGCTGCAGGTGCTGCCTCTTCTGGGGCAGGGACAAGAGATACTTGGAACTCTCCTGGGGTCCTTGCACTGCCTGGGAGGTGGGAGGCATTCCTTCCCACTCACGAACCAGTCGTGTCGAGGGACCAAGAAGGTTGGCTTCCTGTGTGTTCAGGAAGTGAATGTCAGACGCATTTGTCAATGAGGAGCCCGTGGTTTCCACTTCTTTTTGATCCTGCTCACAAGCCGTTGCTCCACATTAACTTATTTACATCCTTGTAAAAATTCAAACAGGTCCAAGGGCCAATTTTGACGTGTCCATAATGGTATTTATAATGATTTCTGGAACTGACACTAAGCTTGCATGTTCTGCCTTCGCTTCTCGGTGACTCGCCATCCCTGGGGCAGCTGGTGGACACCTCTCTCTACATCAAGCTCCAGTGGGTGGGTCCTGCCTTTCTGCCCACCCTGATCATGCCTGGCTCTGTGGCATAAACACCTAGCGGATGGTAGAGTCCCAGGCTGTGGCCACCATACTTGAAAGTAGTCTCTGTTTCTCAACATTACTTTTCATTTAGATAAGAAATATGGGATGCAGATTTGTTCCTTGATTTTCTTAATTTTCCACCTGCTCCTCGTTAGCAGTTTAAATGTGATAACTGTGGAGAGTTGGTGTGAAAATCAGGTGCATCTGCTCTTTGGGGAACACGGGGACTCACTCAGACTTTCCCTCTCTTGCTGCTCTGTCAGTCATCTGCTGCTTCTCCACGTCTCATGAACCCTTCGGAAGATCAGACTCGCTATGGCTGAGCAGGAGGATGCCTCTCACTTTAGAGCACTCAGTTGCTATGTGTACCCTTGAGTCTCCTCCCATCTGCGTACATACCCTTTGGCTTATGAAGTGCCATGTCTATCTGCTTGTTGCTTGAAAGCCAATCCAGAGAGAGGAGAGCTAGAGAGAAGAAATCCAGGTTTATTCAGAGACTATTACCTTGAGAAGACACAAGGTGGAAAGGCTCATCCACCAGGAAGGCCATATTGGAGCTCCAATAGCTGAAGAGGTTTTATGGGAGGAGTGAGGTTCATTGGGAGGCTCTGTGTCACCTACAAACATCATAATTGACTTTGACTCTCTGGGTTAGTTCCTATAATTCTTTAGACAAACACATTCTGTTTTAAGCATCTTATACATTCTGATAAAATCCAAAGGTCGCCAGGCATGGCTGATTCTACTGTAAATCCAAAGAAAGATTATTTAGCAGTTAACATCTTAGTCATTTAGGTGATGTTTCCTTTATAACTTAGAATTCTGGGCCAGGGTGGGGGAAAAGTGTCTGCAAAGGACAGTCCGCAAAGGTCCACCCCTGTTACAATAGCTCCCAAGTGAACCAAGAATGGAATCTTCAGTGGTGGTGGGGAAATCTTAAGGCAGAGAGGGGAAAGCGTAGAGCCTGGGGAGACGGTCAGGAAGGCTGGTATGGAGTGATGTGTGGACCACTGCCCTTCACAGGTCTCCGCTGGCCAGTCTCCCTCAGTCTGTCTTCATAAAGTAGGATGATGCTTCAGAAAACAGAGACCAGACAGCAGTGGAAATCAGGAAATGATGACGACCACGCCGCCAACACGGTGCTTTGCACGCGGCGGGAAACCCCTCTGAAAATATGAACCGAGTCCACTTTGGAAGATCTGTGCCTTATTGCGTTCTTCTCCTTCATGAAGTCTCCTGGCCAAGTGGCATTTGTTGCCTCTGGGAAGTGTGACACAACACACGATGGGTGAGATACGGCCAAACTCTTGACTTTGGAGTTTTCAAAGCTGGCTAAGTCCTGGGCAGACAATGGGAGATTTGGAAGGGTCTCAGGGTGAAGCAGTCTAAGCTAGAAAATGCGCTGTGCACTGGGAACTAGAAAAGTCAGAAGATGTCCCAGGGGACAGTGTCTGCAGCAAACCGCAGGACAGACCTGAGCGGGGGCACCTGGCAGAGGCTGAACAGACACCTGTGGGCCCAGCCTTAAACATGGCTCCCATGTGACCTGCTCATGGGGCCTCCTGCTCTTCCTCCCCCTCCTCCCCCTCCTCCCCCTCCTCCCCCTCCTCCTCCTCCTCCTCGTCTTCTACCACAGCAGACCTGCCCAAGGGGTTGGGATTACACAGTTATGTGGGACCTCAGGGTGTATCACAAGAACTCCATGGCTCCTTCCTGTCCTTTGAGTCCTTGGCTTGGAGGGAAGTTGTGTGTGGAGGGTCGGTCGAGGTGTGTGGAGAGACCTGAGGCCCTAGGCTAATGTCCAGCACCAGCCGGTCAGGCCTGGTGTGAACCACATGGTCTCAGAGTTTTCTAATGAGACAAACTGAAGGGCCATGGTCCAGCCCTCAGATGAGACCATGGCCCAGTCTGATAGCTGAGCACACCCGCAGGAGAGACCTGGAGCTAGTTCACTGGGTGGGCTGCCCAGGAATCCCTCCTCTGGGATACCGTCAGTCATTAGCGAATCTTGTTGTCAACACAAGATGCCATGTTTGGGGGTGATTTTGTTGTGTAGAAATGAACTACCAGCACCTTCATATTTGTAGACTATGGTTTACCCTTCCCAGACTGAGATCCAGCCTGGTAATCGGACAGAGCCCATAAATAGGCACTGACCAGAAAGCAAAGTACTATGTCCAGGCTCCCTGTCAAGTTTTTGGCCACTGTGTGCCTAAGTCTCTGGACTACCCCACACCATCGCACCTCTCAGCAGCATCTGTAGCTGTTTTTAGGACCGTAAGTCTGGGAAGCTGAAGCAGGAGCCACTGGAGTTTTGGAACAAAGGGGCTGTCTTCCCCAGTTCTCCAAGTCCCCATTCCAAAATTCTGGGACCACCGGCCTGCGCCGTGCGGGCTCTTCCATGTCGTGTCAGCTCCCTTCTGCAGCCTCCTGTGAACACGCGGCTGCCCGGTGTGCTGGCCGAGCTCTTCAATTTGTCTCGTTAGAAAACCCCTGTGCTAAAGAGACCATTAAAAAAAAGAGGGAAAGATAAATTGCCCGGAGCGGCAAGGCCCAGGAGGCCGGGAGAGCGCACTGCTGGAAAGCTGGGCTGTGTGATTAGAGGGCTGGGCTGGCCTGGGAGCCGGAGGGGCAAACATCTCCACCGGAGATGTCAAAATGTTTGCATACCCTCTGCCTGTGGTGAATTGAGTTACCAGAAGAGTCTAAATGGATCTTAAGAGCAGGATTTCCAGTCAGGTGGAGTTGGGCTCGGCCACTTTCCAGCAGTCAGACCCGGGCCCAGCACTGAACCTCTTTGACCTTCAGTCTCTTCATCTAGAACGAGGGAATAAGGATCAGCCCAAGCAGATGGCCCTGAATCCTCACTTCTCTCTGCATTTGCCCTGTGCAATGCAGTTCTACCCCCCACCCAGGCCAAACCCCTTAAAGCTGGGTTTTCATTCCTCATTTCCAGGGTGTCCTTGTGACTCATTCTGGCCAATGAATCAGCAGAGGTGGGGTGGGGATGATCCAGCGTTCAGTCAATGAAGTGCTCACCACACAACCACGAAGACCTGCATCTGATTCCCAGAACCCACATAAAAAGCTGGGCATGGTGGTACATGCTTGTAATGCCAGTGCTGGTGAGGTGGGCACAGAGGGTCCCTGATACTCACCAGACAGCAGGCCTGAGCTGTATGGTGAGCTCCAGGATGGTGAGACCCTTACTCATAAAACAAGGGGGATGGTCCTGAGGAAATAAATGTTCCTGAGATTGGTGTCTGACACACACACACACACACACACACACACTCACAAGACAGGAGTGGGAGTGTGCCTGTCTTGAGCCTGGGTCTTCTGTGGCTTCATATACTCCATTCTCACTGGTCCCTGTCAGGCTAGCCTGCTGGAGATGATTAGATGTGAGTTAGTCAACCAAGACTCTTCTCCAATTTCCCACATCCAGCTGACCTCAGATGCAAAGTGGGTCAGCTAGTGACCATCAGACAGTCTAGAAACAGATGTGTCTATAGGTAACAGTGGGTAGACTGATGCTGTTTGGAACTGCTATACACAGGGAAATTTTGTTATGCAGCAGTATCTAGCAACTACTACACCTCTATCATAAAGACTTACTACGAGGGCCAGGTGCTCTGTGTGGGAAAATGATGCTCTCTAGAGCAGCTTCGGTGGATTGAGAGCCTGGCCATGTAGCTCAGGCCCTGGAAGAGCCCAGAGCTGTGCACCTATCTCACACACCACAGTGCCTGGTATGTAGTTCCTCCTCGGTGTATGTCAGGGTTGGGTGCCGCTGAGTACGGAATTCTTGAGAAAGCCTCTCACTTGAGTGTGAGTCTGAACTTGGCAACTTCTATGTTTAGAAGTTTCGGTGATCCCTGAACTGAGATTGAACTAGCAGCAGTTTTTCCCTTGGTTGAAGCATCTGTTAGGGAGACTGTGCCAGGCAGGGCGGGGCAAGACATCAGCCAGCAAGCTCCTCCCTCTGCCCTGTCGACGGTGACCCCTGGATGTGCAGCCTCAGCATCCCCTGGACCTCTGTGAGACTGCAGACTCTCAGGCCCCAGCTGTCTGCATCAAGCTTCCCAGGGGCTCACACTCACTCTAGTGTTTATCCCATCCCTCCCTTTTTCACTGGTGCTGAGGAACTCATACGCATTTTTAAAATTTCTAATCCACTGTAGGAGGATACTTTTGTAAAATACAATTAAAACCAAAATGCCAGAAAAATTAAATGAGAAATAAAGCACTGACCTGCCCCAGGCCCTGGTTTTTATGTTAGAATATAACTGTGGTCTGTGGCGTCACTACAGGTTGCCTCCTGCTCACTGCGGCAGGAGACTGGCTATCACCAGCAGGGCCACAGTTCACTCTTTGCAGCACCATGTTGTCGTGGACAGTGGTAAGAGGCAGACACAGAGTGAACTCCATGAAGTCCTGCTTGATGTTGGCAAGTGGTGAGGAAGCTACGGCTGAACACACTCAGAACCACGATCTGGTAATGTTCTTGTGTGTTTTCTTGATACAGGATCCTACTACTTAGCCCAGGATGGCCTGAGAGCATGAGCCTCCTTTCTCAACCTCCAGAGTGCTGAGATAACTGGTTTATACTAAAAAATCTAGCTCAGTAATAATTTTAAAATAAATCTCCATGTTTAGATAGTTAGCAGAGGCCCAGAGAGGTTGAATGTGTTGTCCAAGGCCACACAGGTTGTTAGTGGCACAACCTGAGCCACCTGTTTTGGTATTACAGGCAGGAGGGGGAAGGAGAAGCCATGTCAGCAAGAGGCATAAGGATACTGTCCCTTGTTCTCTGCGTGAGTGACAGCTGTCAAAAAGCCAGGCACAGGAGAGGGCTGCTCTGCTGTGAGGGCCCTGGCTGATCTTAGGAGTTTCACAGCCCAGGGCTTTGTGCGCCTCCCCTGCTCCCCGCACACCCTACTGGGCCAGTGCTGGGGCACAGGGCCGAAGCCTGTGCACCGGGGCCCTTCCTTTTGCTTTCCTGTCCCAGAGCCTCAGGGGCCGGGCTGAGAGGCTGGGGGTCTGGCAGGCTGGTGAGCACTCGTTATCCACAGGCTGACGGCTGCCACTGAGGACTGCCTGAGGACATCCAGGCACACAGCTTCTGAGGCCCGCTGCGCCCAGAGAGCTGGCTGCCAGCGTTGGTGCCCAGGGCCGGCGCGTCCCCTCACCGACTCATTAATCCTGATTAACAGAGAAAGGGCAGCAGCAGGGCCCTGCACAGGCAGCGGTGGCTGCCTGGCTTTTGCTGAAGACCACGGTGCCCCTGAGACCCGACATCGCTGAATTATTCAAACCAGCCGTGACAGGGAAACCCGAGGACACTGCGTGGTGGCTGCCCACCCCATCCTGCCCCCAGGGCGGCTGAATCCCGAGGCTTGGGGCACAGGCCTAGGGCTGCTTGACCAGCTGTACTCCCCAATGGAAGTTGAATTTGGTGATTGTCCCTAAGTGCCCTGAAACTCTAGTCCCGAATCCAACATGGTATTTGCCACCTGCTGGTCCTCGGGGAGGGGCACTTTGCCAAGGAACATGTGATGGGACAGGGGACAGAAGAGGTCCCAGGGGGGAGGGTGGCTCTGCCCAGGTGTGTGTCCATGTGTCTGTGTGCTCCTGTATGTTTATGTGTCCATGTGCATGTCTGTGTGTGTTCATGTGTGTGCATGTGTACATGTGTGCAGTGTTAAAGGAGAGGAAGAGGCAGGTCTGGCTCTGGTTTGGTAAATCTGGCCGTTTTCCTCTTAGAAGACACAGGAGCATCTGGTCCCTCAGGAAGATGCCAAGAAGCAGGAACCCATGTCTCTGGGTGGAACAGAGGGTGTCACACTGTGGGTGGGTAAACCAAGGCTTGAAGAGCTGTCGGGAACCTGCCCTGAGCTGCCAGTGGATTGCAAGACAATGGTGCTGAGCTCTCTGCCAGGCTCACTTCTGGGTGGGCACGGGCGTGTGCCACGCTGGGCTTAAGGCTCCTTCCTCTGGCGTCTCCACATCTTCACAGTTATTCCTTCAAAGAAATGGACGCTACTATAGACTGGCCTCCAGCAGGTGGACAGCACAGCCTGGGGTGTAGAGCGGCCCTGTTGGGTGCTGGGCCTTGGTGTTGGTGAGCTACTTCTGGGTCTCTCAGATGAGATAGAGCAGGACCCCAGACGCCCAAAGCATTGTTCCCGCATCTCCATGTTCCACACTGCCACCTGCCTACTGTCCCCAGGACACACGAGGGGTCTGAGTGTCTCAGGAAGGTTGGCCTATGGCACCTATGGACTCTCAGGTAAGGATCTGGGAGGACATTTGTGAATGAGAGAGGAAATGGCTCGTGCGGAATCCAGGATGTCTGGGCACAAATCTCCTCCACTGGCAGCGCACTCTTGGTTTCCTGTGAGCAGAGCTTTGCTGTGGGTTTGGGCAAGAAGCTGCCTTCGCCCAGGTCAGAGGCCCAGAGGGGTATCAGCCCAGCATCAGGCTGACAGCAGCGATCTGATGACGCTGGAGTTGCACACTTAAACCTGCGGTTTCTGCAAGGTTGCTTAAACCCAAGCTCACTGCAGGAGGCCAGCGTCCCCTGTTAGTACGTCCAGTTCTCAGAGGAGGAAATAGACTTCGAGGGGAAGATGTCGCCTCAGGCTGCTGCCGAGGGCAGGGATTGAACCTGGCCGCATGGGGTGCACTGCGCCAGGGGTGTCTTGTCTGTCCTGCACCTCAAAATGGAGGCCCTTCCGTCCCACAGTGCCCTCCGAAGTGATTCCAGTCCTGGCCCCAAGGAGAGGCTCAAAGTCCAGCTGCAACTGAGACTTTTAAAGTCCTGTCCCCAGAGAAACTGGTGCTTCCCAGGGCTCCATGAGTGAAAACCTGCCTCCCGGGGTCCCCTGAGACAAGCCAGAGACAGATTTATCATCCAGGTCAGATAAAGGTGACTAAATGCCAACTGACCAGTTCCTACACAAACAGCTCCCTGGGGACGGCTCCTGCCAGTCCGTCAGGGAAACCAGACTTAAGTGTCTTTACAGCTTCCCCTGACCTGCGGTTTCAGCCCAGACAGAACCCTCGCTGCTGCACCGCCTGGTCGCCAGCCAGGAGCACGGGGCTCTTTCTGTAAAGGAGGACCTGTGCAAAGTGACCTCTGAGACTCTCCCCCTCTTCTCTTCCTCTTCCTTTCCCTCCTTCCTCCCCCTTCTTCCCCTCTTCTTCCTCCTCTTTGACAGGGTCTCATGTAGCCCAGGCTGGCCTCAAACTGCCTATATACTTAGTTCCATTTCTGTTGTGACAAAAGCCCTGACGAAAAGCAATTTTGAGACAAAGCTTCGTAGGTACAACTCCAGGTCAGTCTATCATTTCCAGGAGCACCAGGCAGGAGCGCCAGCAGCTGGTCACATGACATCCACAGCCAGGGCAGAGAAGATGGAGGTCAGTTTCCTGCAGTGGGTACAGCCTTCCTGCATGGGGAGGGCGGGGCGCACGACAAGGATCTTCCCACCACAGCTCACTAGTCTCCCCACAGACATGACCACAGCCTGATCTGGATAATTCCCCATTCAGCCTCTCCTCCCAGGTGATTCTGGTTATGTTAGATTGACAGTTAAAGCCGATCAGCACAGTAGCTAAGGATGATCTTGAACTAGCGATCTCTTGCCTCCACATCCAGTAAGCAGCTATTTGGTGCCTACTTAGGTACTTGCCAAGAGCGCAACGCTCCACGCTACTGAGTCCTGTAAATGGTGCCGTCACTACCCCGTTTCACAGAAAAATGGAGGGTTCTGGAAGGGAGGCCGATGTCCTTGATCTCATGCCCAGCAAGCTGATAGGTCCTGGTCCTGGACCACGTGTTTGGGTCCATCGTCCCTGAGTCTAGTTCCTCCCTACACTGCAGGACCCTCCCCGAGCTTGTGCCTCAAGCCTCCAGTGCCCCCAGTATGTCTGCCCAATTCCACCCCACACTCTGCTCCTAGACCCAGAGGGCAGCATCGCTTTATCTGGGGAGAGCCTTGAGGACGCCCTCACCTGCCCCACCCCACATCACGGAAGCCGAGTGCCTTCTGGGAGGGGCAGCCTGGCCTGGCCCTGTTGGCAAATGTTTTGAGTTTGGTTTTTTCTTTTTGAGACAGAGTCTTTCCGGATTTGGGGACCTGCAGTCTCTCTCCAGCCCTCCATCTCCCCACCGTGTGACCTCACACTGGCTGCTGGATCCCCTGAACCATGCTTTCCTGCTTTGAAAGAGAATCCTGGCCATGTCATCTCAGGGTAGTGGCTGGGACTGCAGGAGAGCTCTCAGGTGACCAATGACACATCTGTCCTGGTGTTGGTACTGGTTTATTTGTCTATTTTTATTTTATGTGTATATCTGTGTGTACCTGTTCACATGTGTCCACTGGTGCAAGTGCACTTGGGAGGTCAGAGGTCAACCTCAGGTGTCTTCCTCAGTCACTTTAATTTTTGAGGCGGGGTCTTTCACTGAACTTGGAGCTCATTGATTGGTTAGACTGGCTGATCGAAGAGCTCTTCTCCCCAGTCTGGGGTTACAAGCATGTGGTCACCTCCCAGCAGGCACCTTTCTGTGCCTTGCTGGGGACTGAACACAGGTTCTCAGGCTTGCATGCTGAGCACTTCACTGACAGAGTCTCTCCCAGGCTCCCCAGGAAGCTGGCTTTGTTATTTCCTGGCTCATTATGCTGATAGGATTTCTATTCTTTTCTGGTTACTGGTTATGCATCTCAATGATTTGTAAAGGATGGGGGAGCTGCTCTTTGGGGCTGAGCCAGCTGGCAGGCCTTCCTGCCCTTGAGTCTGGTGTGGGGGTCTTTTTTCTGGCTCAGGCCAGAGTAGCTCAGCAATCTATTGTGCCCACTGGTGATCCTCCAATGGAGAGTAGATCACCAGTGGGCAACTGACCCATTCCTTGTGACCTGTTTCTCATTAACACTGGTGGAACCATTAGTGGGCTGAATGAACCTGAGCTTGGGCAAATAGTAAGAGGAGTTAACCCTGCGCTTCTCAAAGCAGGGTAGGGGTCCTGGAGACCTAGGGGGAAGGCAGATGCTGGCAGGGAGACAGGGTCTTTGCATACCCCCAGGGATGCGGCGACCTGGTGTCAAAGAACTAGGTGAGCTTCTCAGCCAGAGGTGGTGAATGTGTCATTTTAACCTCAGCTTTCTCCTCTATGAAATGGGCCCGGAGGCCTCAAGCTTTGACTAGGAAAGGTCCCTGGGCCTTGATGAATGCCTGGTCTCCCACTGGTGGTGTTTTGGGACCTGGCTGTGTGGGAGGTAGGGCTGGAAGTGAGTCCTGGAGTATGAACATGAAACCTGACTCCAGGGTCCTTTCCCCTCTCAATTTGCTTTCTGTACACCAGGAGTGGAGCCACCTGCTCCGTCTCCCTGCAGGTGGAGGATCCTGGACACCAGGACTGGAACGGAGCCAACAGAGTCAAGTCAGTCCCTCCCAAAGCTGTGCATGACAGGGGTACAGTCTCGTCGATGAGAGGGAGGGTCGTGAGCATCCATCAGGACAAGTCATGTGGAATTCAGGGCCCCAAATACCTGTGTCCTCACAGGTGCGTCGGTCCCTCCCAGGCTCTCTTGCATAGCAAAGGGAAGTGAGGAGGTATAACCCGCTTCTTGAGTTGAGGCAGAATCCTTCTGCAGATGGCTTAACACTGGGCTGTTGGTGGATGGGTTCAAGAAGGCAGGGTTTCAGTGGGTTTTACTGCAGATCTTGTCAAAACTTCTGCCTTGTATGAGACTCCCTAACAGAGAGGGTAGGATTTCCTGGACCTCTCAGAAGGAAGTGGCCAAGCATCATGTGGGGTGGTGAGGCTTAGGAAATGTCGGTGGTGATGCTCAGGACGAGCCTCCCCCCCCCCCCCACCTGTCTGGTGCCTCTGTTCCTAGGCTTGCCATTGGGCACTGCATTTGGTTCCTGTGGAAACAGACCCCAGGTTGTCTTTGAGACATTGCTCTTGATGCCAGGCTAAGAAGACGCCCCAGAGGGAACTAGAGAACCACCAGGAAGAAGGGATTGAGCTATATCTCATATGTCCATGGAAGGTTCTAGAAGAAAGTGGGGCAGAACGAGGGACTGAAGGCAGTCTGGTGGGGGAGCATGACTCTGATTTCCATGTTAGTTTCTACTAATGGAAAATGCTGTCCTGAGAGAAGGGATGGGTGGAGGTAAGCAGGTGCAGTTCAGATGTCCCACAGGGTCCCCTGTGCCCAGGGAGGAGCCTGGGGAGGAGTCTTCAGAGAATAGGAGTGAGGAGCAAGGGAAAGGCCCTGAGAAAGGAGGATGCTCCTGTGTTCTAGTCATAGATGGAAGGCTAGTGAGGCTGAGTGATGGGGCCAAGGAAGAAGGCTCAAAAAGAAACAGAGTCAGGGAGGTAACAGGGTCCTGGTCCCTGAGAAGCCTCCCCAGGAGTCTGATGTGGTTCAGAGTGGCTGTCTATGCAGTTTGTTTTCATAAAATTCCCCATGTCCACTCACACGGTATCAGAACACTATTCCTTTTGAAGGCTACATGATATTCTGTTGTGTGGATGGACCACAGTTGCTTATCCGTCTATTCGTTGACTGTTTGCACATGTTGGTTCACATAACCAAGGCTGTGAGCATATGTTTATCAGTTCTCATTTGGACACTTGTTTTCCGCCCTTTAGGGTATATACCTAGCAGAGGAATCTCTGGGTTATGTGAATTTCACCTCAGTTAGCCACAACCAGAAGAGCAAGAGGTTGTCCCTCTGGCTCATGTAGCAAGTGGAGAAGCTGGAGGCTCACACAGGAAGATATTCGGAGAGGAAGGCCAAAGCTGGAAACGGCTTGCATGGTGAAGAAGGCAGGGTGGATCATTGAAGAATTTGGGGATGGGACAGATAGGAACGGAGGGGCCGGCACACCTGGCTGCATGTCAGTGCATATATCCCCATGGGTGACGCTGTGCGAAGTCCCCTGTAGTCACCCTGGGCGGGGACCCTCTAGGCTGCGCTTGAGCAGACAGGAGGGTAGCATTCATCACAGCCAGAGAAGACACTTGGCCCCTCAGGTCCCTGCTACGCCCCTGCCGGGCCTTGTGGATTACCAGGAAACTGGCTCATAATGGAGACATGGAAGCCCAATTTTGTAACAGATCCTCTCATTAAGAGAGAACGGGCTTAGACGGTGGAAAGGCGCTAATGGACTGGCCCCAGCCTGGGACTTAATTATATTACTGTTAACAAGCTGCAGTTCCACTCATGCACCTCGCATCTTACACACAGCCACACTTGGGCGTGGCCTTGGGTTTTCCCACTGGGGGCTTCTGGGGGACACTGAGCGATAGGAGGGGACGTGATTGTCAGGATGGACACTTCCTAAGAGACGCTGACATCTGGAGAGAGGGAAGTTAGACTGGCGGAAGGACTTCAGGAGGATGTTCCTGGGAGTCTTGGCTACCTTAGAGTAGAGCCCATCTCCTGGGTTGAGCCCTGGCTAGGGCGGGGCTAGGGTTAGAGAGGCACCAGGCAGGAGGGCAGGAAGAGCACACCTGACCTGAATCATGCCT
This sequence comes from Eospalax fontanierii, assembly GCA_035773235.1. Taxonomy (NCBI): domain Eukaryota; kingdom Metazoa; phylum Chordata; class Mammalia; order Rodentia; family Spalacidae; genus Eospalax; species Eospalax fontanierii. The sequence continues at coordinate 69,708,236 of CM069529.1, read as the reverse complement.
GGCACGGGCTGGCGTTTTCTCTCCTCTGAGTCTTTTGCACGGCTGTTTCCTGCAGGTTGGGGTGGGTGGGGGGACCCCTGACACTGTGCAGGATGCCTGTGGAGTCTCGCCCCCGCCCCCCAGCAAACAGCTCTCACCATCTCTCCTGCGCTCGCCCTGTTTATCTCCTTCCTCGCTCAGCTCGCTGCAACTGTCTTGTTTATTAATGCGTGTGCCGCTCCACCGTCTGGCTCCTGCTCACCCCCTCTGCGCAGGTGGGGGGTCCCCGTCTCCTGCCTCTGCACCCCAGTGTCTGCTTCGTGAATATTTATGGTTTGAATGAATGAGCTGCCTAGGATCCGAAGATGAAAATGGAGCCCAGAGCTCTACCACGCACACTTGAATTTTTTTAATGTGGTAAAATACGCACGGTGCTGCTTCCATCATTTTAACCGTTTGTGAACACCCAGTTCAAGGGAGCCAGCTTCACCTGGCCGTGGGAGCTCTGGCTCACTCTACCCTGCCTTCTGCCACCCAACCCCCAGGCCCCTGGACCCCTCCACTCTGGATCCTATTCCGTAAGTTTTGGAGCCTTCAGAGCAGTGGAGTCGCAGGGTCACAGTGCACTCACCTCACAGGCGTCAGGTCCATCCCTGCTACGTGGTGAGCATCCTGCCCAGTGTGAGGATCTTTTGAAGAAGCTGAAGCCCGGAGAAAACTGGCCCAGAGTGCAGGACCCAGGGATGGAGGAGGCCGCATTTTACTCCGTGGCCCGCCCTGGAGCCCGAGGAGCACGGAGCCTGGATACACCTAGACTCAGTTTCTCCAGTTGTCAGATGGGTGTTAGGATGAGACAGACATCCAGGTCCTAGCCGCTCTGATCAGCCGAGGCCGGTCCTGAAGGTGGCTTTGGTGCTGGAGGGAGTGAAGGCCTCAGTCGTTCCAGAGCACCAGGTGCTGAGCACTGACAGCAGGAGGAGGCCCAGACCCATCCCTCAGTGGTAGCAATTTTCCGTGTAGTTAAGTTTCCTCACTGTGGCTATCAGGGAGGAGGCAGACAGTGCCAGCACTGCCCCTAGCTGTCACACCATCTCAAGGGTTTCTGCTTTCTGCGGGCCCAGTGGCCTGGATGGATGAATGCCTGGAGAGCCAGTTGGTGTGAGGACAGGGACCCAGCCCCCCAGGAACCCCATCACCTCCCTCTGCACAGACCCTTCCCTAGTCCCACCCCTGCCCTTAGCTGGGCCAAGGCCTCAGTCAAAGGGACTGTCCCCGGGCACTGAGACAGGTGGGCTACCCCAAACCAGGACAGGGTCTCCCAGCCAGTTCGCCTGCCAATTCAGTGAGCGTGTCTGGTGTCTTGAGTGCTTCCTGGGGGGTGGGCAGGTACCACTGCAGGTTCCCGAATCTGCCAGAGACCCAAATCAACGTACTCAGACTCCTGACGATGACTTAGTAAATATTCTGGAATCGAAGCATGATGAATGAACAAGTTTGTGTATTCACTTAACAAACACAAAGAGCTTCCCAGCACCAGCCACAGATGATCACAATGAGGTTGTTTCTTCTGAGCCTGTGGGAACGTCTCCTGGTGGGGGAGACAGAGATGAAAGAATCAGTGACAGGGTTGGAGAGATGAGTGCTCAGTGGTTAAGAGCACTGACTGCTTTGAGGAGGACCTGGGTTCGGCTCCCTGCATCTATGTGGCAGCTAAAAACCATCTATAATGCAGGTTCTAGAGGATCCAATGCCCTCTTCTGGCCTCCTTGGGAATTGTATGACAGAGGTACACATATACGTGCAGGCAGAATACTCACAAAAAATTTTAAAAAGAATCACTAAGAATCAACTAATTGTGAACCAAGGTGTGCATGGGACGGGAGGATTTTTGAGTGACTGGGGAACCCTGCTTGGGACAGGAGTTTGCGTGAAACAGCTGGAACCACGGGTCGGATGTTGGCTCTATCAGGTGGGATATCTTGGGTTGGCAATGTTTGAAGGTTTCAACCCCAAATGGTTCAAACAGTAATGACAAGTTATTGTTATGTAACGAGACGCCAGAGGTGGACCCTTGCTGGCCATGAGCACTGGGGCTGATGGCACATTCAAGACCCCAGCTCGCTTCACACGGTTACTTTGCCCAGATGCAGATTAAAATCCTCAACAGTTTCCTCATGGCCACCAAATCTGACGCAACAGTATCCACAGCTAGAACAGAAGCTTCTGCCTCTCAGAGTCCTTTTAGAGAGAGGGAGTCTTTCCCCAGGTGTGATAGAACATTTCTAACTGGTCAGAACCACTTGGGGACATTGGAGCCACTGATGTTGGCAGGGAGCCCGTTGCATGGGCCAAAGACCCAGGTCGGACCCTTGGTTCTGAAGTCAACTTGCTGTGTGATCTTGGGTTAGTCTCATCCCCTCTCTGGGTCTTAGCTGCTCTAGATGATGTAAGATCATCCTTTGTTGGGTGAGACATGCTGTCACAGTTTTGCCTTTCTCCTTCCCAGGTGGCTGGAAGCTTGTACTTGCTGGGTCCTTGAAGGGTGGGTGCAATCATGTGACTAGTTCTGGCCATGAGTGGAGGGCATGCTGCTGTGCTGGTTTTAGACTCTAGAGTTTGTTCCCCTCTAGCACCTTGAGCTAACACTTGAGGTAGAGGTTGTGCTGAGCCTCTGGAGCTCGGCACTACACCAGCCTCACGGACACACAGGCATGAGCCACGCCTGTGAGGACCTGGGGCTGCCGGTCAGAGCTGCAGAACCCGCCTCGCCCGACTGACGACTGTACTGACCACGGGGAAGGGACACAGAGGAGAACTGGCCGCCTGTAGAGGTGCCCACAAATGGCTCCCCGAGGGGAGGAGGCTGGGGGTAAACAAGGGTTCTCATCGGTGCAGCAGAGACAGCACTGGAAATAATACCCACAGTTAATAGCATAGACACACCAGCCCTGTGCTAGCTTGGGGAAGGACTGCTCTCACTGTTGTTACAGAACCGTTGCTATCACTACCACTTCCACCACCACCACCATCACCTTTACCATCTTCACCATCACCGCCATAATCATCATTCCCCAGCATCATCACCACCATCACCATAATCACCATCATGATCCCCACCACCATCATCATCACCATCATCATTATTACCACCATCATTGTCACTATCATCATCCCCACCACTATCATCATCTCCACCACCGTCATCCCCACCACCGTCATCATCACAATCCCCACCGCCATCATCCCTGATGCTCCGTCCAGGCTGTCTCACACGTGGGGTGCTCTTACTGGTAGAAGCCCCCGGAAATGATTCATGTCCCCTTTGTTGTATCACCATCAGCCATGCTTCCAGACATCTTTAAGGGGTGTCCACGTAGACGAGCCCTAGATTTCCCTGTGGGTCACCCGTGTTCTGTAGAAAGGGAGCCTTGAGGCCTCAGCAGGCATGTCCATGGGGCTGTATGGGTTAGGTGGTCGCTGGCCCTCTCTGTGCTGTTTGAGCATTGGAGAGGGAAGACCAAGGCCACACAGGGCTTGAACTTCCCCGTAGTCACCTAAGGCTGGCCCTGAGCTGCTGGGGGTCATAGGGTCGTGGGCAGCCACTGTTTTGCTGAGGAGGCAGCTGGGGAGGGCCTGTGGAGCTGAGCCCCAGGCTCCGACTTACACCTGCTCCGGGCAGCCGCCGCCTTGCCTCAGGGAAAGCAGCCTCGTTAGCACAGCTGCCTGCGGCCCTGGGTGCAGCCAGGGGCAGAGAGGCCTCGTTACCTGCTGCAGCCCCCCACATGCTGTGGACAGCCATGCATACTCCAGGCCAGGCTTGCAAAGGGTGGGGACTCAACCACTTGCATATGTCAGGGTAGAGTATGAGACTCCAGCTTTCACACTGTGTACACACCAAGGTATGCACACACCTCCACACAGTGTGGGCATGCATATATGCATACACTCATGCTCACCTGCACACACAGGTGCATGACAGCTGACCTATGCCCAGGACACAGAACACAGAAGCACAAATGCATACAGACCCAAAGGTGTATGCATTCTGTGTGGTCCCAATCAGACACTTAAACATGTGTACCTTGAAACACATGTGACCTAATATGGCTCTTTAGCCAGAATGCACACTGACTAACCACAGACCCCCATACATATAACCATCATTCACACAGGTGCCTGCGTGTACTGATGAATCTTTACATACATGACACACAGGCAATGTGCGGCTCCTAGGTGTACATGGCTTCTAGATGTACATGGCTCCTAGGTGTACATGGCTCACAGATACACGAAACATAGGGTACAAGCAACTCACAGGTGCCTATGGCTCATGGAACACATGGCTCACTGGTGCACACAGCACACACATGTCCACATTCTGTTTATGTGAAGCCCCATCTGTCTTCTCCAGAAGCACCCTAGTAGTTTGAGGTCCCATCTCTGCCCCCCAGTCCTGGTTGACTCCCGCAGCCTGCCTTGGGCCAGGCTCTCCTTTTTAATCTCATTTTACAGTTGGGGAAACTGAGCCTCAGACTAAATGAGGTACTTGGCCAAGGCCATTGTGCTGAGCAGACTGGACCTGATGCGGTGGTGGCATTTAACTAAGGGTCACATGAGAATCAAGTCCTTGGCTGTGTGATCTTTCTGCGTGTCCACCCTCTCAGCTTTTGTCACTGCTGTTCAAGATGCTGGGACAACAGGAGCTACTTTGTGGCAGGGGAGTGGGGTGCACTGTTAGAGGTGGCAGATATCCCATGTGTTAACATCACCATCATAAGACCTGCGGATCGTGGGAAGACAGGCCACAGCTGCCATTGACGCAGCCTTAGGAGGAACCAAAAGCTCAGATCCTGTGCCTTGGTCTCTGACCTGGGTATCAACAGCACTCCCCCAAACCCACATAAGCTGCCCACGGCAGCAGCCTAGCCGCGAGTAGAACTGGCCCACAAGGGTTTCCTGCACAGTGAGCTGGAGGGTCGGCCCTCAGCCCCCACATGCAGAGGCTGCGGTTATGGCAGCAGAGAGGGCCAGGGTTGTGCCGCTCACTAAGTGCCAGGATCCGCCAGCCGGAGCAGCCGCTGTAACAGTGACTTAGTGCCGAGGTAACAACTCTCGTATTCTTTTAGTGAAGCCTAAAAGGTGCCATTAAACGGGATATTGAGGTTAGGAAGTTGGAGCGGAGAAGGTTAGACAGTATTTATTCAGATTTTCATGGGCACTAAAGTCTCCTGCTGAGCTTGCCGCCCATCCTGGCTCCCACAAGGCTGGGCCCAGCCTGACTCACCGAGGAGGCTGACCTCATGAGGAGGCAGGCTGGGGCTGAAGCCCATCCCAGCCTGCCTCAGCAGTGACTGCAGCCTCTGCCTCAAGCCTGGTTCGAGGAATTGTCCAGAATCCCAGGGATTTCAGTTGTGGAACAGGACTTCGATGAGATCATGTGTGCACAGCTCTGTGTCCACAGTAGGTACCTCTAAACGCAGTATTCTCCTTCAGCCTGATTGCTTTTCTTCTCCTTGGGAGCCCTAGAGAGGCCAGCTGCCGGTAATGAGGTGGATGGGGGTGATGGACACAGCTGGACATGCTGGGTGACTGGGGAGACCAGGTGATTCTGGAGACCCAGGGAGGCTGGTGCGTGTGACTGGGTCTGCAGAGGACGAGATGGAGGTAGACCAGGAAAAGCGGCGGGGGAGGGGGGAGGGAGGATTCCAAGGAGAAGCCAGTGCCTGTGCAAGAGTCCTGTGGCAGGTGGGAGAAGGGCAGCTGGGAGTGTCGGCAAGGGCTGAGCTGGAGCAGAGGTGAGGGAGGAAGGGAGAGACGGGCTGAAGTGGGGTGGGCCGGGAAGCAGTGCCCAGAACAAGCAGTCGTTTGAGGGGGTCCTTTGCCTGTAGTCAGAGGCTGAGGAGCAGGGGGACCCCTTGGACTGGACCCAGAGGGTGGGGACAGAGCACCGGAGCCAGGCCTAGGGCAGATCAAGAGGCTACATCTGTGTGCAAAGGAGGGATGCCATGTAGGTTAACGAAGTGGCGCGGGGCAGGGATGCTGTCCTTGGGGACCGGGCGATGAGCGTGCGTCTGTGGGGTGCATCAGAAGGTCCAGGCTGGACTGTGAGGTCCACTTCTGCTCCTTTGGCCGGGCTGTGGGTCCCGTTATCCTAACATGGCAGTGTGCTGCTCAGCTCTCTGACCTGTGCAGGGCTCTAAGAGGCCAGGGGGGCTGAAGGAGCTGGAGAAGTAGGACGCTGCAGCGGGATGCTGGGGGCCGGGCTGCCTGCCCAGGAGTCCTACTTGCTATGTGATGTTGGCACACCGCCTGGGTCTTTGGGTCTCAGTTTTCTTGCCTGTTAAGTGGGAAGGATCCTTTGCCTTGCCCAAGGCTATGTGGGAAACTTACAGCAGACATGTTGGCCCATAAATATGGAGGTGCTGCTGGGTGGAGGTGCCGGTGGGACCTGGAGAAGGGCAGACAGAGAGGACTGTCTGAGTGGGGTCAGGGAGGGGTCTTTCACAGGAATCTGACCTGTCTTGAATTTCTTGAGAGCTGTGTGTCCAGTGGTGATAATCAAAAGAGCTTTATTAGCCAGGCACACATGTCTGAATGCCTGGACCCAGGAGGTGTTTTCATGTCCATTTTATAGATGAGGCTCAGAGAGGCCAAGCTAGTTTTCCCAGGCCACGCAGCTGTGTGAGGAATTGTAAGAGCAAGGGTTTGGACACTGGGATTCCAGGGTCTGTGGCTGCAGCGGGCGTACCTTTCTGTCTCAGCTGCCTCAGCCATCCCCTGCAAAAGGGAAACGTGGGTTCTGCCAATCAATACTGTTGGGCAGAATTGGGCAAACTCTCCAGCACTGGGGCCTGTGGTATGCTGTGGCTCTGGAAAGCCACGGTCCCTTCCTGCCTCAACCCAGTTTCCACAGAAGGGCTGCTCACTGCTCTAAGAGGGGGGCGAGGACTCCTCCACTGGAAATCTCTGTCCTTGGTGGCCCCAGTTCCCTTGACCTGAGTCCCTTGGGTGAATTCAAGGGGCCTTCTTCTATGACACCCAGCACTGTGCTCAGCCCGGTGGGGGGGGCAGGGCTGCTTCTGAGACCCAAGATCCCCAGGTCTCCTGCTGCACAGGAGCATCTCAGGCCCCATCCTGCCCCCATGGATCGCAGAATGACCTCTTGGCTGAGGCTGGCCTTGAGGGATGGGCTCCCGCTGGGGCAGGCGTGCGCTGCGCACTGACACCTGTCCCGTACAATACCCCCAAATTAGAGGAAACAGCTCCCCAGTCAAAGGCAGTCCGAGCCCGGCGGGGGCCGCGCGGAGCCCGGGGAACACTATGTGACTGATTTCAACTAATTACGGCTGGTTTAATATTTATGGGGCTGGTGCCAGAGGGTTGCAGGGAATCTTCCAGCCCGGCAGCTGCCATCACGCAGCCTGGGGGTAGCGGCACCCAGCAGGGGAAGCCAGCTTGCATCCAGAGTCCTGGTTGGCTAAGCCCAAGTGGGCTGGCTCTGCCAGTTTCTGGAGGCTCAGAGAGCATCCAGCCACATGGCACCATGTACTGGGTGCTGGGATCAAAGCCTGGCACCCGGGTGAGGGGTCTGAGCAAACTCAACCTGTTACCCAAGTTTGACTTATCCTTTCTGTGTGACCATGGATAAGTGACCATACCTCTCTGAGCCTCAGCTGCCCATGTCTATAAAATAACGTGTTTGTTTCCTGGTTCTGTGTCACACACTTCTGTCCCCCTGACTGAGCTTCTTGCTACCCTTACCCCGTCACAGACTGGATCCATTGAAACCGCAATCCTGAATAAAGACTTCCTCTCTTTTTCCTTCTTTGTAAGTATTTTCTTTTTATTTTATGTGTATGAGTGTTTTACCTGTGTGTCATGGAATGCCTGTGGAGGACAGAAGAGAGTGTTGGATCACCTGGAACATGAGTTACGGATGGTTGCTAGCCACTATGTGGGTTGCTGGAATTCAAACCCAGGTCTTCTGCAAGAACAGCCAGTGTTTTAACTGCTGAGCCATCTCTACAGCCCCAAGACTTCGTCTCTTAAGCTGTTTCTATCAGCTAATGTACAGGGCCGGGAAAGGAACACAGGATCCTTTCATCATGCTTAAGGCTGCAAGGTGCCTGACACAGTGCCAGTCTTGCTCTGTGAACTGACTGTGTGCGCCAGGGCTTACAGGTTTGAAACAGCCACTCATGAGATGGTGCTGGGAGACAGAGCTCCATACGATGCCACGTCCTCATGGACTGACTAACGCTGCAGACAGTGTTGGCTACTCAGAGACTTGCCCTCCCTCTCACGCACTCTTTCTTACCTCTCCACGTTTCGTCAGTCATGGGGTGAGGCAGCAATGTCCCTCCCTAGACGTCCCTCCCCAGACACCAGCGCCTCAATCTGGACTTTCCAGCTTCTGGAACTGTAAGGGATTTTTTTTCCTTTATTTTACATAATTTTTGATATTCTGTTATAGTTACAAAAATGGACAAAGATATCACACCTATGAATCTGAAGACATACACTTTGTGGGGTTGAACTTGCCTGTATCAGTAAACTACAGTCTTGATGATGCTGTGTAACAAGTGAGCCCCAAACTTGGTTGTTTAAAAGAGGCTCCAGTGATGTTCAGAGCCTGTGGCAGGCTGAAGGTCAGTTCATCTAGACTGGCCCAGCTGGATGTCCCTGGTCATCTGTGTGGATTCTCAACCATGTGACTCTTGCTCTTGGAACTAGCTGAGGCATGCTCTTTTCTGGCCCAGGCAATGACTGGGCTGTGGGAGTTTATCGAACAACGTTGACATTTAAGCTTAGGATTCCCACGGGGGAGAAGGTACTGGGTTCATTTTGCTGAGATTCAGAAGCTTGCTGTGTTAATGGGGTCCGAACTCGTCTTACCCAACACACATCCTGCCCTGACCTCAGTGGCTTTTTTTTTTTTTAAATTTTTATCCAACACAGACCCTGGGCAACGTGAGTGGAGAAACCGAGGGTGCATAGAAACGGAGACTCCAGAGCCGTGCGCCTCCACACGGACTGTCTGTGGCTTCCCTGAGCACCCTCCACCTCACTTCTGCGGCTCTGTGATGAAGCTGCTGACTTAGGAAGGGCTGGGTTACGTCCCTGGCTGCTGTTCTGCCCTTGGCCTCAGGCTCTTCTTGCCCATGAGCTCCTTGGCTGTCTTTCTGCCCTGAGGCTCTGGCACCCCAGGCTACCCCTTCCTGTGTCTTCCCACTTCTGCCACAAGAGCCTCCTAAGTCTGGTTATATAGGGTCCTGCAGGAGATGCCCCCGCCGCCCCCCAGCTGACCTGGGGCCACCTTATGGTGCAGGACCCAGGGTGTCATCTCGATGGCCCCTCTGCTGACCCTTTCAGCTTTCCGAGCCTCAGTTTCCTTGTCTATAAGATTGGGGGGTGGTGGTTACATGCTTATGGGGACTTCAAACTTGCTCTCATCCTGATGTAGTGGGTGCGGCAGAGTCTGCTCTCCATATGTGTGAACTACTGTCATTGTCACTGAGCCCGGGAGGGACAAAAGCTGAAAATGATAAACACTGATGGCTTTACCATTCTGAAGCCTGGGGAATTATCTAAATTCCGTTCCAGACTTGGGCGTGCAGAGGCGGGGGAATCCTGAGGTGATGCCGCCCCATGGCCTCCTGTTTTTATGCAGATGAGGGGTCAGAGTGGTCCCAGAAGCCACAGAGACCACAGAGCCAGCTGCTGATGGGCTGCCCCTTTGGGCTGGGGGTGTCAGTTCTTTTCTGGGTCCCCTGTGGGCTTCACGGGGCTCTGCAGGGTGTCCTGGGACTAGCAGCTCTCCCTGAGCAGTGGCTGCTGGAGCTGCAGCAAAGTCCCCAGGGGTTTGTGTCAAGGACAGAATAGTGCGTCCCGTGGGTAAATCCCGTCGACGCAGCTTCGAACAGAATTTATCTCTTGTTGGAGATTTCATTTTTAAAGCGTGGCATAGGGAAGGCTTTAAAAATGAAATTATAGCTGGCAATATAAAACCTCATAGGCACTGTATTCAAATTATGCTACAGTAATAGGCCAAGTTCATAAATAAACATTGCTTGTTAACCCTTTGCTGAGCCTCACGGGTGGGTGACTGGGACGCTGGTGGTCCCGTCAGCTGTCCCCAACCTCTCTTCTCTCTCTCCCTCCCTCCCACTCTCCCTCCCTCCCTCTGTCACCCAGTGAGCCTTTACTGTTACCTGTGTTATTGGATCCACCAGGAGAGATCAGAAACCTGCCAGCATCCCACGATGCCCAGGGCAAGCTCCCCAAAAGGCCTGGCATGGCCCCTGATGTCCTCAGTGTCTGTCCCACATGCTGCCTGCATGGATCTTCATCTTCAGCCTGGTCCCTGGGACATAGACATTCCGGAGGTCTCATGAACTTGAGGCTTCTCCTCCTTTGCCCCTCTGTCCCCAGCCGCCGCCTCTCCTCTTTGCTTGCATGGCCTCTCCAGCCATCGTCTGAACTTCCAATCATGACTTCTGCACCTGGTGGCCCTTCCCAGGATCCTCTCTGTTCCCCACCCTTCAAGTCCTGGCTCCCTCCCATGCCCCACCTGATCCCTGATCAGCTCTGTTCCTCTAAGGGGCTGGAGCTCAGTCACTTTTGGACTCTGTGGGTCCAGGTGAGGGTTTGGGGCTGAGGGGGCCAGTGGCACTCTGCCCCTTCCTCTCTCAGCAGGCTCTCACTGGCCATCTGAGGTCCAGAATCCAGTGCTTGGGTCTTGAGAGAAGTGCAATCTGCCTCCAGAACCTGCCACAGCTCTGGAGAGTCAAAGGCAGAACAAGGAAGTCGCCAATATCTGCCAGAGTCATCCTGGGGAACTTGGGTGAGGCAGGGCACCTCAGCTGCCCCCTGCAGAGCCGGATCCCCTCTGGTGCATTATCCGGCTGTGGGAGCCCAGCCCCCACCCATCTCCCATATTCACAGGCTGGATTAGCGCTGCCACTTGGCCCCACAGCCTTGGTATTGGGTGTCTCTGTGGTTTCAGGTAGCCCAGTTCAGGCCATCTATCTGAGTGACCCTTGTCCTGGCTCTCCTGGCATGTGGTTAATTTAATAGCATTTAATTAATTTAAAAATGATTTTTCAGAAAGGCTTGTGGCTGCAGAAGCCCTGGCCAACCCCATCCTCTTCTCCTTGAGGCCAGAAACACGTCTTGTGACTCAAGCCTGGCTCCCAGCCACACCAGCCTCTTGGAGGCTCCACGGTCATGTGAAAAATGCTGAGTTTGCTGTCTACCCACTGGGCATAATTACCCTTCTCATCAGAGTTCCGTGAAGCCCAGGAGAGAAAGGGCTGGAAATCCAGATCAAGGCAGACATAGCAATGGTTGTGCCTCATGTAAAGTGACCTGTATAAGCCAGCATAGGGCACACATGGACACACAGAGCAACACACATGTGTGGATGCATAACACTCATGCAACTCATTAGTGCATGAGTGCAAATGCATGCATGTATACACATGCACACATAAATATATACTCACAAATGCATGTGTAATGCAAAAATGTACACCCATGCAACACATGATTGTGTACATGCATACACATACGTACACAGAGATGCACATGCATACATATGTAGCTCACAAATGTGTGCATGTGACATGTAAGTAATACAGGTATACATAAATGTACACCTGTGCTCACACAAATGAACATATATATATAAGCATGCATATATAACTCACAAATACATACATGTAATGCACAAATGGACACATGCGCACATACATGCACAAACATACACAACATATATGCAATTTTAAAATGCATGTGTGCTCCCATATACACAGTACATTCACAGGCACACAAATGCATGTGGGTGCACATAAATGAGCACACACATGCACAACAAACATGACAGGAATACACATATGAATGCAAGAAAACATGCACAAAGAGCTCAGTGCAAACACACAACACAGAAATGCATACATGCATGTACACATACGTACACACAACACACAAGTGCACACATGCATACACTGAGAGTGTATAATGCAACACAAATCCACACATATGCACACACATACACACATGTGCACATATGAACAGTACTTAAAAAGCTCACAAACATATGCATGCACACATACATACACAAGCATAATGTGCACACATTACACATCCATGTCTATACACAGAGCATAATACAACACATGCAAGCATACATGTACACACACATGTACACAGATTACAGTGCACACACACCACACATGCACATGCACACTTGTGTACATACACACCCAAGCATACACCCACAAGTGTGCATACATGTGTGTATATGAATGCAACTCAAACCTCTGTACACACATGAACGTTGCACATATATACATGTGCCTACACAGACGTACACATAGGTCAAGTGCACATATAAGCACACACAGATACCCACACACATGCCAGGCACATACACATGTATACACATCCATGTACATGCACAACACATGCATGTGACACAGATGCATGTATGTACACACCTTCCACATGTGTGTGTTCTTCTGCTGCCCTTGCTCTTCAGGTTTCCATGGTTCTAGTTGTGACTCGAGCGCTGCCTTTGTGTGCACAACCAGAGGCTCTCTACAGCAGCGTTCCCGTTTCAGTTTTCTCTGCTTTGAATTCAAAGTCTCATTTCACTTGAGACTTTGCTTAATCATCATGAATTGTCTCATCTTCTGTATTTGTGTCAATCACTTAATTAATTCACTGCATTGGTGTCTGGTATCCACCACCTGGAGAACTGCAGAGAGCTACACAGATCCATGTCAGGAAGCGGGCTTCTAGGAGAGGGGGTTACGATGGGGATCAGAAGGTGGGTGGAGAGCCTCGGGAGCCTTGAGGGATCCATCCAGAAGACAGGGAAGTTGTTTGTGAGGATGTGGACTTCAACCCGAAAGTCAGATGGACCCGGAGACACAGCGGAATCTGCAGACCTGCCTTGGGTCTCCTGGGCCACAGGCTCTGAGTTCTTCTGTAAATGGGCTGGCCCTTCTGGCAGCTGTGCTGTGGGCTCAGATAGCTGTGAGCAAGGTCTAGTTTGCTGTGTGATTTCGATGCACTTCACTGGACTGGCCCATCCAGGCATGAGTCTTCATGTTCCTTCTTTTCCCTAGATTCAGTCAGATCAGCCAGGTGAGCTGGGGCTCCAATAGAGGATGAAAGAACCACAATGTGGGGGTGTGGGGCTCCCTGTGTCTCCTGGAGGAAAGCCCCCCAGAGAGACCAGAAAGATCAGCACGAAGATGGAACCCACGGCCTGCAGGAATCAGTGCTTATTTGGGGCTTGGCTGCTCATACTAGTGATGTCATCTTCCTGGGTCTACAACGCGGCCTCCAAGGCCCCTGTGGCTGCTTCAGTGAATGGAGTGCAGCACCCAAGACAGACATATGATTGCTTCTTCCTGGAAGCATTTGGGGCCTCTAGGCCCTGCCTCGTCCCCTGCAGTAAAGTCAGGACCTGTGGAGGATGCTGTCTGGTACCTCTCACTGGACTCTGCGGTCACTGGTCTCCATGGACAGGTCAGTCTCAGCTCTCACTCAGTGCAGGGGACACAGACTATGAGCTGGACAAGGGCCTCAAAGAGAGGCTGAGAGGGTGGATCCCCAGAATCTGGACTGGAGGCTTTTAATTAACCTTGCAACCAAAAGACCTACCACAAACAAACTCACTGAACCATGAGCTCTTGTGACCTGGGCACTTGGCCTTGATTTCTCAGAACTGCAATTTGTTGCTCTGTGCCAAACAGTGAACGAATGTGGGTCTGCTTGAGAAGGAACGAATCTAGGCACTGCAAGGCGGCTCATCTCCACTGAGAACAATGGCGATGGAGGAGGATCCTGACCCTGTGAGTGAGACAGTCTAGACTCAGGAACGAAGAGAGGGCGAGGTTGTCCGAGAAGATAAGAATAGATCCAGTTGTGTGACTGATGCTGGAGAAACAGTTTTGAATGAGATTATGAGTGAGGCCTGGCTCAATGGCACAGTTCCAGCCAACATCTGGAGGACTTGGTGCCCTCTGGGTTTGGGCCTACTCTTAAAAATAAAGTCAGGCTGTTTGTTCAGGCGCGACTGTCCTGTTGGCGTGGTGGCGCTGGCCGAGTGTCTTGTTTTGCTTAACACGACGGTGTCCAGTTCCACCTGTCTTCCCGCTGACACTCAGTAGCATTCCTTTTATTGACTAAGTGATGCCCCTTTCTGTTTGACCCCGGGTACTGAGACTTGAACTTGCAGTTTGAGTCTTCTCACTGGTGCCAGCCGGTCATTGTTGATGCAGGGACCCAGGTGAGCCTCTGCCACCCTCCTTTCCTGTCCCGCCTCCTTGTTACCTCAGAGTCTGGAAAGGCCCCTCAGTCTTGTTGTGTATCCAACAGATACACACTGTCTCTTCATTGATCGAGCAAGGGGCTCTTCACACAAGGTTGAGGTTCAATAATTCTCTTTAAAGTTACAGAGAAATGTATGCTTAATTATATTTGCATATGAAAAATAGGGTCTAATTAGTTTGATTGATTATTATTTTAACCCTAATGGCATTTTGAGTATCTGTCCCAACTAATAGCAACTGTATCACCAATAAATCATGGACTTTTTATGGCATGGTCTATTGAGCTGGCTTATGAAATACATTTTATTAATATTCTGGAATGTATTGAAACTGATACAAGTCAAACAACTGCTCATTTATTAAACTGTTTAAATGTCAGTTTTATACAAGAGTAATAATCTAGGAGATGCGCTCCTTGGGAGGTGCCAGTAGGCCATGGGTACTCAAAATGTTAGTTACGTTGGAAAATATATTATGGAGATAAAAGTCCAATTATGTCATTTATTGAATTAAATAAATCTATATTGACTACCATAATGTTGCATGTTAACAGACAAACATTCCTGCAAACTTTTTAATTCTCTGGGATTGATTTCTGGGGTACAATGGGGAAGAGGAGCTTGGGTTTCTGGGTGACCTTGGATGATGGGAAGCCATCAGGAACTTGGGGCTCAGTTTTCCTACAGCAAGCCTCCTGCCCTGTGCAGTTAGGGTGATGGCTGCGGCTTCATCTCAAGGTTGGTATGCTGGTTAGGGCTCTTCCAGGCCCCTCGTGAGCACTGATGCCACGTGCTATGCTGTTCCAGAGGGACACCACGGTGACTGGCAGGTGATGCCTCTGTTCGCCAGGGGCTGACATTGTAGCAGTGACAATGGACCAAAGGCAGCAACGCTGGCTGCTATGGGGTAGACGCCACGGCAGGGAGGGAGGCGGAAGAGAAAGTCAGCAAGGGCCTGGGGCTCACTTCCAGGTGAGGGAAGGAAGGGCAAAGACACTGAGGTTAGAGTGCAGGCTGCTGAGAAAGGCGCAGGAGGAGGAGGGAGAGGCAGTGGGCACCGATACACGCGCCTGAGGAAGGGTGTCTCGGGTTGTTCTGGCCAAGAGGGGAGGCCTGGCAGGGCTGGCCAGGAGAAGAGGGTGGTCCCACGTCCCATTCCCCAAGGGCACCGTGCTGTGGAGAAGCCTGGGTTTCAGATCCGGCTGGCTGGAAGAACACAGCTGCTGTCGTTACTGTGTGACGGTGGAAGGCTGTGTGTGAGATGCTCCAAGACAGTGCCAAGGTCAAGTCGACCGATGGATCAGATGCTGGGGGTCAGGGAGGAAGGAGCCAAGGACAGTCCCCACCCGTGCTGAGCTTCTGGGTGGGGAGCGGGAACTCTGGGTCTAGACAGGTGGGTGGTCCAGGCTGAGCCCCTCTGGGCGCTGTGCAACCTTGGGCGCTGTGCAACCTTAGGCAGTGTGTGCAGCCTCTTTGGTCCCAGCTTCCCCATCTATCACTGGACAGAAAAGCGACAGGAGTGCTTAGGAGTAAATCAAGACTTTATCTACTTATTTATCCATTCCTTTGTTTTTGCTTTGTTTATATTTTATGTGTATGAATGTTTTGCCTGCATATTTTTTAAGTGTACCGTGTGGAGTCCCCACAGCAGCCAGAAGAGGGTGTCAGATCCCCTGGAACTGGAGTTTGAAATTGTTGTTAGCTGCTAGGTGGGTGCTGGGAACTGAACCCAGTCCTCTGCAAGAGCAGCCAGTACTCTTAACTACTGAGTCATCTCTTCAGGGAGCTGTGTGTGGGATGTGTGTGGACTATGTGGGGGTGGTGTCTGTCAAGTGAGTTGTCACCTTGGGGAGAAAGGAGAGGGCGTCCCTAAGGTCTGTTCACAGGTTTGCTACCTTGCTGTGTGACCTTGTCCCAGCCTCTCACCCTCTCTGGCCTCTGTTACCTTGGGTGTGAAATGAGGAGAGGTTTGTTTAATCTCTAATGGCTTTTTCAGAGCCTTAAAAAAGAAATCGATGATTATAAAGCTCTGTGGTTAGTGGGAACCATCTGCCCTCGGCAAAGCCCAGACCCTCCCCAGCCTTTCAGGGCGAAATAAAACAGCAAGCAGACGGCCTGAAAATTGCCACGTCTGAGGCCTTAAGCTCTGGTATCTGCTTTTGTATGAGACTTGATTGAAATTCTTCTGCGATGGCGGCCGTCCCCACCATCAATGCCTTAATTAGAAATGAGGACAGTCACATCGGCATAAATTAAATCAGACTAAAGATGATTAACAAAGTAACGCAAGGAATCATTAAATTAAACCATTGTGCCAAGTCCTCTGCCGATCTATCACAAATTTGGGCTGCTAATGAGCTCTTAATTAGTGAGTTAGGTCGAATAATTCATGCCAGCTACCTCAAAGGCAGCCCTTCCTTCTTCGGCTTTTTACCCATTTTTCTTTTTTTTTTTTTGTATTCAGCCCTGAATACAAACGTATCGGGCTGCTAGACGGACAGTGGCTATTGCTGGCAGATGATGTCATTCTTCTGCAATCACACCCTCGTGGCTCTGGATGCGTCTGCCGCGTCATCTGCTCACACTCTTCAAAGGCTCAGAGAGGTGGAATGACTTGCCCGAGGTCACACAGCACTGAGCGGGCAGGACTGGACTCGGCCTCCCGTCCTGCTGGAGCGCTGCTCTGTGGAGCCCCACCTCCACCAATGGCAGCAGGGCAGAGGTGGGTGTGGGCCAGACTATGGTGTGAATTTGTTGGAAGGGAAAGGGGTCAAGTGGTCTAGCCTGCAGCGAGCAACGTGCTGACCCTGCCCGATTTTACAGCAGGAGCTTTGGGGTCAGGAGCTTTGGGGTCAGGGGCTTTGGGGTCAGGGGCTTTGGGGTCAGGGGCTTTGGGGTCAGGAGCTCTGGCTTGGACACCTGGATCTGTAACTCCCAGCTATGTAAGCCAGTGATTTCCATGCACAGAGACTTGGTTCCTTTATCTGTAATGTTATTGCACGGCATATATGCTGGTGTGGATCTGTGACGGTTCCATGCGGTGATGAGAGAAATGTGCTCTGTATCCAGCCAGTGTTTAATCAGTATTTCCTTTCTTCACCTCTCCATCAATTGCCTGGTGACATGGTCAGCTCTCGCTGTGTAATAAACCCCTGGGAACTCAGTGCCTCTTTCATCAGGATGGGCTGGGCTCAGCCAGGCGGCTCTTCTGCTGAGCCTGGCTGAGCACAGACCACAGTTGACCATCCTCTGTGGGCTGTCAAGACAGCTCTACAATTGGGGTCAGCTGGCTGATGTCTGGGACAAGAATAGCCCTGTGTCTCTGTCACCCGGTGAGAGTGTCCATCCTTGGCCGTGGAAGAGCTCCATTCAGCAAGGGACCTGCTCCAGGGCCGTGTGGCACTAGCTGCTGCCTCTGCCTCATCTGCTAGTCTTAGTGGCTGCCCTAGCCCGGTTCTCATCCCTCCGCCTCCCCAGGACTGTCCATGACCTAAGTCCAGGAGCCCGTGCGCACACGGGGCAACAGGGACCTTGTGTTTATTACTGAGTTGGAGCTGATCCTGGAGGGGGAACCCAAATGGGGCACAGGAACCGATAGGAGACGGGTGTGTCAGCGGAGGCAGAGACCTGGAAGAGCAGGCTTTGCACTCGGAGGATCCCCAACCACCAAGGGACCCAGGTAGCAAAGAGAGGAGAGCAGGAAGTGGACTCTTCCTAAAGCCCCAGAGGACCCAGTGCTGCAGACACTAAG
The DNA here is from genome assembly GCA_035773235.1 of Eospalax fontanierii. Classification (NCBI taxonomy): domain Eukaryota; kingdom Metazoa; phylum Chordata; class Mammalia; order Rodentia; family Spalacidae; genus Eospalax; species Eospalax fontanierii. Next base: position 69,690,165 of record CM069529.1, on the reverse strand, counting down.
CCTTAGCATCCCTAAGACTTAATCTGAACTGACCACTGTCCTTTGGTGCCACATGGCCACAAGCCTGGGTGTGAGGACGAGAGGCACTCTGTGGTGAGGTGCCACGAAGCCACAGGGCACAGAGGTACGGGGTGGGAAGGGACCTGGGTCCTGTTTGGTTGTCTAGCACATCTGTGAAAACTTCTCTCAGATGATTTTAAGAATCATTTCATTATGGTGATTCTAATACCATGTATGGAAAGCATTCAAGTTAGTCATTTCCTTTTTTAAAAAATTGTGGTTAAATGCATGGAAGGAGAAAATGATCATTTACCTACTCTGGAGTGTATCACTCATTAGCATTAAATGTGTGGACAAGGTCTTGCAAATGTCACCTACTTCTAGAACTTTCCATTGCCATAAGCAGAAACTCTGAACAATCCGACAGTGTGTAACTTGTGGAGACTTCTCCATGTGTGACTGTGACCCTGGGAGTCTGTCTGTCCCAAGGTGACTTCCCTTCAAGGAGCCATTGGACCTTTGAGCATTTGTGTCTGGCTCATTTCCCTCTGGACCAGCTCCTCAAGCATCACTCCTTAGCAGCCGGTGGGGGCCAGAATTTACCCCTCACAGCCTCTCCCAGAGGCGTTTGGAGCACAGAGATTCAAGTGGTTTGTGGGAGTTCACATCACGTGTAAGGGAATCCCTGAGCCTGAACTCAGATCTGCTGGACTCTGGGATGGCATGTGGTCCCTGCCTGCTCCCCCCACCTCCTACAGTAGTTGCTGGCCCTGGACCTTGGTGCCTACAACCCAGCCACAGCTCAATACACTGCCCCCACCCCCAGTCGGCCATTAATTTCCCAGCGTCAGGCAGGGCCAGAACAATCACTTCTCCATCGATTCTGCTTCAATTAATTAAAAAATCCATCCAACCACTCCACAGCTTGATGGACTTTGAGGATTCAGAAGAAAATAAATAAATTAGTCTTGGAAGAATGGGGTGTGTGTGAGGAGGAGATGGGGTGCCACGGGGAAGTGCCCAGCCAGGGCCAGCGTTGTGTACTATTTGTAAAAACTTGTGAGAGGCCTGGGTCGCCCCCTCCCAGGAGGCTCGGGGCCCCAGCAGGTGCAGAGGCCCAGTTTTGTAATATTCTTACACATCTCGTGATTCTGGAGTTCTCTGGGTGGTGGGAAACTTAGGTGTTTTCTCACTGGCCCCATAGCAACTGAGGATGTTGAAGCTCAGAGAGGTCTTGTCACCTCTGGGGCTGCACAGCAGAAGCTGTCAGGGAAGGACCTCGGTTCTCTTGGCCCTTGTTTAGGGGTACAGTTCCCAGCTCTTACTGCAGGGCCTCTGAAGGCCAAGGATATGAACAGGCTTTACGGCTTGCGAGTCTAGAATGTTTTCTGAGGAGGTGGACTCCTGGAGCTGCAGAGGGCTGGAAGACTGATTCCTGGATCAGCTGTTGAGACATGGCTTTAAACGTGTGTGCACATTTGTGCAGGCATATGTACATGTGTGTATGTGTGCATGTGCATGTGTGCTTGCACATGTGTATTCATGCATATGTGTGTATGTGTGTAGAAGCCAGAGAGCAACCTCAAGTCTTATTCCTCAGGGACCTTCCACCTTCTTTTTTGATGTAGATTCTCTTTGGTGTGGGGCTCACTGGTTAGACTAGGCTGGCTGGCTAGGGAGTCCCAGGAATCCACCTGCCTCTACCTCCTGGGTTCTCCACATCTTGTTGTTTGCGTGGGGTCTGAGGATTAAACTCAGGTCCTCATGCTTGCATGGCAGCACTTTCCTGGCTGAGCTGTCTCCATGGTCCCTTCCAAACTGTTTTTACACTGTGGCCTCCAGGGCAGAGAGTGGGAACAGGGGGTGCAGCTCAGGTAGAGCCTTGCACTTGCCTGACTTTCTTGAAGTCCTGTGTTCTGTTCCCAGCATGGAAAAGAAAACAGTCGAAGGTGGGGATTGAGATACAGAGTAGTTTGTGCATATGTGCGCACACACACACACATGAAGAGGTGCTTTGTTGAACCACAATAAAGACAGGACAGTCAGTGGCCCTGAGGGACAGGCCACTCAAGCCCATGGCTGTGCACCCGGGAGTTTTATAAACCAGTTAAGCACCATATGAAATCAGACCTGCTGGGCACATTTACACAGCAAAAGCCAGCATGGGTCTTGAACTGGCCCTGAGACCTGCCCACAGCTGGAGCCACAGCACTGGTGGATGAAGACAATGGGGAGATTTGTGGAGTCTCTGAGGGGTGCGCTGAGCTCATTATACGCATTTAAATTTAAGCCACACTATGCTGGACCCGCCGCTGCCACACCCAGCGGCCGTTCTCCCGGTTACCAGTTAGGTAACACGAACCCTTACCCCGTTCCATGCTGTGTGGAGTCCATGCATGGAGTTGCTTTGAGCTCTCCCCAAGTCTGAGAGAGGGGAACTGGCTTGTACAGGCCCACACAGACACCCAGCTGGGCTGGAGGGCGAGGCTGGTCCCTCCCTTTGGCAGTGTGGTCTGGATGAGTAGGCATCAGGGATGATGTTTAGGCAGGAAAATGGGATGCAGAGTCACTGCCTCAAACTTCCGCTCTCTGGAAGGTCTGATCTTAGGGTGTCCCTATCCCTAGGTGCCCAGAAGTGAGCAAACATCCCCTTATCTGGCAACGTTCAGTGGTCCAGCTTCTGTGTCAGGATGGACAGCATGTTGGCCCTCAGCCATGCGGCAACAGGGGCCCCTGGTGACAGCCATCAATTTGCCACCTGGCCTCTTGCTGGCCAGAAAGGAGAGTCTGCAGGTCTTGGGAGCCAGGCTAAAGGCATCGTGGCTCAGAGCCCTGTAAAGTGCAGAGACCCATGAACAGAAGCAGTGTGTGGTGGGGATACTGGCTAGGCCTGCTATCCCAACCCCCTGACCTGCCTCCTGTTCTTCCTCAAGGCCAAGTAAGCGGGTCGGGGGAGAGGGGGGAGTGGGGGAAGTTGACACAGAGGCCTGGAGGGCAGGGTCCTGGCCTCAGGCATGCACAGGGAGGGAAAGAATTTTCAGTTGTATTAATATTTTGCAACTGGCCCTGCCTGTAGCTCCTAAGCCAGTCTGGCCAGTGTTGGTCACAGTTTTCAGGATGGAGCTCCTCACACCCTTGAGGGTGTTTCAGGAGCCCAGCCAGACAAGAGAGAGGAAGGTCTATACAGTCACCAGGGAATGGCTATAGAATTTCTTTTCAGTTTTGTTGGTTCAGTTACACAGATTGCTACTAGGCAGTAAGAAGGCCAGGTGACTGCATGTGGCTCTAGAACTTCCTAAGTAGTGTCACTAAAAAAATTAAAAATGGGGCCTGGCCTGGTGGCACATGCCTTTAATTCCAGTTCCCTGGAGGCAGAGGCAAGTGGATCTCTGTGAGTTCAGGCCAGCCTGGTACATAGTGAGTTCTAGGCTAGCTGGGGCTACAGAGAGACCCTGTCTCAAAAAGATTAAACATTATAGATAAAAAGGGGGCTGGAGAGACGGTTCAGTGGTTAAGAGCACTGGCTGCTCTTACAGAAGACCCAGGTTCTAATCCCAGCACTCACATGGTGGCTAACAACTGTCCACAACTCCAGTTCCAGGGGATCCGATAGCCTCTTCTAAGCTCCATGGGAACTGCATGCACATGGCACATTTACATACTTGCAGGAAAAGCATTCATACACATACAAAAAACAAATAAATGTAAAAAAAAAAAAGTAAAAAGAAACAGAGGAAGTTAACTTAATAATGTGTTTAATTAAGACAGGATATTTTAGCTGAATAGGGACTTTGCATGAGTGGTGGCCAAGGAGGCTTTTAACCTTTGGGAGGTGCTTCTCCCTTCTATTGTGTGGTCCTGGGGATTGAACTCAGGTCATCGAGACCGGTGGTGGACACCCTTACCCACGGAGCCCCCTCACTGACCCAGCCTCTGTTTTATTCTGAGGCTCGTTTGCATTTATGGACCGCACCTAAGTCACGTGACGCCCTTCCAAGCCACCGGGACTCTGATGCCCTGTGGCTGCCACCCTGGCCTTGCTGTTGCAGGGAGAATGCAGACCTGACCTTGCAGCCGAGCGGCTGAATCCCTTCTCCCCACCTGCAGCCTCTGCCTTCCCCATGTGACTCTGTGAGCTGAGCTGTGAGGCTGTGAGGACACTCTCTCCGGTGACCCTGGAGCCATGGCATGTGTCTGGGTTGTGATAGTTGCCCAGCCTGGGAAGGAACCCCTTCAGAGCTGGGAGACTGACCCCAGGAAGTTGGGGTGGGGGCTACTGCAAACCACACAGAGTATGCTGTGACACAGCCAGGTAAATCCAGTCCCCTGCTCCTCCCGGTGGGTGCCCCTGCTCCGTCTTCACTGTCCCACCTGCCTTCCACCTCCCTCCACGCAGCCCCAGTTCCCGGCACTAAAGGCACACATTGGGGTGGAGTTGTGTTTGGAGATGTCCATGCCACGCACCTTTCCTCCTCTTTGGGCTCCAGTGTTTTATTTATTTAGTTATGTATTCATTGTCATCAGGTTGTCGAATTCCTTCTTATACATGCTAAGACATCTGTTAAAAATGCAGAGGAAAAGGAGGAGGTGGTTGGTTAATTAAGCTCCCTGGGCCGCGCCTGATGGCGTGAGTGGGCCGTGAGTACCACCTTCGGTTCTACCCTGCCTGAATTTAAATTCCAGACTGAGTTTCACTTGCTCTGAGCTAGGCATCTGGCCTCCTCCCTGTGACCAAGGGGTGTGGTGGCAGTCACCGTCATCCCTGTTTGAGCATCCTTATGTTGGGGTAGAAGAAGCCTCACTCGAGCCATCCCTGGCCAGAAGGGCCCAGAAATGAGCCCTCCCGATCTTTCCAGACGGTCTGGAAGCTTCCTTCCCATGCACCACCGTGTCTGCCCTGACACCATTAGTTTTATTTCCGGCGGGAAAGCATCAGGGGTGAAACAGACCCTCTGTGCTAAATGACGGGAGCCGGGGATGCTTGAACACAGAGCGGAGAAGCGCAGGCCTGGAGACCGGCTCCGAGGGAGCCTCCTATTCCCCTGGTGCCCGGAGCCCAGAATCCTCTGCGGGGATTTCTATCAAGTGGAATATTTAAGGGTAAGGGGCACGGGTCTCGTCGGCGGCCTCTTCTCAGGGACGTCACCTCGCGCTGTCTTGAACGAACATGAGTGACAGGATCGGCTGAGCGCAGGGAAGGGGAGAACACGCCAAGATTGTCAATTATGCAAAAGAATTGCTTGTCCAAAAGAGTGATGTGTCTGGCTTCCTTCCTCAGGAGAGGTTCAGTATTCTGGCCCAGGCTCTGCCAGACTGTGAGATTTTTCTAGAAGCACCAGGTGGCGTGTGGCTCTTTCTTGTCACGTGTAATGGCAGTCCACTTGGCTGGGGGTCACCTTGCACCCGCTCTAGCAGAGGTGGCCACTGGATCTGGGCTGTGATTGTCTCAAAGGGGCTGTGCTGTTCTGATGCCCTGGGTGGGTGACAGCTTCCAGAGGACATGGGGTGGTGAAAGGCTGTCCCTAGGGCCCATTATGGGAGAACCCCCTGAAGAGTGAGTGCGGTCATCACCTTGTGCACAGTGGTGACAAGCAGCCCCCAGGGGGAGGAGGGCACATATCAATAATGCCTCCCTTTTCCTGGCTCGAAGGTCAGCTGATGGTGCTGATCTGGCTGGACCTGCTGGTCCTGACTGGCTTTGTGTTGATCAACTCTGGTTGCTTCAGTGAGGCCTTGCTCACATGTTCTCTGGTTGACTAGCTACTGGGAGAAGTGATGGAGGTGACTGGGCTCAGGGTGTCCCACTCTCCAGTGGGATAGCCTGAACTTTGTTGCCTGAGGATTGACATTACTGACAATATTCTAGAAGAAAAAAAATACAAAAAGGGTCATATACCTTTAAAGTCCAGGCTTGCAAAGGGCATGATGTCACTGCTCCACCCTCTGTTGGCCTGGCCTGGGCAGTCTGGACTCTGGGTGGGGGGAGGTTTGGTGTGATGTGTGCTGTATAGGGCAGGTGAGGGTGCAGGGGGCTTTGCCAGCCACCCTCACTACAGATGCCCCTGTGTGGGATCCACTGGGGGCTGCATCAGAGAAGACTGGGGTGCTCCAGTCCCCAGGTTGGGAATTGGATGGTCTACAGGGGTGGGGGTTAGGATACATGGTGGAATGTGTGTTCAGCATGTACAAGGACTTGGGTCCCATACCCAGCACCCAAAAATAACCTAACAAAACAAACTGAAGAAAACAGACTGCCTCATTGTGTGATCCTGGATAGGCCTGGGCAGTGGCAGGAGCTTGGGATAGGATCCCTGCACTCCAGGACGGGCAGGCAGGGTGGAGGAGGTGCTGAACCATCAGGACAGGAGGACCCCAAAATGTGATGTGGAGGGGTCTAGGAGGTGGCTTCAGTGTTTGTGGTGGGTGACTGCTGAAGCTGATACCAGGCAATCTGAAGGCAGGATCTTGGGCCTGGCTTTGAGGACAGAAGAGCCCCACGCAATTGCAGAAGGTAGAGTCCTGGATCCTGGTGCAGCCAGCACACCCTCCATCTGCTGTGCAGGGCCTGGCTCAAGGGCATGAGGCCCGGAGCAGAGGGGTCAGTGCGAGCCTGAGTGTGCAAGCTGGCCAGGCAGTGTCTCCTTCAATCAGGGGTTGTGGCTATCTCTAGTCACTTGTTTATTGTCTGTCCTTCTGCCCTCAAACCCTGTGCATCCCGTGATGAATGGGGACTTCCACACATATCTTCTCACTGAGCTCTGGCTACACAAGCTCTGTGGCTGGCCGAGACGGGTGTGCATTGTCTTTATAGAATTAGCCACAGCGCAGCTTACATGGGATGCTGAGTAAGCCACCTCCCTTTCTCAGCCTCTCCCGACAGGTGTAAGCTGGGCCAGGCTAGCCCCTATTTCTGGAACTCCTGCCCTGGAGCTAGGACTGGGCCATGTGTGGGAGTTGATGGCCAGGGCAACTTAGACTTCCTCACCTGTGGAGGATGTCAGGACCTCCTCCCAGAGTGAGACTTGGATCTGAGAGAAGTGTTGAGCAGGTAGTAGGTGGCTCAAGGGCGGACAACTCAGGCTGTGTATTCTTTCCAGCCTGGCCTTCAAGGCCTCAGGAGAATGGCTTGAACATAAAGCCATGAAGAATAATGTGGTCAAGATGCTGAGCTGGGGTCCAAGTGCCAAGACCTTGTCCTCCCTACCCCAGGTGGATGGACTGTGGTCAGGTTGCTCCCCCAAACCCTAGCCGGGCCCTGGTTAAAATGCGATCACTTTTATTCTCGTAATGGAGACGAAGTTCCCGGGCCTTCAGGGGGCATCAATCCGGAGATTTATTAAGCAATTTAAAATACTATTGTCTTTCAGTTCAGGGTGAGATTGAGGGGTGTTGTCGCAGGACGTCAAGGCAGAGCGGCCTCCCAGCCAGGAGGGGTCCGTACCTGGGACTCAATAGATATTCATGAGCGTTCCCGTATTTAGTGAGGGAAATAACTTAATACCGACAGTGCGGTGGAATAATAGCCATTTCCTGGCTGACTTGCAGGCCTCAGAAAATGAGATTGCAGCGGCTTCATTTTTCTTGTCTTTTCCTGGGTGCGCTCGCTGCCAGAGCGGGGCTCGGATTCTCTCTGCATCTCCAATGAGCTGGGCTGCAGCCCCCACCTGCTGCCACGTCCCAGTCACTCGCCTCATAGTCAGCCCGGGCGCCGTGACCTTGGCCTGGGATTCTTAGAGGCATCGTCCTGGACTGGGTTTACTGGTCCAGGTGGGGCCTGGGGGAGCTCAGCATTTGCCCAGGGGACAGGCAGCAGCCAGTGCACGTTCCATTTCAACATTCATTTACAGACACATTCACTAGTTCATGAGTTCATTCACTCGTTTGCTAATCCAGCCCCTCATTTTCTTGGTATCTATCATGTGCCATCCGTTCATGCTCACGCTGTTTCACTCGGTCTCTATTTAATAGCCCTGGAAGCCGAGCTCGCAGACACAGTGCTCTCTGTCTCTCATGGCTCCTGCGTGTCGTCTGTGGCATGTTCAGGGTGGCTGCTTGCTGAGCACTTCTCAAGTGTCACATGGCCTCACAGCAGGCTCCATGGGACTCTTATTTCTTTGGGTTTCCTAGCTGAGGAGCCACTCGGTCCTGTGAGCGGCTTCTTAAGGAAGGCCATGTCGTTTGGAAGCGGTGGGATGGGGCTGGGACCGGCTTGACCCAGGCTGTGGCCTGCCTTGCAGTCCTGCTGCGCGAAGGCATGGGAGTGTGCAGCGCCTCATGCTGACTCGAGTGGAGCTGTGTCCTGCAGGGTGGGGCGGCTTGCAGCAGAGGCGGGAAGAGAAGAGAGTCAGAGAAACAGGAGGGTGCCCTGGAGAAAAGAGCTCCCAGTGGGATGTGGCTCTGTGAGGAAGAACCCCAGAACCCCTCTAGACCTCCGGCATCCCTCAGGTCCTGTCTGCATCACAGAAGCTTCCCAGGCCCCCTGGCGCCAGCTGAGCTCAGCCAATAGGATCAGGACAAGGAGGAGAGGCTTCACTTGGGGTGGGGGTGGGGTCATCACCTGGGCTGCTCCCACCACACTGTCCTCTGTCACCTGACCACTCCCCTGGTCCTACAGTGGGACGGACATGGCTGAGCAGCGGCTGGCACAGCTCTGCCTTCAAGAACCCTTGGCAAACATCTCCACAGGAACCTGGAGCCAGAATCTCCACTGACCACGCAGTTGCCTAGGGCCACATCATAAGCAGGTCAGAAATCCTGCAGTCCAGCTCAGTGTTTCTCTTGGAAGCCTCTTGTAGATGTTTATAGATTATTGATTATTGGTTGGTTGCAAGTTGGGGTGGAAACAGGGCCCCCCAAGCTCCAGGTACGAGCTCGCCCGAGTGGCACGCTGGCTCTCTGTTTGGATCTTTCGTGATGGCAGCAGAGCTTCCGCCCCCTCCTCCCCTCCTGCTCTTCCCCTCCTTTCTTACTTGGCCCCAACACCCCTCCCCGTGTCCTTATCAACACATCTGAGATTCTCTCAGTCCACCTGCTAATCCAGGGTCACCTCCCTCTTGTCAGTCTCAGTCACATATGCAGGGTCACATTTTGAGATGCCAAGGGGTGAAGTTACAGGCTCCAGGGACTAGGACTGATACCTACTACAGCCAGGAGGGTTTGGGCCCACCTAGAGCCAACCAGGACTTAGGGCAGGTCTGCACATCCACCCACCCAGGGATTCCATGCAGCACCTCAAGGGTATGGCCTAGTTCTAGATTTCCTGTGTGACCTCGTACGAGTCATTCTCTGAGCCTCAGTCTCCTCCTTTGACTTTTGTCCTCTGAGACATGTTGTTGCCATTATGGCCTCCCTGCCATGGAGGACTGACATATCTCTGAAAACATCGGCTCAAACAAAGCTTCTTCCCTGGTTTTGGTGAGGTATTTTGTCACAGTGACATGGAGGACTCACAAACCCTAGGAAGTTCTCCCCAAAGCTGCCACACGGGGACTGTGCTCTCAGCTCCTGAGGCTTTGGGACCCACTCAGCTGTATCCACACCACAGCAGAAAGCAACTTGATGGAGCTGGCCGTGAACCAGGTGTGGGGCTGGAGGAAGGAGGAGATGACTCTGTCTTTTTGTCCTTCCTGGGTGAGTGCCTGAACTTGGTGCCACCTGATAAGCCCCGCTCTGTAAAGGGGATGTGGGGTCTGAGGCCCTTCAGGTGTCCCGTGAGATGTTGAATGGACGCACCATCCAATCTAAGTGGGGGATGTGCCTGTCGGGGCAGGACCTCCTGTACTGGGGATGTGAACAAGTACACGCATCCCAGACAGAACATGACGGCGTGCCGAGGAGATGGTTCCATCACAGCAGAGCTTGGTGGACAGAGTCAACTGGGGTTGTATAGGAGCCAGGGAGACTCAAAGGCTGTTGCTTCACAGATGGCCTACCCCAGCATGGGTGACGATTTTGGAAAACCACATCCCGGGGTTCCCTGTTTGAGCTTCCAAAGGTCCTGCTGATCCAAGAATCTGGTGAATCTTTTTAGTTTCGGGAACATTCTGGGCCTTATAGTTTCCTTTAAGGCCTCAGCCAGCCTCACCCCTCCTTCCAGGATGAGTGTTTCAATAGATGCTCACATAGCCATCGAGGAAACCTCCCCACCAGGCAGAGTGTGGCCTCTGGGAGCAGACCAGGCCTTCTGTTCATGGTCTCCGGGAGCAGACCAGGCCTTCTGTCCAAGACAGTATGAAGTCTGATGTGCCCCAGGCGCAAGGTTCCTTCCCAGCATGCCCTTTCTGCTGTCTTGCCTCTTCCTCTAGTGTCCTGGCTCCTGCGAGCTCCCTTCCCTAGGCTTGCTCAGTCCTTCCCAGTGGTCTGCCTCCTTCCTCTCCCACAGGCCTGAGTTCTTCAGCAAGATGTTATAGCATCAGTTATGTATAGAAGCTTCCAGACAACGTCTCCTGGCTCTGAAACCCCTACCTCTACCCTAAGATTCCAATCTTTGGTCTGTTGAGGGCAGAAGGATTTGATCTCCAGGCCCATTGCAGGCTGAGGTCTGTAGAGTGAGCACTGTAAAGTGGAGCCTCTGGGCAAAACCCATATTCATCTGAATAAATCACCAAGCACCTACTATGTGCTACTGGCCTGGAAAAATTGATTGAAGACTGTGTCTACTGAGCACATTCTACTCATGCTTAAGGAAAGGTCTCAAGGGGATCAAGGGGAATACTGAGACAGACTATTGGAGTAAGGAGTTAATTAGAAGAGTTAATGACAAGGACAGATAGACAAACAATAGCATGGTGTCTGAAGAGAGTTCAGTGCCCAGCACCTGAGTCAGACAGCATGGTGTGGGCTCGGAGGAGAGGAATCAGACCCATGTGGCCGGAGTGGGGTCTCTTCTTACAGCTTTCTGAGGATGGGGGAAGTCTTCCAGCATACGCCTGCAGCCAGGCTCTGATTCCCAGGCAGGAGACGGGGCAGGGGGTGGGGATCAGGATGCGGGGCCACCAACACCCCCTTTATGTTAACTGGCTTTCAGGCCAGAAGCTGTGGCATGGGGGCGTCTTAGCGAGGGGCTCAGATGCTGTCCCTGTAGATGCCTGTGGGCGTGGCTGGAGCAGAGCCGGATTCTGACGTCACATTCTAGTATTACCGAGGGCTGCAGGAGACTGTCTCAAGGAGATGCAGTTACGGAGGAGGGGTGGGCTAGAGGCCAGGGAAGGCCGTTCAGGCAGCTGTGAAGCCCTGCTCTGAGAATGGCGGTCAGAGAGGGGAAAGAAACCCAGGGAGTTTCGCTTCCAGGGGTTGGGCAGGGAGAGTGGATACTGGAATGGGAAAGCAGACATAGCATGCCAAGCCGGAGGTTGGCAGAGTCACAGCTCTACTTAGAGTAACTAGAGCTTACCCCAGCAAGACTTGGGGTGCCAGACTGAGGGTAGCAGGGGTTACGGCTCCTGCCCAGGGCAGCCCTTTTCAGAGCAAGTGCAAAGTCTGTGCAGGGCAGGGCACTGGGTCTCCCCTCTGGCAGGTCTCAAAGGCTGGAGCAAGTCCTCACAGCTGAAGCTCTGGTGTCTGCCTCCCGTGAGCCTCCAGTGAGAGTTGATGGCCAAAGCAGTCTTCCTCCTCTTCTCTCTGGAATGAGCAGCCTCCCGGGTCCCCCGGCGCCTGGTGCTAGCCAGAGTCAGAGCTGAGAATCAGACTTTCAAAAAAGACTTGTGCATGGGTTTCTATAGGTTCAAGTGGGCTCTGATTGGCTGAATGTGTATGTAAATGAGGTATAGACTAAAGACCGTTCAAGAGAGCTGGTAAAGCTTAGAGAAGAAAGCCCAAAGCCTGCTGTTGCTTCATCCCCTCAAAGGTGGGAACCATGCTTTCCCATCTTCCAAGGAAAGCAACATGTAGGGTCCACAGGTCCAAGCATTTTAAGCCTAGGCTTCAGTGGGAAGCTCTGACCATGGCTGGGGGCCATTCCAGCTGCTCTAGCAAAAGCTGCTTACTGGAGGAAAGATGTGCTCGGCTCATGGTTTCAGAGGTTTTCCATCCATCATAGGGGGGAAAGCATGACTAAGTGGCTCCATCCACGGCAATGGGAGTGTAAGGCAGGAACTGTTCACATCCCTGTGGTCCTAGGAGGCAGAGCTGGAGGGAAACCAGGGCTGAGTGTGACCTTCCTGCTGGTGACTTGGCCTCCGGGTTCCACCGCCTTCCAAGGAGCTCCATGAGTGGGGGACCAAGGGCTTTGAGCCTGCACCCATGGAGGACATTTCAGAATTCAGCTATCCAAGAAGACCCGAGGAAGAGCTCTGGGGGCAGATGGCCAGGAGGCTGCTGAGAGAAATTCCCAGCAGTGGGTGGGTCATGGGAGCAACTTCTGGGAGCAACACAGGGGCTGAGGAGATGACTCAGTCAGCGAAGTATCTGTCATGTAAGCATGAAGACCTGAATACCCTCCCAGCACCCATGTAAAAATCAGGGTGTGGTGACTCACGGTAAAGCGTAGCTGTGGGCATGGAGGCACCCAGACAGGCGGATCCCTGAAGCTCAGTGATCAGCTAGCCCAAGAGTAGAGGCACACACGCCAGGAACATGTACGCACACACATGTACCTGCATAAGCACACATACATGAACACACACACCCCAGAAAGAAGCCCCATGTATGTCCACACCCCTTCCTGACAGCAGTGGCCCGCCAGGCCTCAGTGCCCCTCCCAGGCTGAGCAGACCACAGCCACCCACGCAGGATTTTCTTTTCTTTCTTCTTAGAGCAGTGTAGACCGTTGTCATGTGTAGTTCGCTCAGCAGCTCTTCCTGAACAATCTCTGTGCAGTATGTATGGAACATGTACTGTAAAATATTTGTTATCAATGTTCTTTGAATGATTACTGAATTTCACAATATTTGAAAGCACATGTCTGGGGCCAGTGAGATGGCTTAGCACGGAGAAGAGCTTATCTAGAGTATGAGTCTGGTCCCCAGAAGCCAAGTAAAGGTGGGGAGAACTGACGCCATAGCACTGCCCTCTGGCCTCCACGTGTGCACGCGTGAAACAACCCGCGTGTCTTTATTTCCGCATTTTGGTCCAACTCCTTCCACTAGCCCTCCCGCCTTCCATTCCCTCCTGTCTCCCTCCCTCCTTCCTTTCTTCCCTCCCTTCTTTCTTGGGTTAGGTACACGCTCTGTCACTAAAGTTTGGTCAGGCCTTTGGCCATGTTAAATCCTTCTGGAACCCTCTGCTTTCTCCATATGGGACTTTCCCATGGCTCTTCAGAGCACACTGCCTTCCCACTTCCTGGACTTTTAGAACCACCCTTGAAGCCTTAGTGTGACGTACCTCCCCCTCCTCCTTTGTCACTCAGCTGGGAAGCAGGCTCCTCTGCCCTGGAAGCCACTCCTGGTCTCTTTGTAGCCACACAGCATAGAGCAGACTAAGAATAAACATCGGAGGACTGGAAACGGCACTGCCCCCAGGCTGCCACCTTGGCCAGGCTGAAACCAGCTCCCCGCTCCCAAAGCCTGTGCCTTGCTCACCTTCAGCGGCTGCTCTCTTTCGTCCCTCCACCCCCCAGGCTCCTGGAAAAGGCCAGGGCCAGAGGAGAGGCAGTCTTGGAGGGCGTAGCACCCGCCCCAGCAGCCAGGAGTGAAAGTCTCAGGGCGCCAGCACTTCCCGCCACGCGAGCAGAACTTGGCTCCTTCCCTCCTGCTGGGGACTCACAAACTCTGATTTGAAATCTACTCAAGTGTACATTAACCAACTTCCTCTTGGCTCGGGTGGAGGAGCCTATAATTAGAGCAGCCACCGTACCATTTAGTGGGTTTCATCCACACAGCAGAAAGTGCGCTTGCAGAGAGCAGAAGATGCAAACTTGGGACAGCTCTCCGGAGCTGAGGCTCGTGCTTGCCAGGGTGATGCGCAGGCTGCCTGCTTTCTGCCTGTGGAGCAGCGGCTGGCTGAACTGGGTGGGGATGCCACCCGAGTCCTTAAACAGGCTGAGCCCGGAACGGGGAATGCTCACGTTCAAATTCCAGTTCCAACGTTGATGGGAGCAACTTGACTTCCGGAGCCTGCTGCTCCATCTGCGATGCTGTCAGTCACTCTTATTAAAGCACCCCCACCAATAAAATGCCATGCATTTATTGAGCACTTGCTGTATTCCGTGCCAAGTCCTCACACTCTACCTACATTATATTGGATTCCTGAGAGTGCTGTGAGGACACTATTATTAATCCCTTCATTTCATACTTAGGAAAACGGAGTCATAAGAAGTTATGTGACACAAGATCACATAGCTTTTCAAATGACACAATACAATCCTCTTTCTTTACCAATAGTTTCATGATCCATGGCTTCCGGCTGTCCTTTGAGGTTCAACAATATTAAGTGGAAAGTTCCAGAATTAAAGGATTCCAGCTCTTTCTTCTCTCTTCTTGATCTCCCATTATCAGTCTCCCTCCTCTCCCTCCAAGTCTCAACCCTGTGAGCACCTGTGTGCTTGGTACTTTTTCCTATGATGATCTTGGGAACTGACCCTCCCTTCCCTCTCTGTCCCCTCAATTGGTGCCCAGTGGGGCACTGTTTGGCCACCATGTGACCGAGAGTGTTTAATTTTCAGGCTTCTGTCTTCTCAGCTGACGGACGGGACTGTCTCCCTTGATCTTCTGGCCAGAGGGGAACCCAGAGATACTGCCCTGGTCAGGGTTTGTCCCGTGTTGCCCCATTTAGGAGGTTGTTATATTGCACTTGCTGTCACTGTCATTGGATGAGAGACTCTTGTCTCTGGTAGAAGGGACAAGGTTTGTTGTCCAGGTTCTGATGGTTCTAGGCCCTAGTCCCTCTCATGGAGGATGACTCCAAGGTGGTTTCTTGAGCATCAGAGACAGAGTGGGTGGCTGGGAGCACACAAGGGAGGAAGGACATGAGGCTGTGGGAGCCACAGCCACCTAGTGTGCTGGATAGTTTCAGTTGTCAACTCGACAGACTTGGTTAGTAAGAATCTCAGTTGAGGAGTTTCCTCCATTGGCTTGGTCTGTGGCCATGTCTGCGGGGAATTTTCTTAATTGTTGAGTCATATGGTACCACTGTGGGTGGTGCCACCCCTAGGCAGGTGGTCCTGTGTTGTATAAGAAAGTAGGCTGAGCATGAGTCAGAGAAGCAAGCCAGTAAATGGTGTGTCCCCATTGTCTATGCTCTATGTTCCTACTCTGAATTCTTGCTTTGGCTTCCTTTGATAGCAGACTGTGCTTGTAAGACAGATAAACTCTTCTTTCCCTAGTTGGTTTTGATCTGTGTTTTTATCACAGCGATAGAAAGTAGTTAGAGCAGAAGTTGGTACCAGGAGTGGGATGTTACTGGGAAGAACCTGACCATGTGAGGTTTTGGAGGAATGTGGAAGACTTTGGAAGTTTGGACTAGAAAAGTGGCTGGATGCTCTAAGTGGAGTGTAATGGTCCATTCTAGTAGGAGCCTGGAAGAAAGTAGTGCTGAGAACCAAGTAGTTATAGAGAGAAATAAGGACTGAAGCAGCAGTCGGGGTATTTTGGCAAAGCATCCGGCTGCATTCTGTCCAAAGCCTAAGAGCTTGTCTAAGGCTAAGTTGAAAAGTAATGAACTAATTTCTTTGGTGGAGGAAATTTCAAGACAATGTAACAGAAGTGGTGGTATGGCACGTTATTAATGGTGAATACTATGCAGATCCACAGTGAAAAAGAGCAAGCTCGGCAGAGAGAAATGCAGAGTGTAGAGTTTGTACTGAAAAAGAGCACACATTAAGAAGATTAATGTTGGAGCCAAGGCTTGTGACGATGGAGAGGCTCTCTTCGATAAGGAGATCAGAGCCATTAAGGAGAGGCTGACAGATTTGCACTTAAGCAATGGAAAGAGACTCTTCAGGGCAAGACACTGCCCAAATAAACTTCTTTATGAAAGGAAAAAGTCTAAAGAGTTTTCTCTTAGAAAACTGCAACTCACAAAAGTCGCTGGTAATGTGGATGAAGTGGGCCAGGGTCCATCCCAAACTGGCAGCCAAACTTGGCAGTGTTGTCCTGTGGTGCTGACAGATGCAAGAATGAAGGGGTTACCAGTTCTTCCTCTACATTTTCAGAGAGCCACTGAGGCCAGTCAGTACACAGCAGGGCATCTCTGCATGAAGAAGTCTCTGACAGATAATTTTGAGAAGCTGTGAAGGTGAACTCTGGTTGACAGTGAAGACCCCAAGACATTGGAGACACTGGAGCCGTGAAGTATCTGCCAAGGAGAGCTGCATACAAAGCGCGATACCAGCCCAAGAGACAGACGTATGCTGCATGCAGCAAAACTGGATGAGCTGAGCCATCTAAGTTCTTTGTAAATAAAGTCCCAGTCATTGGACATGGAGCTGCACGATTTAATGTTTGCCTGGGTTTTGGTCTGGTATTTCTTCACCATGCCTCCCTGCCTCCCTTTGGAAATGGGAATGTATATTTGACCATTTTATGTTGGAGGTATATAATTGTGCAAGTTGTCTTTTGATTTTATAGGGATTTACAGTTAAGAGATTGCCTTAAGTCTCAGAAGAGACTTTGGGCTCTGGACATTTGAACAGTATTGAGGCTGGTAAAGACTATGGGGACTTTTGAAGGTAGACTGAACGCATTTGTGTTTTATGTGATCATGAACTTGTGAGTGGTAGGGAGTGGAATGCGGTGGTTTGAATGGGAATGTACCCATGGGCTGCACGTATTTGGACATTTTGTCCCCAGTTGGGGGGTTTTAGGAGGTGTGGCCATGCTGGAGGAAGCTCATCAGTGGGGGTGGGCTTAGAGAGTTCTTAAGCCTTGCCAGATTTCCAGTCTCTCTCTGCTTCCTGTGCCTGCTTGAAGATGTGATCTCTTGGGTTTCTGTTCCAGCCTCCTCTGCCATCATGATGGACTCTTCTCCCTTTGGAACTGTAAGCTCAAATAAACTTCATTCTATAAGCTGCCTTGGTCATGGTGCTTTATTACAGCGACAGAAAAGTGACCAATACACAAGGGAAGCATAGACTCTCAGGGCTGTTTGTCTGATATTTTGAATTGAGAGTCTATGGTTTCTGGTTGACTGGGGTTGTAGAATCAGATGATTAACAAGAGACCATAACCATTGATCTAAAATCTTTGCTTTATTTGGACATTTGAGGCTGGTCGGCTGGGACTGTGATTAAGAAGAGACCATCATCACTGAGGGGATCTAGTATGTATAGTGTAGGTAATTTGGATTGAGACGGTCTGGGTTTCAAGGTCCAACTCCACTGAGTGATTTTTTTGTTTTTTTTGGAGACATGGTGTCTTGTAGCTCAGGCTACCCTCAAACTCACCACATAGCCAAGGATTACTTTGAAACTCCTGATCCTCCCGCCTCTACCTTCCTAGGGATTATGGGTATGCACCTCCATGCCCAGTTTATGTGATGCTGGGATGGAACCCAGGGCTTTGTGATGCTAGGCAAGTTGTCTATCTACCAAGCCCCATCCTTGCCCCTAGGTGATTTTGAATGACCTATTTCCTGTCCATGGACTTCCTTTTCTCCATCTCTAAGTTGGGGAGAGTCTTCCTCTTGGTTTGTTGTGAAGAGTGATGAAGTAGTGCTTTCCAAGTGGTGGGAGCAGTTTGCCATGGGAAGGTAAAGATGTGCTTCCTAAACTGAAGGGTGCATACCCAAGTCTTGGCTGCTTGACCCAGAACAGCTGATAGTGATGTCATACCTCAGCTGAGGCATGTAGTCAATCTTTCATCCCTTGGAAAGAAAAGTCTGAGGCACTCCAGTACAGCAGGCAAGAAATGGGTGCTTGTGTCTCTTTGGTGCCTGATTTTGGGGTGGTGGGACCAAAGAGCTAGAGAGGGAGAGACACTTCTCTTCAAAACACAGCTCAAACTCAGGACTCAGTCTCAGCTCTCACGTTCCCTAGCTGGAGATGGTGGTAGTCGTTGCGATCAAGGTGATGGGGAGGCACATGGTGTGGCTGCTCAGGGTCAATAAGGCTGAACTCCTGGTATCCTGTTTGTGCTGGCCACAGTTTCAGCTGTCAACGTGATATACCTGGAAAGAGAGAGTCTCAACTGGGGAACTTTCTCTATCAGCCTGGCCTGTGGCTATACCTGCAAGGCATCTTCTTGGTTGCTGAGTGAGAGAGGAGGGCCCTGGTGCACTGTGGGTGATGTCACCCCTGGGCAGGAAGTCCTGGGTTGTATAAGAGAGCAGGTCGACGGCCGCTGGAGAGATGACTCAGCGGTTAAGAGCACTGTCTGCTCTTGCACAGGATCTGGGTTCAGTTTCCAGTACCTTCATGGTGGCTAACAACTGTCCATAATTCCAGTTCCAGGGGAACCTGATGTCCTATCTGACCTCTGAGGGCATTGTATGACATGGATACACTTACATATATGCAGCCAATACATTCATAGACATAAAATGGAAATAATAATTTAATAAAAAAGAAAAAAGACTGAGCACAAGCCAGGGGAAAAAGCGGGTAAGCAGTGCTCCTCCACAACTCTGCTCCAGCACCCTGGCTCCCCTTAGTGATGAACTGTGATCCAGGTGTATAAGTCCGATAAACCCTGTCCTCTCCAACTTGATTTTGGTCAGAATATTTTATCACTGCAATAGAAAGCAAGCTAGAACAGTCTTTCACCTAAGTCTTGGAGAAGAACGCCACTTAACACAGGCCTCTGAATGTAACAAAACCACAGAATAGCGTGTGGAGTGTGGGAGGGGGTAAGACAGAAGCTGGAAATCTCCAACTTGGCAGAAGAAAACAATTTTCTTTCTTGCTAACTGCAATTATATGAAAATTATGTCAAAACAGTGTGTCTCCCATAGACTCTTCTTTTGGGAGCCTCTACTTTCAGGACCATGGGCAGAAGCACGTCTCCCCCGCCCCTCCCCTCTTCCACTGGGCAGTGGCCATGCCCTCCCTGGCTACTGCATTGGGTCTTGCACCATGCTTTTAGTCTGCCCCTTGTGAGGGTGAAGTCCCGAACCACAGAATCCAACCTGCAGTGGCCCCTGCCTTCTGATGAGGCCCTAGGAAGGCAGGCATTTGTGCTAAGTGAGAATCGCTGTTGGTTTCAGTTAAGGTCTCTTTGAGCCATAAATAGATAATGAGCTGGAAAGAAACAAAGGGAGTGTCATTTCCAAAGCCACAGACCACAGTGAGTTGGCAACTTTGTGCCCTTCGAGCTCCGTAATGCAGGTTTGTGCCCAATTACTGGTCATATCGGCCCTGTGTGATCAGCCAGAAGATGGTGAAGAGCTATCAGGTTCCACCTCAAAGGATGATTAATAAGAAAGATGCCTGTGTGGGTTCCCCCTTGGAGCCCTCTCACTTAATTACAGGGTGAACAAATTAATACATCAATGTAGTAGAGGGCTAATTGTGCAAACAGGAAGTCCCTCCCAGGCCAAGAGAGTGGGGACATAATTCCCATTCCTGCCTCCTTTTAACCTATTTAGTCCTAAGTTCATGCTTGTGCTGTATTTGAAGTTGGTGTGTAGTAGTGACATTAGAAGTTCAGGTTCCCAGGTAGGATGAACAGTCAGCCAGCGCTGCTGAGAGACTCTAGGGAGGAACGTCAGCTGCACTGTCCGGGGAGTGTGGGGCATACAGTGTATAGAGAATGGATGGACGGACAGATGAATAATGCTGGGGTAGCTGAAGCTCAGTTCAACAAAGGCAGAGGTTTGCGCTTTTGTATTCTTGACAGGAACTCAACATTGACAACGTTTGTGCCACAATGGATTCACTGTCCTTTGTTTGTTTTGTTTTGTTTTGATACAGGGTCTTGATATGTAGGCCAGGTTGGCCTCAAAGTCACAAAGCTCCGCCTGCCTCTGCCTCCCGAATCCTGGGATGACAGGTGCGTATCACCAAGCCCAGTTTATATGGAGTCCTTTTCCCATGTGTGTGCATACAGCTTGATTAGATGAATGGACAAGGGCTTGCTGCCCTTCCTCCCTATTCCTAGGAACTACAGAAAAACTCCCTTCCTGAGTCTCAGTTTTCTCTTCCACATAATGGGTATGAAGTTGTAGGGTCACTTTGGGAAGATTAAGTAGTGCCATCCAGGACAAGTGATTGATCCTTACATCCTCAAATGTCATTTGGGATCTGTTGGGATACTTGGACTTAGAGAGATGAGGAAGGTCAACCCTCCCATCTCTGTGGGATGCAGGGCTGGTGGTGCTGATGATGGAGTTAGGTATCATTAAAAGGGCTCAGAATTTTCTGTGATTTCTGCAGGGACTGGAGGCACCCAGGGCTCTCACATGGTGTTTACCGGCTTACTTCAGCAGGGGTCAGAGCACGTGCCTCCTTGGGCCAATGGGTGGAGAAGCTGGACCTTGCAAGAATTTAGCGTGTAGTAGTTCCTAACCCTCTTCCTCATCCTCAGGGCCAACCTGTGAGCAGGAAAGGCAGGACTTTCCTCAGAGCCCATCTGCATGTCCCGGCGGGGGATGTTTTCACATTCTCCTGTTTAGCACTCAGATCACATTCCTGGGAGGTCAGAGAGGTCGTGCTTAGAGGCACAGACACAATAGGGATGAATACCTGGACCTTCTGGGATCTGATGTGTTCTGTAGACACAGTCATGTGGTTTGCGTTCACGGTGTGACAGGTAGGCAGTGGGAGCCTCTGCTGAGCCTGGCTCCTGCTTAGCCATCACTGAACAGACCCTCTTAACACTGGCTTTTCTGGCTTCTTTGATCATGGCCAGGAGGTAGTCAGTTTCCTGTGGACGCAGAGTGAGCTCAGATCTCAACAAATGATGACTCTGAGTTATGAGAAAGAAAACTGAGGTTGCAGTGGGAAGAGGATGTGTTCCCCCACCTGGGATCTTAGAGATCCCGTAGCTCAGGAACCCTCCAAATCAACTCTTCTGTTTGTTGTTTGAGGCAGGGAGTCATGTAGCCCAGGCTGGTCTACAACTCTCTATAAAGTCAAGGCTGACGTTGAGCTCCTGATTGTCTTGAGTGCTGAGATGACAAGTGTTCCCTATCATATCCAGTTTCATGGGGTGCTGGGGATCGGACCCAAGGCTTCATGCATGCTAAGTAAGCCCTATAGTGACAGAGCCACAGCTCCAGCTCTGATCTCATCTCTTTAAATAGCAAGAAACCTGGCTTAGAAAGAGCAGGTATTTGCCCGAGGGCACCCAGCATATGCCTGACAGAGCAGGGTCACCCTCCCTGGAACTTCTAACTGCTTTGTAGATATTTCTTCCCCTCACATCATATACCCTCAACTTTGGAGGGGCTGTAAGACCCCCTCCTAAAGAAAGTGGCAGATTTATGGGTTAATAAACATTTCCAGTGAACTGCTAAAAACCAGACTCAGGTAGACAGGAATTATTCATTCAAATTAACTATAAATTAAGATCAAGCTAATTTAGGTCTATTAAAATGGAAAGCATATTATCTCTCATTCAAAGGGGTTTGTACTTGATGCAAACAGAACAAGTTCCTAAACTTTAGAAACGGTGTTGGATTTTTTCATCTGTGTGGTTAACCGACAGAAAACGGGCCCCTGATTTTAAAACGGAACAGAAGGAGGAGTAA
This sequence comes from Eospalax fontanierii, assembly GCA_035773235.1. Classification (NCBI taxonomy): domain Eukaryota; kingdom Metazoa; phylum Chordata; class Mammalia; order Rodentia; family Spalacidae; genus Eospalax; species Eospalax fontanierii. The sequence continues at coordinate 69,668,607 of CM069529.1, read as the reverse complement.
TTAGTTATGTAAATAATGTGGCATTCTTGTTTATAATTAGTTCAAGAATAAAATAAAATTCACGCATGTCACAGGACTAATTTTCGTATGCAAATGAAGAATCAAAATTATAAACGGTAATAATGCAGTTTGGGAGACGTGACATTCTCAATTTATTATCCAGGCGGCAGTTCCAGCTGATGACTGCTGACATGGGGGACTTGAGAGGTGCTTGGGCCTGGAAAATTCTCACCCAGCAAGACCAGGAACATCTACTAGGATATCTTCACTTGCTACACACTGCCGAAGACCTCAGAGGAAAAGTGCTCCAAGCAGGAGATGAAGTTTTACCCCAGAGAGGTGAGAGGACCCCAGGAGAGAGAGAGAAGGGGGCCCAGAGAGAGGAGGGAGGACCCTAGAGTGAGGAGGACCCCAGGAGAGAGTAGGGAGGACCCCAGGGAAGACCCCAGAGAGAAGAGGTAAGACCCCAAAGAGAGAATAGAGGGCTCTAGAGAGAGGGGGACCCCAGAGAGAGAGGAGGGGGCCCAGAGAAAGCAGGGAGGACCCCAGATAGAGGAGGACCCCAGGGAAGAGAAGAGGAGGACCTAAGAGAGAAGAGGACCCCAGGAGAGAGGAGGAGGTACCCTAAAAGAGAGGTTGGACTTGCCATGTCTGTACCCTCAGTTGGGAAACCGCAGCTCACGGGTTTCCATGTTCCCATTGGGGTGGGCATTTCCTTGGAGCCCTAGCTCTGCTGTTTGCTAGCTGAAGGACTTCTTCGTCCCCTCTCTGCCCTGTGTCCTCTGTGAAGGGACAATAACGCTCTGCTCTGGCTGTGCTGTTACATCGAAGGATGGAGCCCAGGTTGGACACTAACAAAGTTGAACGCCAGGAAGTGGATCCACTCACCTCCTGTGGCTTCAGAAGGGCTCTGAGTTGCTGTGGCGAATGGTTTTCATGAGGCTAATTCTTCTCTGAGCATCCTCTGTGGAGAGCACTGTTGGTGGACACACTTTACTCCTTGGAATGTTGTGTGACTGGACATAGTTACGTGGGTGACGCCATTCCCACTGCCTGGAAGGACAGGAGCTCTTGTATGACAGTTACTGTTGTTGAGCCAGTCCTGTATCCCTCAGTCCTCCAGGATCTTTATTTTGCTCCAAGCTTCGGGTTATTCCTAGAAGGAAGATTTTTGATTCAAATAACATGGGAAGATGGGAAATTCCGGAGGGATGCCCAAAGCATGTTGGGAGGTGGTGGCAGAACGAGCCGCAAAGATTAACGGAATGGACTGTGGAAGATCCACTCATCTGGCTTTACCAAATCGTACCGAATTGTTTCTCCATGCAGCTATAGGACGTGGCCCTCTCAGCCAGAAGTCCTTGTCCGGAAGTTCATAAGGCTGGGGCACAGGCAGCACTTTGGCAAGCATGTCTCCTTGCATTTATCCATTCACCTATCCACTCATCCATCCTTCCAACCTTCCACTATCCACCCACCCATCTATCCATCCATCCGTCTGTCCACCCACCGACTTATCTTCCATCCATCCAGCCTTACATCATCCATCCATTCATTCATCCATTCACACTTCCATTATCCATCCACTCATCTGACACTCTAAAGCTGAGCTAAATAAACCCTTTCTCTTTGTAATCTTGGCAGCCTTAGGCATTTTGTTATAGTGTGAGGGCTGTCTAACATCTGGATGAGTGACTATTCCCCCACCCCCGAGGTTTCAGGGGTAGTAGGAATTCACAATGGGTTGCTGTCACACAGGCATCACAACGGTGGAAAATCTCAGAAAGCCACAGTACCAAGGGCTGTCAAGGATTCAGGGCGGTGAGCTGACAAGACACTGGGCTGAGGCCAAGGCCAGGGAAGCCTGCAGCCTTCCACAGACGCCACAGTTCTTGTGTTCTGGGAGCTGCCACTTCCTGCTCTGAATCCAACAGAGATACCTCCATGTGCCCACCGAGAGACCTAGGAAAAGAGGGTTGCAGCTGACGCCATACCTAACAGCCTCTGGTAGAAACAGCCCAGGGCTGCAATGGGTGCTAGCCCAAGAAATCATGCATTTTCATGGTGGAAAGTGGGATGCAGGGAGAGTGGACACACACAGAAATGGGTCTGAGCTGCACAGACACAGATGTAGGTTAAAGAAGCCAGGGACAGAAGAGAACATAGGATGAGAGTTTACCTGTGTCAACCAGAAAGGTCAGATAAATGAATCCAAGGGGTAGAGGGTTAGGAGGTGAAACGTCTGCACTAGCTCATGTTGGACACTTGGTTCCCAGCACATGGTGCTGTCCTGGAACCTTCAGGAGGCTGAGCCCTGTGGAGGAAATGGGTTGCTGGGGGTGGGCCCTGACATTTGAGTCTGGCGAAGCTTCCTGTTTTGTTTCTGCTTCCTGATCCACAGAGATGTAAGGAAGCAGCTGCCTCCCTGCATGATGGAGCGATCTTCTCAAGGCCAGGTGGGAGCCGACCCGTCTTCCCCACCTTGGTTCTGTCTATGTCTGATTATAGAGATGAGGAGTAGCTGTCAGGAGGGTGACCCGGTTCTCAGGAGAGTGACCTGGGCCTCAGGGGTGACATGGGTCTCAGGAGGGTGGCCTGGGCCTCAGGAGGGTGACCCAGTCTCAGGAGTCTGACCTGGGCCTCAGGAGAGTAACCTGGGCCTCAGGAGGGTAGACTGGGTCTCAGGAGGGTGACCTGGGTCTCCCTGGGTCTCAGGAGGTGGGTGACCCAGGCCTCAGTGGTGACCTGGGCCTCAGTGGTGACCTGGGTCTCAGAGGTTACTTGGGCCTCAGGGGTGACCTGGGCCTTAGAAGGTGACTTGAGTCTTGGGGTGACTTGGACCTCAGGGCACAGGGCCAGGTCCTGTCAAGGGTCCACATGAGAAGTGTGTTACTGTTCTCCACAGGTGCTGTGTGCTGTAAGGAATTTACTGGAAAACATTTATGGGATCCCATTGGGTGCCAGGGTGGCTTGATTCTGGACACACTGAGAACCAAGAAAGAGTGAGTTCTTGCTCTGTGGTCCTTCCTGCATCCCAGTGAAGGACTTGGTCTCTCTGGTGACCCTAGAGAGGAACCTCATGTCCCTCACCCAGACACTGACAGACCTAAACTTTGCCCAGTCCAGCCCTGCTGACCGGGTCCTTCTTCCCCCATGGTCTGTGCTCCCTCTCCATGCCCAAAGGCAAGACAGTCTCCACCAGCCTCCAGGCTGTGTCCCAGCCTCGCCCCATACCCTGGCCTCCTTCTGGGACCCTGACAAACAGGCTGGAGCCAGTGGTGGCCAGGTCTCTCCTTCACAGTCCCAGCATCGAGGCGAGTTTGCTGATGTCATCGAGGAATCCACTTTCCAAACCACAGACTAAAACTCTGTCAACCCAACTCTTCTAGGGTAATTTAACTTAATAACGCCTTTGTTCAAACGCCTGCGCCTGAAGGGCGATTATCGCAGAAGTTATTTTAAGTTGTTTAATGGAATGAAGGGAGTTTCTCTCAGAGCCTCACCTGTTCTTGGCCGCTCACCCTCTGCGCTTCCAGGCAGCTTCCCACTTGCTTGAAGCTGTGTGAAGTTCATCAGTCATTAGCGGGTGTGACCCCCACTTCAGAGGCGACATTGATTCTCTGCAAGAAGCTCAAATGTCTAGGACTTAATTGTTATCACCGATGGGAGGGGAATTGTTATCACTCAGCAGGAAACGGATGGGGCTCTGTTACTGGTCAGAAAATCTGACCGATGGCTCCTGATGTTTTGCTCATGACATCATACCTCAGCCCATAAGAGAAGAGAAAGAAGAGGGAAGGGAAGAAGAACAGATAGTGCTTTCCTGGAGGCAAAGTGTAAGAAGCCAGGTGAGAGCCAGGGGTTCCAGAAACTGACGTGGAGGGGCTCACATCGCTGACTCCATGACTCTGGGCTCATGGCTCTGACTGCATTTTTGTTCCCAGCTCTAAAGGTTCAGGGGTGATTGGCATGAGATGTTTGACAGGTCAGAGACGTGGAAATTCTATGACTCTGCTTTCCCAAGTGCTTGATTTTGGGGTGGACCTCCCATGTCTTTCATGTGGTGCAGTGTGGCGACATGAAGTCGACTAACAGATGAAATTCCTCACATATTGTCTTTCTGTGGTGAAAGCTCTTGTAATAAAATGCGCCCTTCTAGAGACTGAAATATCCAGAGTTATTATTCATCTCAGTTCCCACTTCATGCAGTTGGATGCTCCCAGTTTATTCCTCGGTTTCACCCGCAGTCAGACACTGTGGTGCGTGACTTCTTGCTTGGTTTATCTCACTTAGCATGATATCCTACAGGCTCATCCATTTTGTTTTAAATAGTAGAATCTTCCTTTTCAGGGCTCTTCTGTTTCACTGTGTATTATAGTGGATTTTCTTTGTCTGTGTGTTTGTTGATGGATACTTAGGCTGTGTCTGTGTCCTAGTTAGTGCTGTGATAGAGAGGCAGGTGTCTCCTCATCATGCTCGCCTAAAACCTCTGGACACAGATCTATCTATCTATCTATCTATCTATCTATCTATCTATCTATCTATCTATCTATCTATCTATCTATCTGCTTATCTGCCTACTATCTATCTGTCTATCATCTATTATCTATTATCGTGTATGTGTATGCATGTGCCATGACCAGAATGTGGAGGTCAGAGGATGACTTGTGGAAGTTGGTTCTCTCCTCCTACCATACTGAGTTTCAGGGATCGAACTCAGGTCCTCAAGATGGTGGCAGTCAGCTTTACATGTCCTGTCTTATGTTGAGGGATGTTTCTTCTGTGTTTCTCTGTACCCTGTGGTCAGTACCTGGTTTCTCTCCTCTGTTAGCATGGTGTCCCATTTAGTGATTTGTGTGAACTGAGAATTGAGAGTCTTTGAAAAGTTACTAGAATCATTCTCAGGGTGGAAAGCCTTGGGTTTCTGACCCCACTCAGCCCATAAGGCAATGAAAAGCACTCTGCAGGTAAGAGGGGAGCCTGTGAGGACGGCTGCCTTGCTCACTGAGGACAGCCACCTTGCTCACTGAGGACAGCTGCCTTGCTCATTGAGGACAGGCCGCCTTGCTCCTTGAGGACAGCCACCTTGCTCATGGTTCAAGGCCTGTGTGGGGGAGTTCCTGGACTCACCTGCTTCACTGCACGGCCACGTCTTGTTCTTACGCAGCCTGTCTCTAGAAGCCCAAGGTGCTTTGGGTTCCCTTGCCTGGCCCTGTCCTGTCTTTGGGCCTGACTGGGGAGGCAGAGGTGTCTGGGTTACAGGAGGAGCGTGTTAGCAGTAGACTCCCGTGAGAAGCTCTGAGACCCTTGAGACCTGCTTTCCCCCAGACACAGAGGGACCTGAAATCACAGGGACAGGAGGGGTCTTTGCCGGATTTAAGGACCTGCCAGTGGGACAATTTTGGCCTTTCAGGACACCAGGGTCTCCATCTGGCTACATGCAGAGCATTTCGTCCAGCAGCTAGGCTCAGGTTAGAACTTCATAGAAAGTGAGGTCTCGGTCTGGCTGGTGAATGCAGTGGCCCAGCCACTCGATTCTCCTTTCTTTGGAATGTGAGTCTGCGTTGTGTGACATTTTTCCTGGGGATACACAACACACACATTACTTACCCTAGAAAGGGTACCCAGGACAGAGCAAAACAGCAATTCCATGAAGGTCACTTTGGTGAACCAATGGCTTTACTGAGGTTCTTGAGGTCTGGGTGAGGGTCACTGACAGGACTGGGGATGACTCAAAGACAGCTGTATCTCCAAAAGGCCCAACCTGGCTGAGCACCCCGGGAAGCTGCAGCCTTGGAGCTCACTGCACAGCCTGCGGCCAGTTCAACAGGCGGGAGGGCTCCTCTTGGCCTCTGGTTCAGCTGGTCAGCGCCTTCTCCCTGCAGTAGGCATCTGCTTCCGTGACCCTGGGGAGGGGCCCTGGGATTCTTATTAAGCTTCAGCTTCCCCAGTGTGAAGTCTATCTCCTTCCAGAGTTCCCTGAGCCCTCCATCCCTCAATGGGAATGTCCGAATTCCGAGGGGTCTGCTGCAGCATGTTCTGTGTCACAGGTCCTGTGGGTCACACAGTCCTCTGCAACCTCCTAGGCCTTATTACTCTATGAGGAAGAACCCACTGCGAGCAGACTTGGGGAGGTCACGGCAGATGCACAACGGACTTCTGGTTGTGTTGGATCCTCTGGAACTGGAATTACAGACGGTTGTTAGCCACCATGAGGGTGCTGGGTATTGAACCTGGGTCCTCTGCTAGAGCAGTTAAAATTCGTGACTGCTGAGCCATCTTTCCAGGCCCTCTTTCTGCTCTTAACACCTACTGAGCAGGGCTGAAGAAATGGTTCAGTGATTAAGAGCACCGACTGCTCTTGCAGAGGACCCGGGTTTGGTTCCCAGCACCCACATGGTAACTAGCAGCTATCTATAACTCCAATTCCAGAGGATCTGACACTCTCTTCTGACCTCGGCAGGCAAAACACACATGGTACATTTATACACAAGCAGGAAAAACACTCATACACACAAAATAAAAACAAATAAAAAATGTTTAAAAAGAACCTACTGGGTGCATCTGCCCCCAACTCTGTAACCAGTGACTTTAATTGGATAGCTTGGGTTTGGTTACAGCGAAACTACACCACAAGAATTGGCCAAGGTGGGTTTCCCCCAGGAGACCTAGTTGTTGAATTTCTAACGGCACATGGCTAACAGATGCCTTGCTGGTCTGGCAAACCTTGGCATCTTGCTCTTGCTCTTATTTGTTGCAGACCGTTTATTTGTCTTTTAAGCTGGACTACCATAGAACAGTCAGCTCTGTCTGTGACAGTTGTCCCAGTCTTCATGATCTTGTTCATTGGCTTCCTGTTCCAGAAATACAGCCCCATCCCAAGCTCATGTTATTCATGCCTCAGAACATTTCACTACATATGTGTCCGTACATAATGCATGGCATTGCCTTACATATCCTCAGGTTTGCGTCCACAACATTATGCCATGCGAATCTGCAGCAACTTTTATTTTTAAATATAGTTTATGTTTTTGAAAAGATGTGTCCCTGTTGGAATGTGTAATTCGCGCTCACTCATTTTAATTTCTATATGGTGTTCTGCTGCATACATACATCAACCTTAATTTCTTCTTTTTTTCCTTTTATGGTCATGCAGGCTGGTCCCAAGTTTTGTTCCTATTTCTGCTGCACATTTGCAAAGGGCCTGGGGGTTCTCTACTTAGACGTTAACGTTCTAGTGCAGATTGCTACTCAAAGTGGGCATACCAGTTATCACCCCCACGACTACCTTTGTCAGGGGGCTTAATATTTTCTAAAATAGTGGGTGCTCAATCCAGTTTATGAGGCCTATTTATTTTATTTTAATTCGTGTGTGTGTGTGCATCTGTGTCTGTCTGGGGGTGTATGCATACACGTGTTCAGGTGCCCTTGGAGTTCAGAAGGGGGCATTGGATCCCCTGGAGCTGGAGTTACATATGGTTGTGTGGCACCATGTGGGTGCTGGGAACTGAACCCAGGTCCTGTATAAGAGCCATAAGTACCCTTAGCCTCTAAGTCATCTCTCTAGCTCAATTTTTGTGGGTTAATTTACATATCCCTGACTAGTGAGACTGTTCGCATGTGCACACGGGTTGCCTGGTTTTGACAGCTCCATTTCCTGTTCTGTTCCCTCAGATGGTACTGCTTTATTGTTCTGTAAATCACTTTAAAAACACATAGTCTTGTCACTAATCCTTGGCAGTTACAGACAGTGGCTTTTTCTTACAGCACATGTCTCGTCTCCCAGTAGTGCTTGTTATTATCTTTGACTTTGCCGCCATTTGAGCATGTGACCTAGACCCACGTGTGCATCCTGCGCTGTTTCCAGTCTTTTGTCCGGCTTGGTGTACTCGTTCATCTGAATTGTGCACTCCCGTAATTTGTCACACACTTTAGTTTTCCTTTCCCTTAGGTCTTTGATCAACCTGGAATTTGTTTTTTGTGCAAATAAATGTGTGGCATAGAAACATAGCTCACTTGTTTCTACATGTGGAGCTCACAGCGCATGTGGGAGGCCATCTCTGCACGTCTGTGACGGTTTATAACTTTAGTGCAACGCTCTTGGGTGTTTCCAGTATTCTTTCTAGGAATTTGATGCCTTTTGATATGATCACACTTGTATGATTTTCTTAGATTTGTTTTGAGTTTGTTCGTTGCTGATCTGCAGAGATAAAACTCACGCTTTCAATCGATGCCGTTCCAATGCTGATGTTCAGTTGAGGTATTAATGCCCGTGGCTGCTGGATAGCGCCGTAGCTCTTCACAGAATCACAACAGCATAAGAAAGTTGGTGATTGATGTCCTAGTATCGTTTTCTCTTTCATTGGAGATAATGTTCAGTTTTTCATCATTAAGAATAACGTTTGCTGGGCTGGCAAGATGGCTCAGAGGGTGAAGGGGCTTGCTGCCCAGCCTGATGACCTGAGTTCAATCCCCTACACTCACCTGTAGAGGGAGAGAACTGACACTGGAAAGCTGTCCTTTGACTTCCACACACATGTCATGACATGTACATGGCCCTCTCTACCACAAATAAATAAAATGTAATAAAAATGTCAAAAACAGTGCTTTCAGAGTGGATGAGATGTCTCAGTGGGTAAAGCACTTGCTGTGTAAATATTACAACCAGAGTGTGGATCCCCAGAACACATATAAGTTCAGATGGTTGTGATGGTCCATCTAGGATCTCAACATACAAGGGGCGGAGGCTGGGGCCTGAAGCAAGCTGGCTGGTGGGACTAGCTGTGTGGGCAAGCTCTGGGTTGAATAGAGACCCGACTCTGAAGTGTCTGAGGAAAACTCCTGACCATCATCAGCCTCTGGCCTAATACACGTGAACACAGGTGTGTGTATGTCCTCACACATGTGAGTTCATACACATGTGAACATACATGTAAACTAAGAAAAAGAATGTTTGCTATATATTTGATTTTTAACAGATTAAAGAAAATCCCAATGATAGTTAATTTTTCTTATGAATGAGCATTGCATTTTCTGGTGGTCTTGATTGATCTGGTTGTTTGCCTGGCCTCTCCTTTCCCAGCCTTATACTTCTAGATGACACCGATTGGCATAACGAACCTTCACTTTTACTTATCACTGGATTTAATTGTTGCAAAACTTTGTTGGAGATTTTTGCCTATTAATTGATGAGTGAGACTGGACTGTAAGTTTCCTTTTTTTCCTGGCTTGGATGTCAGAGGTATTTTGGCCTGAGGCATAATATTGGGGAGCGTGTATTCTTTAAATATTATGTGATTATGTGAAATGGTTTGTGTCAAGGGTTGTCTCTCTCTTTTTTGTTGTTATTTTTATTTTATGTGTATGAGTGTATTGCCTTCATGAATCTAAGTACACCCATGTTGTGCAATGTCTGGGGAGGTCAGAAGATGAAGGAGTTATGGATGGTTGTTAGCTGTCGTGTGGGTGCTGGGAATCAAACCCGGGTCCTCTGCAAATACAGCCAATGCCCTTAACCGCTGAGCCATCTCTGCAGCCTGCTTGTCTTTCCTTAAATCTACAGAAGGGTGGGCTGGAACTCCGTGGAGCTCGAATGCGTTTAACAGACTCTGGAGGCTCCTGCTCTACGTCTTCCTTCAGCTTGACTGAGGTGTATTTAGAAGTTTGTCTCTTGCAGTAGAGCTCCATGTCGGCTGTTCCCGCACGCCATCGTTTGCAGGCTGTGGCCTCTGTGCTGGTGTTCTCCGCTGTGGCTACTGCCCATCTTTTTTTTTTTTTCCTCTCTGCTTTTTACCTGTGACTTTTCCTACACTTTATCAACTTTATTGACCTGTTTAAAAAGAACTCTAAATTCTGGCACTAGTGTTCTTGCTTTTTCTTAGTGAACATTTTCTATTTTATCTCTGTTCTTACCTTTGTTTCATCTTTTTGTGTCTGACATTCTTCCTCTGGCTTTTGGGATGGAAGACGACAGTTTAATGTGTCTTTCTGGGTGTGACCTGTGCACTTGGGTGGTCCCCTGGGTCGTTGCACCCACACCCCACAGGCTTTGATGTGTCAAAGCTCCTTACTATCCATTAAAATGACATTACTATTTCCTGTTGGTTTCTTTTCTGGCCTTGGCATTCAGTGCTATTCTCTTATTTCTAGGTACGTGAGGATTTCTGACTGACCATTTTTGTATTAATTTATAGCTTAATTCTTTTCTCTTCAAGGAAAAATTTGAAATTATGGAAACTGCAGCTCCCTGACGTGTGGTCAGTTTGGGGATGATCTTGTAGATGTGGAGAGAGAGTTACTGTGCCAATCTCTCCTTTATCCATTGGGTCGTAGTCTGTGGTTATCAAAGCTTCCCTTGCTGTGGTCCTCTGAGTCTGCTGCTATATTGTCTGTTGAGAAGGTATGTTAACCCCACATCACCTGCCTGTGTCCTGCTGGGTTCTACTTTGACTTTATGTGTTATGAAGCTGTGTTATTCGGATTGTATAGATTTGGGATTATAACACATTTCTTTTGGATTTACTCTTGTGTCTTTCTGGCTCAGCCTCACCTTGCTGTCTTCTCTGTATCAGAATGGTCTGTGCTCTGTGACTGGCATTTTTATCTTTCTTCTCCATATGTTGTTACACTTAAAACAAGTCTGATTAGCATGTGCTTTTCTTTTTAACCGAATCTGACAATCTTTCCCTTCTACTGGAAATATTTATCTCCTTTACATTTAGTGTAATCATTATATCAAATTACAAAATTTCCATTTTTAAAACAACATAGATTTTATGTCATATGGAACTATAACCTTGTTATTATTTTTATTTTTTATGTGTATGAGTGTATTGCCTACATGTGTTTCAGTGCAATGTGTTGTGCAATGGCCGAGGAGGTCAGAAGAGGGCATCAGATCCCCTGGAACTCAAGTTATGGACCATTATTAGCTGCCATATGGGTGCTGGGATGCTAACCTGGGTCCTCTGTAAGGGCAGTCATTGCTTTTAACTGTTTAACCGTCTCTCACGGTCTTGGAACTATGATTTATTTACTTTTCTCATTTGCATATTAGTAGAGCACACATTTGTAGAGCACAACAGTCTTACATTGATTTTTATTACATTTATCCTTAAAAGTTTTATGTCTATATATGCTTCTATAGAAAATAACATTTTTTTCTGTAATTCCAACACTTATTCATTACTTCAAGGCCAGCTTTGGCTACATAAACATTTGTAAGCCAGCCTGGGGTACAGTGTAAGAATCTGTCTCAAAATAATGAATTTTGGAGTTGAGGAGGTGGCTCAGTGGTAAAACACTTGTTGTGCAGTGTGACAACCTGAGTCGGGATTCCCAGAACCGACATAAAATCTGACACAGCAGCATACACATCTGTAACCTAGTGCATGTCTATCAGGATAGGAGGAGGGGACAGAAGATTCCCCAGAAGTTTGTGTCCCAGTTAGCCTGAAGCACACGGCAGAGAACGGCCAGAGGCTCCATTTCAAGCAAGGTGGAAGGTAAGGACCACTCAAGGTTGTCCTTGGACTTCCACATATGTGCCCATGTGCTTGTGCACACTCACACACTCAAACACACACTCTCACACACTCACACACACTCTCACACACTCACACTCTCTCACACTCTCTCACACACACACTCACACACTCTCTCTCACACACACTCACACACAGAGACTCACACAAACACACTCACACACAGACTCACACACACACACTCACACACAGAGACTCACACACACACACACACTCACACACTCACACACACTCACACACTCACACTCACACACACTCACACACTCTCTCTCTCACACACACACTCACACACACACTCACACACACAGAGACTCACACACTCACACTCACACTCACACACACTCACACACTACACTCACACACTCACACACTCACACACACTCACACACACATACAGAAAGCATTTTATTTTTTTCCTATTTGTTCAGTACTTGTTTTTGCTAAACTTACTGAGTGTGAAGGCAGGGAACAACAACGGCAGCTCCCGCCTCCCCTCTTCCTCCCCTGGGAGTCACCCTCTTCCGATGCTGTTCCAGCTGCTGTGGTGCAGAGGAATGGCAAGCACGAAAAATGTGAGTTGTCTTCTTCCAATCTTAGGGAATGCTGACCCTCCACCGTGAGCTCTGTTAGCGTTTTTGCATGCTTTCTATGAACTGGACAAAGTCCCCTTTCAGCCTCAGCTCGCTCTTGTCTCGGGTGCGGTCACTTTTCTTAGAATCAGGATGAGGGCTTTCCTTTCTATGGGCCTGCTGTTGGGACTGACCTGAAGTAGCAATGCCTCTGTGCTCAGGCTGAGTCTCCCCTCTGACGTGGCATCTGGGGCGTGTAAGCAGATTGCTGACACCTGCACTCCTGGGGATTCACCTCCTGTCATTCAGTCACCCTTTAGAAATGTGCTGGTGTAGTTGTGGCTCATGAATACTATGTTTTCTGCAGGTGTGTGCTGGGCTGGGCGTGGTCAGTACTTTCACCTGTAGGAATGTGTCCTTGCTGCAGGTTTTTCCTCAAGTTTTCTTTGTGGGAAGGGTTTAAATTATAAATCAAATTTCTTTAGGCCTGCCTGCAACTATTCAGATTTTCTGCTTCTTTTTTTAATGCTGAGTCTGGTAACTTGAATCTTTCAAATATGTATATATTTTTTCAGTTTATCTAAATTGCAGAAATGACTGGTACAAAATGGATGGATGGGCAGACGGACAGACAGATGGACGGATGTATGGACATCTTTCCTGGAGAGCTCCTCTGGCCAGGGACTTCCTGCTTTAAACTTGGAAGAGTCTGGACAGACCTGGAACTGCTCAACCCAGGCCAGGGCCTTCTTCCAGGTCAGTGTCTCCCCACCAGCTCAGTGCCTCCCCCTCCCTCTGCCCTTCCCCTATGTCTTTCTTTCTTTCACTTCCCACCATGGGGTCTTTATTACCGCTCAGCTCTCAGGACTTCTTGTCCTCTCTCTTTTTCCCACGTGGTTGAAGTAATCAGAAATTGCTTGTGGGGGAGAACCGGCTGTTCACATTTCAAATGTAATCGCTTTTGCTCCCACACTTTTCTCTTTCTCCAGAGCTGGACACAGACACAGAAGGCCCAGAGGGAAAACACTGTCTGTCTGGACATTTCATGTGGCAGTCATTTTGAATGACAGTCATGTGGTAGTCGAAAATACTCATTATTAATTTGTCCTTTGATGTAACAATAAGCAATAAAAGTATAAAATAAAATTCAATCACAAAGCTGTTTAAGAGACTGGAGAGATGGCTCAGTGAGGAAAGTGTTTGCTCTGCAAGCTTGAGGACCTGAGCTCAGACCACCAGTACCTATGTAAGATCTGGGCGTGGTGTGCACACCTGTAATTCCACTGGCGATGGAGAGAGGAGGGTTCTGGGGGCTCAATGGCCAGCCAACCTAGCCAAAGTGGCACCCAAAGTTAACTTCCACATGCACACACACAGGTGCATATGCCCACGCACATGCACACACCATTCAAATCCAGCATTTCAGAACCCTGGCATAGGAGGATGAATGCCATGTGTTGTCATTCATTTGTGGAAGCTCAAGACATTGATTACCTGGAGACAGAATGGGACAGATGCTGCCTGAGGCTGGAGACAGAAGAACGGAAGTGAATAGCATCCAAGATATGGTGGAGAGGAGTGCATGGTGGGGGACTTCAGTCACAAGTCTTCATCACACACAGGACTGTGACAAAGAAGGTTCACCAGATAACAGAAATGACAGGCGAAGAGATGGAAATGAAGACTTCCCTCAGATATCACCATGTCAAAATCCAGCAAGAGTAATAATACTCATTACAAATAAGTACAGGCAGCACACCCCAATGAAAAAAGAATAAAGGTACTGGAGAGATGGCTCAGCAGTTAAGAGCACCGGCTGCTCTTGCAGAGGACCCAAGTTCGATTCCCAGCACCCACATGGCAGCTAACAACCTTCCATAACTCCAGTTCTAGGGGATCCACGCCCTCCTTCTTCTGATCTCCTTGGGCATTGCATGACACGGGTGCACTTACAAACATGCAGGCAATACACTCATATACACAAAATAATAAATATAATATTAGAAAAGAATTAAGATGAAAACCTCATTATTTTTTTGTGCAAAGCTAAAATTTGAACCAAAGCAGAGCTATCACTTCTTATACTTCACAGCTATTTTGCTTTTTAAAAATTTAACATAGGGTGGGCATGGTGGTACATACCTCCAATCCTAGCACTTGGGAGGCAGAAACAGGTGGATCTCTGTGAGCTTGAGGCCAACCTGGTCTACATAGCAAGTTCCAGGCCAGCTAGGCCTACAGGGAGACCCTGTCTCAAAAAGACAACAACAACAAAAAAATCGTAACATAGAAGATGGTGGAATGAGGTGTGTCCCAGGCAGCTAGCCTTCTGAGAGGCTGAGTGTGTGTGTGCTGGACCACGTAAGGATCCGTACCATACAGGATGGATATTTTCTTAATCTTTTATATTTACCTCAGAATTCTGAACTCAGGACTTGGCAAGTAAGAGAGAAAGTAACTGTGGAGCCAAGATGGTGGCAGTACGGCTGTGGGTGGCAGAGCAGTGGTGACCTGGCAGCTCTCAGTGCAGTGGGACGGGTTGTGGGGCGAATGGTCCAAGGTAGGGGCCAGCAATGACATCAACGCTGATGGGGAGAAGTGTTTTGTGCCCCTTGGACCTGGCCATGCTCTCCACAAAGGGCCCAGCCTGAAGGGTAGTGAAGATGGGGAGTTTTAAGTAGGAAATGGCCTTTACATGTCAATCAGAGGACTTAAACTGTGACTGGGTGAGAAATTTCATCCCTTGCTCCTCTGGCCACGGAGGAAGATGTGGAAACAGCAGACACCAGCAAAGCCAGCCGGATCCTTGGCCACAAAAAAGAAATCACTCCATTCATTTGTCTCCTTCAGCAAAATTGGAAAGTGCTTTACTACTGATGTCCCTCTAGCGAAACTCAAACCAGCAAGTAACTGTTACCTCTGTTTGCTGCACAGAAGCCAAAATGTTATTTCTTAGGTATGATCATGTGGCCAGAGTGACAGAGACAGGAAAATATTAGGAACCAGTGTAATCGAGACTGTGACTGTGCTGTGAGCTGGAGCTGTGGTCCCCGCTGAGGGCTGCGGCTCCACAGTCCTGTGCCCACGGTGGAGCAGGGTCGGGGATGCGGCACCTCCGATGTTGAGCCGCAGATGCAGCCTTCTCTGAGCGGGCCATGGCTTTGCCTGTGTGTGGGCTTATGCTGGGGCCAGGGGAGGTTTCTGCCATTTGCAGAGTCTAGTCTTGGGAGGACTGATTTTTCTAGAACAGACTTCCTACCTCCCTTGATAAACAGCTATGATCTTGACTCCACATGTGGTCTGGGCATCCAGGCTTTGACAGTGGAACTCTCCCATTCCCAGGCACCAAGAGGGGTTTTCCATCATCTTTCTATGACTCTCCTGTGGCCCCAGTGTATCCCCATCGGTGCTGTACACAGACTGAACCCAGATCCTCTGCAAAAACAGCCAGTGCTCTTAGCTGCTGAACCATTTCTCCAGCCCCTTAAAATTGGTTTTTTAAAAGTCCATTGACAAATACAATTTTCCCCAAACCGGTTCAACATCGGGCAGTCCTCATCTGCCACTCTCCTCTACCATGGAATGTGGAACCATAGTTCATGTCTGGGGACCACAGCTCCTGCCTCACGGTCAGGGACCACAGCTTTGTAACACAACCACTGGACAGCCACTGTCTTCTAGACTCTGGGGATGGGTGTATGTGGGGGTCAATGTAGATGCCAGGGTGAAGGTCAATGAAGGTCAGGGGCAGAGACTGAGTGAGGGCCT